>BLBF01000073.1:22624345-22637744 GCA_015471245.1 Laticauda colubrina
GATAGATAGATAGATAGATAGATAGATAGATAGATAGATAGATAGATAGACAGACAGACACAGATGATGGAGGAAAGATATATATGATAGATATAGATAGATGATAGAAATGAAGAGAGATAGAGATATAGATGGATGCAGTAGATGTAGATGTATAGAGATAGTAGAGACAGAAATGCAATTCTATACTTATTTTAAAACTGTTCCTTTCTATGTAATGATAACTACCCAAAGTGGTGACTATACATTTTAATATTAGAAATATTAAAATGAGGATAATTATGCAGGGTATCATTTATATTAGCTTACTAAGTTTACTTTTTTTTTTCTTGGAAATAAATTCTAAATTCTAGATCAGTCTAGAATATGTGGTCCATTTCCCAAATGAAATCTTGTCCTTTGCAAATGCATTTCATCCCCATAAAAATCAAAGGCTAAGGGCTGTTTACACTTTACATTCACCACATCTGCTTGGATGGCAAACTGCCTGTCCAAACCTAATCAAAGTCTTGCCTAGAGCAAGGCTATGAAGCAAACAAAGGCCTGGGGGGCCAATTAAAATAGCAGTTTTAAAAATTATAAAGATGATTTCTTTGCAGCAGCAATCTCTCTCTTTTTATTTTATTTTAAAGGAAGATGCTGAATGGAACAGAATGCATAAGGCGGCAGTTTTATCCCTGTCTTGAAACTAGTTCTGCTGAATTAAAAGGGGCTTCTTTCTGAACAGGCATGCTTTGTAGTTTTTGAATGAATATTTCTTTCTATCGTAGGGACAATCTGATATGGGACTAATATGAGTGAAACATCAAGAAAAGCTTGTAAATGCCAAAGGAAAATATGGACACTTGTTAGCGCTAATTGCACATTGTGAACTATTGGATTGTAGAGGTTAAAAGAAAAAAATGTGCCAACTAACAAAATAAGGATGAATCTATGGTCTTGGAATTCATAATATGGCTCAGAGGCTAAAGGATATCTCCCTAGCAACTATGATGTGTATTTCAGCATTTATAATGGAAGGAGTATTTTAACTTTGGAATTGAAGCAATTTTCTTCCTTTCTCCCTCTTTTCTTCCCTTCTTCTTTCCTTGTCTACAAGAACCAGCTATAGCAAGGGTCTTCAAACTTGGCCGGTTTAAGATTTGTGGACTTCAACTCCCAAAATTCCTGAGCTAACATGACTGGAGGAGGAATTCTGGGAGTTGAAGTCCGCAAATCTTAAACCGGCCAAATTTGAAGACCCCTGGTCTATAGTGACAAAAGGATGGTATTTTACATGACATGTTGAAATACAATATTGAAGACATGTTTAACTATCACAATAAAATTGTCTTCTGCAACAACCCACACTCCTTTCAGTTAAAATGTTTCTTGTTATTTGTTGTTCCTTATATTTAAATCCACTCAATAAACATTCTCTGGACTGATTACATAACCAGCATAAATTGACAAAATGTCATAACAGTAGAATCCAACATCAACATACACAGACACACAGAAAAAACCCCAAGTGAATTAACTGAATTAAGTTAAAATTTTACTTAAAAAAATCGTATGAATAAACACAATGCGAAATTGCAATACTATTGTACATTTAATATTCAATCATAACCATTAATGAAAAGTATCTGATGTAGATTGCATCTCAGCTAATGGAGCAAAGTCTTATACTTGATTAGAGAATGCAGCTAAAGAGGTAATCTCTTGTAATCTCTTTCTATTCTTCCATATAAATTATTAGCATTATTATCTATCCAAAACAGTGTGAAGTCACAGCTTCCAGTTCTTTAGCAGTTGTTGCCCTTTCTTCACATGCATAGAGTTCTTCCCAAGAACCTCGGATGCTGTAATGTATCAGCATAATATATGTGCAAATCCAAGTAGTGTGTCCTTTTGCCCAGATTTTTTAAATGCCATTCTTGATTTTTCAGTATGATACCCATTGTGCAAATAACTACTAGAACCACCATGGTTGTTAATGCCATAATCTTTCAACTTCAGTTTTCAAATCTTGATACTTCCTTGACCTTGTCCAATTATTCATCTTTTATTCTACTATTCCCTGATATTGCCAAATCAATTATCTATACATTATCAATTTGTATGGCTAATTATCAGATAATCTATAGCTTGTCACTGCAAATTATTGATAACTCAGGAGATTCTACTGTTATTTCTTGAAATTCTGGAAGGATCTGATTATACACCAGTGAGTTGGCCTATGGATCTAAGACAGATGTGCATATACTCAACATGCTGGGTTAAGTAAGACCCTCAAGGATGACCGATAGTTCTCATCAAGCCATTTATTTAACATTGCAGAAAAAAAGTTATAAAACACTAAATAACTTGAATAAGGATAGTCCTAGAATCTAATGGCATATCTGTTAGGGTGAGACTAGTAAGGGTTTAGTCTGGTAAGATTCCTCCTATTGTATGTAAGAAAATACAGATCTGAACTCTCATTGAATTCTTCTTCGTGCCCTTAAACTTGACCCGACCAACTCAATAATCCATTGGATCATTGTTTCAAGGGCACTTCCTTACCCTAAACAGAAAAAAAAAAAGCAATCAAAGGGAAAATAAAGAAGCAACAAAGAAAAACAGGACAAAAATTAGTGGGAGTATGACTGACTTCAGACTTCCTGCCAGCTTCACTGTGGCTGATCACCTTTCAACAGTCTACTTGGCTTTATTTATTTATTTTATTTATTTATTTTATTTGTCAATCACTTACATGATAATAGGTATAGGTATAAACCTAAGTAAGGTTTATTGAGTAAGAATAAAGTAAATACTGAGTAAGAATAAAGTAAATAGGTACGAATAAATAGGGACAATAGGACAGGGACAGTAGGCATGATTTTGCACTTATGCACATCCCTTACAGATCTCTTAGGAATGGGGTGAGGTCAATTGTGGATAGTTTGTGGTTAAAGGAGTGGGGGTTAGAGGATGTAACAAAAGAGTCAGGTAGTATATTGTTAAGAAAAAATCAAGTTCTTTTATCTGGTCGCTTACCACTCCACCGCTCCAGTGCAAAACTTAGATCCCGGCAGCTTTCTGTCTTCAGGGTAGCCATTTTAGACTGTCACTTCTCCCTGTCATCCAGGGGAGTAATACCTAGCCAGGGAGAGGAGATGTGGCTCCCCTTGACCAAGCTGGCAGTCTCCCCCTCTTCGCCCACCCCTCCGAAGTGGGACCCTTCCAACAAGGGAAACATGGACCCAAGCTGCACACAAGTGTGGTCTCTGACCGTCATCAATGGAAGCACCATTGGAAGCCAGAGCAGTTTACATTGTGTTTGTATCTGGTGTATGTTCTTGTATTGTTGCAGTTGAAGCTGAAGTAATCATTAAATTGTAGGACACTGTCGCAGATAATTTTACTCCTAGAAGGCTAGGGTGGAGCTATATTATTTGATCTCCAGTGGCTGAAGTAGTTGCTGGTCTTAGCCTCCAGTAAGCTAGGGTAGGATTCCTGAAGCTTCTGGCAGCAGCACAGCAGCACTGAAGCAGAGGTTTTATTCAGCAGGTTCTGACCAGTTCTGAAGAACCGGTAGCAGAAATTTTGAGTCATTCGGAGAACCGCCAAATACCACCTCTGCTGCCCCAGCTCCATCTATTCTCTGCCTCTCAAGTCCCAGCTGATCATTTGGGTCTTCTTTTGTTGCCCTGCACAGGAGAACAGAACTGGAAAGCAGGTTAGTGGGCTGATGAGGGAATGGATTTTGCAGTAACCTTCGCCCAGGAGTGGGGTGAAAATGAGAATTTTGCAGTATCCTTCCCCTGCTACACCCACCAAACCATGCCATGCCCATCAAGCCATGCCCACAGAACCAGTAGTAGACAATTTTGAATCCCATCACTGCACTGAAGTGACCACAAATGTTCCAGTCTCACAGGGATTGAGTTGGAAACTGGTTATTCGTAACTATGTAGTTTGTTTGAGGAAAAATGAATTTGTCAATGTTCATTCTGTTTTGAAAGCAGAACCCAAATCAAATGGTAAAGCAAACCATCTCTTTTTCAAATAAATAATGGACTTGTTCTCCCTGGACATGAAAAAAAATTACATGCATATGTTTTTTATATATATTTTAAGCCCTTTGTTCTTGCTGTTATTTTTCAAGCAGTTTTTATAAAAACTGCATTTGTGTCAAAAACACAATTATCAGTAAGGAAATTTTATATTTCAATCAATCCTTTCTCTGATTGTGTTTGAACAATGTCCACAGCTGTATGGATTCCTAGGAATAGCAGCCAATCCATGTCATCATCATTAATAATGTCATATGCTTCACATTTGCACTTTGGCACAAGAAGAGAACTGTTGAATGTCTACTTACTTTTGCTTTGTGACTCTATGAGAGACGAATCATATGTTTCTGGGAATTATTTTGCAGAGCTTGAAGACAGCATCTTGAAAGCAGCTGGTGTATATAAATGAGCAATTGCTTCAACTTGAAAATGATCATTGTCAAGTGGATTGTAACAATCGAAACAGTGCAGGTTAAGATCTGCCTGGTTGCTCTTTGTCACCAAAAGGTTGAAGGAACACACTCAGCAAATGCAAATTAAGTATTTTTAGAGAGTGAATGTCTTAATCCCTGATTAACATATTTAAAATAAAAGCTTAAAATAATGGCTTTCACCATAGTTTGTGACTGAGAGTCCTATTAAACTCACTCACACAGAGAGAAAGAGAGAGACATGGCATTTTCTTTTTCATGAGATGGGAATTTGGCAGTGTGGTTGCTGAACACTAATCTGCCTTGGTGATCTTGTGATTTTGATAAGTTGGAACTGGTAGAAACCATAATGTATTTTAAAATCAGGACATCATCTGTCCAGAAGGTTGTAAAGTTTGTCAGAAAAAGAGAGGCTGAAGAAAGAACACAGCAGTGATAAAGGAGAAATCAGTCTATTTATGCATTTTTTTAGTGTGTATATGTATGTATATGTATGTATATGTGTGTGTGTGTGTGTGTGTGTGTGTGTGTGTGTGTATGCATTTACATTAGCCAGGAGACTACAGTTTGAGTACAAATTAATTGTTTGGCTGCCAATAATTGCTAAGCTGTTTTACCACAGGGGAATAAATTAACTTCCCACTCAGAGAGGTTCAACTGCATTCTGCAGCAATATATAGGGATTTTCCTTCCACTGATATTTCTTTGTACTTGTGTGTCACTATGGGGAAGGTTCAGCACCAGCTCGATTCACTAGCTTGACAACTTCAGTTATTAATTTACGGCAAGAAAAGCCGTACTTAACTCACTTAACAAATGTTTCACTTAGCAACAGAAATGTTGGGCTCAGTTGTGATTGTAAGTTGAAAGCTTATGCATATTTTCTCATCAAAGTGATACCTATTTATCCATTTGCATGCAATATGCTTTCAGATTGCTAGGTGACAGGAGCTCACAGTGTCAGTAACACAGCACTACAAAGTGCTAGACTTGAACTGCTGGAGTACAGACCTTCTCCAGTGTCATTAAGCCACTGAAGCACTGCACCTCTCTATTTTTACATTTTGAAAGATAACAGTCTAAATCAGGTTATTTGTTTGAAATGTTGCAAGATTTAACATCTTTCATTGACCAAAGGTATGCTGTATATACTCTAAACTTATGTTATGATTTTTAAATTATCACTTTAGAAACAGAAACAAATATTGTCCTTGGCATATAACAGTAAGAACACTGACTGTGTTCTGTATGAAACTTGGTAGGTTCCAAGTTCCTCTTTCTGACTGGCTGAAAAGACCACTCGTGGATTGGTTATTCAAGAACCAATCCGGGAAGCCCGCCAAATGATGGGAACAGTCAAAAGAGTGTCATTGGCCACAAGCCGCAGGCAAGCCGCTATAAAAAGGGCTGCCGCAGCTTGGGCTGTTGTTCTGTATACTTTTGCCTTGCAAATTAAATAAATAGTTGTTGTTTGGAACCTGGTCTCACATGCTTCTTTCCAGATGGAACACTGGTGACGAAGGTGGGATCATCGTAGAAGGTGAGACCAAAGCACGCCGTGATCTGAAGCGAGCAAGAGAGATGGCCGGTAACAACGTGCCACCTGCATCATTCAAACCTGATGAGGAGGATTTGGAATCGTATATTGAACGCTTTCTTATATTTTTAGAAAGCAAGGAAATGGAAGAAATTTCAGACCAAAGGAAGAGGGCTGTCTTCCTTACACACTGTGGACCGGCCATCTTTAAAATGGCGAAGGCGCTGGTGAAACCCAGAGATGTCAAACAGATGACTTGGTCCAACCTGAACAGAACGCTCCAAGCACACTACGCACCAGTAGTCTCAAAATTAATAAAAAGGCACGAATTCTATAAGAGGGACCAGAAGGAGGATGAAACTATCGGAGATTTTGTAGCAGCCTTGAGACACATCGGAGGAGCCTGTGAGTTCCAGAACATGGATGAGGCCATGAGGGACCATGTGGTCCTGAGCCTGAAGGACACTACCCTTCAGAGCAAACTCCTAAATAGGCCAAACATAACCGTGGCCGAGGCCATTGCAGAGGCAACTGCCGCCGAACCAGCAAAGAATTAAGCAGCCACCATGCAGCAAATGAACGCAATTCCAGACCTGCCAACCCAACCCAGGAAGAAGAAGGCAGAGGGAGGAAAGAAACAGCCCACAGTGACAGACCACTACGAAAACATCGAATCCCAGAGTGATACCAAGGATGATGATGAAGACGTCCATAGACTCCATTCAGATAAAAAATGGCACGAAAAGAGGAGAAATCGGCAGGAGTTTCAATGTGCAGGCTGCAGAGGCAACCACCAGCGAGCTGAATGCAGGTTCCTTGATGCAATATGCAGGGCTTGTAATAAAAGGGGGCACATCGAAAGGGTCTTCTGCAACAAAAAGAGCTATAATCAAAAAAGATGCGGCAGCACCCCCTCCAGACATGAAGAAAGACAAGCCAGCAGCAGATGGAACCATAACAAGAGAACCGGTGACAGAGAAGAAATGCATCAGACAGTCACCATCGGCAATGCCAAGGTGGAAAGCGGAAAGAAGGTTCGGATAGAGGTGAGCTTCGAGGGGAGGCCCTGTGAGATGGAAGTCGACTCAGGGTCGTTCCTATCCATGGTATCCTGGAATACCATCCAGCTCCTGATACAGAACATTAAACAAAGAGAACTACAGAAACAAAAACTAGTGTTAAAAGACTACAAGGGAAATTGAATTCCGGTAGTAGGCCTTGGACATTTCCTCGTCAAATTTAAAAACCATGCTGAAATCTTGCTTCTGACCATCATTGACCGAGACCACCCTTGTCTGCTCGGGATCGAATGGTTCGTGCCCCTAGGAATTGGGGTGACCAGGATCAACTGCATCGCAACAGCCAACTGGGAGGAGAGCCTGCTACAAGAATTCCAAGATGTTTTCGAAGGGACTCTAGGCAAGTACAAGGAGACCCCAATTTCATTTTGCTTAGACCTGAAAATAGCCCCCATCCATTTAAAGGCCGGATGCATACCAGTCGCACTAAAACCAAAAACTGACGAGCAACTGACTAAATTAATAGCTCAAGGGGTTTTTGAGCCAATCGACCATGCCAGGTGGGAAACACCTATCGTCACACCGGTGAAGCCAGATGGGTCAGTGTGCATCTGTGGAGACTATAAGGCAACCCTGAACCATGCGCTCCAACAAAGTGCATACCCAGTACCGGTAGTGCGACATTTACTGCACTCGCTAGGGAGAGGAAATTTTTTTGTGAAGCTCGACCTCACAGGCATATCAACAACTACCCGTTGATCCTATTATAGCAGAGGCACAGATTATTGTAACACATAGAGGGGCATTCAAGTGTAACCGCCTCCAATTTGGCATTAGCCTTGCCCCAGGCATGTTCCAAAGCCTCATGGAACGCCTACTGAATGGAATCAAAGGTGTCATCCCTTACTTTGACGATGTACTAGTCTCAGCAAAAAATGCCAACCAGCTAGAGACCAGATTAAGAGAAATATTAACAAGATTTAGAAAATCAGGTCCCAAAGTAAAAAGAGAGAACTGTGAATTAGCCACCAACCAGATCGAGTTTTTGGGCTATTTAATCAATAAACAAGGCATTCACCCCACGAAAAAAAAGTGAAGGCTATAAAAGACGCTCCTAGGCCCAGGAACAAGACTGAGCTTCAAGCATTCCTAGGCCTCATAAATTTTTACAATGTTTTCCCATAAGGCAACAATAGCAGAACCCCTGCATTGACTGCTAGATGAAAAAACCACTTGGACATGGGGCCACCGGGAACAAAAATCTATTAACCTGCCCTTGACGGTCACATGTGATGCATCGCCTTTTGGGGTCGGCACCATACTGAGCCACCAGCTACCAGACAGCAGAGAGGCACCGGTCGCCTTTTACTCCAAGACGCTCTCCAAGTTGGAACACAATTACAGCCAACTCAATAGAGAAGCCCTCGTAATCATCGTCGGAGTCAAAAGATTCCATGAGTATCTTTACGGGAGAACTTTTTCAATAATAACCGATCACAAGCCCCTTCTTGGAATCTTGGCAGAAAACAAGCGAACCCTGAACATTCTGTCACCTAGAATGATGAGGTGGTCTGAGTTCCTCGCTTCCTACTCCTACACGCTGATTCACCGACCCGGCAAAGCCATCACACACGCCGATGCCCTGAGCTGTTCCCCACTGCCCATCACAGAAGACGACCCTGCACCAACTACATCCACACTTCAGCTTGAGACCTGCCCGGACCTGCTACTGATTGCAGTGGACGTCGCGAGAGCCACAGCTAAAGACCCTTTGACAGCGCTCATATTAAATTGGGTAGGTAAAGGCTGGCCGGAGAACAAAACTGAGACTTTTAAACCATTTCGTACCAGACAGACCGAACTATCCATAGAAAAAGGGTGCATTTTATGGGGTGACAGGGTGGTGATTCCGAACAGTCTCCAGGAAGACATTCTGGGCATGTTGCATGAGGGCCACCCGGGCATAGTCAAAATGAAAGCCCTGGCCAGGAGTTACATCTGGTGGCCAGGGCTGGACAAAGACATTGAACACTGGGTTGCAACATGCCATGACTGTCAAAAATTGAGGCCTATGCCCCCACAGTCACCAGTAAGAGACTGGGAAACTTCCCGGGGTCCATGGTCCAGAGTTCATATTGACTTTGCTGGGCCAACAAAGGGAAACATATTTTTGATAGTCATGGATGCATACTCATACTGGTTGGAAGTCATCCTCATGGCTTCCACAACCACTGAAGCTGTCATGAAACAGCTAGACAAACTCTTTGCGACACATGGGCTAACTGATGTACGAGTTTTGGATAATGGGTCCCAATTTATATCTTTGCAATCTGAACAGTATCTGGCTGCCCAGGATGTCTGACATGCCTTTACTGCGCCAGCCCATCCTGCTGCGAATGGCAGGGCTGAATGCATGGTCTGGTACACTAAAGAGGGCCTGGAGAGAATGGACAAGGGGGACGTACAAGACAAACTAAACTGACTACTAACTTTGCAGCATATTACCCCTAGCAGCACAACCAACAAAAGCCCAGCAGAACTCCTAAAGGGTAGGAAACTATGTTCCTACCTGTTTGAAATCGACCCATTATGGCTTCCAGCTACCATCACCCAAATTACAGGGCCCCGGTCCTACCAACTACTCTTAGATGACAGTAGGGAATGGAAGTGGCACATAGAACAGCTTTGTTCCCGCCACCTCGAATGAAAAAACACCATAGAATCAAAAATAAATATCGACCCAAAAACAACCAAGGAAGGGGGGGGGAAATACAAATAAATAAAAAAGGGAGAGATGAACCTCCCGTAACAAGACAACAAACACTACAGAAAGACAATTTAACTAAACAAAAAGAGCACTCACGGTTAGATGAAGAAAGAAATCCAGGAGCAGGAAAGCGAAGTGAGGCCTTCCTGGAAGGAGGCAGCCAGGCCAGTTCGACCAACTCGGTCAAACCAGGAGGGAATGGCGGAGCCATCTCAACCAGCCCAAGAGATTCAGGCAGGAGCGGCAAGGCTGACTCACCCTTCCAGGAGATTCCATGGAGAAGGACCAGAGAAACAGCGATCCCTTCCAAACCGCTCGAAGACCACACCATGACTGAGCTGCGCAGGTCAACCAGAACTAGAAAAAGGCCCACCTACCTGCGTGATTACGTAATGCACGTTAGACTGAACTAAGGGGGGAGGGGTGTTCTGTATGGAACTTGGTAGGTTCCAAGTTCCTCTTTCTGATTGGTCGAAAAGACCACTCACAGATTGGTTATTCAAGAACCAATCCAGGAAGCCCGCTAAACAAAAGAGTGTCATTGGCCACAAGCCGCAGGCAAGCTGCTATAAAAAGGGCTGCCGCGGCTCAGACTGTTGTTGCGTATACTTTTGCCTTGCGAGTTAAATAAATAGTTGTTGTTTGGAACCCGGTCTCATGCGCTTCTTTATGGATGGAACAGACTGAGTTGCATTTCTTTTCGGACATTACTTTTGCTTTGATATTTGATCACCTGCTTTTAAAAGAGATACTCCAAATATATTCTAAATACATTTACAACCTTTACAAAATAAGACATTGTGGGGAGTTTAACCAACAATTGGCACAGTTACTATAGTGCTAATAATAAAAGCTTGGCACCATCAAGCTTTTATAATGTAAACATTTGCCTGTTATTTTCAAGAAAGGCTCTGAAAAGTGGAAATGGGTTCCATCATCGCATAGGACAGTTGTAAAATAATTAATATGGGTTAAATGCATACATACATAAATATGTACATATGATGATAATGCATGGGGTTGACAAAAGGTATGTTTTTAAAGAAGAGGGGATTGACTTATTTTCCAAGACAGGACAAGAAGTTACAAAGGGAAGCTTGTTAAAAAGAGATCCAGCCTAGAAGTAAGGAGAATTTTTCTGACAGTGAGAGCAATTAATCAATGGAATAGCTTGCCTCCTGGAGATGTGGGTGCTCCATTACTGGAGGTTTTAAAGAATAAACTAGACAACCATTGACTGTGATGGTATAAGGCTCCTGCCTTGAGAAGGGGATTGGACTAGCTCTATGAATGTATTCATTTGGATTATTGGATTGGATTAATTTGGGAGGACAATGTGATGTAGCTCACTCATCTATAAAGGTTTGTCTTTTTCAGCAACATAAAGGAAAAAATATTTCAACACAATTAAGGGAAAACAAACATCTTTCATGTATGCAATAGAGACTAACATTAATATTTTTTTCTCTTATAAATTTAGAGATCAAGAAATAAGAACCTACTCATTTGATTGACTGATTTTTCAGGCTTTTCTCATAAATGACATTGAAACCAAAGGGCTACTTCAAATAAAAATCCATGCCTGAAGGTTTAACTCACTACAAGGAGTCTTATCTTTGTTGCAGAAGAAATTTCTCTTCATCTATAATTAATTACTTCATAAAGTGATTAAGACGTGGGGGAAGCAAAGCTGTAATGTCTTTCCTATATTCCAGCTACATTTTTGATGAATGGTCTTGCCCAGATGTTAATTGCCTTGATTTCCTCTACTGAATTTGGATTTTCAGATCTTCTTCAGTCTCATGATATATTCACTTATAATCTTCTTCTTGACTTCAGAGTGCTTGATGTTGTCAGTCTGAAGGATAATTAAGTGATACTAGTGATCTTCTTCATTCAGACTCTTGATGTTATTTCCAGTGAATGCCTTGATTTCTTCAGTTTTCGGTATTTTTCTTCTGTTGAAGAGGATGGCACATTTGTCCTGTCCAAACTCCATTGTAATATTGTTGCTCTATATTTGGGCAATGTTGAGCCTCGATTCTATTTTAGATGATATTTTGCCATAGAGAGGGAGTGTCAAACTCAAAGCCCATGGGCCAGTTGAAGCCCACTGGAAATATCAAAGGATCGGCCTGTGGTGCCTCTGCTGACCAAAATATGTCTTGAGGGGGGCCTCACTAAACTCCTGTGGGGCCCGTTTTTGGCATCCCGGCTTCCAACAGCACTCTGCTGGCCAAAAATAGGCCATGTGAAGGCCCCCACATGGCCCATTTTTTGTCTCTTTGGCCTCCAGCAGCAGTCTGCTGGCCAAAAATATATCCTGTGGTGGCCTTGCACACTGTTTTGGCCAGCAGATTGCTGCAGGAGTCCTCCGTTCTGTCTCAACCCATAACCCACCCACACTGTTGACCCACAGAGAATTACAATGCTGATCCAGCCCTCCAAGAAATCCAGTTTGACAACCCTGCCACAAGACTTTAGATTGTCTATGTAAAGTAGATGTAATAGCCAGGCAGATATTTTTGATTTTTTTGCCTATGAGAAGAGTATAATTTGTTCAGTGTAGTTGACAGAGGATTCCATGCAATGCAAATGGTAGTTATAATAGTAAGACTCCTTGAAAAATTCCTCTCTTGAAAAATTAACATCTCTGATTCCATCACCACTGACCAGTAACCTTGTCTTCCATTTTGCCATTGATCTTTGGACAAAGCTTCTGATATCTTTTACTGAGTCCTGTTATTTCTAGGAAGTCACTTGATTATTCAATCATGAAGCAGGAAAACTCAAATGCCTTCTTGTAAAGAATCGAAGTTACATTCAAGTTGGTCTTTTCAGTTTTCCAAAATCATCTTGTCAATTAGGAGCTGATCTTTTGTTTCTCTCCTAATTTCCTTTGTGCTCAGGAAGAAATATCTTGTGTTCAACTAGATGCTGTTGGGCTGCATCAGTTACCACACCATTTAACAATTTGAATATTGTTGGTAAGAAGGTAATTGGCTTGTAGTAGCTTAAGCCCATGTCACACTGCCCAACGGATGCAAAAAGGACACAGCAGATGAGCAAAATGTTCCATCTGTTGTTATCCGCTCTCAAAAGGGGCTAAAATTTGCATAACCGGACCGGATAACACGGACGCAGGGAGGACGCAGGGTGGATGCAAAGCAGATGCGGAACAGAAGCCTAGCGGATGGAAGCGGATGGGAGCGGATGGAACATCCGCAGGGCTTCCGGGGGGCCTCAGCGAAGCGGATGCAGAATGGATACAGCGGATGCAGAACGGACGCTGAGTGGATGAAGCGGATGCACAACGGATGCACAGTGGATGCACAGCGGAAGCCTAGCAGATGCCTGGCGTTAATTGCGCATGCGGGGAGGATGCATTCCGTCAGCCCCATGGATATAACGGAAGCAGCTCAGAAGCAGGTCGCCATTCAGAGGAAAGACCTGCTGCCGGACGGATTGGCTGCCTTGCCTGCCCTGCCTGCATGTCTGCCTGCAAGCCTTGCTGCCTGCCTTGCTGCCAACCTTGCGACCAGCCTTGGTGCCAGCCTTCCTGCAAGCCTTGCTGCCAGCCTGCCTGCAAGCCTTGCTGCCAGCCT
>BLBF01000073.1:22637754-22654501 GCA_015471245.1 Laticauda colubrina
CCTGCAAGCCTTGCTGCCAGCCTGCCTGCAAGCCTTGCTGCCAGCCTGCCTGCAAGCCTTGCTGCCAGCCTGCATGCAAGTCTTGGTTCATGTCTGCCTGCAAGCCTTGGTGCCAGCCTTGGTGCCAGCCTTCCTGCCAGCCTTGGTGCATGCCTGCCTGCAAGCCAGTCTGCCATCCTGCCTGCCAGCCTTGGTGCCAGCCTTCCTGCCAGCCTTGGTGCCAGCCTCCCTGCCAGGCTTGCTGCCAGCCTTGGTTCATGCCAGCCTCCCTGCCAGCCAGCAACCCCACAACCATGTGGAAGCACAGCAAGCCTCAGCCATCTGCGGCCAGCCCTTGCAAGAGGGACAGGGCTACCATCCCGCCCCCTGGCCCTCACTCTGGTTCTGCTGGGGCTTCTGCAACACAGGCTCGCTCTTCTGGGGCTGGGGCTTCTGCTGCTTCTGCTTCTGGAGGAGCTGATGAAAAGCACTCCAGCACCAGCCACCTCCACAGCACCTGGACCCTTCAGCCCTGAGACTGAGCGACCAAGAGGAGTGCCAGAGACTCATTTTTGTTTTATAGCTTGTTGTTAATAAAGTCTATTTATGATTCACACACTTGCTTCGTTTCTTTTTTTTTAATAAAGTCTTGGTGGAAACTTTTAGAAATGGTTTAAGCCTTTGCATGCTTGTGGGATGGGTAAGGATAGCTTTGGGATGGGTTAGGATACCTGTGGGATGGGTAATAGCTGTGGGATGGTTTAGGATAGCAGTGGGATAGATAAACCTCTAGTGCAAGCATAGTGGGACTGTATGGTCCACCCTCCGAAGTGCCACACCTATGGCCCTTTATTATCAATAATAATGTGATAATTATCCACACGTGTCAACATAAACACAACTCTTTATTAAATGCCCTGTTCATTGTAGGCTTGCTGCCAGCCTGCCTGCCAGACTTGGTGCCAGCCTCCCTGCCAGCCTTCCTGCCAGCCTTGGTGCCTGCCTGCCTGCCAGCCTTCCTGCCAGCCTTGGTGCCAGCCTCCCTGCCAGCCTTCCTGCCAGCTTTGGTTCCTGCCAGCCTCCCTGCCAGCCAGCAACCCCACAACCATGTGGAAACACAGCAAGCCTCAGCCATCTGCTGCCAGCCCTTGCAAGAGGGACAGGGCTACCATCCCGCCTCCTGGCCCTCACTCTGGTTCTGCTGGGGCTTCTGCAGCACGGGCTCGCTCTTCTGGGGCTGGGGCTTCTGCTGCTTCTGCTTCTGGAGGAGCTGATGAAAAGCACTCCAGCACCAGCCACCTCCACAGCACCTGGACCCTTCACCCCTGAGACTGAGCGACCAAGAGGAGTGACAGAGACTCATTTTTGTTTTATAGCTTGTTGTTAATAAAGTCAAGTTTTTATTCACACACTTGCTTCATTTCTTTTTTTTAATAAAGTCTTGCTGGAAACTTTTAGAAATGGTTTAAGCCTTTGCATGCTTGTGGGATGGGTTAAGATAGCAGTGGGATGGGTTGTGATAGCAGTGGAATGGGCAGGGATACCTTTGGTATGGGTAATAGCTGTGGGATAGATAAACCTCCAGTGCAAGCATAGTGGGACTGTATGGTCCACCCTCCCAGGTGCCACACCTATGGCCCTTTATTATCAATAATAATGTAATAATTATCCACACATGTCAACATAAACACAACTCTTTATTAAACACCTTGTTCATTGTAGGCCAACCAAACATACATGGCCCAATCTCATCCGTGTGATGAGACAGGTTGAAGGAAGCATCCATTAAGCATCTACCATCCTGTCTTGCCACTCCACTGCTCCAGCTGGGGAGTTGCACCATTGTCTCAGGATGTTGCGCTGCTTCTTCGCTTCATGTGAGGCTCTGTTGGGGCATTGCACATCCTCAGTGTCTATCAGGTTTCGCCCTTGCCTCCATTCCCCAGGCTCCATGTCCCCATTGCCTTGCTGGAGGTCCACGAGACTGTTCTGCAAGACTGGGTAGTGGGTGCGCATGAGATTGTGCAGAATGCAGCAAGCTTCCATGATCCTCCTCACAGTCTCTGGGCGATGCTGCATGGTGGGGAGAAGTACCTGGAACCTGTTGGCCAGGATGCCAAAGGCGTTCTCCCCCACCCGCCTTGCCCTGGACAGCTTGTAGTTGAAGATCCTCTCTTCACGGGTGAGGAGTCTGGAGGTGTAGGGTTTCATGAGCTAGTTTGTGAGGGAGAAGGCGTCATCCCCCACAATGAATTAGGGCACATCTTGTGTGTCATTGGGCAGGGGTTCTAGATCTGGGAAGCCCACGATGAGGTTGCCTTCCAGCTCCTCCTTGAGGTGACTGGCGTTGTATACCTGGGCATCTGAAGATGACCCGTTGCCTGAAGCATCGATGTACATGAACTTGTAGTCAGCATCGACCATGGCGAAGAGGATGATGCTGAAGAAGCCCTTGGAGTTGAAATAAGTGGACCCCGACTTGGCTGGAGCTTTGCAGGCCACGTGCTTGCCATCGATGGCTCCAACAGTGTGTGTTAAGTTCCACTTCTGATACCACTGCTCTGCAACTTTCTTCCATCCTTCTTCAGTGGAGGGGTACTGGAGGAGCTCCTCCTTTTATTCTTCGATGATGGCCTGCACCACTTCTCTGACCACAATGCTGATGGTGTTTGATGGCACCCTCTAGCCGTACTGCATGCTCCTGTAGGAGGTCCCTGAGGCCAGGTGGTGCAGAGTGAGTGCCACCTTGAGCCCAGGTTCCAGGCTGGGGTGGAAGCTGGTGCTCTGCTTGGTCAACCTGGGTGTCAGCCGCTGCACAACTTCATCAAACATGGCTGGAGGCATCCTCATGAAATTCTGGAATGCCCGAGTGTGTTCGTTCCTGAGCTCCACCATCAGCTTGTTGTACATTCTGTCCTCTGCTCTTCTGGTGAACCATCTTCAGATCCAGACTCTTTTTGGGTAGCTCCTTTTCTTCTCGCAGAGCCTGCAGATGGCTTCGCACTGTTGCAGAACGTTGGTGGCTGCCGAAAGGACTTTGTTACAATCCACGGTGGACATGACTGGATGCTGTGGAAGAGGAAGAGCCAGATGAATGCTGCAGAGGTCTGCACCGCTGGGTTGCTGTTCTGAAAGTGAGATGCAGGCGAATTGCTCCCCCTTTTTATAGGCAGTATAGGTTTTCCGCTAGGCATCCTCTAGGCATCCTCTAGGCATCCTCCAGGCATCCTTAATATCCAAGATAGGTCCCCTCTGCGAACGTTTTTTCCGTTTTAAATGCTTTGTTTCTGTTCTGCATCTGCTAGGCATCTGTTCTGCATCCATTCCGCTTCCTCCCTGCGTCCGGGCAGATGGAGTTCCGCGGATGTGTAGCGGACGCCTAGCGGATGTAGCGGATGCGTAACAGATGCGTAGCGGATGCAGAACGGACAAACTGGATACATTTTCCGTGCAAAAGTTTTGGGTAGCCCAAAACTTTTGGAGTGGATGAAACGTCCATAAACGGATGCTGGACGGATAGAGAGGAAGCCAAACGGAGGCAGTGAGTACATTACGTTTTCGAACGGATGACAAGGTATTTTGTCCGTTTTACATCCTCTTTGCATCCGTTGGTTCAGTGTGACATGGGATTTAGCTGCAGTTGTAGGTGCCCATTCTTTCAGTATGCTGTTAATCCTTGGCAAGGAGTAGATCTAGAACAGTGAGATGTTTCAATTAAAATTGATGCATTGTTCAGCTAAAGATAAATGTTCCCTTTGCACATACATGCTAGTTGTTTCTGGCTCTAGGGGGCAGTGCTCATCTCCATTAGAAAACCAAAGAGGCAGCATTGTCTGAAAATATCTCTGTGGTCATGTGGCCGGCATGACCAGAAGCTAAAGATACATGGAACACTGTTATCTTCCCACTAAAATTGTCCCTATTTTTCTACTTGCATTTTTACATGCTTTTGAACTGCTAGGTTGGCAGAACCTGGGATAAGTTACAGGAGCTCAGTCCATTACAAAGTGCTCGAGGATTTGAACGGCCGAACTGCTGATCTTTCTGATCAACAAGCTCAGTGTCTTAGCTACTGAGCCATTGCATCCCTTTTATTGTTCACCTTATGCTGGTCAATTCTTGATGTTCCTTGCTTTTTCACCTACATTTTTGTTATTGCAAGAAATTTCATTTCAGCTTCCCTTTTTATTTTCATCCACCTCCTACACTGTAAACTTTGTAGCATTACTTTGGGATGTCCCATGGTTGCACCAAGAACTGCAATTTCTTCTTTGCCAGATATTCACAAGTTCATTGCAATCTTGCCATCAATGGAGTGGTAGAAAGGTTTCTGATTTAATGGAATTTGGGGATTCTACTTATCGGGTTCAATTTGAGTTCATATCTGCTACCTTCTTACTATAGTTCTTATTTGCTGTTTTATTACTTGCTGCTGCTATGATCTTCCATTTTTCAAGATGACATTTCTTGATCAGATATTATTTGATCTTCTTGTTCCCCAGTTACTTTTCTTTCATCTGTTCTAGCTTGCTTGCATCTGATTTTAGCATTATTATTATCTGTTCAGAGCCATGTCACAGCTAGTAGCATTTTACTAGGTGTTGGCCTTCATTTATTTATTTTTTAT
Organism: Laticauda colubrina; assembly: GCA_015471245.1. Classification (NCBI taxonomy): domain Eukaryota; kingdom Metazoa; phylum Chordata; class Lepidosauria; order Squamata; family Elapidae; genus Laticauda; species Laticauda colubrina. The sequence continues at coordinate 22,642,361 of BLBF01000073.1, forward strand.
GCCACCCTTGACACTTTTTTGTGCCACCCTTAAGGTGACTTTGGGTGTCTTAATATGTTCTTTCCAACATATGAAAGGTGACATCCTAGGATGTCATAATGTATTGGCATAATATGTACTTTTGCAATTAGTGTTGAAATTCTGTCCATTCCTGTTGCATACAAGTGCTTTTCTATAACTTTTGGTATGGCACAAAGCAGCTCTATCCCCAAAGACACCATTACTTTCTTTTCCCCCTTTCAGTCATTTTTAAACATTTTTCCAGGGTTTTTTTCTTATTGATCCTTCCTATCTATAATTTGATTGTTTATAGCTACAGTCATGCCTACCGTGTTCTGGGCTAAATGTTTATCAGTTTGTTTTTGGAAGATTCATAAGATCCTTTTTTCAACTACTTTTCAATATTGTGATTCCACCAATTGTTTGTTGCTGGTATGTTTTCATTTTTGTAAGAGTCCAATGAATCATCATGGCCAATTTATTCTGCTTTTCTAAATACTCCTTCTGCACAATCTTCTAATATCACATGCCAGATTTTTAATAAACTGTTTGCATAACCAGTATTTACTATCATACCTTTGTGGGGAGCTTTTTTTTTTTTTTCCAATTTTAACCTTCATTATATTTGTATATGGTGAATGTTATTGAATTGCTTAAATGAACTTTTCCACCTTCTTTTTATGAGCTTTTTAACCATTGCTATTTTGTTAATTATTAACCTTGCTATGGAGGCTGTTAAAGCACTGGTCACATAATGGCTTCATTTGACAGTTTTCCATTCACATCACAAACAGTTCATTCTTACATACCTGCTTGGTTTCATTGCTTTTCAATACACCTTCCTTTATTAAGTCATTTACTATATCTTCTTGTGTTTTCTAAGATCTTTTTTCCACAACTGTTTGTTGTACCTTATCCAGAACCTCAAAAGAATGCACATAGTTTGCCTTCTTTTTTTATCCTCTCAGGAAAATATTGTGAGAGGGGTTCAGAATGGAGATGGGTCATTCATTAATTTTGTCTGGCACAAAATCAAGGAGTGATGTTCAAGGTTGAATTAAACTTTTTGGGGTATCTCTACTTGATTTGGGCCCAATATATTAATCTCTATATTATATCATCCCTTCATCTTGCTGAGTATTCAATTCTAAGAAATCTAAAATTATGATTTAGTGAGCAGTGACTGACATAATAATCTCCACAAAGGAATTGTAATTACATGAATTGCATAGAAAATGTGTTCATTTCTCATATATTTGCATTTTTCAGTCAACAGTGCTCCTAAGTATAAACCAAGGCTGCAGATTTTTTTAAAAAATAAACATTGGATACTCTTTGAAGGGTATACATTACTATTGTTCTTGTCACTGATTGGGTGAATTTGTTCTATGGAGTTTTAATTATTTTTACTATTTATTAAATTGTGTTATTGGCTGTTCATAACAATGTAAAGATAAAGCTGCCAGTTCTCGAGCTGCTGTTGGCCTTCATATACATCAAGTTTAGTATTTAGTATTTTAGTATTTATTTGATTTGTCAATCGCTTGCAAGATACAGGTATAAGAATAAACATTGTTTTGAATACATGAGATAGATACTTATCAGAAAAATAAAAAGAAACAATAGGACAGGGATAGTAGACATGATTGGTATGCTTATGCACGTCCCCTACAGGCCTCTTAGGAAAGGGGTGAGGACAATAATAGACAGTCTAAGGTTAAAGTTTTTGAGGCTTGGGAAAGAAATCACAGAGTCAGGTAGAATATTCCAAACATTGACCACTCTGTTGCTGAAGTCGTATTTTCTGCAGTCAAGTCTGGTGCGGTTAACCTTGGTTTGTATCTATTGTGTGCTCTTGTATTGTTATGGTTGAAGCTGAAGTATTCATTTGCAGATAGGGCATTGCAATGTATGATTCTTTTTTTTTTTTTTTAACAATTTTATTAATTTTCTACAAACAGACAAACGTACAAAACATTAAAAACATCTACTCTCATATATACTTCCGGTGTATCGGTTGGTTCATCAGTTTTGTGCATTCATTTTATAGTGTCAATTACAGTTATATTGCATAACCACTCATATTGTCAATCCATATTCTAATATTACCAAAAAAAAATAAAAAAATCTTTATCTGACTATACTTTTAATCATTCATGCTTTGTGAGATAACAATACTTCAAACAGTTTATTCTATAACTTATCATATAATCATAACAAATCAATCCTAAAAACCCTTCATATATATAATACTAATGCTCTATTATTGTATTTTATCATCTAACCATTGATAAAAAAAACCCCAAATTTCATAAAATTGTTTATCTTCTTGTTCTCTAATTTCAAATGTCAATCTACTCATCTCAGCACATTCCAATATTTTCTTAATAATTTCTTCCTGCAATGGTATTTTCTCATTCTTCCAATTTTTAGCAAATACAATCCTAGCCGCTGTTAATACATTTACAATCAAATATTTCAAGTCTTTATTATATATATCAGGTAAAATTCCCAATAAAAAGATCTCTGGTTTCAAGTCTATGTGTTTCTTTGTCATTTTTTCCAGCCACATGTGAATTTTAGTCCAATATTTTCTGGCATTCTCACAAGTCCACCACATATGATAGTATGAGCCAGGTATCTGATGACATTTCCAACATTTTTCAGATTTGTTCTTGAACATTCTTGCTATTCTTGTCGGGGGGAAGTGCCACCTGTAAAACATCTTATACAAGTTTTCTTTATATGCTATTGACATTGTCATTTTATAATTTTGAGACCACAATTTTTGCCATTGGTCTAAATCAATCCCATATCCAAAATTCTTCCCCCAAGCAATCATAGTTTCTTTAACTTGTTCTTCCTCTAGCTTGATTCCCAATAAATAACCATATAACTTTTTAATCACTTTCTCATCAGTACCCATCAATATCTTATCTAAATCAGTCTGTTTATCATAGAATCCTTCCGTTTTAAAATCTTCAAGATATCTTGAGTGTATTTGCGCATATGAAAACCAATTCATCCTTATACCTTGTTCCTCTAAATTTTGGATCGTTTTAAGTCCACCCTTTTCATCCAACAGTTCCCCATATCTAACTGTTTGTTCCTTTTTATAGATCATAGGATAGGAAAATGCTTCAATAGTCGATAACCAAACTGGAATTTTCAAGTAACATTGTTTTTTTATCTTCTCCCAATTTAACCACAAAGACTCCCGTATATAATGTCTTCTGAAATACCCCTGTGTTTTAGTTCCCTTGTACCATAAAAAAGCATGCCAGCCCAACAGTAAATCATGTCCTTCTAATGTCAACAATCTATGTTTTCTTAATGTTATCCATTCTTTGACCCACATCAAACTTGCAGCTTGATAATACAATTCCCAATTAGGCAGGCCAAAACCTCTAATTCTAGCATCTTGCAAAAGCTTTAACTTTATTCTCACTTTTTTACCTTGCCATATAAACTTCAACATAGTTTTATTTAAATCTTCAAAATAGTCTTTTCCAAGTCTAATTGGTATTGTTTGAAAGAGAAATAAAATTCTAGGTAAAATATTCATCTTAATTGTTGAAATTCTCCCTATTAATGACAGTTGTAAATTTTCCCATTTCTTCAAATCTGTAATTATCTGTTGTTTGAGTTTAATATAATTATTCTCTTTTAATGTGCTACATCTTGCTGTCAAGTATATCCCCAGGTACTTAACCTTATTTATAACTTGAATTTTCAAAAGATCTGTCAGTTCTTCTCTTTGTCTCAATAACATGTTTTTTGTCAAAATCTTTGTTTTATCTTTATTTATTTTCAAGCCAGCCATCTCACCATATGTCTCTATCTTTTCCAATAACTTTGGAGCAGTTTCTAATGGGTCTTCCAGAATAAAAGCTAAATCATCAGCAAAAGCTTGTAGTTTAAATTCTTCCTTTTTAATTTTCATTCCTTTTATATTTTTGTCATCTCTAATATTTCTATTCAACACTTCCAAAGTTAATACGAATAACAAAGGAGATAGGGGACATCCTTGTCTTGTGCCTCTTCTTATATTAATAAGATCTGTAAATTCTCCCTCTATCATTACCTTTGCTGTCTGTTTATTATATATGGCTTCTATTGCTTGAATAAATTTTCTGGCAAAGCCCATCTGTTCCAATAATAATAACATAAATCTCCAGTTCACGTTGTCAAATGCTTTTTGAGCATCTAGGAATATCAAAGCCATTTGTTTTTCAGGATGAGCCTCATAATATTCCAAGGTATCCAAAATTACTCTCATGTTGTCTCTAATTTGTCTCTTTGGTAGAAATCCATTTTGATCTGGATGGATAAAATTATTTAAATATTTTTTCAGTCTTTCTGCTAAGATTGAAGCAAAGATTTTATAATCTGCATTCAATAAGGTAATAGGTCTATAGTTCTTAATTTGCAACGGGTCAGCCTCTTCCTTTAAAATAAGTGTAATATAAGCCTCTGACCATGTTTTGGGTGTCATCTTTTTTAACATAACTTCATTCATAATTTCTAACAATGGAGTGTTCAATGATTCTTGAAATTTTTTATAGAATTCTGCCGGAAGCCCATCTGGACCTGGTGCTTTCCCATTATTTTGTCTTTTAAATGCTTCATTTAGTTCCATCATTGTTATATTGCTTTCTAACATTTCTTCAGTCTCTTTAGGTATCTTCGGTAAGTTAACATTCTGTAAATACTGTTTAATTTTTTTCTCATCAATATTCTCTTGATTATATAGTTGTCCATAATAATCTCGAATAATTTCCTTTTTCTCCTTATTACCACAACAAACTTGACCTTGATCATCTATTAGTTTCAATATTTTTCTTGATTCCTTCTCCTTTCTCAGTTTATATGCTAGCCATCTACCTGGTTTATTTGCATCTTCAAAATAATTCTGTTTAGAATTTCTAATTTTCTGTGCCAGTTCTTCTTTCTCTATTAATTCCATTTTATGCTTAATTACATCCAGTTTCAATTTAATATCTTTTTTCTGTGGTATTTTCTGTAATTCTTTTTCAAGTCTTTTATATTCATCTTCCAAGGCCTTGGAGGTTTGTCTTTTCCTAATATTCTTTTTTCTTGTATAGTCTATTATCAAACCTCTTACATATGCCTTCATTGTATCCCAAACATTCTGTATTGAAGTATCTTCTTTTTTATTTTCTTTAAAAAAAAACACCAATTCCTTCTCCATCCATTGTATAAAATCTTTCTCCTTTAAAATAGTGTTGTTTAATGTCCATCTCGATCTTTTTTTTTGTCCCTTCCATATAATTGTCATTGGACTATGATCTGCCCAAGTACTTATTTCAATATTTGTTTCTTGAATAGTAGATATTAATTCTGTTGAGATCCAAATCATATCTAATCTGGACCATGATAAATGTCTATTAGAATAAAAAGTATATTGTTTAGTTTTAACATTTCTTTCCCTCCAAATATCTTTTAAGGTTAATTCATCTGTCATTTTAAAAAAAGATTTAGGGAGAATCTTTCTATTTTGTTTTGTTGTTGTTGTTATATAGTCCAATTTATTGTCCACAATTCCATTAAAGTCTCCCATCATAATTATGTTAACATAGTCCAATCTAATTATTTCCATATGTAGTTTTTTATAAAACTCTTCTTGTTTATCATTCGGAGCATAAATTGCAATCAAGAGTATTTTTTTATTATTATCCATTATTTCCACCATTAATACTCTTCCATCTTCATCCGTGTAGATCAGTTTTGCTGGAATATCTTCTTTAATGTAGAGAACCACTCCTCTTTTCTTACATTGAATCAAAGAAGTAAATATTTTCCCTAATTTTGGCTGTACTAACAAATGCTCATGTTGCTTTTTAATATGAACTTCTTGTAAGCAAATTATATCAAATTTTAATTTCTCTAATTTGTGAAAAGTTTTCCTTCTTTTAACAGCTGAGTTAAGTCCATTTATATTCATTGTAATCAATTTTTTTTCTTCCATGATTATGCTTTATATTTAGGTCTAACAGCTCTCGTAGCTCTCACTTCACGTTGTTCTTTACTGTCTACCTGTCCACCTACAACTCCTTTCTCTTTTTCAATCTCCAGTTGTTCCTCCTGAAACTCAATTAATGAGACCTCTTTCTCTGCCTCCTCTTTTTTTCTTCCAAAAAATTCTGCATAGAAAAGTTCTGCTTTTTCAATCGAGTCAATTCTATGTCTCTGCTCTTGCCACGTAAAAATTAGTTCTTCTGGTATCAGCCATCTATAGTTCACTTCATTTTCCAGTAGCATTTTGGTCAAAAATCGGTATTCTCTTCTCATCTCTCTCACTCTTCTAGGTATTTGTTTTAAAACCACAATCTCTTTGCCTTTATATTTCAATGCTTTCTCTCTTACCACTTGTAATATTTGTGTTCTGATGGAATTTTTGGTAAATCTAATATGTACTTCCTTTGGTAGTTTATTTCTCATCGTATATCTTGTATAAACTCGGTATATCTCATCTACTCCATCCATCATCTTTTCCTCGGTAATTTCCAGAAGATCTGCCAATATTTCTATCATTATCACAGCCAAGTTTTCTCCTTTTTCCTCTTCTATATTTTGAAATCTAAGATAAAATTCTGATCTTTCCATCTCCCACCTCAACATCCCATTTTTTTCTTGTTCTATCACTGTTAATCTAGTGTCAATATTTCCAATCTTCTCCTCTCTTTGTTTTCCTTCTTCCTCAATTTTTTGGAATCTCTCCTCATATTTTCCCATCATTTGTTTAAAATTTTCATCAGATTTCTCTATTTTTTTGTCCATGGTATCTATTTTTATCTTAATATCTTGAATTCCTTGCATAATCATCTGTAAATTTACTTTTTCTTGTTCCTTATCTTGCTTCAACATTGTCTGAATTGAAAGTTGTCCTTCAAGTGGTGGGGAAGCAGAGGTAGAAGCAAAAACGCCGAATGATTTTGGCTTCCTGCTCATTTTAATATTTCCAAGTCTTCAAGCTCTCTTTGACTTTAAATCCAGCTGGTATAGTAACCAAATATAGTCCAAAAAATCAAAAAGAAAAAGAAAAAATCCAATATTAAAAAGCCCAAAGCCAAAAAAGAAAAAAGAAAAAAGGAAAAAGAAAGGTCTTCAGGTTCTTCTAGACCCTAATCCAATTAAAATAGATGGAAGAAGCAAAGAAAGAGAAGAAAAAAGAAAAAACTCTGAGGCTTTCCCTTTGAAATAAAAAGCAAAAATGCTAGAGTTAAAATTAACCAAAAAGGCTGGCGAGTAGGTGTTTCAAAAGTATATATATATATATATATATATATACACTGTACACTGCACTTTATTTCTTTATCCAAGGCTCTTATTATGACTGTCTTCTCCAGCAGCTTCAAAGCCAAACCTCAAATGTTGAGATATTGATAAGAGTCCAAGAGAGCACCTGTAATAATATTTTACTGTATTCTCCCTCTATCTTATCACATTAAAATGTCCTTGAAAAGAAGTGCTTTTCTCCCCAATTCAAATAAAATATTTTCAAGCCTCTAGTTGGCAGTGTTACAGCATCTCTAAATACTCTTTCCCCCCCCAGCCAGAAGAAAAAATGTTTATAAAAAACTCAAACAAAAGAAAAAGATAGTCAAAGGGAGCCTCTATCCTAAAAAGAAAGTTAAAAAGATAAAAAATAAAAATCAAGTGAAAAATAAAAATATATATAAGAGAAAATTCAATCCGGTTACCTACAAAGTCACCTTAAAGTCCTCAAAGAAAATAAGAAAAAAATAATAATCCAAGTCTCAATTTGACATCACTTAAACGCCGCTCAACCCAGGTTCAGTCAAAAGAAAAATAAAGCCACAGATTTCTTCTTTGTTCAGGATGTCCTTTCAAGTCTTAATCAATTTATAATGCAAAAGAATTTCTCACCCAACCGATACACGCTCATTTAAATCCCTTTCTTTCCGGAGTTGTCCCGACTTCAGCAGCTTTAGAGGCTGCCTTTCTGCTTCCAGCAAAAGGGCTTCTCCCGGATCAAACCAGAGATTTTGCGATATCTCTGGGATCCTGGGACTGTGCCCTTCACAATCCCCGTCTCTACGGGACGGTTTAGGTCCGTTAGAACCGACCAGAGGCAAAAATATCAGCTGAGATCTCAGAGCCCCGAGATCGCAGCTGTAACACCGAGACGTAGCTCCGCCTTCTCCCAATGTATGATTCTATATACTATATTTAGATCAGACTGGAGGTGGCGTAGTTCTAGGTTTTTTAGGTCTAGAGTTTCAAGTCTGGTGGCATAAGGTATTCTGCATTGAGAAGCGGAGAACACTTCTTGTGAAATATTTCTGGACTTTTTCAATTGTGTTAATATCAGATACATGATATGGGTTCCAGACTGATGAGCTGTATTCAAATATAGGTCTAGCAAATGTTTTGTATGCTCTAGTTAGTGGTGTGATATTACCAGAGAAGAAATTACATATGATTAAATTAATAACTCTTAATGCCTTTTTGGCTATGTAGTTACAGTGGGCTCTAGCACTTAGAGTACTCCAAGGTCCTTGACAGAGTTTGGATCCACAACAAGGTCTTAACTATTTAGCTTGTATTTTATTTTCTGATTTATTTATTTTTTGCCAATATGTAAGACAGAGCATTTATTTGTTGAGATTTGAAGTTGCCATTTGATTGACCATTCTGATCCACAGTCAAGGCCTTTTTGGAGGGTAGTGGTATTGTCTGTGGTGTTGAATAGCTTTACATTATCAGTGAAAAGAACGCAGTTGCTCTTAATATGATCACAGAGGTCATTTATGTAGAGTATGAAGAGAGTTGGTCCTAGAACACTGCCTTGGGGGATACCACTGCTGACAGGTACAGAATTTGATAGGATGCTCCCAATTTTGACCATTTGTTGTCTGTTTGACAGGAATGCTTCTATCCAGTTATATAAGTGTCCAGAGATACCATACGATTTTAGTTTTAGTAGTAGTTTGTCATGTACCACTGAATCAAAGGCTTTACAGAAGTCTATGTAGATTGAGTCAATTGCTTTGTCCTGATCGAGTTGTGTAGTGCATGTTTTTGCAGTGTAAGAGTTGCAGATTACAGGATAGTTTTTTTCTGAGACCGAATTGTTTATTAGAGAGTAGATTGTTTATCTCTTAAGTGGAGGATAATGGATTCTTCCCAAGAATGTAAAATGTTGTAATGTATCAACGTAGTATATGAGTGGATCCAAACAATGTGGCCATTTGTAATTCACCAATGAAAATATTGTCAGTGCTCATATTTTTAAAATCCTTTTCCAAAAGTTTTGGACTCAAGTGTGCCGATGACTGCTGGAATTAACACAGCTAGTGTAGGTCATCATCTTTCCATTTTGATTTTCAGATCTTGATAATTTGTGATTTTCTTCAATTCTTTGCCTTTTGTATTCTGGCCACATAAATTATACAGTTTTTTTTTTCAACCACAGTTATGAACCAAGACTTAATCAGTTGCTGTTTAGAAATTCCTCAATATTTTAATCTCTCATTTTCAATTACTTTTTCAACTATATGTTCCCATCAATTTTTAATTCATGATCATTTTTAAAGATGTTATAGTGAATCATTTTGGCCACCGTGTTACATTATTATTAATCATTGCAGAGACAGTCAGATGTTCTGATGATGATGATGATTGTTGTTGTTTTTGTTGTTGTTGTCTTTTATTCATTAAATATGGAACTCAGTCAACTGAACATTTAAAAATGTATCACAAATACCATTGACTGACACTAATGGTTGATACAGGTTGATGCCAGCATCCTAGGTATTAACGAACTATCTTCTTAAAATGTACGATATTCCGAGTAGCCAAGTTTTTTTGCATTATTATTATTATTGTTATTATTTATTGGAAACATTGGACACATCTTAGTGTCTCTGCAATTTGGTATTAGACAGTAGATCTGGCTTTAATTCATGATGGCAAGATAGAGCTCACAGGATGAATCTGAATCAGTCACAATGGTTTCCTTCAAAGGATTGTTGCATGAACTGAATAGAAAATACTATTGACAACCATGGTGGAGCCACACATTTAGCTAAAAAAAATAATGCAGTTTGCAAACAAATTAAATAAATTATGCACAGCTTTATTTCATAAGCTAACAGCATTTCAAGTTTGAAGTTGTCTCAAAGACCTCAGAAGCAAAATTGAACCCATCTATTCTTAAATTGCTTTACTATTGGATTCTAAGAAATATACTTACATCAGCACACAGCTCTAACTTGTGTGCCCTGCAGCTGATACTGATGTTCAAGCTGCCATTTCTTCTGGAAAATGTTATTGTGTGTGACATTAAAATGTGCCAAAAACAAAATACAAAGAAAAAGAGTTGCAAATTAGCATGGGAAAAATGTTCAAGTCTGCCAATGCTTGCTCTGGGCTTAGGAAGGGGAAGGGGAGCAAAATTAGGTCCACTGAGATCACATACCATAACCTTACAACTCTCCACTGCTGAAAAGAATCGAGAATGTATTTTTAATTGCTTTAAAAGCCTTGGGGAGAGTTATATAACGTATAAACTCTTTCCCCTGGTTTGTTAATGTAATGGAACCAAAAGGCTACTCTGATAGAAACAGGAATACACTTGAAGACTGAACTGAAAGACAGTTGTTTCTCTCTTATCTCAGCAGTGCCATCTAGATTTTCCATCAGACTTCTTCTAGAACTAAATGACAAAGCAATATTGTGTGAAGCATGGGGTTAATTTCAAAGCAAAAACCCTTCTCCTGTCAGCGTGATTAGCAACTGGAGAATCCATATCTTGCTAAACTGCCTCTTTCTATGCAGAATGTCAGAAAGATATTTCAGAATACCTACAAAGAACTTGCTGCAAGCACTTTGCTTAAGCAGGATAGTTTTTTTTCTTCTTCTTGGAATAGAGTAGCTGAAGTGTACTCCTAGGAGAAAAAATATATTAAACTCTGAGAATAAGTAGCCCCTACACACACTGGAGAAGGAAAAAAAAAACATAAACTTCAACCATAAATTAAGGAGATCCAACCAAGCTCTGCCACTCTCTGAAACCAAACCTGAATAGACCAGAACATTTTGGTTTGGAGAAGTTGGGATTTTAGCTTTGCATGCATAGACTTTCCATAGCTATGAACATATTGACCACTAGGGCAATAAATATAGCAATAGGTACTATGTACTTTTTTCTCCTTTTCATGTTGAAAATACTCACCTTGAAGGTCTCTGTGTATCATTCATCCTATTGGTTCAGTTTGGATTTCCAGGGTTCATTTCCTTCATTTCTCTGTTCAGCAGTTTTTTCTGCCGATTCTCATTTGTGCAGTTCAGGTCTTACCTGACCTGCTTTGTCTCCATAATGCAGGAAAGGATACAAAAGGTTCTCAGCTGCAGATAGACTAAGTAATTCAGGCTCTGCTATCCTGATGGTATTTCCTAACTAAAGCAAACACCAACCTCACAAAATACTAACATTAGGCTTCCATTTTCCACTCATTCTTTCTGCTATTTGCTATCCAGCAGGAGACTCTGAAAGGTCATGGTTTACTTGACTGAGGAACACATTTTAGCCTTTACATGAGCCAGGAAATACCTTTGTGGGGATTTAAAGTCCACAGTTCTTTCTGTTGAAGCAATATGTAAGCCTGGTCATTGCTTGTGGTCCTAATTGGACTTGAACTCTTGACTGAACTAAATCTCTGTTGAAATGTCTTCGCGTGTTTAAAATGCAATCTATCCATGACCAACTTATGGAACAGAATATAAAATCATAGAAACATAGTTGAATTTAAGTTTAAGCCAACAGATGTATTCTATCTGGAAAAGTTATCTGTAATAACTTATTAATACAGATATTGTTACCTTCATGCTTGTATGTGTGCTTCACTGCACTGAAAATCAGTGAGGTTTTATGCTAAACCCTAACTTGTAATATATATTTAGCCTTGATATAAACTTAACCCCATAATCAACAATATTTTGGGACAGGAGTGAAACTAAAAAAAGAACCCGTAAGCAAAAATTAGAACAGAAAAATAGAATAAAATAGAATAGAAAATGGAAGATAGATACAATAGATAGATAGATAGATAGATAGATAGATAGATAGATAGATAGATAGATAGATAGATAGAT
>BLBF01000073.1:22658794-22676386 GCA_015471245.1 Laticauda colubrina
ATTATTATTATTATTATTATTATTATTATTATTATTATTATTATTATTATTTATTGTGGGCACAAGCTTAAAATATTTTTAACTCCCATGCATTTCTTTAGAGGTGAAATACATGCTTGACTTGTCTTGTGAAATCAATGAATCTTAATCAAGAGAATTTTACAATACAAAACTTGAGATGAATTGTGCTGTTTATTCATTCAGCAAATGAATGCAGTTATTGGATTATTTAAGCCAAATGGACAAACAGCTAACAAAATGTAAAAGCATGATCACTTACTTTTAATTCCTGTGTCATCTCTGAGTTCTGGCAGAAGGACATATAAGATATCATTTTCCAAAGATATTAATATGCGACCTTCTACATGACTTTACCATTCATATAATCCAGTTCATATAATTATTTTATACTAGCAGCATACTGTGGTGTAACAAGCAGATCATTATGTGCTGGGCCAAGTTAAAGCACTATAAAACTTATGTGACATGGTGGTGCAGTGGTTAGAATGCAGTACTGCAGCTTACTTCAACTGACTGCTGGCTACCAGCAGTTTGGCAGTTCGAGTCTCACGGGCTTAAGGTTGACTCAGCCTTCCATCCTTCTGAGAGCAATAAAATGAGGACCCAGATTGTTGGGGTCAATATGCTGACTCTGTAAACCACTTAGAAAGGGCTTCACAGTAAAACACTGTGAAGTGGTGTATAAATCTAAGTGCTACTGCTATGTAACATAATTAAAAAATATATTACTGATACAGTGCAATCTCTGGAGATACTTGGGAACAAGGGTAAATTGAATTTTCCTTCAGCAATTCATTTGTGAATTGTGATATAATAAATCTAAACTGTAGACATGTAACTGGTTCCTAAGGGACTTCTTTGACAAAAAACAACGTAGTTTGAAAGACTTGCAAATGCTATCAATCATGTGAAATGACATTATGATAATACTTTGGATGATTAATATATGATTTAATGGAAGCTTGCTTAGAGATTAAGATGGAAATGGAAGAATTTGTTTTAGACATTGACCATACAATATTCCAGGCACACAGCATCAAGACTTCTACTATAATATACAATAAAATATACAATTTAAAATGTTCTCTTGTATTGTGCCACTTTTAAAGTGAAAGTGAGTGCAACAGGCTCTAGATTATCCAGCAAATGATTTCTGGAGAAATTGTGCTAAACCAATGAAGAAAGTGTCCTTCTCTATTTTTAAATTTTAATTTATTTATTTATTTTAATTTATTTTTAAAATAAATTACTTGAAAAGATTCCCACCCTCTGATTACTTGCTTTTCAGGATTAACAGCCTTGTTCTCATGGCTCATTGGCAAAGTTGACTTACTCAGAATAACACAGTATGTACTACCTATCTGAGAAACATCTGATTTACTTTGGCCATGTCATGCATGCAAATTCATTTGAGAAATCAGTGATGTTAGGAATGGTTAGTGGAACAAGAAGGAGTAAGAAGATACTGGCTTCATAATGTCAAAACTGATACAAAGATGAACATCCAATAATTGAAAGGAACTGTGCTTGACAGGGTAGCATGGAGACCACTTGCCTTGATATATGTATTAGCATATCTAATGATTGTGGAATGCACCAAGCCTGAAATTGTCCATTTGTTTCTGCAGTTTACAGATCTTTGCTCTGCACTAATTATTAGGTGGGGCAACTCATTCAAAAGTATGATTTGCTGCCTGTACTGGTGCAGATGGAAAGCACTTCAAAGCATTGACATAGCCATGTTTTCCAGAAGCCTGAATTTATCTGCTCTCAAGGCTTTCTAGGTCATTTCTATATGCATGCACGTGCATAGCCATGTCACTTTCTTGGCAGTCTCCACAGAAATCTTAGAATGTAGAATCGTAGGGTTGAAAGCCTCTGTATGCAGTGTGATTGTATATACATATGCAAATTGTGAAAGTCTTCCAAGGTGTTCCAGACAATGTAACTTCTCTTGTTCCTTGGGGAGGATAAGTGGGGTTAATTTATGCCAACCATGCTTTCAGACTTCTTTTTTACATAAACCTACTGATTATCCTCCTCCTCAGAAAAATTGTCACAAAGATTAAGTTCCTTTTAGTCCATTATTTCAAAGTAATAGCACTGGGAGTCCTTGTGATATAATTCCTGTTTGCTTTTATGTCTACCAGAATTCTTATGCAGTTTTGGTTTGTTTTCACTGGTTTGGTCTTGCTGTCCAATAAATTTCCCAATTTCAGCTCTAAGTTACACGTAAGAAACTTGTGAACAATTACACCTGCAGTGTAACCATAATGTTTATAAAGGAGCATTTAGCAGGCCATTTAACAGAGGCTTAAACTGTATTTTTACAGATAGTGAGATTTCTAAAGCAATGAAGAGTAGCAATTCTCATTAGCTATCTTCTTTGTAGAGTCAGTTTAGTATAGTTATTAAAGAATTGGCTAGAAACCAAAGACCAAGAATTCTAGTCCTACCTTAGGAACAAAAAAACACCGGTGTGATTTTGCTCAGTTATTTTCTCTCAACCCTAAGAAGGAGACAATGGCAAAGCAATTCTGAAACTTTGCCCAGAAAACTACAGGGACTTTTCCAGGAAGTTTCTAAGAATCAGATATAATTGAACAAGGGGAAAAATATTTCTAATTGCAAAATATTTATTTATGGAAGTATGAACAAGTATTATAGCATAAATATAAAAAGAACACAATTTTGTACTCTGTTGATTCTTTTCGTATGTTTCAAGTATGTGTGATTTCAATATATTGTTTAGCAAAAAAGTACATTTAAGTTTTATTTCATTTACTTTTATTTCATTTACTTATTATTATCAGAGGTGGTATTCAGCCAGTTCTGACCAGTTCTGAAGAACCGGTAGTGGAAATTTTGAGTAGTTTGGAGAACCGGCAAATACAACCTCTGACTGGCCCCGCCCCCATCTATTCTCTGCCTCCCGAGACTCAGGTGATAGGCGGGGTCTTATTTTGTTGCCCTGCACAGGAGAACAGAGCTAGAAAGCAGGTTAATGGGGTATGAAGGGAATGAAATTTTGCAGTATCCTTCCCCTGCCATGCCCACCAAGCCATGCCCACCAAGCCACACCCACAGAACTAGTAGTAAAAAAATTTGAATCCCACCACTGACTTAACTTTAGACAACAAACATACTTAACATTTTTCCTCCTTCTATTTTCGTACAACAACCCTGTGAGGTGGTTTGGGCTGAGGGAGAATGACTGGCACAAAGATACTCAGCTGACTTTCATGCCTAAGGTGAGAATAGAACTCAAAGTCTCCTAGTTTCTAGCCTAGTGACTTAATCACTACATAAACTGGCTCTTTTTATACAGTACTAATTCTGTTTGGCAAATATTGACTTAGAACCAGACATAGTCTTATTTAGAGCAAATCCACCTTAATTAATGTTGACTGGTTGTCACTAATGGAAATTTAATGTTATCATAGGAAATATTAGGAAAGACATATTATACAATTCTATGCATGCCTACATTCAAAATAGAACATATTGATTTCAAAACAGTTTATTCCCACATCACAGGTCATATGAACTTTACCCATAATACAGTTAAAATACAAAAAACATGACATGTGTAAATATTAACAACATTAGTTTTAGGACAAAACTAAATTTTAATTAAAGACAGAAGCAGTGCCAACTTTTTTATAATTCTTTCTTTTGAATGAATGCATGGAATCTAAACAGGTTCAACATCATAACATCAAGGCTGGGGAAATATTTTTTAAAAGACTGAAAAATATATATCTTTCAACTTTGCTGCTAATAGAAAATAATTTCAGTTTTAACTGCCACTACCTTTCAAATGCTGCCATTATTTTTTCTCCTCACTCCCTCTCTCCCTCCTTCCATTCCTCCTCCTCCTCCCACTGCTAAAAAGAGCATTTGGAAAAATTCCTCAAAACAAGGTTGATAAAATACAATATATTGGGGAACTTTATTCCATTTCACTCATGGGAGCCAAATGAAATAAACTTATTTGGATTACCTCATATAATTATGCATAATGACATAATTATTCCTAATTCATGAATCCAGTAGTTTAATGTCTCTGTATAAATAAGATAGATAGATAGATAGATGATAGATGATAGATAGATAGATAGATAGATAGATAGATAGATAGATAGATAGATAGATTTAGAGTCTTTATTTTTAAATGCCAGAATATAAAAATGGTGATGTTTAGATCTTTTATCTGCCTATAATTTCATACAAAATACTAAATAATGCACATGAACCCTCTCCCAAACAATAGCCCAGGAACAAAACTGAGTGTTTATTTGAATATTTCATAACATCTGCATTTTCTGTAGATTTCTCCTAATAGGAAATAGTCTCCACATTGCAAACTGATGAGATCTTGTATTTCACCATTAGTAACAAGTAGATTAATTTTTTTAATAAAGTCCACTATTTTTGAACAATACTCGCTCCCTAAAGGCCCTGTCACACTGCCCAACGGATGCAAAATGTTAGTAAAAAGGACACAACGGACGAGAAAAATGTTCCATCCGTTGTTATCCGCTCTCAAAAGGGGCAAAAATTTGCATAACCAGAGCGGATAACACGGAAAGGAACAGACGCGGGGAGGATGCAGAGTGGATGGAAAGCGGATGCGGAATGGAAGCCCAGCGGATGGAGGCGGATGGGAGTGGATGGCACATCCGCTAGGCTTCTGGGGGACCTCAGCAAAGCGGATGCGGAATGGATACAGCGGATGCAGAGCGGACACGGAACGGATGAAGCAGATGCACAGCGGATGAAGTGGATGCACAGCGGAAGCTGAACGAATGCCGAACATTAATTGCGCATGCAGGGGGGATGCATTGCGTAAGCCCCGCGGATATAAAGAAAAGCAGCTCCCAAGCAGGTCACCATTCGGAGGAAAGACCTGCTGCCGGATACATCGAGTCCTTGCCTGCCCTGCCTGCATGCCTGCCTGCAAGCCTTGCTGCCAGCCTTCCTGCCAGCCTGCCTCCCAGCCTCCTGGCCAGCCTCCCTGCCAGCCTTGCTCTCTGCCTGCCTGCCAGCCTTGCTGCCAGCCTGCTTTCCAGCCTCCCTGCCAGACAGTCTGCCTGCCAGCCTTGGTGCCTGCCTGCCTGCCTTCCTGCCAAGCTTCCTGCCAAGCTTCCTGCCAGCCTTCCTGCCAGCCTTCCTGTCAGCCTTGGTGCCTGCCTGCCTGCTAGCCTTCGTTCCTGGCTGCTTGCCAGGCTTCCTGCCAGCCTTGGTGCTAGCCTTCCTGCCAGCCCTGGTGGCTGCCAGCCTCCCTGCCAGCCAGCAACCCCACAACCATGGGGAGGAAGCGAAAGCCTCAGCAACCTGCCGCCATCCCTGGCAAGAGGGACAGGGCCAAGCTCCCGCCCCCTGTCCCTGACTCTGCTTCTGCTTGGGCTTCTGCTGCTCGGGCTCGCTCTTCTGGTGCTGGAGCTTCTGCTGGTGCTGCTCCTGGTGCTGGTGCTGGTGCTGCTGCTTACTCTGCTGGTGCTGCTCCTGGCGATGGTGCTTCTGCTCGTGCTTACTCTGCTGAAGCTGCTCCTGGCGGTGTTGCTTCTGCTGGTGCTTACTTTGCTGAAGCTGCTCCTGGCGGTGGTGCTTCTGCTCGTGCTTACTCTGCTGAAGCTGCTCCTGGTGGTGGTGCTTCTGCTCGTGCTTACTCTGCTGAAGCTGCTCCTCGTCCTGCTGGTCCTGCTCATCCTGCTCGTGCTCCTGGACTTGCTCATCCTGCTCGTGTTCATGGTCTTGCTGGCGCTGCTGGTGCTTACTCTGCTGCTGCTGATCCTGGTGCTGCTGGTGCTGCTGCTGCTGCTGCTGATGATGATGATGATGATCCTTCTGGTGCTGGTGCTGGTGCTGCTGCTGCTGATGATGACTATGATCCTGCTAGTGATGATGATGATGATGATCCTGCAGGTGCTGCTGCTGCTGGTGGTGTGGAGGAGCAGCCCCTACTACCTGGGAGCCCCTCTGATGAGGGCCCATCTGGTCCTGCCAAAGGGAGGAAGAGGCGAATGTGACAACGGGAGAGGAGGCAATACTCCATTGAGGAGGAACACGAGGATGAGGTGCTGGAGTGGCTGAGAGAGAATGACTATCTGTGGCGGAAGGGACACCGGCTGTACAGGGACACCAAGCGGAAGCAGGCTGCTTGGAGAGAGAAGGCGGAGAGTATGGGCTACACTTCGGAGGTGCTCCTCGGCTGGTGGAAGCACATGCACACCTGACACAGGAAGCTGCACCTGAAGAAATCTGGCCGGGCCACGGTTAAGCTGACGGACAGAGAAACCTACGTCATGGCCAGGTGCAGCTTCCTGGAGGGTAAGATCCGCCACCGAGGAGCACCAGCAGCTCCTCTTACTACCCTCTCTCTCCGGCAACCTGCTGAGAGCCAGTCCTCTTCCGGCCGAGAGTCAGTTCCTGTCTCCAGGCAGGTTTCTGTGGAATGTACCAGGGCAGAGAACCCGTGGACAGGTGTTGTAACCGTGGTGGAGTGCGTGGAGGACTCCCTGGTGCGGTGGGAGAAAGGAGACGGTACATCCACCACAGCCCTACCTGCATCCACCCCCAACTCCACCTCCACAGAAAGGCAGAGAGCCAGACAGCAGGGGAGGCAGAGCCACACTGTCCTGCTGGAGATCAGGGACACCATCCAGACCAGCATAGATCTCCTCTCTCAGCTGGTCCACACCGACTCCTCATCCTCCAACCACAAAACCTTCCTCACCTATGTCAACCAGACCCTCGTGGACATGGCGGAACCCCAGTACCAGTTGGTGAAGGACCGGATCACCGAGCTGCTTCACAACCCTCCAGATCCAGAGGAACCTGCTCCCACCCAGTCCAGGTCTTCTCCTCCACCCCAGGTGATGTCCCTCACATTCCAAGGCTTCTCACAGCCCCTCACCTACCAGGGCTACGGCTACCAGGAGGTCCAGCAGCACAGGCAGCAGCCCTTCCCAGTCCAGGCACAGAGTCATCGGATGTCATTGTTGCCACCAGTTCCACTGATGCCACCGATGCCACCCACGCCAATGATGCCACCGAAGCCAATGATGCCACCCACAACACTGATGCCACTGATGCCAATGATACCACCCACGACACTGATGCCCCCATGCCACCAATGCCACCAACACCAGTCCTCACCCAGCTGCAGACCAGACAGTCCCACTACACTGCTCCTTCCTCCACCCCACAGCCAAGCCCGGCCTCAGTACATCTGTCATAGGTACTGGGGCTGACATCCCATGGCATAGAGGAAGGAGCTCTCAACATCACGGGTCTCAGCCAGCTGTCCGAGAATTTTCTCAACACACCGTCACCTGTTGTCCTCTTGGGGCCAGGGACTCCAGTGGGGCTTCAGACCAGCACTCCAGCACCAGCCACCTCCACAGCGCCTGGACCCTTCACCCCTGAGACTGGGCACACCTCCGAGTGACCAAGAGGAGTGCCAGAGACTGGCTGGCTGGCTACCTGTGGACTTTATTTGGACACTTGACTTGGGTCATTTTTCTTTTACAGCTTGTTGTTCAATAAAGTTTATCTTTGATTCACACACTTGCTTCATTTCTTTTTTTTAATAAAGTCTTGGTGGAAAGTTTTAGAATTGGTTTAAGCCTTTGCATGCTTGTGGGATGGGTAAGGATAGCAGTGGGGTGGGCAGGGATACCTGTGGAGTGGGTAATAGCTGTGGGATGGGCAGGGATACCTATGGGATGGGCAGGGATACCTGTGGGATGGCTAATAGCTGTGGGATAGATAAACCTCCAGTGCAAGCATCGTGGAACTGTATGGTCCGCCCTCCCAGGTGCCACACCAATGGCCCTTTTTTTCAATAATAATGTAATAATGATCCACACATGTCAACACAAACACAACTCTTTATTAAATGCCCTGTTCATTGTAGGCCCACCCAACATACATGGCCCAATCTCATCAGTGTGTTGAGACAGGCTGAAGGAAACATCCATTAAGCATCTATCATCCTGTCTTGCCACTCCACAGCTCCAGCTGGGGATTTGCACCAGTGTTTCAGGAGGTTGTGCTGCTTCTTCCCTTCACGTGAGGCTCGGGTGGGGCCTTGCACATCCTCAGTGTCGATCAGGTTTTGCCCTTGCCTCCATTCCCCAGGCTCCATGTCCCCATTGCCTTGTTGACAGTCCACAAGCCTGTTCTGCAAGATTGGGTAGCGGGTGCGCATGAGATTGTGCAGGATGCAGCAAGCTTCCACGATCCTCCTCACAGTCTCTGGGCGATGCTGCATGGTGGTGAGAAGTACCTGGAACCTGTTGGCCAGGATGCCAAAGGCGTTCTCCACCACCCGCCTTGCCCTGGACAGCTTGTAATTGAAGATCCTCTCTTCACGGGTGAGGAGTTTGGAGGTGTAGGGCTTCATGAGGTAAGTTCTGAGGGAAAAGGCATCATCCCCCACGATGAAGTAGGGCACATTTTGCATGTCGTTGGGCAGGGGTTCTGGATCTGGGAAGCCCACGATGAGGTTGCATTCCAGCCCCTCCTTGAGGTCATTGTCATTGTATACCTGGGCATCTGAACATGAGCCGTTGCCTGAAGCATCAATGTACATGAACTTGTAGTCAGCATCAACCATGGTGAAGAGGACAATGCTGAAGAAGCACTTGTAGTTGAAATAAGTGGACCCCGACTTGGCTGGAGCTTTGCAGGCCATGTGCTTGCCATCGATGGCTCCAATGGTGTGTGGGAAGTTCCACCTCTGATACCACTGCTCTGCAGCTTTCTTCCATCCTTCTTCAATGGAGGGGCACTGGAGGAGCTCCTCCTTGTATTCTTCGATGATGGCCTGCACCACTTCTCTGACCACAATGCTGATGGTGTTTTGTGGCACCCTCCAGCCGTACTGCATGCTCCTGTAGGTGGTCCCTGAGGCCAGGTGGTGCAGAGTGAGTGCCACCTTGAGCCCAGGTTCCAGGCTGGGCCGGAAGTTGGTGTTTGCCTTGGTCAACCTGGGTGTCAGCCGCTGCACAACTTCGTCAAACATAGCTGGAGGCATCCTCATGAAGTTCTGGAATGCACGAGTGTCTTCGTTCCTGAGCTCCACCATCAGCTTGTTGTACAGTCCGTCCTCTGTTCTTCTCCTGATCCATCTTCGGACCCAGACGCTTCTTGGCCACGTCTTTTTCTTCCCGTAGTAGAGTTCACAGAGCCTGTAGATGGCTTCACACTGTTGCAGAACGATGGTGGCAGCCAAAAGGACTTTGTTACGATCTATGATGGACATGACTGGATGCTTTGGAAGAGCAAGAGTCAGATGAAGGCTGCAGAGGTCTGCACAGCTGGTCTGCTGGTCTGAAAGTGAGATCCAGATGAGTTACTCCCCCTTTTTATAGGCAGTATAGGTTTTCCCCTAGGTGTCCCTTTGCATCCTCTAGGCATCCTCTAGACATCTTTAATATCTCAGATAGGTCCCCTCTGCGAACGTTTTTTTTCCATTTTAAATTCTTTGTTTCCGTGCTGCATCTGCTAGGCATCTGTTCTGCATCCATTCTGCGTCCGTTCCACTTCCTCCCTGCGTCCGAGCGGATGTGAGTTGCGCGGATGTGGAACGGATGCCTAGCGGATATAGCAGATGTGTAATGGATGCAGAACGGAGGCCTAGCGGATGCCTAGCAGATGCAGAACGGACGCATTGGATACATTTTCCGCTCAAAAGTTTTGAGCAGTTCAAAATTTTCTGAGCGGAAGAAACGTCAATAAACGGATGCTGGACGGATAGAGAGAATGAAAAATGGACACAGTGAGTACAGAACGGATACATTGCCTTAACCAACGGATGACAAGTGTTTTCCTCCATTTTACATCTTCTTTCCATCCGTTGGTGCAGTGTGACAGGGGCTTAACATTAGCCATAAAGCCTATATTCTGATGTCCTAGGCCACCAAATTAATATTCAACTATTTGATTAAATATAGCAACATTTTTCCCAAAAATCCCCTGCCTTAAAAAGACATGAATATTAAAATTCCTTCAAACCATGAGTTCTTCACCTTTCCATACAGTGCAATTTGATTGATAATAGAGGTAAAAAAAAAAAAAAAAGGAAAGGAAAATAGAGCTATACCTTCAAAGGATATGCCAGTTTATCACTTCGGATGCTTTGCAATCAAAGCTGTCAAAGGGTGACACCATCAATATGTGAAGAAATGCACCTGAGACCTTCAACCAGACACATTTCTTATTCTTGTCTTTCAAAATGAAAAGGTTATTTGTAAGCTGGGAACTAGCCAGGCACCATGTAGATCAGTTCAGTAGGATATATAGTGTCAAAGGTGACTGAGAGGTCAAATTAAGGCACAAAAGGTTATTGCAACAATTTTTAGCTTGCTCAGCTTGGTTTCAATTCTGAATAAGTAAGAAGAGAAACTATTCTTCTTTATAACAGTCTTATCTTCTGTAATCCTGTTCCAGATCAGAATATTTACAAATTAAACCAACCAATATTCATAGCAACTTTCTTTTACCTTTCTCTGCTTTCATAGGAATGGTTTCTTTTCATTAACACATTTTTGGAAGCTATTGCTGTTTGAGATTTGCTATATCCTATTTAAGTATATTGCAATTTATTTTAATCCAGGCAAGCATTTAATCTTTATTATATGGCAAATACTGAAATTAACACAGTGAACTATTTTCTAATCTCCTTTACATCTCCTTTAATCTTCTCTAATATTTCCCACTGATTTTGATGCAAGGTGGATATCCAGAGTCAGTCATGAAATTCATGTTTTCTCAGGAATGAATGAAACTATTAGGCCATACTCAAAGGCTGAACAATTCTGGGAACTGATAACTGCCTGTCTTACATTTGTCAAGTTTGAAAAATATTGCAGTAGATTGGATTATTTGTGAGAGGCATAGTGGCCTAATGGTGAAGAAGTTTGCCTCCACTCAGAAGGTTGAGAGTTCAATACTAGGCAGTGGCAGATATTTCTCTGCTAGGTGCAAAGAAACAACTGCTGCAAACTCCACAGAAGGGTCAGGAAGAGCATCCGGGCTATAAATACTCAGCTACATCCTGTTGTCCCTTAATCCCTGAATTAAGGGATTTCCAGCTCATAAAAAGGAAGATTGTATTATTTGTCCATTAAGTCTCTGGGTGTCCATTGAAAAAGATTGTAATTGCATGCTTTAATAATCCACGTAGGATAATATATTTGGGTCAACTTCTCAGTTATATTTTCCCTCTACTACAAGAATGTGCAATCTCCATCAGCTCAAAAGTTTCCAGCAGGTTTTCAAAGCATGATAGTCTTTCCACAGGCACCCTTCTAGAAGAGACCAGGATTTCTGGGGGGAGGAATATTTCTGACTTTTTTCAAGATGAAACAGATACCTTAAAATACATCTGTGCGTATTGCTGTCCTCCAAAGGTTAACCCCCTCCCCATAAATACTTTTTAAATCTGAAGACATCTTAGAGTAAGAGTGGACACATAAAACAGCTAGCAGACTGCATGTGGTCCTCTTTACCATACGTTTTGAATTCTTGCTGAAATGAAAATGCGACACATTTTCCCCCCATACCTTTACTGTAAAAAGATATCAAGCTTTAACAATAGTTCATAATGGCATAGTTTTATAGGAGACATGTGGCAAAATGAATGTTCTAATCCCAAGTGTAGTAGAGCGGCGGATAATGACTGAGGCGGACATGGAACAACAGGCAGGAACCTTTATTGAGAAAACAAAGGGGTTGCCGTGACTGCTGGGCTAACGAGCAGTCAGCTAGCGGCAACAGCTGATCCCGTTTGACAGCACTTTATACAGCCGGCTGTCAAACAGCATCAACCAATCAGAATGGTCTGCGCTCCCACCAGGAACGCGGACCAGAGGGAGAACTTCACAACAACACAACGCTCCTTTCCCCTGGCAAGGAGCATGTGTAGTCCCGCAAGTAAGCTGGCCGTCTTCTCTGGCGGTCAGAGCATCACAGAAAAGGGGCTTCTGTTCATTGGTCGAAGTCCTTTGCTTCAGGGGCCTCTTCGGAGCTGTTTACCACAGGAGCCTTATCCTCTGGAGCTTTTGATGGGTCGTCAGGCACTGGAACAGGTAGGTCCCTCCGTCCACGGCTCTCCCGGGTGTCCTCAGTCGGAGGCGGCAGGCTCTCATCGGCTGGTAGTAGACTCAGGTCGGTGGGTGGTAGACCGAGTCCATCAGTGGCCACTTTCCAATGCCTCCTCAGCTGGTCGATGTGTCTGAGCCAGGTACGACCATCTTCCAGCAGCACCCTATATGACTTAGGCCCTGTCACAGCTATGACCTGTCCTGGCACCCATAAGGGGTGGCCTGCATAATTGCGGGCATAAACCAGGTCATTTAAAGCAAACTCCCTAGGCTGGCTGTCAGACCCAAGAGGAGTCATTGGGGCGTAGTGGTGGTGCAGCCTGTCCAGGGCAGTCCTCAAGCGCCTGCCCATAAGGAGTTCAGCTGGGGACTTATTGGTAGTGGCACAAGGGGTTGTATGCTGGTATCGCAAAAATCTGGACAATTTAGAGTGCCAGTCACTTTGGCCAAATCTCCCTAGGGCTTCTTTCACTGACCTAACTGCCCTTTCTGCCATTCCGTTGCTAGCAGGGTGAAAAGGAGCTGTGAGGGCATGCCTGACCCCCAGATTGGCTAAGTATAGTTCAAATTTGCAGGAGGTAAATTGGGGCCCATTATCTGACACTACTGTGTCAAGGATGCCATGTGTCACAAATAGCCTGGTTAGGGCCCTGGTAACTGCAAGGGTGGTTGTTGTGGGCATCAAGGCCACATCAATACATTTTGAGAAGGAGTCTACTACTACTAGAAATGTATGCCCCTGCATTGGGCCCGCCAGGTCAATGTGCAGCCTGGACCAAGTGGGCTCGTCCCACTTCCCAGGGGATGCAGTTGGTGGGGCAGGTCTGGTTGTCTGACAAGGCTGACAAGTGCTAACCCAGCTGGAGATCCGGGCATCCATGTCAGGCCACCAGACATAACTATAGGCCAGGGCCTTCATTCTAACGATGCCTGGGTGGCCTTCATGCAGGAGCTTCAGAACTGAAGCTTGCAATGAGGAAGGAATGATCACCCTTGTTCCCCACAACAAACAACCCTGAAGGGATGACAGTTCCAGCTGGAATGCCTTGAAGGGCAGGAACTCAGGGGAATAAGGGACATCTGGCCACCCCCTTCCCACCCAGTCAAGGACTTGGGCAATTACCTTGTCCCTTGAGGAGTGGAAAGCAATGTCAGAGGCTGTAATGGGTAGATTGAGTTCGTTGAATTCGAAAACAGCATGGATTAGTGCAGGGTCTTCAACTGGAACCGGCAATGGGCAGCGGCTGAGAGCATCAGCGTGTGCGAGGTTTTTTCCGGGTCTATGGATCAGTTTGTATGAATAAGCAGCCAAAAACAGAGTCCATCTGGTCATCCTTGGGGATAGAATCTGAGGTGTTTGTTTATCAGCAGACAAAAGGCCTAGCAGAGGCTTGTGATCTGTGATTAATTCAAAATGGTGGCCATAGAGGAATTCATGAAATTTCTTTACAGAGGCAACTGCAACCAAAGCCTCTTTGTCTATCCGGCTGTAGTTGTGCTCAGCTGAAGAAAAGGTTCTGGAGAAGAAGGCAATGGGTGCCTCAGAGCCATTTGGCAGTCTGTGACTAAGAACAGCCCCTATGCCAAAAGGGGAAGTGTTTGCAGCAAGAACTAATGGAAAATGCTGGTTGAACTGAATTAAAACTGCTTTAGAGGTGATCAAGGATTTGACAGAGTGGAAGGCATGGGCTTCCCTAGGTCCCCAACGCCAGGGGGACTTTTTGTCCAAAAGTCTATGTAAAGGCTCTGTGATTGAAGCTTTGTGAGGGAGGAATGCAGCATAGAAATTGAGAAGTCCTAAGAAGGCCTGGAGCTCATTTTTGTTGGTAGGAGTAGGTGCCTCATGGATGGCCCTGACTTTAGATTCTAGAGGGTGTATGCCAGAGGCATCAATTCTATAGCCCAGAAAATCAACTTGCTTAGTGGCAATGGCGCATTTGTCTTTCTTAAGTTTGAGGCCGTTTGGCCTGAATCGATCTAGAACTGACCTTACTCTTTGTAACAACTGAGGTTTGTCTGTGGCTGAAATTAAAATATCATCGAAATAGGGGACTACTCCTGGGAGATCTTGAAGTAGCCTCTCCATCAGGGACTGAAATATCCCAGGGGCTACACTCACGCCGAACTGAAGGCATCTGCACCTAAAAGCTCCCCTGTGAGTTACTATTGTCTGCAATTCTGCTGTGTGGTCATCTATAGGGAATTGCTGGTATGCCTGAGACATATCCAGCTTTGCAAAAATAGACCCAGGTTCAAAAGAATGTAAAATGTGCTGAATGATGGGAACTGGGTAAGCACTGATTTGGAGGTGTCTGTTCAGGGAAATTTTGTAATCAGCACATATCCTCTTTTTTAAGAGGAGTTACTATGGGGGTCTCCCATTTAGCAAAATCTACAGGTTCTAATACTCCTTGTTTGATTAGTTTGTCAAGTTCCTTATCTAACTTAGGACGAATTGCAAAAGGCACCCTATGAGGTTTCAGGCGTACAGGAGTTGCTTGAGGGTCTACACTAAATGATATGGGAGTGCCTGAGTAACATCCCAAACCCTTGCTGAATACATCAGCATAGTCTTTGAATAGGGAATCTATTTCAGCATTTAACACAGAGTGGATGCCTGTTATATTTAGGCCAAGGGCAGGGAACCAATCTAAACCCAGTAAACTGGGGAGAGCACCATCCACTATAACGAGAGGCAAGTGGCCTTTAAAAGTTTTGAATTGAACGAGGAACTTGCCTTTCCTGAGGACAGGAATATTCTTGCCTTGGTAATCTCACAGAGTCAGGTGGCAATCAAGGAGCTTCTTCTTTGGAAATCTGGGTAGCAGCTTCTTAAGGGTGTTCCATGAAATAATGGATAGAGCAGAACCTGTATCCACCTCCATCTTGCAAGGTTTACCTTCTAAGGAGACAAAAATACTGATTTTGTTAGAGCTGTTGTTGGACTGGTTGAAGTGGTAACAGGTATAAGCAGTCTTCCACTTGCCTTTGAAAGATGGGTTTGGCTGAGGTCTCTGAGTAAAGGTTTTCCCAGCTTGGCAGACCCTTGCTAAGTGACCCTTCCTCTGGCAACTTAAACAGATGGCATTCCTGAACCTACAGAATGCTCTTAAGTGATTTCCTCCACAGCTTAAACAGATGGGTTGCTGCCGGGGAGAAAAACTAGCTTTTGACTTTGAGTCTTCTGGAAGGGGTCTCTGTTGTCTAAGATGATTTACAACAGCTGAAACCTCAGAGTCCTCATCAGGAGAAACCTCATCAAAATGGACTGTTGAGCTATTCTGTTTGATTGTGTTTCCCTGGATTTCACCTGCAGATTGAGCAGAAAGCTCAGCAGCCTCTTCAATGGCTATTGCTAGGGTTAGGTCCCTTTTGGCTAATAGCCGCCTTTGCAGCCTTAAGTCTTTAACCCCATACACTATTTGGTCTAGGAGCATATCCTCTAGATAATCCCTGAATCCACAATGTAAGGCAGCAGACCTCAGAGCAGCCATGTATTCACTGATAGTCTCTCCCTCACCCTGAACTCGCCTCCTAAAGGCATGTCTCCTTGCAATCTGTGAGGGCTTGGGTGAATAGTAATTAGAGAGGATTTCTTGAAGCTCCCCCCAAGGGACTTCTCTGACAGGTCGGGGGGTTACCATGCTGTGGCAGTGTCAAACACTGCAGCCCCACAAAAGCTTAAGAAATAGGACTTTTTTCTATGGACTGAAGCTTCAGTGAGGTCTATAGCATCCAGGAAGCAGTCAAAGCGGTTACTATAGGATTCCCAAGTCTCTGCCGCTGGTCTAAATGGCGGGAACGCAGAGGTTGAAGACATCTCTTCTCAGCAATGACAGTCTATTTGGCTAGGAAGTTGAATTTCACACTTGTGAAATGGCGTCAGCGGCTTGTGACAGTCAGCTCGTCGTGGCTTCAGTTCTTTGCTTAGTAACTCTGGCTCTTTAAGAGTGACTGCGCTCAGCTGTGTTGTCCAGTCGCCTCTTATTTGTATCCCACCTTCGTCGCCAGTGTAGTAGAGCGGTGGATAATGACTGAGGTGGACACGGAAAAACAGGCAGGAACCTTTATTGAGAAAACAAAGGGGTTACCGCAACTGCTGGGCTAACGAGCAGTCAGCTAGCGGCAACAGCTGATGCTGTTTGACAGTGCTTTATATAGATGGCTGTCAAACTGCATCAACCAATCAGAATGGTCCGCGCTCCCACCAGGAACGTGGACCAGAGGGAGAACTTCGCAACAATGCAACACCAAGGTTGTATAAAAACCACACATTTATTTCTTTTAATATAGATGCTTCCTCACATGCTGGAATACACTCATGCAGATTTTTTTTTCTAAATGATTGAGAGCTAATACACAATTGGCTTTATTTATTCATCCCTATCTCCATATGGAAAGACAAGCATACAGTATCTCTAAGAAATATAATGCTGTCTGAACAATTACAACACATTACATTCACAGTTGATTTGGAGAAAACAGATTTATCAAAATATTTTTCTCTCTTCTTTTTCTCTGAGGAGCAGAGGATAATATTCTCAAATTTGACACTTGTGGGGAATATTATCTGTATCAGTAATATGCAGTATTTGTGCAATGAAAATTCATGGTAGGTTATGACACTTCTAATGCCTCTGCATAACGTATGCTTGAAAATACACTTATATTTATTCACAATTGAGGTGTTGGGGATGGAATTAAATTTAGTTTAATGAAATCATATTGGCAGACACTTGAAGTGAATGTATCATCTTGTGACTTTAACTGGATATTTAATGTAAATATTTTTTGTTTGTATGACAATAAATTTGTGACCTAGCTTTTCTGTCTTACATATCAGTTCTGCCTCATATTTCTTTGCCATGATGTCCCTAATGACAGCCATTCCAAATAGGGTTTTTTGGAACTGAAGTTCCAATCAGTTGCAATCAGCCTGAGTTTGTGGATTGATACAATCTGATGAACTTCAAGCAAAGACAGGAAATTATCTGCTCTTTCAGTTTTTGGTGACACATTCTTCCACCTATTAATGTGGAAGAATGTGCTAAATCAGTTAGAGGTTTACTCCCACTTTATTTGATGAGCCATCAAAATGAACAGAAAAGCACACTGTCATTACTGAACAAATTCCTGCCTTTTTGAGTAACATAGTCTTTGGAGGCTCTGACAGCTTTACACAAGAGTTGAAAATCTATTTGCAGTGTCTGGGCTGCAGGTTATCTTATCCCATTTTGTATCATTATGGGCAACTTTAATTCCAAAATGGGGATAGCAACCTCTTATTGAATTTTAAAAGTTTTTATAAAATGATTTTTTTGATACACACAAAGCTGTCAATATCATGAATTGGCAATTTGACACCCATGATTTATATGAGATTTTACTTTCAAACCCAGATATCTTCTTCTTCTTCCTCTTCCTCTTCCTCTTCCTCTTCCTCTTCCTCTTCCTCTTC
>BLBF01000073.1:22676396-22714430 GCA_015471245.1 Laticauda colubrina
TCTTCTTCTTCTTCTTCTTCTTCTTCTTCTTCTTCTTCTTCTTCTTCTTCTTCTTCTTCTTCTCCTCCTCCTCCTCCTCCTCCTCCTCCTCCTCCTCCTCCTCCTCCTTCTCCTTCTCCTTCTTCTTCATTGTGGTTGTCATCATCATCATTGTCATCATCATCATCAGTTATCCACTGAACATAAAGGAACATGACTACTACAAAGACCAACATTTTAGAAATAATACTAGGTACTACTGAAAAATAAATGCTAGTATAATCATGTGCTTATACAGATCAATGGGGTGACCACATCTGGAATATTGTGTGCAGTTCAAAAAGAACATAATGGAGTTGGCTCAGAAGATGGCAGTTGAGATAGTGAAAGGGATGATGAAGTATCATTCTTACAGTATTTGTTACCTGACTGCCCTATTTCAAAAGACCGAAGATTCCCATAGGGTAGAAGTGAAGGTAGGGGAGACATATCATGAATTGTACATAAGAAAAATGCTGCAATTTAAGCCCATGTCACACTGGCCAATGGATGCAAAAAGGACACAGCGGATGAGCAAAATGTTCCATCCATTGTTATCCACTCTTAAAAGGGGCAAAAATTTGCATAACCGGAGCAGATAACATGGACGCGGGGAGGATGCAGGGCGGATGGAAAGCGGATGCGGAACGGAAGCCCAGCAGATGGAAGCGGATGGGAGCGGATGGCACGTCCACTAGGCTTCCGGGGGACCTCAGCAAAGTGGACGCAGAACGGATACAGCGGATGCACAGCGGACACGGAATGGATGAAGCAGATGCACAGCGGATGCACAGCGGATAAAGCAGATGCACAGCGGAAGCCTAGCAGATGCACAGTGGAAGCGGAACGGATGCCAAGCGTTAATTGCGCATGTGGGAGGGAAGCATTACCGTAAGCCCCCCGGATATAAAGGGAAGCAGCTCGCACGTGGCCAGCATTCCGAGGAAAGACCTGCTGCTGGACACTTCAAGTTCCTTGCCTGCCCTGCCTGCATGCCTGCCTGCCAGCCTTGCTGCCAGCCTGCCTGCCAGCCAGCCTTGCTGCCTGCCTGCCTACATGCCTTCCTGCCAGCCTACCTGCCAGCCTTCCTGCCAGCCTTGGTGCCTGCCAGCCAGCCTTCGTGCCTGGCTTCCTGCCAGCCTTCCTGCCACCCTTCCTGCCAGCCTTGGTGCCTGCCAGCCTCCCTGCCAGCCAGCAACCCCACAACCATGGGGAGGAAGCGAAAGCCTCAGCAACCTGCTGCCATCCCTGGCAAGAGGGACAGGGCCAACCTCCCGCCCCCTGCCCCGACTCTGCTTCTGCTGGGGCTTCTGCTGAAGCTGCTCCTGGCGGTGGTGCTTCTGCTGGTGCTGGGGCTTCTGCTGGTACTTACTCTGTTGAAGCTGCTCCTGATCCTACTGGTCCTGCTTGTCCTGCTCATGCTCCTGGACTTGCTCGTCCTGCTTGTGCTCCTGGTCTTGCTCGTCCTGCTCGTCCTGCTTGTGATCCTGGTCTTGCTCATCCTGCTCATCCTGCTCGTGATCCTGGTCCTGCTTGTGCTCCTGGACTTGCTGGCCCTGCTGGTGCTTACTCTACTGCTGCTGATCCTGGTCCTGCTGGTCCTGCTGCTGCTGATCCTGCTGCTACTGCTGCTGCTGCTGATGATGATGATGGTTATGATCCTGCTGGTGAGGATGATGATGATGATGATGATGATTCTGCTGGTGCTGCTGCTGCTGCTGGTGGTGTGGAGGAGCAGCCCCTACTACCTGGGAGCCCCTCTGATGAGGGCCCATCTGGTCCAGCCAAAGGGAGGAAGAGGCATATGCGACAATGGGACAGGAGGCAATATTATATTGAGGAGGCGCATGAGGATGAGGTGCTGGAGTGGCTGAGAGAGGGCAGAAGGGACACCGGCTGTACAGGGACACCAAGCGGAAGCAGGCTGCTTGGAGAGAGAGGGCAGAGAGTATGGGTTACACTTCAGAGGTGCTCCTCGGCTGGTGGAAACTTATGCACACCTGGTACGGGAAGCTGCACCTGAAGAAATCTGGCTAGTCCACTGTGAAGCTGACAGACATAGAGACATACATCATGGCCAGGTGCAGCTTCCTCGAGGGTGAGGTCCGCCACTGAGGAGCACCAGCAGTCCCTCTCATGACCCTCTCTCTCCGGCAGCCTGCTGAGAGCCAGTCCTCTTCCGGCCGAGAGTCAGTCCCTGTCTCCAGGCAGGTTTCTGTGGAGCATGCCACGGCGGAGAACCCGTGGACAGGTGTGGTAAGTGTGGTGGAGTGCATAGAGGACTCCCTGGTGCGGTGGGAGAAAGGAGACATCGAGTCCACCACAGTCCTAGCCGCATCCACACACACCCCAGAGCCACACTGTCCTGCTGGAGATCAGGGACACCATCCGCACCAGCATAGATCTCCTCTCTCAGCTGGTCCACACCGACTCCTCATCCTCCAACCGCAAGCCCTTCCTCACCTATGTCAACCAGACCCTCAAGGAAATGGCGGATCCACAGTACCAGCTGGTGAAGGACCGGATCACCGAGCTGCTTCACAACCCTCCAGACCCAGAGGAACCTGCTCCCACCCAGTACAGGTCTGCTCCTCCACCCCAGGTGATGTCCCTCCCATTCCAAGGCTTCTCGCAGCCCCTCACCTACCAGGGCTACGGCTACCAGGAGGTTCAGCAGCAGAGACATCAGCCCTTCTCAGTCCAGTCACAGAGTCATCGGGTGACACCATTGCCACCTGTTCCACTGATGCCACCGATGCCACCCACGCCAATGATGCCACCGACGACAGCGATGCCACCCACGCCAATGATGCCACCCACACAAGTCCTCACCCAGCTGCAGAGCAGACAGCCCCACTACACTACTCCTTCCTCCACTCCCACAGCCAAGCCCGGCCTCAGTACATCTGTCATCAGTACTGGGGCTGACACCCCATGGCATGGAGGAAGGACCTCTCAGCATCACGGGGCTGAGCTAGCTGTCCAAGAGCTTTCTCAACACACTGTCACCTGTTGTCCTCTTGGGACCAGGCACTCCAGCACCACCCACCACCACAGCACCTGGACCCTTCACCCCTGAGACTGGGCACACCTCTGAGTGACCAAAAAGAGTGCCAGAGACCGGCTAGCTGGCTACCTGTGGACTTTATTTGGACACTTGACTTGGGTCATTTTTTTTTTTACAGCTTGTTGTTCAATTAAGTTTATCTTTGATTCACACACTTGCCTCATTTGTTTTTTTTTTAAAAAGTCTTGGTGGAAACTTTTAGAATTGGCTTAAGCCTTTGCATACTTGTGGGATGGGATAAGATAGCAGTGGGGTGGGCAGGGATACCTGTGGAATGAGCACAGATACCTTTGGGATGGCTAATAGCTGTGGGATAGATAAATCTCCAGTGCAAGCATAGTGGGACTGTATGGTCTACCCTCCCAGCTGCCACACCTATGGCCCTTTTTTATCAATAACAATGTAAGCATTGATCCACACATTTGAACACAAACACAACTCTTTATTAAACGCCCTGTTCATTGTAGGCTCACCCAACATACATGGCCCAATCTCATACGTGTGATGAGACAGGCTGAAGGAAGCATCTATTAAGCATCTACCATCCTGTCTTGCCACTCCACTGCTCCAGCTGGGGAGTTGCACCAGTGTTTCAGGAGGTTGCGCTGCTTCTTCCCTTCCCGTGAGGCTCTGTTGTGGCCTTGCACATCCTGAGTGTCGATCAGGTTTCGCCGTTGCCTCCATTCCCCAGGCTCCATGTCCCCATTGCCTTGTTGACAGTCCACGAGCCTGTTCTGCAAGACTGGGTAGCAGGTGCGCATGAGATTGTGCAGGATGCAGCAAGCTTCCACGATCCTCCTCACAGTCTCTGGGCGATGCTGTATGGTGGTGAGAAGTACCTGGAACCTGTTGGCCAGGATGCCAAAGGCGTTCTCCACCACCCGCCTTGCCCTGGACAGTCTGTAGTTGAAGATACTCTCTTCATGGGTCAGGAGTCTGGAAGTGTATGGCTTCATGAGGTAGGTTGTGAGGGAGAAGGCATCATCCCCCACGATGAAGTAGGGCACATCTTGCGTGTTGTTGGGCAGGGGATCTGGATCTGGGAAGCCCACGATGAGGTTGCCTTCCAGCCCCTCCTTGAGGTGACTGGCATTGTATACCTGGGCATCTGAAGATGAGCCGTAGCCTGAAGCATCGATGTACATGAACTTGTAGTCAGCATCGACCATGGCGAAGAGGACGATGCTGAAGAAGCCCTTGTAGTTGAAATAAGTGGACTCTGACTTGGCTGGAGCTTTGCAGGCGAGGTGCTTGCCATCGATGGCTCCAACGGTGTGTGGGAAGTTCCACCTCTGATACCACTGCTCTGCAACTTTCTTCCATCCTTCTTCAGTGGAGGGGCACTGGAGGAGCTCTTCCTTGTATTCTTCAATGATGGCCTGCAGCATTTCTCTGACCACAATGCTGATGGTGTTGTGTGGCACCCTCCAGCCATACTGCATGCTTTTGTAGGTGGTCCCTGAGGCTAGGTGGCGCAGAGTGAGTGCCACCTTGAGCCCAGGTTCCAGGCTGGGCCAGAAGTTGGTGTTTGCCTTGGTCAACCTGGGTGTCAGCCGCTGCACAACTTCATCAAACATGGCTGGAGGCATCCTCAAGAAGTTCTGGAATGCCTGAGTGTCTTGGTTCCTGAGCTCCACCATCAGCTTGTTGTACAGTCCGCACTCTGCTCTTCTCCCAATCCATTTTCGGACCCAGACGCTTCTTGGCCGCCTCTTTTTCTTCCCGTAGTAGAGTTCACAGAGCCTGTAGATGGCTTCGTCCTGTTGCAGAAGGATGGTGGCTGCCAAAAGGACTGCGATACGATCCACAGTGGACATGACTCGATGCTGTGGAAGAGGAAGAGTCAGATGAAGGCTGCAGAGGTCTGCACAGGTGGGCTGCTGGTCTGAAAGTGAGATGCAGACGAGTTGCTCCCACTTTTTATAGGCAGTATAGGTGTCCCTTTGCATCCTCTAGGCATCCTCTAGGCATCCTCTAGACATCCTTAATATCCGAGATAGGTCCCCTCTGCAAATGTTTTTTCCACTTTAAACGCTTTGTTTCCATGCTGCATCCGTTCTGCATTTGTTCTGCATCTGTTCCGCGTCCGTTCCGCTTCCTCCCTGTGTTCGGGCAGATGCGAGTTGCACTGATGCACAGCGGACGCCAAGTGGATATAGCGGATGCATAACAGATGCGTAGAGGATGCGTAGCGGATGCAGAATGGATGAATTGGATTCATTTTCCACGCAAAAGTTTTGGGCAGCCCAAAACTTTCGGAGCGGATGAAACAACAATAAATGGATGCTGGACGGATAGAGAGGAAGAAAAACGGAGGCAGTGAGTACATCGCGTTTTTGAATGGATGGCAAGGTTTTTTGTCCGTTTTACATCCTCTTTGCATCCGTTGGTTCAGTGTGACATGGGCTTTATGTAGTTGTGCTAGATGTTAGGACAAGATTGTAAGTGCAGCATGCATGTGATCAAATTACTTCAAATCTGTTAGTGAAAATTCTACTTGATTGATATTTTTTTGCTTATCCTGGCATCAATGCAAAAGTTACTGGACATATCACTATCAGTGCCATAAACACATTTATCAAATGCCAATTTTAATACAGTTAAATAACACAATTTAATATGCCAAATAACAAAGTGAGCATTGGCATCAATAACTGCAGAAAAAAGAAAGACAACTGATTTTCTATTTAAAATTCAGAAGCTGGAAATATTTCCTGTTTTAGGGACTTAAATAAGAGATTATATTCTTAATAAGATGTATATTTTTCTGGATAACACAATGTTTTTTTCTTTTATAAGATTTATAATGCTACCCTTATAACTTGAGAAAATTAATGTTATTCATTCCATTTTGCTCTCCTAATGGTTAAAGTAATTTCTTTAGATATTTGGTAATTATAGGGGATCCCCAAATATGTCACTTTAAATATATGTCAAAGGAGTCAGAGATCCAATTTCTTAATGTAAAAGAACACTGTCTTAATTATAGGATGGGAGGATGAATCTTCACAGCAATGAATAAATTATCTTTTCTGAATTTATCTTCTCCATATAATTTATTATAAGGAGTGCTAGTTGGCTGCCTACTCATCTCTTCATATACAGGCAATGTCAGAGAAATTCTAAAAACTTCATGGCATTACTTACAAATTACTTCTCCTCATTTGTCAATGGAAGGGAAAATAAATAAGTAATTATCCACAGGGACAAAAGAAACCATTCAGCGTATAGTTGACCAATTTGGGATTTTCTTTTTCCCACTTGAACAAATCTCATCTTATTATGTATGACTATAATGTAATTAGCATTTATGGAAAAGTAGATTGCCAGAGTTTTCTATTGGATCAGAATGCCCACACAGTAGTCTGGGAGCCTGTTGTCTTCCATCTCTGATCAAGTCAGGAACTCCAAAGAGGCCTGTTGGCTAAATTCTGGAATGAAAACAACTTCATTTCTCTTGTGATAAAATATCCATGGGGGAGTTTTCTGGATACTTCTCTCCATCCAAAATAAAATAATCAGATCCAATCTTCTTGAGAGCAACAACTGCCTTTCCTAAACAACAATTTAAGAAAACCCAAATCAAATAAAATATTTATTAAAGTCAAAGTCCACAAAAGAAGACTAAGGTATAGTCAATCAAAAAACAAAAAAGAGTACACCAGAGTATAAAATAATAATTTTTAAAAAGCTAAAAGCTGTAAAATAGAAGCTATATAAAGAAACAAAAAACTAAAAAGAATCTTAAAGAAGAGGTAGAGCTTCAGAGGGATGTATGGAAGCTCAGAAGTTGGTATGACCAATGGTGGTATGCTACCGGTTCACTTGAACCAGTAGTAAAAATTGCTACTGGTGTGGCCGAACAGGTGGTAAAAAAAGCCGACGATCAGCTGAGAGGAGGGAAATAAGCCTCTGATGATCAGCTGAGAGGATAAAGAAGAGAAAAGTGCAGGATCAGCTCACCCACCCATCCCTGCACTTTTCTTTATCCTCTCAGCTGATTGGTGCTGCAGGCCTCAGCTGGTGTGTGGAAAGCTGCTCATGCACATGATCACTGAACTGGTCATGGAACAGGTAGGATCCCACTGCTAGGGCAGACGGTATCTATCAAAGATAATTATGTAGTGAAGTCTTCCAAAAGTTAAGAAGACTTCTAAATGCACTAGGTAATTGACTCAGTGGACACAGTGAATTTCAATTTTGATTTTATTTTGGATGATCTCACAATTTCCCAATTTCTTAAAAGCTATTTCTGTCTGGGATAAATCTTCATTTTAGATGACATATAACTTTGTTTACCCTTCCCTTTCAGAATCTTTGTCAACCTCGCCTCCATCTGTGTTTTCCTTGTGCTTCCACCAAAATAAATATCTTTCCAGATTGACTCAGGTAAGGTGTCCTGTATTTTTCAAGTAGCAGAAAGGTGGAGGCGTGTTTTCCTATTGACCTTGCTTCTAGTTGAAGGGAGAAACAGCAAACACCAGTTGAAGGCAACACCAACTCCATCATCCTTGGTTGAACTATGTTTCCTAAATTGCAGTGTCAAGATTGAACCACTTCACTTCTTTCAAACCTTAATGCTTTTCAACTTGCCAATGAACTGAGTGGAGGAAAGGGGGCATAGAACACTAAGAATGTGTGTGTGGACTATGAAAGCTTGGCAACCATCAAGGTCACCACTGCAGGTGCTTGAGAAAGAGGTACACTGTTCCCATAACAAAAGGGCATCTCATAGTTGGACAATGTGATCACTCAGGTGTGGGGGGGAAAGGGAAGTATTGTTTAATTAAGCAAGCACTTGCATGGGAAAACCAGATCTGGTTTTGATTCTTCAGTACCAAAAATGGTGTATCCAATAAAGTTTTACTTTTGGAAATTCAAAGTTCTTGAGAGTGTTTCCTTATTTTGGCTTCAGTAGTCAGTCAACACACAAATTTAAACAATGAATTTAAACAATGTGCTGAATCAAAACTACATTTTGATCTAGCAAAGAGAAAGAACTGAGAGTGTCTTTTACAGTTTCCTTCCCTCACAAAAAATCTGGCTTTAAAAAAATGTCCATAATAATTGAGAATCCATTGGAATTAGGCAGTTAATAAATTCAAATAAATAAATAAATGCACTATATGGGTTAAGATTTCATTTGGTATTTGCATGAATTATATTTAGCCTTTAGAAGTTTGCCACACTGTAAGATGGAACACTTTTTTCAGGAGGATAAAAAAAATGACAAGAGTGTTCAGTCTGGACATCAAAATTGCTTTAATAATTTGTTCACAATAATTGAGCATTGGAATTGCATGACTAATAAATTCAAATGAATTAATGAACAAATAAATACAGATACTTTAAGGCTTAATACTCCATTTGGTATTTGCATGAATTATATTTAATATTTACAAGTTTGCCACATTGTCAGCTGGAACATTTCCCCCCCATGGAAATAAATAATGCCAAGAGTGTTCAGTCTGGACATCAAAACACCAAATAATCCAGTTCCATGTAATTAAATGTAAATTAATGATCAAAGGCAAAGGAACTAAAGTAGCTTCACATATATGCTGATGAAATATGAGCTGGTTGTCAATTATAAAAAAAGAGAATTTCAAATTGTTCTGAAACATTATTAAACTAATCATAATTAAAAACAGCCAACATCATACAGTTATAGTCACAGCGCTTCAATAAATAATCGTTAGAACAGAAAAAGGTACAAAAAGAAAGCCGAGATAAACAGGAGCACAAAGAAATTTTTTTAAAAAAAGAATTTTAATTTGGCAACTATATAATATGGGGAAAGGGATGTGGTGAGTTGCACAAGAGAGAATTCAGTTCAAGACGCATCTGGTCCACAAGTTTGAAAGCTCTGTTCTAAA
The DNA here is from genome assembly GCA_015471245.1 of Laticauda colubrina. Taxonomy (NCBI): domain Eukaryota; kingdom Metazoa; phylum Chordata; class Lepidosauria; order Squamata; family Elapidae; genus Laticauda; species Laticauda colubrina. Next base: position 22,685,358 of record BLBF01000073.1, read on the forward strand.
TGATCTTTGATCTGGTCCATAAACAAATATTTTATTATTGTATCATTTTAATTTTATTTTTGTATTCAAAGGTTGTATTATTTCAGGATGCCATTTATTTAAATTATTTCTTCTGAAGTGATTTAAATAATAGTACAAAAATATCTTTGGTCTGCAAGTTACTGATTTTTTTTCCTTCATACATTCGCTTCTTTAATATATGGAAGTATCATGGACTCATAACTTTTTTTTTTCTGTACATCTCATTGTCAACTGCAAACTGCAAGTGTAGTCTAGATTTCATTTGTATATCTTGTGTATACAAAATTATTATTGGGAAATTGTGTAATGTTTTATAGTTATTAAATGAGCAATTATTTAATTGTTATAGAGATTAGAGATACATTTCAATGCTTTGTTTTTATGTTCAACTTCCAAATATTTTGGGAATACTCACCATTGAACATAAAAAAGAATCTAACAGTTGATCAAAATCAAAATATTTTTCAGATGACAACTTATTGACATGCTTTTTGCAAGTTTCTAACAGAATGATTTCTATTTTTATTCTTTTCTCAGACAACTGGGAAAAATTTATCTAAGAACAACCATAAAAAAGAATCTCTTGTTCATTGATTCAATTGGATTTAACAGATGTGTATAACCTATTCCACAATGTAAAAGTGTCTCTGATGTTGGAAGTTTTGGAAAGAAGGAAATATGTAGACAGCAAAAAATGGCAATACATGAATATTTATAGAGAAAATTCATAGACATCCATTCAACAAGGGCTTAGATGTTATTTGATGCTTTGTTGTTATTGGTTGCATGGTCCAAAACTTGTAGTGTTCCAGTATCTAAGAGGCTGCAACAAAGAACTCACCCTATTTTCCAAAGCACCTGAAGGTGAAACAAGAAGCAATGGATGGAAACTAATCAAGGAGAGAACCAACCTAGAGCAGGAGCTTCGACTAGAAGATTTCCAAGGTCCCTTCCAACTTTCTTATTATGTTATGTTATTTCGAATAAAGCACTTCCTGAATGCCAGGCCAAGGAACTTTCTACATAAGTCTCCCATTGAGTTAACATGATTGTTCCAATCCATGTCTCTGCAAATTGGATAGCCTCTTACTATAAATTTAGAAAAGACCATTTAGAGTATCAGTTCCAAATCCTGCTTGATATTTGTATACATATAAAACATCTATAATAAATGTTTTCTAAGCTCTGGTTGAACAGTTCGAGCACATAATAATCTATTCTCCATTGTTAACAAGGCCGAACTAGAAGATTCAACCAGAATTTTCCTTCCCATAACTTAAAGTTATTTTTTTTTACATCTTATTTTCTGGGAAGATGGATAAGTTGTCTTGGCCTTCTACATGTTTTTAGGTATTTGAGGAAGACTATCATATATCCCTTAAATTCCTCTTCTCAAAATTACAGATTCCCAATTCCTACAGTCTGTCAGTATTTGGAATTTGTTTCTAGTCCTCTGAAACCATGTTGTCCTTAACTGAACCTGTTTACTTTTTCTGAATTCTTAAAGTGTGCAGTGCAGAACTAGACATAATATTCAAGGACAGGTCTGACAGCACAGAATAAAGTAAAACTACAGTATCCTTTGTGCACATATTGTATGTCTTTTATTTCATTAACATTGTAAACAGCAATCTAGCACGAGCATCTGAATGGCATTGGTAACCTGAAATTAGGCCCCTTCTTATTTCTGAATTCTAATATTCTCTGACAGAGAATGTAAGAGTAATTATCTAATTATAATTAGCACTATGAATCATTACAGTGTTCATGTGGCATTATAATTACACATAATTTGACAATTATAGTACCATTTATATTTCTGAGTATATATTTCTGGCTTGACCCAATTAAATTGTATTTTACTAAGAAAGACAGAACCTTATTCTCATAGATCTGGGAGAGTGGATAAGAGGAACAAGATGTGTTTGAAAGAGCTTAACTGATAATGATAACCTAATCATATGTATTAGTCATACATAGACTATCATATATGTCTACCTATCATCCATCCTTCCATCCATCCATCCATCTATCTATCCATCTATCCATCCATCCATCCAATCTATGATTAGTCTAAATCAATCAAAGATGAAGAATATGTATCATAATCTAGAATGTTGGTCCAGCTTGGGTCAATAGATACATATTTTATAACTTCCCAGTCTGGGGCTATGAGAAGATGAATGACCCAAAGTGATGCAGACAGTTTCTGAGCCAAAAGCATAACTATAACCTGCTATCCTCATTCTTACTCCTACACCTTCTTAACTACTGAACTCTTTTCCCACAGTCCTATTACATTAACAACAATGCACTGCGAGTAGCTCTCAATCATGCTAGATCAAAGAATAACCTCAATCAGTGCCTCTTAAACTCAAGGAATGCCTGGTTAAAATTTACCTCTGGGGTAGCATATCCCAAAGTTCGAGAACAACTCTCAAAAAGGACTGATGTTTGGTCAGATGTTTCATGGGAATATGTAAATTCCCTCTCGATATTCAGCATGTATAGGCAGGACTGTGTGTAGCAAGACAGTTTGTCAGGTTTCCAAGTGCCATGCCACACATGGTTTTTAAAGATTAAAGAGATAGGAAAGAAATTGACAATTATAGCATGATCAAGGGTTTGCTTCTCTAGGAAGGTATAATTTACTGCTTTTTTCAAGGCTGTTGATACAAAACTCTCCCTTGAAACTATAGTCACCAACCACATCCAGTGGCATCCAGTGGCACACTCAGCAGCCAGAAGATGTACATAATCCTCAGATGGCAAAGCTCTTATTGCAAACAACTCTAGAACACTTACTCAGATTCCATAAGCTTAAAAGAAACCTGTGTTATCACACAAGATGCCCGTTGCCACCACAAAAGCTTTGCCTATCTAGGATCCAAACCAGAGTGAATACTATTGACTTGATTTGCCAGGATATTGCCTTCTGAGCACTAGGACTAGCTTTGACATTAGCATTCCACTGACAGGAGAAAACAAGATGAGAAGATTCAAGTGTTAATCATAGCGGTTCAGAGTTTCAGCAACAGACAATTACACAAGCTGATGCACATGTCAATAGAAGGGACTGAGGGCAAAGCAAAGAGCAAGTCCGTGTGGACTCATTTCCTGGAGAAGGTACAAGCCTAGAACTGTAGTTGCATAATCTCACTTGCTGGCAATGGTTTGATCAGGGACATTGCTAGGAAATGTTCTGATTGCTTCACTCAGCCCTTTGTGGTTGTCAGCATGTTCTCAGGCTAGGTGCCTTGCCAGAATATGACCTCTCATTATCCGAATCAGATCTCACCTGCTCAGGCTGATTGACTCCTGGAGCTGCTGCAAGTGCCTGATTGCCTGCTGGCACTTCAGCTGACTATCTCTGCCTGTTCTGCTCTCTAGCCTCTGACCCAGAATATTCAGAACAAACCATGAGAGAAGTTTGCAAACTCAGTTGGATGCCTGCAGGTGCTTTGTTCTGCACCTTATTATTGGAAAGGTCCAGGTCATCCTAAACATAGCCAATGGTCAGGATCTACAAATGTAATAAATATAGAGAAGTACAGAAACCCTGATGCCTGTATCGCCATTATCTGGTCTTGAACAAGAGCTTTAGAAGTTACCATGTGCATCCCATTCTGATTCTGCATTTTAAGGCCCTGTCACACTGCCCAACGGATGCAAAATGGACACAACGGATAAGCAAAATGTTCCATCCATTGTTATCCGCTTTCAAAAGGGGCAAAAATTTGCATAACCAGAGCGGATAACATGGACGTGGGGAGGATGCAGAGTGGATGGAAAGCAGATGCGGAACGGAAGCCCAGCAGATGGAAGCAGATGGGAGCGGATGGCACATCCGCTAGGCTTCCGGGGGGCCTCAGCAAAGTGGATGCGGAACGGATACATCGGATGCACATCGGATGCACAGCGGATGAAGCGGATGCAGAGAGGAAGCCTAGCGGATGCACAGCGGAAGCCTAACGGATGCCTGGCATTAATTGCGCATGCGGGGGGGATGCATTGCATAAGCCCCGTGGATATAAAGGGAAGCAGCTCGCACATGGCCAGCATTCAGAGGAAAGACCTGCTGCAGCATACATCGAGTCCTTGCCTGCCCTGCCTGCATGCCTGCCTGCAAGCCTTGCTGCCAGCCTTCCTGCCAGCCTGCCTCCAAGCCTCCTGGCCAGCCTCCCTGCCAGCCTTGCTCTCTGCCTGCTTGCCAGCCTTGCTGCCAGTCTGCCTGCCAGCCTTGGTGCCTGCCTGCCTGCCAGGCTTCCTGCCAGGCTTCCTGCCAGGCTTCCTGCCAGGCTTCCAGCAGGCTACTTAGAGAGAGAGGGTGGAGAGTATGGGTTACACTTCGGAGGTGCTCCTCGGCTGGTGGAAGCACATGTACACCTGGTATGGGAAGCTGCACCTGAAGAAATCTGGCCAGGCCACGGTTAAGCTGACAGACAGAGAGACCTACGTCTTGGCCAGGTGCAGCTTCCTGGAGGGTGAGATCCGCCACCGAGGAGCATCAGGAGCCCCTCTGTCTACCATCTCTCTCCGGCAGCCTGCTGAGACCCAGTCTTCTTCTGGCCGAGAGTCAGTCCCTGTCTCCAGGCAAGATTCTGTGGAGCGTGCCACGGCGGAGAACCCGCGGACAGGTGTTGTAACCATGGTGGAGCGCGTGAAGGACTCTCTGGTGCGGTGGGAGAAAGGAGACATCGAGTCCACCACAGTCGTAGCCGCATCCACCACCCCCCAGCTCCACCTCTGCAGAAAGGCAGAGAGCCGGACAGCAGGAGAGTCAGAGCCAAAGAAATGAAGCAAGTGTGTGAATCAAAGATAAACTTTACTGAGCAACAAGCTGTAAAACAAAAATGATCCAAGTCAAGTGTCCTGCTGGAGATCAGGGACACCATCCACACCAGCATTGATCTCCTCTCTCAGCTGGTCAGCACCGACTCCTCATCCTCCAACTGCAAGCCCTTCCTCACCTATGTCAACCAGACCCTCAAGAACATGGAGGAACCCCAGTACCAGGTGGTGAAGGACCGGATCACCGAGCTGCTTCACAACCCTCCAGATCCAGAGGAACCTGCTCCCACCCAGTCCAGGTCTGCTCCTCCACTCCAGGTGATGTCCCTCCCATTCCAAGGCTTCCCACAGCCCCTCACCTACCAGGGCTACAGCTACCAGGAGGTCCAGCAGCACAGGCAGCAGCCCTTCCCAGTCCAGGCACAGAGTCATCGGACGACACCTTTGCCACCGGTTCCACTGATGCCACTGATGCCACCCACGACAATGATACCACCGACGACAGCGATGCCACCCACGCCAGTCCTCACCCAGCTGCAGACCAGACAGCCCCACTACACTACTCCTTCCCCCACCCCACAGCCAAGCCCAGCCTCAGTACATCTCTCATCAGTACTGGGGCTGACACCCCATGGCAAGGAGGAAGGACCTCTCAGCATCACGGGTCTGAGCCAGCTGTCTGAGACCTTCCTCAACACACCGTCCCCTGTTGTCCTCTCAGGGCCAGGCACCCCAATGACGATACAGACCAGCACTCCAGCACCACCCACCTCCACAGCACCTGGACCCTTCGCCCCTGAGACTGGGCACCGAGTCTCCGAGTGACCAATAAGAGTGCCAGAGACTGGTTAGCTGGCTACCTGTGGACTTTATTTGGACACTTGACTTGGGTCATTTTTGTTTTACAGCTTGTTGTTCAGTAAAGTTTATCTTTGATTCACACACTTGCTTCATTTCTTTTTTTGTAATAAAGTCTTGCTGGAAACTTTTAGAATTGGTTTAAGCCTTTGCATGCTTGTGGGATGGGTTAAGATAGCAGTGGAGTGGGCATGGATACCTTTGGTATTGGTTAAGATAGCTGTGGGATGGATAAACCTCCAGTGCAAGCATAGTGGGACTGTATGGTCCACCCTCCCAGGTGCCATACCTTTGGCCCTTCATTAGTAAGCATTGATCCACACATTTGAACATAAACACAACTCTTTATTAAATGCCCTGTTCATTGTAGTTTCAGGAGGTTGCGCTGCTTCTTCCCTTCCTGTGAGGCTCTGTTGTGGCCTTGCACATCCTGAGTGTCGATCAGGTTTCGCCCTTGCCTCCATTCCCCAGGCTCCATGTCCCCACTGCCTTGCTGGAGGTCCACAAGCCTGTTCTGCCACACTGGGTAGTGGGTGCGCATGAGATTGTGCAAGATGCAGCAAGCTTCCAAGATCCTCATCACAGTCTCTGGGCGATGCTGCATGGTGGTGAGAAGTACCTGGAACCTGTTGGCCAGGATGCCAAAGGCGTTCTCCACCACCCGCCTTGCCCTGAACAGCCTGTAGTTGAAGATCCTCTCTTCATGGGTGAGGTATTTGGAGGTGTAGGGCTTCATGAGGTAAGTTCTGAGGGAGAAGGCATTATCCCCCATGATGAAGTTGGGCACATCTTGCGTGTCATTGGGCAGGGGTTCTGGATCTGGGAAGCCCACCATGAGGTTGTGTTCCAGCCCACCCTTGAGGTCACTTGCGTTGTATACCTGGGCATCTGAAGATGACCCGTTACCTGAAGCATCGATGTACATGAACTTGTAGTCAGCATCAACCATGGCGAAGAGGATGATGCTGAAGAAGCCCTTGTAGTTGAAATAAGTGGACCCCAACTTGGCTGGTGCTTTGCAGGCCACGTGCTTGCCATCGATGGCTCCAACGGTGTGTGTGAAGTTCCACTTCTGATACCACTGCTCTGTAACTTTCTTCCATCCTTCATCAGTGGAGGGGCACTGGAGGAGCTCCTCCAGGTGTTCTTCGATGATGGCCTGCATCACTTCTCTGACCACAGTGCTGATGGTGTTGTGTGGCACCCTCCAGCCGTACTGCATGCTCCTGTAGGTGGTCCCTGAGGCCAGGTGGCGCAGAGTGAGTGCCACCTTGAGCCCAGGTTCCAGGCTGGGCCGGACGTTGGTCAACCTGGGTGTCAGGCGCTGCACAACTTTGTCAAACATGGCTGGAGGCATCCTCCTGAAGTTCTGGAATGCCCGAGTGTCTTCGTTCCTGAGCTCCACCATCAGCTTGTTGTACAGTCCGCACTCTGCTCTTCTCCCAATCCATTTTCGGACCCAGACGCTTCTTGGCCGCCTCCTTTTCTTCCCGTAGTAGAGTTCACAGATCCTGTAGATGGCTTCGCACTGTTGCAGAAGGATGGTGGCTGCCAAATGGACTGTGTTACAATCCACGGTTGACATGACTGGATGCTGTGGATGAGGAAGAGTCAGATGAAGACTGCAGAGATCTGCACAGCTGGGCTGCTGGGCTGAAAGTGAGATGCAGACGAGTTGCTCCCCCTTTTTATAGGCAGTATAGGTGTCCCTTTGCATCCTCTAGGCATCCTCTAGACATTCTTAATATCCGAGCGGATGCAAGTTGCGTGGATGCGCAGCGGATGCCTAGTGGATATAGCGGATGCGTAACAGATGCAGAACGGATGAAGAACGGATGCCTAGCGGATGCAGAACGGACGCATTGGATACATTTTCTGCACAAAAGTTTTGAGCAGCCCAAAACTTTCTAAGTGGATGAAACGTCAATAAATGGATGCTGGACGGATAGAGAGGAAGCAAAATGGAGGCAGTGAGTACATCGTATTTTGCAACGGATGGCAAGCTTTTTTGTCTGTTTTACATCCTCTTTGCATCCGTTGGTGCAGTGTGACAGGGCTTTAGTTGTTTAACAGAATAACAAAGTTGGATGGAACCTTGGAAGTCTTCTAGTTCAACCCCCTGCTCAAGAATATTTGCAGTAATTTCATTTTATTTAGCTATTTTATGAATCAAGTATCAGGAAGTGGCCTTACCAAGGAAAATGTAATCCTCTGTATGTGTTGTGTTTGTGTATGTGTGTGTGTGTTTGTGTGTAGGCTGTGAGTTCGATCCTAGGTAGAGGCAGATATTTTTCTCTTGGCACAATGATAATTTATCTGCTGAATAAAATTCCACATTGGTGACAGAAAGGGGATTTGGACAGTAAATACTCTGCTCCATTCTGTTGCCCAGAATCTACCCCACAAGGCATTATGGGGTCATTAAAAGGAGATGATGATGATGATGATGATGATGATGATGATGATGATGATGATGATTTGTGGACCAGGAAGAATAGTCAATTGACAGGGTAAAGACCAATATGCTTTATAAACATCTTCAGAGAATAGCCATTCTGAATCTGACAGATAAGGATGTCCATTCAGATGTCCATTCAGATGGAGAAAAAAAGTTGAAGCATTTTGAATTTCTTTTTTGAAAACTAGAAATCATCCTGTCTGTTGTGGCCCAGATTCCCTTAGACTCTTGAAAGGTGAAAAAAGATAAATGAAATACATCGTTGAAGGAGGAATAAAAAGCTATTATCATCACAAGCTAATTTCAGGCTCATACGTGTGGTTCATAGCTTTTAAAACTGGTCTTTTTTTCTACAGTTTTACAGTGTGTACAGTTGGGAGACATTTATGTGATGCAAATATCACATTAAAGCAATTACTTGGTCAGTATTCTGCATATATAAATAATAAAATTACATGAATAATGCTTTGATCCAGATGTGATGCCCAAGACTCTATTTTGTACAGGGCACACAAACATTATTTACAGTAATTGGCCTATGTAAAGCCCATAGACATTCTTATAAATGAGGATGATGGGACAGACTAATCCTTTTCTTTGAAGCAAAGAAATGTGTTTGTTAGTTTAATTAAAGGAACATAAATGCAATTAAACTGAATTGGGGTAGGGAATCAAACACTAAAGAAAGCTACAAGTGGTCTCCTTTGAGACAAATTCTCTGGTAATTGGACAGGACTTCCTTCCATGTCAGCCCTTGCAAATATAGCATATATTTTTTACCAGCATTCTTGTAAGGTAGCTTCTAGGGTGGGCAAATCCTATTTGCTTTTATTATTTTCTGCTACTGTGCCATGACTTACAAAGTAGCCAAAGAACTCTACTTGGGAGTTTGAATATAAGCTTAAAAGGCAGACAGTTGAATCAAGGAAAGGCACAGTAAGGTATCCTCAAGATGGGTTGGGGGAAGAATCCTGTACCTCAGGGTGTTTCAATCTAACCAGTTACCTTGAGAAAACATTTGTATTTTATCTAAGGAGAACATGGGAAATTAAATTAAGGACGGAAAGACAAGAAAAAACAGCAGTGAAATAAAATAAACCTGAAAACATGATATAGAAAAAGAGAAGAAGTGGATGAGTATAGAAATTGCTCATTCTGATAGCTAGGAAAATAATTTCCAGTATGGAAGATATTTTTTGTATCTATCTTTGAGGGTCTTCATCAGAAATCACAGCTTCTTCACCTTTGATGACCTTCCATTTTTGGAACAGACATTCGCAATCATCTGTCAGTTCTCTGCTGTAAACCATATTAGGAAACCAATTCCACAGGAGGACTAGAATTGTACTTGTGAGATAGATCATAGTAAAAGAAACATGCAAGTCTGCTAGTGATGTATGGCTTTTGGATGGTTTCTACAATATCATCCACAAGGCTTTTTACAGCACCAGAACAAATGAGTACAGTTTCTGAAGGAGTTCATATAGTCATAAGGAGTCCTAACATCAGTATTTGCAACATACTTGTACTGGAATTGTTTGTTTGTTTGTTTATCAAACTTTTGGGTGGCCTTGTTTCATCTTGGCAAACAACAATTAAATCCAATAGATAACATCACCTGGATGGCAAAGCAACTAAACCCGCTTATACACCAGCAGGGACACAAATGGATAGGTAGGCCACCACATTTACATAACACAGTCCTGGAAGAAGTGCCACATTGTTATGCTCTTTTAAAGACTTCGGAGCAAAATATCCAGAGGTGTTATTCAGCAGGTTCTGATCTGACCAGTTTTAGAGAACTGGTAGCAAAAATTTTGAGTAGTTTGGAGAACTGGCAAATACCACCTCTGACTGGCCCCACCCCCATCTATTCTCTGCCTCCTGATTGATTGGTTGGGTCTTCTTTTGTTGCCCTGCACAGAAGAAAGGAGCTGGAAAGCAGGTTAGTGGGGTGGGGAGGGAATGGGGATTTTGCAGTATCCTTTCCCTGCCACACCCACCAAGCCACACCCACAGACCCAGTAGTAAAAAAAATTGAATCCCACCATTGAAGATATCATACTGATTTCTAAAGAGATGCAGTTCCTGGTGCCATTACAGCTTTCTGGGTTTTGCTGCATTTTACTCTAATTGATGGAAGCCAGATTATGCCAGCTCTGCCAGATTTTACAGACACACGATAAGAAGCAAATTACTGAATCTTGAATTACATCCAGAAGCTCACTGGAAACAATGAAGTTCATGGGGCATGGTCTCTCTGTCACTGCTCATGCCACTACATTCTGGACAAAAACTAGTTTCCAACTATTCCTCAAAGCATTCCTATATAGACCACATCTTAGAGATGATCAGGGCACAATATTATAAGAATCCAACTGCCATATGTCAGATTGGACCCATAGACCAGCTATTTTTCAAAGCTTGGATTTTGACCTGTGTGAAAACTATCCGCAAATTGTCGTATTCTTTCATTTCTTACCTTGTGCTCCAGAAAATATAAATGTTGGTGCCTTGTCGTCTCCAACAATATAAAATTAAGGGCTGGCAAATAATAAGTCTTTGATCTTCACAGAAGCTGAATTCTAACCCTGAGGCTGTTTCAGCCTCCCATTGTCTCCATCCATTTATTATTAACATGACTACTTGTTTGCCAGAAGACAACCAACAAGGGTACAAAAACTAAAATAACAAAGCATGAAAAGATTGAGTTTCATCTGGAAAAGTAATTGTAAGTTTAATGTCTATGAAGAGTCTCAGTCATTCTGGTCATGGTTGTCTCAAAGGTTGCTTTTTCAAAAGGCAACCAGTCTGCTTCCCAGCCTCCCTTGAAAAACAAAATGTCTTCCAATGCTTTCTTCTTCCCCAAGGGGGGAAAAAAACATAGTCCAATTGTCTTTTGAAAAAAGCACTTTTGAGATAATAATGTGTTTGCCTCAACAAATGCTAAGGATGCTAAGAGTTAAATTTGACCAGATGCATGCAGATTTCTTGGCAATGTTAAGGAAATGCTTTGCCATTCATTGGTTCTGAGATTTGTTATTGTTGCTGTTGTTTACTTTTCAGTCTAGCGGCCAGTCACAGAATTCCTCACTGGTCCCCAATCCAACCCAAACTAATACTGCTTACTACATTACTGCATTAGGCATAGAGGCCAATTCTTTTATAAAAAGCTGATATTCTCCTGAGATTACCCAGAAGAGTCCAGCAGATGATGTTCTCAGTTCCTTTTGAGCTATTCCAGTGCCTGAGGAGAAAACTGCTTTAAGAATGGATTACATGCCTGGCATGTCTATGGTAGTGTAGAAGGATTTACAGGATTGTGCTGCTATTCAATAATAACGTCCTGCATTCTTATCCCTTAGTGGACAATCCATTAATGTTTATTTTCCTTGAATGTGTTGTGAACGATCTTGTCCTTGCCCAGGACAGGGAAAATTCCCTTTAAGAAAGAAAAATAAACAAATGCACAAAAGAATATTTGGGTAAAACATACTGCCTTAGCCATACTAACAAGATCATATGCATGGGATCCTGTTTGGAATATAGAATGGCTTAGAGAAAGCTGGATAGATAAAGCTTGGAACACATGCATAAATATCTGAATGTTGAGAGTCTGGAAGAATGGGGGTTTATTGTGTGGGTGGATGGGGATAATATTCTTTCTGAAATGAGTTTCAGCTGTTACCAAATCAAGTGCCTAAGGGAACATCATGTCCATATAGCTGGAGTGTGTGTGTGGGGGGGGGAGAGGGAGAGGGAGAAGGGGAGGGATGGAGGGAGACAGGGAGTGGAAGGGAGGGAGGGAGAGAGTATTAGAAATAATAATAGGGAAAACAAGCAGAGTGGAAAAGCTATAAAGATATAAGAAATTGCAGTGGACTATCAATTCTGATTGAGGAATAAAAATGCAAATGTAAAAATGTGAAATAATTATTGCTGGATCTTTCTGAAGATTTACATAGCACAGTGTTCTTTTCCCAAAGTTGCCAACCAGATGTCTATGTGAAGGTCACAGATAGGGCAGTAAAATAATGGCATCATTCCACATAATTAGCTTAGTCCTTAAAAAACTGGAACAACCTCGTTTATCATAGTAGATGAGATTCTAAAATGCACAGTGCTTGTATTTTAAGCTTGCTACCAAATGGATAAATATTACTTCATCACTCATCCTTTGATTGCACAGGACATGCTCACCAAGCATTAGTAGACTGTCTTCCACGGAAAAAGAAAAGAAACAACTTCCCATAATGGATAATTAGTCAGCTTACTTCTGAAAGTAAATTAATGAGTAATACTTGTAAGCAAAAGATATAAAAGTAAATTGTAGGAAAATTTTCCCAGGAGTACTTTTGAACTGGAGACCAGAACATAATTACAGTGAAGCACAAATTGGTTATTGACAGCATTAGAAGGAAAGACAAACCGAAGGAGGAAAGGGAATACAGCCCCTCTTTTAAAGTTATACAAATTAGAGTGTACATGAGATTGGATAGAGCAGCAACACTTCGGATATGACCATAGACAAAAGCAAGTGTTTGACTGGATATAGCACATAATTTACCGAATGAGGCAATGAGGAATAACTATGAGGTAATAAGCCAGGATTACAAACCCAATTTTTTTTTAAAGAACAATGAGGCAATATTTCACGTACATAGTTTTCTTCGAGAAAGCTATTGTTATGTGTCTATCAAACTGTCCCTGATTCCCAATGTTCATCTCCTAATATCTTTTTTCCCCAGCATATCAGCTTTCAGTTTCCCTGGGAAAATACCTTTGGAGAGATTGTAAAGTCAGGCAGTACGTTTAAACCAAAAATGAACCAAAACAAAGACTTAAATGGAGGCTTGCAAATTAAATAAAGCAGACTTTTATTCTTTGATCAAAGTTAAGGATCTGGGAAGAAGTTCCTAGCACATCACAAGAGACATGGGAGGAAAATTCTACAAAATACAGAAAGATGTTCTGTCCTTCTTATACACGGAGAAGACTTTGTTCTTAGTTCTCTAATTATTTTGTAAAATTCTAGTCATGTAATCTAATTAAGATTTACATTTTTCTGCAACAGACAGATTCCACTCTGGCAATGTTTACATTTCACGATCTCTTCTCCTATTGTCCATCTAACTGATCACAATCGACCACCTAAGGAGGCTATTAACAGCATATTTCAAAGGTGTGGATTCCTCCAAATGGAAGTACATTACATTCCCAGAGAGGTACGTTTCATTACCAGGGTGAAACATATCAATTCAGGAAAACAGATGGATTAAGATTGATTTAGATGGGAAAATAATGTGTCTTAATAGGAGAGGGATGTAACTGATTGCAGGTATGTGTTATAATTGTTTTACAACAAGTGAAAGGTTAAGGAAACCTTTTCTACAACAGCAAGATAAGAAATGCTTATAGAATGACAAATGTTTAAGGCCCGGTCCCACTGGCCGACAGACACAAAATGTATGCATAAAGGACACAGTGGACGAGCAAAATTTCGGGGGTGGCTCCATCCATTGTCATCCTCTCCAAAAAGTGGTGAAAATTTGCATAAACAGAACAGAAAATAACAGATGTGGGTAGTATATAGTGGGGATGTTAAATGGAGGTTCATAGGAAGTCTAGCAGATGAAAGTGGATGGAAGCAGATGACACCTCCGAAGGGGTTCCGGGGGATAATTGTGAAGCGGACGCATAGCGAATGAAGCGGATGCATCACGTATGCCTAAAGGAAAGAAAGGGGATGCCGCGCAGATGTATATCAGATGCAAACCATTCACTGTGCATCCTTTTTATTTCCATGCTACTCACAATATATAGACGTTCCATGTACCTTTTGTTTCCTCCCTCTTTCCGTTTTCAGCTGCAGCAGATGTGAGTTGCAAGGATGCCCAGAGGATGCAGAGAGGATACAGCGGATGTTTAACAGATGATAAACGGACATAGAACGTTTGTTGCTCGTATGTCACGGATTTACATCATACACAGCGGAAAGTTCATCCGTTCACAAAGTTTTGTGCAGCTCAAAACTTCTTGTGCGGATGAAATCGCAGTGGATGGATGCTCGACGGATAGAGCGTATGAAACACGTATGCAGTGAGTACACAATGCATAGCGTTTTCCAATGGATGGCAAGCTTTTTTTAACGTTTTACATCCTCTACATATACAAGAAAACAAATGCCTAATAGCAGGATAACAAATGCCTATACTTAATGCTATAATATATTCTACTACATTTCTTTATTTATTATTATTTCCTTCAAGATGATAATTGTCTCATTTTATCCCACCTAACTGAGCTCGTTCTTTATGAGAAGATGTACTTGAGTTAAGGCCTTTTTTGATCAACCTTTCAAATTCTCATTTATAATTCCACCAATTTCATCTCAGCAGATGGTAACAGCAGGCTGACTCAGAAATTTAACAAGATTGGGTATAGGTATTACTTGGGTGAAAGACCTCCAGATAAGACGAGGAAATTGATGAAATCTTACTCTGAAAGGAGGTGATAGAGAGCTACTTATATTTGGGATACCAGAATCTGGACAATCATTTTATGAGAACAAAGGGAACTCTCAGTGATCAAATAGAATTACAGAATAACAGGGTTGGAAGGGACCTTGGAGGTCTTCTAGTTCAACCTGCTGCTCAAACAGAAAACTATTTCAGACAAATGGTTATCCAATCTCTTTTAAAAAAACCTCCAGTGATGGAGCACTCACAAATTCTGAAAAAGCCCTTCCGGTGATTAATTGTTGTCACTGTCGGGAAATTTTGATGTGGGTTTATTGCAGAAATCAAATCCCGAAAGCACACACAGATGATTGATTCAGCAAGATTCATTAACTTCTGTATAGACATTAACCTATATGGCAAAATGTACAATACCAATAGTAGATTCTTCCAAAGTAACACAACCAGAGAAAAGAATAGTTTCATTTTCAACAGACAAGTCCAGACAAGTATGGCAGCTTCAGTGCTCAGAGCAGACAGCTTAATACAGAGTCAGGCCTCGGCTACTTCTAGTTTCAGTTTCCAATTCATCTCCCATTGGCTGATCTGTTGCAATGCCTATTCATTGGCTGACCTTGTTACCATGTCTCTGCCAGTTTATGAATATTCTGACAAATTTCTCCTTAGTTCTAAGTTGGATATCTCCTTGATTAGTTTCCATCCATGGTTTTTTGTTTTATTCTTTATAGAATAAGTTGACTCTGTCTTTTCTGTGGCAGACCCTGAGATATTGGAACACTGCTATCATGCCACCCTTAATCTTTCTCATTAAACTAGACAACCCAATTCATGCTACAGTCTTTATATGTTTTAGCTTCCAGACCCTAATCATATTTGTTAGTCTTCTATGCTATTTTGGTAGATTCAGTTCAAATCAAGAAATCAAGTTCAACTGAAAGAAGACTTCCATTTCAAAACAAAAACACCCAATTGATCCATTAATATGATGTCCATGTGATTTACCGGAGTCCATAATTTTCATCTCAAAATATTTATACCACCCAGCATATATTATGGAGCAAGACATGCAAAATGTGTTCATATCACAGACATGCACACACAAACATAGATACAACAGGGGCATGGCAGTTAAAATACTGTTTAAATTTACTGTCCATCAAATTGCATTGCCTTAAAAACATTTGCATAAGTGAATGAAGTCCTTATGTGACGAGAAGTAGCATACTATATAAAAATAAACATGAATTTTCCTGCATTTATTTGTTACGTTGGCTAGAAAGCTGGATGGAACAGAGTAATAATACTAACAATGTTTGCATTGATCAAATCATGACTGTAGTTGAACTGCTTTTATTAAAATGCATCTCAGGGATGTGGCATTATGACGTAACAATGCAACATTCCTTTTGTCAGATTGATGAGTTTGACATTCATAACCTGTATATACCCCTGGGTCATATATAGACTATGCCTTTGGGAAACTCTCCATTAGTGTGCATTAACACTATACATACATGCTTCGACACCGTCCTTCTACCAAGGGAATGAAAAAGAAATTATCTTGAAAACTCAGCTAAGCAAAAGTGAGCTGGAAATTTTCCTCCATTGTTTAAAAATTAAAAGATAATCTTTGTAACACAAAAGGTTTCATGACTTTTAACTACTCGTTGGTTTCAAAAAGAAAGGCACTGAATACAAAAGAAACAATATTCTGCCCTTGCATATTGACATCTCTAGACAAAAACTTTCTATTGTGTCTACCCCACCCTTTGGACTAGCCCAGTGGTGAGATTCAAAATTTTTTACTACTGGTTCTGTGAGCATGGCTTGGTGGGCATGGTAGGGGAAGGATATTGTAAAATCTTTATTCCCTCCCCATTCCTGGGGGAAGGTTACTGCAAAACATATCAATCCCCCAAACCACAAATCAGTTGTAAAGTAGAATAAACTGGCTCTTTGAACCCAGCAGTATCTAAATGATGAATTTCCTTTGTTTAAGCAGCTTGCCAATGTTGATAAAAAAAACCCTCTCTCTTTTTTTTTTAAAAAAAGGTACCCATAAACAAGACCATTTAAACAGTCTGAACTGCAAGCCTAAACAAGGCTGAGATTTTTCTGTTTTGCTCGTATTATCTTCTTTGATATACCATTGATAGTGGTTTTCTGATAAAAAAAAAATGTATTTAAAAAAAATGTCTTCAGTTCATTTATAGCTTATACTTTTTCTGTATTTCTTGCTGCAAAATAGCAGGGAAGCAAAATAACCATTTTCTGTTTTGTGACATTGGGTCCTGCAATTTCCTGTTTATAGTATTTATTGTATCATTATTTCTAAAGTTGTTTCTGATTTTAAAACCTTATAATGAGATGAGTCCATGGGAAGGAGGTATCAAAAAGGCATGACATTGACTGTAACCTACAGTCAAAGCTGCACCCCTCTTTCCCAGGAGATACCTTCGAAAGAGTTTTGCTTTGATCATAAATTTGCAAATGACATCTTGATTATTTTCTCAGTCCTTCACCATAGACAGCTATAACCCCGCTCATAAACATTTTGCCCAATGTTATCTTATTTATTTATTTATTTTGATTTGTAAATTGCTTACAAGATAATAGGTATAAGTATATACATAGTTATGAATACATGAAATGGGTACATATAAGAAAAATAAAAGAAACAAAAGAAACAACAGAGACAGTAGGCACGTTGGTGCACTTATGCATACCCCCTAAAGACCTCTTAGGAATGGGGTGAGGACAATAGTAAACAGTGTAAGGTTAAAGTTTTGAGGGTTTGGGGAAGAAACCACAGAGTCAGATAGGGTATTCCAGACATTGACCACTCTGTTGCTGAAGTCGTATTTCCTGTAATCAAGTTTGGTTAACCTTGAGTTTTTATCTATTGTGTGCTCTTGTGTTGTTATGGTTGAAGCTGAAGTATTCATTGACAGGTAAGTCATTGCCTTGTATGATTTTATATACCATACTTAGATCAGACCAAAGATGGCATAATTCAAGGTTTTCTAGGTCTAGAATTTCAAGTCTGGTGGCATAGGGTATTCAACAACGAGTAGAAGAGTGAAGAACTCTTCTTGTGTAATATTTCTGGACTTTCTCAACTGTGCTAATATCAGATACGTAATATGGGTTCCAGACTGATGAGCTGTATTTGAGTATTGGTCTAGCAAATGTTTTGTATGTTCTAGTTAGTAGTGTGGTATTACCAGAGAAAAAGTTACGTAGGATTAGGTTAACAACTCTTGATGCCTTTTTGGCTATGTAGTTACAGTGGGCTCTAGCACTTAGATCAGTTAGAGATGAGTATTCCAAGTATTTCAGTCAACAGTGTTCTCAAATTGCTTCTGTTTGATATTGTGATGACCTATAAGATATGGAAATATTAGATCTATTGCATTTTATTGAGTCATATCAAAGCACTATACTTTAATTAAGTCGCATAAAAGCAATAACAATAATACATATTCAGCAGTAAAACAAACAATTTCATCTAAGCATCCCTCAATAAATCATTCCTTAGGTGAAAATACTGTCCAGAAACTTTCTTTGAATGCCAAAATCTACCTCTTGGTTCAACTGATATCTTGTTCTTCCTTACTGTAGTGTACTACAATTTCCCAATGCTGCAAACTTTTTTCTTCATATAGCCGATACTGAATTTCTTGTAATCTAACAGGCATATTTTTTTTCTACTAATTCTCCTTTCTGCTCTTTGAAACAAGGGCAAATGTTGACTTAGCTTTTAGGAAATGAATTTAGTCCCTAATTCATTTCACTGTGATGCTCACTAACATCTAAAATTTTATGTAATTTTTATGGTTTCCCTTATCATTCTCCAAAATCAAATTCTTTAAGATTTCTGGAAGCAAACTGTGCTCTTTGTATTACTTTAGTAACTGGCAACTTGGCAAGGTTTTAATTATAAATTGTTTCTCTTATGATTCTTAATTTCTGAAACAATTATCTTTTAATACAACTTAGTAATTCCAATTATAATATCCGAATAATGCTGATCCGAAAACACAATGAGTGATGGCAGAATAATATGTAAGATTACTTTCTTTGCTACTTCCACTCCCCCCCCCCATGAATAAAGATGAAGAAAATCTTGTAAGAAAATCACTTTTTGAGAAAAGACAATGAACTATGGTAACTAACACCTTTCCTGGAGCAATGCTTAAAATAGTGTTGAAGATTTGTTTGTCTTATGGATAAGCTTGTCCTATCCATGCTTTAAAATAGACACAATCAATGAACCTGAAGGAAATCCTGACCAGTTTAAGTTCAATTAAATTTTGATCTAATCACCTTCCTTGATTTGAATTCTAAACATAGTGTGAACTCTGCCAAATCAGATCATGTCAACTCAGAAGAAAAACAGTTAGTACCAATATTATTAGGCCTGCTCATTAAAGCTAAAAGCAACTTTTTTATGGGTGGAGGTGCACCCATAAAATTAATGAGCAGTGTGATCACAAGTTGTCTGTCAGGTTCCCAAGTAATGAAATCCATTTTAAAAGAAAAATAACAAAGTTCATCTTCAAAAAGATTTCTTTTATTTGGGAAAGCATTAAATTGGCAAAGTCCATGGTAATTCCAGATCTGATCCAACCTGGAATTACCCCACAATATTAGAAGTTAGAAACAACCCCCAAAAGTCACATTCTCCGATAGAAGTATTTCAACATTGCTTGATGTCATAAATCTCTACCTCCAAAGGCTCAAGCCCAGACAGCTCGTTTCCCGTGGGAAAGACGATCACCTAGTAATAAAACTCTCTTTATCTCCACTCCTCCCCCCCTTAGGAATGTGTCAAGCCCGAAACCCTTACCCCCATTACTGCCACAGAGAAAATAAGAAAAGAATATATACTAAGACAAACTAAAATGGCTACACTTATGTCAATTTTAGGCTTGACATTGTCTTTTTTTCATTGAGGGTAATCTGATTTGAGTATTGACTTTCTGGCACACCTGTTGAGTCCAGTTTTACTGTACATATCTTGGAGACAATACAGAATGATTCACTCATCATCTGTCATTTTTTCTAAACTATTAGTATTGACTAAGCCTGTCACTCCAATCCAAAATAATAATTTGTATCATTTGCCATTATAGCGATAAAGATAATTCTAATGGAAGTAATCACAGTATTGGGATTCTTTTTAGTTTAAGTGAGGACTTTTACTCTCCATTTGGTAAATTTCAGTTCTGATGTTCAACATCATGCCTTCACTTTCATTTCTAAACTATTGGAGGACAAAAATCAATAAGCAGCCAAAAGCCAAGCATAACCTACTATTACATACCACATCTGACACTTTAGTCAATACACAGTGAGTGGTGAAAGACATGAAATGGCAGAAATGCATTTGCTTTATGTCCTTATTAATTGTTTCTTTTTCAAAAGCTTGACATATATATTTTTTTCATAATTGTTCCAAATGCGACAACCTTTTTTGGAAAAAGAGTTTCTATATTGGAGGAAAGTTAGAATATATTGATACAGATATTATTCCTTTCCTCCATCCTCAAATATTCTGATATACTGCCTTATGTGGGGTGGGGGAAGAATGCCAGGAGCTCCCCAAGTAAAGCAAAATTAGGCAATTAGGCAGCAGCAGTATAGGAAGATGCTGGAAGCAGATTACTTTAATGACAACTGTGAAGACATCATTTCATATTGTCCAGGAGAAAGCAACAGTAAGCCATTTTTGTGTTTGGCAGGAAAGTCCAGAGATAGGTAAGGTTAAGTTATTAATAGTGGACCTCTTAGTTTTTCCTCAATATGCAACAATAAATAACTGTCAAGGACCCTTCTAGTCTCTCGAAGAAAAGGATTAGTGGAGGCATGATAACTATCTTCCAGTATTTGAGCTGTCACAGAGAAAAGGGGATTGACTAATTCTCCAAAATCCCAAAGAGCAGGACAAAACCTAGAAGTAAGGAGGAATTCCCTGACAGTGAGAATCATCAATCAATAGATTGGATTGCCTTCCAGAATTATGGGTGCTCTATTATTGAAGGTTTTGAAGAATAGAGTGGGCAACCATTTGACTGAGACAGTATAAAGTTCCTGTCTTGAATAGAGGTTGGATTAGAAGATCTCCAATGGTTCTTCCAGCATATGATTCTATGTTCTAAAATCAGTTAGATGAGGGTAAATTAAAACTTTCAGATGTCTAGTTATTGATGTTGCCCAGATGGAAAAGAAAATACAAATCTGCAAAAATAAATTTGGACTGAAAGAAGCATAAACCTGGGAAAGCTCAGCTTAGTGGAAAATGAAATGAATCAACTACAGATTGATATTTTAGGCATCAGAGAATTGAAATGGACTGGAACTGGGTTTTTATTTTTCAATCAAAATACCATACTGCTTAGTACTCAGGTCATGAAAAGAGGAAACAGCACTGATTTCAAAGTCAGAAAGGATATAGTAAAATTAGTATTTGGGTTCAATACAGTAAAATAAGCCAATAATTTCAATAAACTTTGCAGACAAGCTCTTAATATGATGGTTATTCAGTTTTATGCCCAGACTATTGATGCAGAAGACATTTATGAGTGTTATGGTCAAATTCAATCTGAAATTGTCAGTACACGCTAGCAAGGTGTGTTCTATACTGCTTCTATTTGGAAACTGTGGAAGCTATGCTGCTTCTGGTTAGAAATAATGAGAAGTATATAGTCAGGCTGTGTGGCCCATAAAACCAAATGAAGCAGGAGAATCAATGCCTGACAAATAAGTTATTTTTTTATTGCTAACACATTCTTCAAACAACTAAAGCTATAACTATATCATGTATAGGGCCATGGTGGTGAACCTAAGGCACTTTTGCTGAAAGTGGTATGCAGAGCCATCTCTCTGTGAACTTCAGCCATTGCCTGTTGCTCTTCTGGGTTCCGGCCATCTATCTTCAAACGTGTGGAAGCACTGGAAATCGGAAGAGCAGCTCCCCATTTTGCATGTGCATACTGGCCAGCTGGTCTTTGTGTATGTGTGAGCACTAGAAACTGGAAGAGCAGCTCCTCGACCAGATGGCTGGTGTGCATGCATGTGCTAGGAAGCTGAACTTCTGGTTTCTGGCAGTCCCGCATGGTATGCTAGGGAGCTGCTCTTCTGGTTTGTGGTGCGCATGCTCCCGTTTCAGCACTCATTGCCACAAAGGTTCACCACCACTGCTATTGGGGTACAGACCATGGTGACACAGTGGTTAGAATGCAGTATTACGGGCTAATTCTGATGACTACCAGCATTTCGATACTTACCAGCCTTCCATCCTTTCGAGGTCAGTAAAAGGTGGATCTAGATCAGTGGGGGCAATATGCTGACTCTGTAAATTGCTTAGAGAAGGCTGTAAAGCATTATGAACCAGTATATAAGTCTAAGTGCTACTGCTATATATGAAAGGCAGTTGATATAGAGATTAAGACATCTGATTAAGACACTGAGAGACTGTGAGTTCTAATCTGCCTTGGACATGAAGTCAGCTGGATGACTTTGGGTCAGTCACTTTTTCTTTGCAAGGTTTTTTTTTTCCCCAGAAGTGATTTGCTGTTGCCTCCTAAGAGGAGGCAATAGCAAAACAAATATAGAAAAAAAAACATTATAAAGAAAACATAGAGCATAGGGCTGGAAGCATAGGGCTGAAAGGAACCTCAGAGGTCATCTAATTCAACCCTTTCTTTAAAGTAGGAGATCTTATACCACCCCTGTTGTGATTCGCTGGCAACAGGTATGGACGGCTGAGGTCTCAGAGAGTGAGGACTCAGATGAGGAGCCTGTGTGTGATGTAGGGATGAGGCCAGGACCAACAGTATCTTATGATTCTTCACAAATGTATCTTTCCTTTTATGTAAACTGAGAGTATTTGCACCAAGACAAATTTCTTGTGTGTCCAACCACACTTGGCCAATAAAGAATTCTATTCTATCAGGGAGTGGAATGCTGCCTTTGGAGATTGTGTAGGTTGGCAGCAGTGATGAAGAGGTTCCTGAGGAGCCAGTGCCCAGAGTGCAGCACACAGGGCTGCTCAAAGGAAAGAGCAGCTGCAGCAGCACAGGCAACTTGCGAGTAAGGCTGCAAGGTAATGGTCCCTCCCTCAAGAGATAAAAGCCAGCTGAGAAACTGGATTTCTTTGCAGTAGGTTTTTGCACTCAAGCCTTGTGGACATTCGGAATATCTTGGTTGGTGTTTGGAAACTCTTTGTGTTTGAAATATTTCTTAGTAACTTTATCTCGTGTTCTTGGATGTCTTGCACCACCTTGGCAAGGCTCATTCTTATCAGAGATAACTAATTTGAAAGAGCCTTTTAACTGTGAAGGAATGAAATTCATAAAGAATCATTAAAAGGTTTTTCCGTTATCTCTGTTTCGTGTTTGTTTCCTTGGAACAAGGTTTGGGTCAGAACAATCCCAGACAAATAGGTATCCAATCTTTTCTTTAAAATTTTCAGGTGTCAGCTCCTACGGGAGGTCGTTGAAACTGGTTCAATAAAACACTTCACTCACAGTCTTAATGTAACAATGTGTGTTTATTTTGACCTCCTCCAATAGCAGCAACAAACAGAAAGTCCGAGAAAAGCCAATGTTGAGAGCATCTGCCTCTCAGTGCTGTTTATATTTCCTGTTCACCCCCCCATTAATTAGCTAACATCCGCCCTTAGCAAAACACCCAACATCCATCTACAGCAATCTCGTGAGCTACCACCCAACCCCCCAAATAACACCTTCCCCCTCCCCAAGTGTCGTCCTTCCACCTCGATCCATTTGATATTCCCTATGTGGAATGTTGATGAGCCGAAATGACATCCCAAGGTATTTCCCGGCTGGTAAGAGTGGGAGGCGTTTTGCTTTGAGCTTTGCAAAATGCCGAACAACTGATAACGCAGTTTCCCAGCCAGTCCCACCAAAGTGGGGAGGGGCAGTTACTCCTGGCTTTGTTGGCTGTCATCAACATTGATTTGGGACCTTCCAGGTAGATAGCTCTCCCCAACCACAGTGATATATTGGGCTTCATTTTGTCAGCAGCGTTGTTGAAGCCCGACACCAGGGATGAAGCACTCACAATACTAGGAGGCAAACTTATGCACTGATTATTCTCACCGTCAGAATATTTTTCCTTACTCCTAGCTTGGATTTCTCTTTAACAAGCTTCCACCCTTTAGTTCTTTCCTGCTATTTGGTGCTTTGGCAAATAAGTCAATCCCATATTCTCCACAGCAGCCCCTCAAGTACTAGGAGACAGTTGTCATGCCTCCTATAATTGTTCTCTATATTTAGCTACATAAGGTGGTTTAATGGTTAAGATGCTGACCTTGTTGATCAGAAAGGTTGGCAGGTCGGCAATTTGAATCTCTAGTGCCATGTAACAGAGTGAGCTCCGTTACTTATTCCAGCTTCTGCCAACCTAGCAGTCCAAAAGCATGTAAAAATGCAAGTAGAAAAATAGAGACCACTTCAGTGGGAAGGTAACAGCATTCCATGTGCCTTCAATGTTTAGTCATGCCAGCTACATGATTACAGAAACATCTTTGGACAGTGCCGGCTCTACAGCTTTGTAATGGAAATGAGCACCATCCCCTAGAGCTGGAAATGGTTAGCTTGCATGTGCAAGGAGAACCTTTACCTTTATACTTAGCTCACTCAATCATTCCTAATACAGTTTAGCCTCCTGAACCTTTATCATCTTTGTTGCCCTTTTCTGCATACTTTTTAGAGTCTCAGCATCTTTTATTTTTCATCACGGTGACTAGAATTAGATTCAACATTCCAAATGTGTCCTCAGTTGTATGGTACAAAGCAATATTATCATTTTTCAACGCTATTCCACTGTTTTGTTTTGGTTTTTTGAAAATTTTATTTGGGTTTTCACAAAAAACAAAATACAAATAAAACATCTTTTTTGAAAAGAACATGGTCCCAGGTTATCACTTCTTCATACAGACACAAAACTCAATTTCATGCTCATTTTTATATTCTATTCCATATCCTGTTACCATTTTATATTTCTGCATAGTTTTTCCCCTCTTTTAATTTTCTCAAATTTATTTTAATTATCTCATCTCAATTCAAATCATTATATTTATACTTTTGTCTGTCCTGTTTCAATTTCATATTATCTTTTCTTATTAAACAAATTTTTCTCTGTAGTTACCAAGAGTATGACACCTTTATATCCTTTAATTTTGTCCATTCAAACTCTTATTTAAACTTCAATGTATAGCTTTGAGATTATAGCATTCAATATAATACATAACTTCCAATTGGATTCTGCCTGGTACATTCTTAAAATAGACACTATATTCTTAAAAAGAAAAAAATCTATACATATGTAAATAAACACACATTCCATTCCAATTCAATTCTATCATTAATATGCATTAAAATATTAACATTTATTTCCAATTGAATATCATACCTCTTTGGGAACACTTATAAACTTTCCATGATTAATTCTTGTTTTCCCTTATTTCTTACTTATATTTTTTATAAATCATTATTAATCATTAAGAATGTTCCCTTTTAATTCTCTCAATCATTTTAATTCATTTATTTATTAACAAACATCTCACTACATTACAAAAAATATTTTATCCATCATCATATTTTCTAAAATTATTTCTGTTGTAATATAACAATGCTATCTTATGTACATTACAGAATCCCTTTTACAATTAAATTTTCACCCATTATCTCTAAACAAGCTTATGGTTACAATCCTTATATCTTTTCCCTGTATCTCCATTTCTTGTTTCTGTCTTTTACAACTTCTTTTCCTTGTTTTCTTCTCCCTCTTCTTCTCCTTCCCCTTTTTGCCCCCATGTCTCTCTACTTCTAACTCTCTCATCTGTAATCCCCTCTTCTGTTGCTTTCTAATATTATACTTATCTTTCAAATTGTTCTTCTTCTTTTTGGTTGTTTTTTCTTATCTTAAACCTTTCACTCTCTTTTCCCCCTTTTCTTTTTTCCTCCCACTTAAAATTATTTGATTATTAAAGATGGCTTCTTCTTTGTCCCAAGAACAAGTCTTCTTGTTCTGCAAGCATTTCTTGTTGCTTCTCATAGTTCCAGATCTCCATTTCTAAAAATTGAAGCACGAAGCCAAAAGAACTTCTCCCTTCTTGTGCATCTTCTTTCCATTTTTAAAGTTCTGTTTTCAATTCTTCCAAGAGTGATACCATTTTAAAAACTTTTAAACAACCATCCAGTTAATTTTAGTCATCTAGATGCAAAAAACCAAAAGTCACCAAGTAATCCAAATAATCCAAGGCTGCTTCTACTTGCTTCTTTTTACCACTTTCTCCTCTTGGGGTTCTATTGTTTTGTTACCACATTTCAGTTAAAATGTGTCTTTGAGGAATCTTGTTAAAATTTCACTGTAAGTTCCTTTTAGTTACAGTTCCATTCCTTAGTTCCAGACAGGCTGTTGCAACTTGCTTCTTTTTTCCACTTTATCTTCCTGGGGTTCTATTATTTTGTTACCAAGTTTCCATTAAAATGTATCTTTGAAGAATCTTATCAAAGTTTCACTTTTTATTACAGTTCCATTCCTTAATTCCAGACAGTCTCCTCCATTTTTCCAGATCCTGCCCTTGTATTCTTTTTTTTCCTCCTTTCCAGCTTTTAAAAACTTTTAAATGTCCAGAAATCTTTATGATCCCTTTGACTTTTATTTCCAGCTTAGATGCCTATTAATGTCAAAGTGCATTTTTTTTTTCAGTTTCTTGCTTAAGTCTCTTAGCTGTTAGTGTAAGGAAAGGAAGAAAAAACCTCATCCTTTCCCTTCTCTCTCTCCTTTCCAGCTTCAAGATCTTATTTGGGAACAATGTTGTTAAGTTTAAATTCCAGGGTACCTTATTTGTTGCTTTTGTTGTTTGATCCAGTCAACCAAAACTTTCTCTTCTTATCTTCCTCCTGTACATTCTTTCCCAGTCGAGTTCTTCTTTGTGGTGGCCATTTATGACCACCGCTGCAATTGCCTTTGGGAAAGGGAGTAATGGCCAGCTGGGGAGGAGAGATGCGGCTCTCCTCAACCCTGCAGGCAGTCTCTCCCCTCTTCACCACCTCTACGGGGTGGCTTAGTCCTGAAACCAGCCAGCTCGGGGCGCTCCAGTGGTTAACACGGATCGAAGCCTCAGAGAGACAAGGTTTCGATCTGTCACTGAAGAAGCTCAAAACCGGAAGCCAATGCTATTCCATTGTTGATGCAGCCCAGAACTGCATTGGACTTTTTGGAAGTTTCAGCACACTCCTGGCTCATAGTTTATACTAGGTCCACTAGAACACCTAGATCCTTCTCATAATTATTCCTGTTGAGCCAGATACCACATGTTCTATACTTATGCTGCAGGGACTTCACCTCAATTATAACAGCACACAGGTAACTGAGTTGATCTTTGGGACAGATCATGTACTGCTCATGTGCAAGTGCCAGGTTAAGCTAAAAGAGACAAAACAAAGCCAACCTATTTCCACAGTATGACCCTGAACATTTTTGAAACATGTACTTGCCATTTTTAAGGTGAACCTTGAACCTCAGTGACAGGGAAGCAGGCAAATTGTGAAATGAAATTTTAAAAATTGTAAAGAATGAATATGAAGATATCTTCCAAAGACCAAGAATAAAAAAAATGCAAAATGGATGTCAAAAGACACAGTGGGAATTATCAAGAAAATTCAAGAAAAATAAAAAATCCAAAAATGTATTTAACAGACTAGTTCAAAGAGCTAGAAAGCACAAAAAATAATATTGTAATGATGTTCGTAAAGACATCCAAGATAGAACTGTCACATAAAAGCAATAAAAGCAATAAACTCAAAAAGTATTTCCAACCTTTAAGCTGCAGGATATCAATAGACAGGTAGCAACTAGAACATAGAACATAGAATAATAGAGTTGCAAGGGACCTTGGAGGTCTTCTAATCCAACCCCCTGCGTGAGCAGGACATCCTATAACATTTCAAACAAATGATTGTCCAATCTCTTTATGAAAACTGTTAGGAATCTGTCCACCAATTAGTTGGGTTGGCAATAAATAAACTAACAATGTATGTTTAAGACAAAATCACTGTATTGATTTATACTATATTCTGATTGGTTGATTATAATGCAAATTACCATAAGAGGGAGCTGGAGATCATAGCTTGCTCTCTCTGACATTCTGTCTCTCTGACATTCTGTCTCTCTGACATTCTGTTGCTATCTAAGGTTCTCTGTTGTATTTATGCTGTGCTTATACTTTGATATTTTTGTTTACTGTAAATGACTGAGGCAACCAGTAAGAAGACTTTGTAATTGGATATTCCTTGGACTGTTAAATGTATATGACCTGGACTGTTTATTGGACTGTGCTATTTCTTAAACTAAACTTTAACTCATTTTAATGTATCTGTGTGTGGCTGGATAATTATTCATAACTATTCTCATAAACATTTCCATGTGCATATCCTTATTACTCAAGGGTTATTCTGTACATATCATAGCAAAAACCTTAAGTAATGGGGCACCCACAACTTGTGAAGGCAAGCTATTCCATTTGGCTGATTGCTCTCAGTGTTAGGAAATTTCTACTTAGTTCTAGATTCCTTTTCTCTTTGGTTAGTTTCCATCCATTGTTTCTTGTCATGCCTTCTGATGCTTTGGAAAATAGTTTGATTTCCATGTCTTTGTAGAACCCCTTAAATATCAGTGCTACCATGTCATCCCTATTCCTTTTTTCTTTTCATTAGATTGAATCAAAGGACATACAACTCCTTATTTTTTTTAAAGAGATAGTATTTACTTACCTTGCTAGTTAAATTAAATTGATACTAGATTAGCCCTCTGTGATTACCAATCAGAAGACCACCAGATGACGTATTTACAGAAATATGGCAAGTAACAAAGAGGAAACAATTCAACTATGCCTACCAACCTGAATCATGACACAGTTGCCAAATATTAACACCTTGATTTAGACCAGACAAAGGAAAAGCTACATAGAAATCTTAAACTAATTTTATTAATATGGATTATAGTAATATAATGTTGTAATTCTGATTGTTTTATCTCCTCTCATTTTTATGGTCATGCAAATTGGATGTGTGTGCATGGGTGTGTGTGTGTGTTTGTTTGTATGCCTTCCTGATATGTTTATACATACCTTCTTCTTGTTTCAGATTTAAGCCGTGATTAGATTCCTATTGATTTAGTAATATGTCACTTCTCTCCTTTTCAGGGTGATCATTCTCTCTCTCTCTACACCAATAGATTGGAGTGGTCATTTAACTGATAGATGGATGGATGGATGGATGGATGGATGGATGGATGGATGGATGGATAGGTAGGTGGATGGGTAAGTAGGTGGGTGGGTGGGTGGATGGATGGACAGATAGGTAGGTAGGTAGATGGACAGATAGATAGATAGATAGATAGATAGATAGATAGATAGATAGATAGATAGAT
>BLBF01000073.1:22720336-22743122 GCA_015471245.1 Laticauda colubrina
TAGATAGATAGATAGATAGATAGATAGATAGATAGATAGATAGATAGATAGAAGACTTAACAGTGTGCAATCTATTGTACAAGATCCTAAATTTTACATGCTAGCAAAGTGATATTTAAGATCATTCAACACATATTAGTGTGATAGAAAATGGTCGATGAACAGATATTAAAGCTATGGAAAGAAATGCAGATGGCACAAGAAATATCATTCAAATCATCATTAGGAAAACAAGAAAAGCCCCCCCAAAAATAATACATTTGTCATTGTTTACAGAAAAGTTTTTGATTGCGTTGATCATGTCACGCTTTGGAACATCTTTTGAAAAATGGGAATCCTAGAACATCTCATTGTCCTCATGAGAAATCTTAACACAAGACAGTAAAATATTTCATTGTTTTGTTAAACAACCCTAACATCAGATGGATTCCACCAATTATACAGACAAACCCAAATAAAATTGAGATGTTTTCAGTTAGATATACCGTGTTTCTCATATAATAAGGCCGGGTCTTATTTTGTTTTGAGCCCCCCAAAAATGGCTAGGCTATCTTTTCGGGGGTGACTTAATTCTCCCCCCTTTCATCTTCACGTGGGCGTGACGGCTTGGATGTTGACCTTGGCGTTGGTGGGGCACTTCGTATCGGGGTCAATGCAGGCAGCACCATATCCAGGTGTGCAACAAAACTGCTTCCTAACAGCAAGCCCCGCCACCATTTCCCCATTTTGCATGTTTTAATATAGGCCTTAATTTGGGGGGAGGGGCTTAATTTCATTTCATGCCTATAAAACATGCTGAGACTTCCTATTGGGGGAGACCATATTGTTGGTGAAACAGGGTAGAATTTAGATCTACAAACTAATATGCTTTTTTTCTTTCTTCAACTAAATCTTTGTGGTTTCTGCTTCTTCAATATTATGATTCAACAATTCTCTTCTAGGACTTTTATAGTCTATTTTTAGAATGCAGTTCAAACTCACTCATTTCCCCCATTTTTATCTAAGCCTTTCTCCTTTTTTCTCCCTGTGGAAAATCTATTCTTTTTTTATTATTATTACAATGCCTCCTTCTTGCTTGCTTGCTTGATAATAGACATCCAAGCTGCATGTAGATTAGTTTTCTACTACACACTTTTTAAATTATCCTTCTTCCTGGATGAGCTGTGTCAAGTAGAGAAATACATTTTTTCTTCTCAGTGCAATATTCTAGATGATAGAGAAGAATTCTACTTGTTCTCTTAACGCTAGGTCACATCGGCTGACGGAAGCAAAACGTATGTAAAAAGGACACAGCGGACGAGCAAATTTTCCATCCATTGTTATCCGCTCTCAAAAGTGCCCCAAATTTGCATAAACAGAGTGGACAACAACGGAAAGGAATGGACGGGGGGAGGACGTAGCCAGGATGGAAAGCAGATGCTCCACGGAAGCCTTGCGGATGGAAGCAGATGGAAGCGGATGACACATCCGCAGGGCTTCCATGGGAGAACAGCAAAGCGGGCGCGCAGCAGAAGGAGCAGATGCAGAGCGAATGCAGAGTGGATATAGCGGATGCATCACGGACGCCTAGCGGATGCATAGCGGATGCATAGCGGATGCAAAGTGTTCACTGCACATGCGGGGAAGATGCATTGCATCAGCCCCGCGGATATAAAGGGAAGCAGTTCGCAAGCAGGTCATCATTCAGAGGAAAGATCTGCTGCCAGACATATCTTCAGCCAACAACCATGGGGAAGAAGAGGAAGCCTGTGCCTATTTCTGCCAGCCCTGGCAAGAAGGACAGGACCACCATCCCATCCCCTGGCGCTGACTCTGCTTCTGCTGGGGATTCTGCTGCTGCTGCTGATTCTGCTGGTGATGGTGCTTCTGCTGGTGCTTCTGCTGGTGCTGGTGCTTCTGCTGGTGCCCCTCCTGGTTCTGGTGCTTCTGCTGGTGCTGACTCTGCTGCTGCTGCTGCTGCTGCTTCTGCTGCTGCTGGTGTGGTGGACCAGCCCTTAGAACCTCAAAGCCCTGCTGATGAGGGCCAGGAAGGCCCTGCCAGAGGGAGGAAGAGGCATTTGTGAGGAAAGGGGGAGAGGAGACAGGACTCCATTGCAGAGGAACATGAGAAGGAGGTGCTCGAATGGCTGAGGGAGAACGAGTACCTCTGGAGGAAGGGACACAGGCTCTATTGAGACACCAAGCAGAAGCAGGCAGCTTGGAGAGAGAAGGTGGAGAGCCTGGGCTACACTTCAGATGTCCTCCTGGGGTGGTGGAAGCACATGCACACCTGGTACGGGAAGCTACACCTCAAGAAATCTGGCCAGGCCGCGGTCAAGCTCACCGACCGGGAGACCTATGTGATGGCCAAGTGCAGCTTCTTGGAGGGTGAGATCCGCCACTGAGGAGCAGCCCCTCTGTCAACCCTCTCTCTCAGGCAGCCAAAAGAGAGCCAGTCCTCTTCTGGCCAAGAGTCAGCTCCTGTGTCCAGGCAGGTATCTGTGGAGCATGCCACAACAGAGACCCCCCCGACAGCTGCACTTCCCATGCCGGAGCACATGGAGGACCACCTTAAGTTGCAGTTGGAGCAAGAAGAGGCCGCTGCCACCAGAGACCAACCCACCCCCACCCCCAGCTCCACCTCCACAGAAAACAGGCAGAGAGGCAGACCGGAGGGACAGAGCCACACTGTCCTCTTGGAGATCAGGGACACCATCAAGAGCAGTGTAGATCTCCTCTCTCAGCTGGTACACTTTGACATACCATCCTCTAACAGAAAGCCCTTCCTCACCTACGTGAACCAGACCCTCATGGAAAGTACCAGGTGATCAAGGAGAGGATCACAGGTCTTCTGCACCACCATCCAGGCCCAGCTGAACCTGCTCTGACCGAGTCCAAGTCTGCTCCTCCACCCCAGGTGATGTCACAGCTCTTCCAAGGCTTTCAACAGCCCCTCACCTACCAAGGTTACGGTTACCAGGAGTTCCAGCAGCACAGGCAGCCCTTCCCAGTCCAGGCACAGGTACATCGCACACCACAGGTGCCACCAATGCCACCGATACCACCGATACCACCAATGCCACCGACGCCACAGGTGCCACCGATGCCACCGATGCCATCGATGCCACAGACACCACAGATGCCACCGACACCATAGATGTCACCGATGCCACAGATGCCACCGATGCCTCACCTAGCTCACCTGCAGACCAGACAGCCCCACTATACTCCTCCTTCCTCCACCCCATGGCCAAGCCCAGCCTCAGAACATCTGTCATCACTCTTGGGACTGACATCCCATGTCATGGAGGAAGGGCCTCTCAACATCACGGGACTGAGCCAGCTCTCTGAGAGCTTCCTCCACACACCATTCCCTGTTGTCCTCTCAGGGCCAGGCACCCCAATGGCGCCTCAGACCAGCACTCCAGCCACTGACACCTCCACAGCACCTGGACGCTTTACCCCTGAGACCATGGGCACACCTCAGAGTGACTGAGAAAAGTGCCAGAGACTGGGTTGCTACCTGTTGACTTTATCTTTGCTTGGGACACTTTTCTTCGTTCATTTTGCTTTTTTAATAAAGTCCTACAGTTTGTTATTAATAAAGGTTATCTTTGCTTCACACACTTGGTTCAGTTCTTTTAGTAAATAAACTCTTGGTGGAAACTTTTAGAAATGGTTTAAGCCTTTGCGTGCTTGTCAGATGGGTAAGGATAGCTGTAGGATGGGCAGGGATACCTGTGGAATGGGTAATAGCTGTGGGATGGGTAAGGATAGCAGTGGGATGGGCAGGGATCCCTGTGGGATGGGTAATAGCTGTGGGATGGGTAATAGCTGTTGGATAGATAAACCTCCAGTACAAGCATAGTGGGTATGGTCCACCCTCCCAGGTGCCACACTTGTGGCCCTTTATTATCAATAACAATTTAATCATTCATTCACACATTTCAACATAAATAGAACTCTTTATTAAATGCCCTGTTCATTGTAGGGCCACTCAACATACATGGCAAAATCTCATCAGTGTGATGACACAGGCTGGAGGAAGCATCTACCATCCTGTCTTGCCACTCCACTGCTCCATCTGGGGAGTTGCACCCGTGTTTCAGGAGGTTGTGCTGCTTCTTCCCTTCCCGTTAAGCTCTGTTGGGGCTGGCACATCCACAGTGTCTTTCAGGTTTACTCCATGCCTCCATTCACCGGGCTCCATGTCCCCATTGCCTTGTTGGTGGTCCACGAGCCTGTTCTGCAACACTGGGTAGCGGGTGCGCATGAGATTGTGCAGGATGAAGCAAGCTTCCATGATGTTCCTGACGGTCTTTGGGCGATGCTGCATGGTGGTGAGAAGTACCTGGAACCTGTTGGCCAGGATGCCAAAGGCGTTCTCCACCACCCGCCTTCCCCTGGACAGCCTGTCATTGAAGATCCTCTCTTCACGGGTGAGGCATCTGGAGGTGTAGGGCTTCATGAGGTAGGTTCTGAGGGAGAAGTCATCATCCCCCACGATGAAGTAGGGCACATCTTGTGTGTCGTTGGGCAGGGGGTCTGGATCTGGGAAGCCCATGATGAGGTTGCGTTCCAGCCCCTCCTTGAGATGACTGGTGTTTTATACCTGGGCATCTGAAGCTGACCCGTTGCCTGAAGCATCGAGGTACATGAACTTGTAGTCAGCATCGACCATGGCAAAGATGATGGTGCTGAAGAAGCCCTTGTAGTTGTGATAAGTGGAACCTGAGTTGGCTGGAGCTTTGCAGGCCACGTGCTTCCCATCTATGGCTCCAATGGTTGTGGGAAGTTCCACCTCTGATGCCACTGCTCTGCAACTTTCTTCCAGCCTTCTTCAGTGGAGGGGCACTGAAGGAGCTCCTCCAGGTATTCTTCAATGATGGCCTGCACCACTTCTCTGACCACAGTGCTGATGGTGTTGTGTGGCACCCACCAAGCTTCCTGCATGTTCCTGTATGTGGTCACTGAGGCCAGGTGGCGCTGAATCAGTGCCACCTTCAGTCCCGGGTCCAGGCTGGGCCAAAAGTTGGTGTTTGCCTTGGTCAACCTGGGTCTCAGCCGCTCCACAACTTCATCAAACATGGCTGGTGGCAACCTCATGAAGTGCTGGAATGCACGAGGGTCTTCGTTCCTCAGCTCCATCAGCTTGTCATACAGTCCGTACTCGACTCTTCTCGCGATCCATCTTTGGACCCACACACTTCTTGGACACTTCCTTTTCCTTGCATAGAACAGATGAAAGAGTCTGTAGAGGGCTTCACACTGTTGTAGAATGATGGCGGCTACCAAAAGGAGTGTGCGACGATCCATGGTGGAGATGACTGGATGCTGTGGAAGAGCAAGAGCAAGAGCAAGGCTGAAGAGGTCTGCACACCAGGGCTGCTGGACTGATAGTGAGATCCAGGTGATTTCCTCCCCCTTTTTATAGGAAATATAGATTTTCCACTAGGTGTCCTTCTGCATCCTCTAGACATCCTCCAGACATCCTAAATATCCGAGATATGTCCCCTATACGAACGTTTTTTCCACTTTAATGCTTTATATGCGAGCTGCATCCGCTTACATCCTTTCTATGTCCGTGCTACTAATGCTGCACAGACGTTCTATGTCCGTTTCACTTCCTCCCTCTTTCCGTTTTCCGCTGGAGCGGATGCGAGTTGCGCGGATGCGCAGCGGATGCTGAGCAGATGCAGCGGACGTGTAACGGATGTAGAACGTTTGTTCCCCGCATGTGTCGCAGATGTAGAACGGACGCTGCGGAAAGTTCATCCGCTCAAAAAGTTTTGTGCAGCTCAAAACTTTTTGAGTGGATGAAATCTCAGTAGACGGATGCTGGACAGATAGAACATATGAATCATGTACGCAGTGAGTACAGAACGGATGCATCGCATTAACCAATGGATGGCAAGCGTTTTTCTCCTTTTTACATTCTCTTTCCATCCATTGGTGCAGTGTGACATGGGCTTAAGTCTCAAATATATAAATAATAAGAAATCTAGCTGTAGAAATTTCTGTATGTCTGTTTATCTATCTCTTTCTTAGCTTAGTTTAGCTTAACATCATCTATCTATCTGTCATATATCTATATGTATCTATACCTTTCCTCTATCTATCTCTACCTGTCTACCTGTCTATTTCCCATTAACCACTTGGTTCTGAACCAAGTGCCTGTCACAGAAACATCTATCTGCACAAAGTTGTCTTCTTAGAAATTTAAACTCTAACTCCATCTAAGCCATCTCTCTCCCCCTCCTCTCTCAATCCATATTATCTGCCAGTTAATGGTGACAGCTCTTTTAATGAAACATACAGAAAACTGCAGCAACTTTGACATGTTCAAAGCTGGAAAGCAGATGGAACAGAATGCAGAGCATATCCAATCTGTAAAACAGCATTGAAACAGAAGATGGGATATTGAATAATCCTTATGGAAAAATGATATTTGCTATTTTATGCTAATGCATCAGAACAAGGCATAATTGCTCTTACATAGAGAGTTCTATTCCAAAAAGTAAAAAAGCTAAGGGCTGAAATTCTGTATAAGTAATAAAAACTTACATCATTTGTGTACTTTTGTCCTTCCATATTTACTTAGTGGCCAGAAACAGTATGAAGTATGTAGGAGGATGGAAAGTGCTGTTTTAACTTGCCTCAGCCTGACTAAAGGAACAAATGATATTCTGGGTCAATTTTAGCAAGACAGCTACATGCTAATTCAAAAACATCTTAAGAATATACATTCCCTTTATATGGTATTGTATGTTTCAGATGAAAACACGTTACAGATTATTTAAAGGAGACATTGCAAACATATTCATATGCAGAAACAGGTAGATGCTAACATGTATGCGACTGAATTATCAGTTCTAATAAATAGAAGTATTAGCATTCTTGTATACCCAATATCTTCCACTCACTTGTTGCTGTTCTACTCTTGGAGACCAGGGAGGATAAATACAAATTATCTTCCTGTGACAGCTGAAGATTGAAGTTTATCAAGATCCTTTCAAAAATCTATCTTCCAAAATGTCACGCAGCTTGTTGCCATTCGTAGATTTAATAAGCATCCCTTCTATTCACTCATCTAAGTCATGTATATTGGAAACCCCAGGAATTAGGATAGATCCCTAAGACACTTCAATGCTTACTTCCCTCCTTGTAGATATAAATCTGTTAATAATCACACATTGGTACATTTATCAATAACTCCAGGTGTCATCCTACTGTATGGAAGAGACTGAGGCTCTTATGTTTCATTCTGGCCCAAGTTTTTACTGCTGAGAAGTGAAGAATTGTTACAGTGTTAAGTATGGCCACCTGCATTTTAGATGTAGTATATATCCTTCCTGGTTGGTCAAAGCTTTGGGGAAATAGCAGGCAACTGGGTCCAAGCAGTAGTGAAAGCTTCTTTCTTTGAGAAATAGCAATTGCACTTAGACTTATATACCATTTCACAATGCTTTACAGCCCTCTCTAAGTGGTTTATAGAGTCAGCATATTGTCACCCAACAATCTGGGTCTTCATTTTACCAACCTTGGAAGGATGGATGGCTGAGTCAACCTTGAACAGATGAGAATTGAACTGCTGAATGAGCAGTGAGTTAGCCTGCAGTACTGCTTTCTAACCACTGTGCCAACATGGGTCTAGGGTGCAGTCTTGCCTTGAAGTGAAGATAAGGTGATCTATCTATCCTCTACTAAAGAAATCATATGAATGCAGAAGTAATTGGCAATTTTTAGCTGGTCTCCAACCTTCCCTTTTTGATGAGATGATATACTGTAGACATGCAGCCAAAGGACTTTGAAGGAAGTATTTTATCCAGATCTAAAAAAGTCAAGATTCAAATCCTCTTATAGCATCGAGGAAGGCTTGATTATATTTTGTATAACCTCTGTAGAATCAAGATGAGAACACTGTATTCACCTTGTCTGCTTGATCCATCTATGGCTTTCACCACTGTTCCATTCTGTTCACTACTGTTTCATTCTGTTACTATTGAGCATAGGAGCTTCTAAACTGGCTGAAAAAATGGAGGAGAGGGGAGTCATGGCTCACCAGTTTTTCTGCCTTTATGCTTTCCTGTTGGTATTGATAGGAAGGGAGAGGTCGAGTTTTTAACATTCTGTATATGGTGTGCTGCAGGGCTGAATTTTGTCTTTGTTTCTGTTTAACATTTATTTATCAGTCTTTTGAGGTTGATCCAGTCATGAAATAGACTTCACAAGATGACTAGAGCAATTCAATTTTCTCAGTAAATATACTTTATTAAGATAGGATATTTAATATGTTCTTGCTGGTCTGATTATGCTTTCATTCTCTTCCTTGTTACTGAATATACCCTAAGAGCCCAGGGAGGAGGAACGATGGGATGTAGTATTATGGCTAGACAGTAACAGATTATGATCTAAGGTGAAAGCATTATATGCACCTGTGGGCATTGTATTGTGGCTGACAATTCGAATGTGAGAAAGTATGTTTCCTTATGTTCCTTCTTCATAAGTCAACCTCGGATTATATTTTCAATTTTATTAATTTATGTATTTAAGACATATAGACATAGGCTGTTATACCCATTAACATTTTTTAAAAGGCAAATTTACACTTGTTTAAAAAATATAACATGCAATTTAACATGAGCCTTTAATATATGATTGGTTTACCAGATTAGTTTCTATCATTTCTATATCAGTAAGATGAAACTTTTGTGTACTAAATGGAAATGAAGCGAGACCTTGTGATATGGCTTTATTAAAAATCAGATAAAACAAATAATTGTTCTTCATCTGAATTGATCTGAGTGTCCCCTCCCTTTTTCTGCATAGATTGACAAATATAATGGGCAGTGTAAATTCAATAACTCATCTATATGAGAATAATCACAAGGACAGAATCTTTTTAACCAGAATTTGTTAGTTATCTACCTTTTAGTCATTACTGTTGGCAAGAGTCATAATTTTATATTTGCAAATGCTAGATGAAGTTTATAGAAAATTACATTCACTAATTACTTAATTTTGTATGTTTTTTCAACATGCCATAACAAACCCTGTATTGTTGTATGAATAGGATTTTTATCCCTCTAGAGTCAATTCAGATATATTACAGCTTAAATTTCAAAGGAATTTGATAATTCTTAAATCCCAAAAGCATGTGTAGTGAATACTTATCTAATAGTTCATATAGAGCAGATCTTCAACCATCATGTTGGATCTAAGCCTTGCCTACCACCATTTGCGATCTTTTAGAGAGAAATGTTTATTGAAATTGTAGAGAACATTATCAAGATAAATTTTATCTGAAAATAAGGCCAGTCAAAGATTAGTGGGAGTCCCAACTAGTTCTAAAAATCTTGCAGAGTAAGCATTTGTCTACTAAGTTTATGTCCCAGATATTTATGATATTTATGTTTTTCCTATAGAACAATTTTAATTCTGGTGCTACTAATCAGCCTCATTTTGTATGGTAAAAAATTAATGATTGTCCCAGGTGTTGTCATCTCCTCCTCCTCCTCCTCCTCCTCCTCCTCCTCCTCCTCCTCCTCCTCCTCCTCCTCCTCCTCCTCCTCCTTCTCCTCCTCCTCCTCCTCCTCCTTCTCCTCCTCTTCCTCCTCTATTATTATTACAATTTGTTTAACAGTACTTTAATGAATATTATACCTCATTGTTTAAATTGTTATACTCTTTTAGGGTGACTTCCCCAATAAACCATAAAAATAACCTTTTTAACATTTTGGTCAAACTGAACTGTGTTGCCAACTGAAAAATCATATTATTATTGCAGAGTAAAATTATTATTTTTGGAGAACCTAGAAACAGTCAGAAAAATTCCCATATAAGGAATTATAATGTTAATATAAAAATTAACCTGTATAATGACGCATCCTTGTTTACTCCTTGAAATCTGGATATAGTCTCCTTCCAGAAAATGTATTACAGTATAATTGCTGCTCGAAATACAATTGATGCATATTTAAGTCAGTATCGACTAATTTTGTCCATGCCTAATTTATATTTACTGATGCAAAAGCAGCAGCCAAATGAACAGATGCTTCCTTAGAGGTAAAATTTAGCAGTGATCAGGCATGCTTTGTTTTTCCCTGAAATCTGTCTATTCATTATAAATATTCATGTTGATCCCTACCCAATCTTCATTTTGTCAAACAGTACTTTAGCACAAAGTTTAGCACAAATATACAGAAGGTTAATTGTTGGGATTGTGTTTGTCTCCTATCATATAAAAAATTCCAACTGGTTAATAGAAGTGAAAAGATTAATCAGCAAAGGTCACCACCACCTGGTATATCATGCTTATTCTTCATCCGTATCTTTACCTGGGCCAAATAGGGACTACTTTGGTGGAAAGATAACAGCATTCCATGCACCCTCAGCATTTAGTCATGCTGACCCCGTAACCCTGACAGCATGGCTCCTT
The DNA here is from genome assembly GCA_015471245.1 of Laticauda colubrina. Classification (NCBI taxonomy): domain Eukaryota; kingdom Metazoa; phylum Chordata; class Lepidosauria; order Squamata; family Elapidae; genus Laticauda; species Laticauda colubrina. The sequence continues at coordinate 22,730,754 of BLBF01000073.1, forward strand.
GGCTTTGTAACGGAGATGAACACCGCCCCTTAGTGTCAGAAATGACTATCACGTATGTGCAAGGGGAACCTCTACCTTTTATAGGAGCTCAGCTCCCTGAGAAACAGTTAGGGCAGCAGTCACTAGAAACTAAGAACCTTTGTTTTGTTGTTATTTACCTACTCCTTTGTATCATTCTCAATATTTTTTTTGTCTAGAGTATTAGCAGGAACATAACTGTGTGATCCTGAGCATTTCTATATTAAAATTTCAGCATACTTCTCCAGCAAAATTTTGTTTTTACAGATATCAAATACTGGGTTTATCTTATATTATGATTATGGACTTGGAGATTATGCTTGCAAGAGTGCAGTCAGTTCATATGAATTACTTGTCAGCTTTATTCTGGGTTCAAAGGAGTGGCACCTTCTTCATACTTTGTTTTAGCAATTTGAGATCATTAGAATAATTCACTTCTCAAAATCCAGCTGCCTTTGAATTTTTCTTTTAGTGGGAAAGAGATATTTATTTAGGCTATAATGTGATTCTTGATGTAAAACTGGTTCCAATGAATTTATTATCATCATTTCAATTCTATCTACACTACTCATGCAGCCTTGAATTCTGGGCACTCAGTATTTATTTGCTTTCTTAACTGATGGTTATTCTTATTCTTATTCCTGTGCAATTCAATCAAATACGGTCATTTTTTTCCCCAGTTCTAAGTGGGTAATTGTTTTTATTTGCCAATTTAACCTATGTGTCCAAATGGTTTAAGAAAGAAAATTTTCACTAAAATATGAAACTTCACAATGATCTGGTTTGCATTGTTTGGGGAAATCAAGATACTCTTTCTTTTTCTTTTCTTTTTTGTACCATAGGATGTTTACTTGGAATGCTTGGTTAGTTAAAGTCATCTAATGTTCTCCAGTTCTGAAAATTTTTTGAAACTTATTTTAACTAATTGTTTTGAATTTTCTACATGGTGGACTTTCAAACTTGTTGGCATATCCAGTCCCCCCCCCCCCAATTGTTTATCAATGAGTCAGTAGTAAACTCTGAGACAGAGAACATAATGTGGTCAGTTTACTGTGATCATTACAATATGGTCATAGTAAAGTGGTCAGATTATTTTTTAAAGTTAGGATATGAAATTCTTCCAAGTTCATTAAACCTGGAGCTAAATATGGTATGCTATTTAGTTGTTCATTTTCTTCCACCTACTCTTTCTACAATTTTTTGATGTGAATATTGTATTTGTGTTGACATAAATCTCATCTTCCCTTCTAGAATAGCACTGTTTGAACTATTTTCACAGCTCTCCCTGGTAGCTATTATTTGTGTTTGGACTTGAATTATCTTTCTAAGAGAAGTTCCAGCTTGAACCCAAGATCTTCCAATTGCTGAATCTTGTACTATCACTTAAGACTTTGTTTCAACACATTATTTATTTTTTATTCTTCTGTTTCCTTTAAATATTGTCTTTCCTCTTTATCCTTCTTAGCCATATGTTATCTACCTTTCTGAATTTTTTAGTATCTTCAGAGGGGAAACACTAGGAAATATTTCAGATGTTACCATTGCTCACTTTTCTTCTACTGCGTTGTTATCATCTTAAAAAGCTAGTACCCCATTTTTTCTATGTTTTTTTGACTGAGGACATCTAAATTGGCTATCTTTTTCTTCTCCTCCTGTTTATTATATATTACCAATTCAGGTATCAATTAACAGATGTTTACCGAAAGCTGTACAGACATATATTCTGTACAAACAGTAGTTATTGAGAACATGAAGTTAGGACCTAGAAACATGTGGCTTCCCAGGCTCTTATCTTGAATAAGATAGTTGTTAATTCTCTTTCTCCCTCCATAATAAATATCCAAGATTCCTGCTATTATTTCACTCCAAGGAATAACTTTGTTTGATGTAATAACAAAATAATAAAACTGAGATACAAATCAGTTAAAGTCAGCAATTGAGCAATGTCAACAATTAAAATTCTGTCCCTATTTTAATAGAATTACATATTTGTAGTAACTGTTTTTAGGATCTCAATATTAGGGTCTAATAATCTTCCAATGGTTGAGGAAAATAGAATGTAGCTTTCTTCCCCATAAATGGATGAGTATAGAACAAGAATCATTGGGTGGAAACTATACAGAAAGATACCCAAACTCAAAATAAGAAAGAATTATTGGCTACCAAGTAAAAAACAGCCATTTCCTCGGAGTCATTGGTGCTCCATTGAATGAGTTTTTGAAACAAAGGTTGGATAACCATTTTTGTGAGACATAATGAGGCTTCCTGACCTTGCCAGGAGATTATACAAGGAGTCCTCCCATAATGATTCTTTTAAAGAGTTGTAAATGTGTAATATATCCATAGCTACCACATAAATGGATAGGAAATAAAGGTGAGGTCCAAAAATACCCGGCTTAACAAACTGTACTCTATGGAAAATATCCTTGTCTAATATAATGGAAAATGTTCTCTAAAGGTAGAATATTTTTGGAGGGGGTGTGTGAAGATTAGCTTTCAAGTACTAGTTCTTATAACAAGTGTTAAGGGCCTGTCACACTGGCTGACCAATGCAAAACATATCTAAAAAGGACACAGCGGACGATAAAATGTTCCATCCATTGTTATCCGCTCTCAAAAGTGCCCCGAATTTGCATAAGCAGAGTGGACAACAACGGAAAGGAACAGACGGGGGGAAGACATAGCCAGGATGGAAAGCGGATGCTCCACGGAAGCCTAGTGGATGGAAATGTATGGAAGTGGATGGAAGCAAATCCGCAGGGGGAGCACAGTGAAGCAGATGCGCAGCGGGAGGAACGGATGCAGAGCGGATGCCGAGTGGATGAAGCGGATGCAGAGTGGAAGCCTAGCGGATGCCTAACGGATGCAGAGCGTTCACTGCGCATGCGGGGAGGATGCATTACGTCAGCCCCGCGGATATAAAGGGAAGCAGCTCACAAGCAGGTCACCAGGAAAGACCTGCTGCCAGACACAGCTCCAGCCAGCCAGCCAGCCAGCCAGCCAACAACCATGAGGAAGAAGAGAAAGCCTCTGCCATCTGCTGCCAGCCCTGGAAAGAAGGACAGGGCCATAACCCCACCCCCTGGCCCTGACTCTGCTTCTGCTGGGGCTTCTGCTGCTTGGGCTGACTCTTCTGGTGCTGGAGCTTCTGCTGGCACTGCTCCTGGTGCTGGGGCCTCTGCTGGTGCTTACTCTGCTGGAGCTGCTCCTGGTGCTGGGGCTTCGGCTGGTGCTTACTCTGCTGGCGCTGCTCCTGGTGCTCCTGGTGCTCCTGGTCCTGCTGGTCCTGCTGGTCCTGCTGGTGCTCCTGGTCCTGCTGGTGCTCCTGGTACTGCTGGTCCCGCTGGTGCCACTGGTGCTGCTGGTGCTGCTTGTCCTGCTGGCCCTGCTGGTCCTGCTTTTGCTGCTATTGTTGTTGTTGCTGCTGCTGGTGATGGTGGTGTGGTGGAGCAGCACCTACAACCTCGAGGGCCCAGATGGCCCTGCCAGAGGGAGGAAGAGGCATACGCGTGAACATAAACGGGAGAGGAGGCAGTACTCCATCGAAGAGGAACATGAGGATGAGGTGCTGGAATGGTTGAGGGAGAATGAGTATCTTTGGCGGAAAGGACACAGGCTCTATCGAGACACCAAAAGGAAGCAGGCGGCTTGGAGAGACAAGGCGGACAGCCTGGGTTACACTTCAGAGGTGCTCCTCGGCTGGTGGAAGCACATGCATACCTGGTACAGGAAGCTGCACCTCAAGAAATCTGGCCAGGCCGTGGTCAAGCTGACAGACCTAGAGACCTACGTGATGGCCAAGTGCAGCTTCTTGGAGGGTGAGATCTGCCACCGAGGAGCAGCCCCTCTCACAACCCTCTCTCTCAGGCAGCCCGCAGAGAGCCAGTCCTCTTCTGGCCAAGAGTCAGCTCCTTTGTCCAGGCAGGTATCTGTGGAGTGTGCCACGACGGAGACCCCCCCGACAGCTGCACTCCCTGTGGCGGAGCGCGTGGAGGACCCCCTGATGCAGTGGGAGCAAGGAGAGGGCATGTCCACCAGAGACCAACCCACATCCACCCCCAGCTCCACCTCCACAGAAAGCAGGCAGAGAGGCAGACTGGAGGGGCAGAGCCACACTGTTCTGCTGGAGATCAGGGACACCATCAGAAGCAGCATAGATCTCCTCTCTCAGCTGGTACACACCGATGCCCCATCCTCCAACCGCAATCCCTTCCTCACCTACGTCAACCAGACCCTCATGAACATGTCTGAATCACAGTACCAGGTGATCAAGGACAGGATCACCGGTCTTCTTCACAACCCTCCAGAACCAGCTGAACCTGCTCCCACCCAGTCCAGGTTTGCTCCTCCACCCCAGGCGATTTCACTGCCCTTCCAAGGCTTTCCACAGGCCTTCACCTACCAAGGCTATGGCTACCAGGAGCTCCAGCAGCACAGGCAGCCCTTCCCAGTCCAGGCACAGGTACATCGAACGCCACCGGTGCCACCGATGCCACTGATGCCACGATGCCACCGACACCACCAATGCCACCCATGCCTCAGATGCCTCACTTCGCTCAGCTGCAGACCAGACAGCCCAACTACACTCCTCCTTCCTCCACCCCACAGCCAAGCCCTGCCTCAGAACATCTGTCATCAGTATTGGGGCTGACACCCCATGTCCTGGAGGAAGGGGCTCTCAACATCACGTGACTGAGCCAGCTCTCTGAGAGCTTCCTCCACACACCATCCCCTGTTGTCCTCTCGGGGCCAGGCACCCCAATGGTGCCTCAGATCAGCACTCCAGCAGCAGCCACCTCCACAGCACCTGGACCCTTCACCCCTGAGACTATGGGCACGCCTCAGAGTGACTGAGAAGAGTGCCAGGGACTGGGTGGCTACCTGTTGACTTTATCTTTGCTTGGGACACTTGGGTCATTTTGCTTTTACAGCTTGTTATTAATAAAGATTATCTTTGCTTCACACACTTGCTTCATTTATTTTAGTAAATAAAGTCTTGGTGGAAACTTTTAGAAATGGTTTAAGCCTTTTCATGCTTGTGGGATGGGTAAGGATAGCAGTGGAATGGGCAGGGATACCTTTGGGATAGGTAATAGCTGTGGGATGGGCAGCGATACCTTCGGGATGGGTAATAGCTGTGGGATGGGCAGGGATACCTTTGGGATGGGTAATAGCTGTGGGATGGGCAGGGATACATTTGGGATGGGTAATAGCTGTGGGATGGGTTTGGATACCTGTGGGATGGGTAAGGATAGCAGTGGGATAGATAAGCCTCCAGTGCAAGCATAGTGGGACTGTATGGTCCACCCTCCCAGATGCCACACCTTTGGCCCTTTATTATCAATAACAATGTAATCATTCATCCACACATTTCAACATAAACACAACTCTTTATTAAATGCCCTGTTCATTGTTGGGCCACTCAACATATGGCCCAATCTCATCAGTGTGATGAGACAGGCTGAAGGAAGCATCCATTAAGCATCTACCATCCTCTCTTGCCACTCCACTGCTCCATCTGGGGAGTTGCACCAGTGTTTCAGGAGGTTGCGCTGCTTCTCCCCTTCATGTGAAGCTCTGTTGGGGCCTTGCACATCCACAGTATCTATCAGGTTTTGCCCTTGCCTTCATTCACCAGGCTCCATGTCCCCATTGCCATTTTGGCGGTCCACGAGCCTGTTCTGCAACACTGGGTAGCGGGTGCTCATGAGATTGTGTAGGATGCAGCAAGCTTCCACGATCCTCCTCACGGTCTGTGGGCGATGCTGCATGGTGGGAGAAGTACCTGGAACCTATTGGCCAGGATGCCAAAGGCGTTCTCCACCACCTGCCTTGCCCTGTACAGCCTGTAGTTGAAGATCCTCTCTTCATGGGTGAGGCATCTGGAGGTGTAGGGCTTCATGAGGTAGGTTCTGAGGGAGAAGGCGTTATCCCCCATGATGAAGTAGGGCACATCTTGTGTGTTGTTGAGCCGGGGGTCTGGATCTGGGAAGCCCATGATGAGGTTGCATTCCAGCCCCTCCTTGAAGTGACTGGTGTTGTATACCTGGGCATATGAAGCTGACCCGTTGCCTGAAGCATCGATGTACATGAACTTGTAGTCAGCATTGACCATGGGAAAGAAGATGATACTGAAGAAGCCCTTGTAGTTGAAATAAGTGGACCCTGACTTGGCTGGAGCTTTGCAGGCCACGTGCTTGCCATCTTTGGCTCCAACGGTGTGAGGGAAGTTCCACTTCTGATACTACTGCTGTGCAACTTTCTTCCATCCTTCTTCAGTGGAGGAGCACTAGAGGAGCTCTTCCAGGTATTTTTTGATGATGGCCTGCACCACTTCTCTGATCATAATGCTGATGGTGTTGTGTGGCACCCTCCAGCCGTCCTGCATGCTCCTGTAGGTGGTCCCTGAGGCCAGCTGGCGCATAGTCAGTGCCACCTTGAGCCCAGGGTCCAGGCTGGGCCGGAAGTTGGTACTCTGCTTGGTCAACCTGGGTCTCAGCCGCTGCACAACTTCGTCAAACATGGCTGGCAGCATCCTCATGAAGTTTTGGAAAGCACGAGGGTCTTCATTCCTCAGCTCCACCATCAGCTTTTTATACAGTCCATACTCTGTTCTTCTGGCGATCCATCTTCGGACCCAGACAGTTCTTGGACGCCTCCTTTTGTTCCCGTAGAACAGGTGAAAGAGCCTGTAGATGGCTTCGCACTGTTGTAGAACGATGGTGGCTACCAAAAGGAGTGTGTGATGATCCATGGTGGAGATGACTGGATGCTGTGGAAGAGCAAGAGGCAGAGGAAGGCTGAAGAGGTCTGCACACCAGGGCTGCTAGACTGAAAGTGAAATCCAGGTGAGTTCCTCCCCCTTTTTATAGGAAATATAGGTTTTCCGCTCGGTGTCCTTTTGCATCATCTAGGCACCCTGCAGACATCCTAAATATCCAAGATACGTGACCTATACAAACATTTTTTTCTGTTTTAATGCTTTGTATGCGAGCTGCATCTGCTTTCATCCTTTCTCCGTCCATGCTACTAACGCTTTTTGTCCATTCCATGCCTGTTTCACTTCTTCCCTGTGTCCATTTTCCGCTGGAGCAGATTTGAGTTGTGCGGATGCGCAGCGGATGCCTAGCGGATAGAGCGGATGCATAACGGATGACGACGGATGTAGAACAGATGTTCCCCATATGCGTTGCGGATGCAGAACGGACGCATTGGATAAATTTTCCACTCAAAAAGTTTTGTGCAGCTCAAAACTTTTTGAGCGGATGAAATGTCAGTCGATGGATGCTGGATGGATAGAGAGTATGAAAAACAGACGCAGTGAGTACAGAACAGAAGTATCGCGTTAACCAACGGATGGCAACTGTTTTTCTCCATTTTACATCCTCTTTCCATCCGTTGGTACTGTGTGACAGGGGCTTTAGCTGTGAAGTACTGTCAGGCCTCAATTGTCAGATAATGGATTTTGAGAGCAAACCTAACTCGGTCAAAAAACATATTTAGGTAACATTTAGCCAATATTCAGTCCTAGCCATTAGATAGGTAATTGACTCTTCAATGGGTAGGCATGATCTCAAATGTGTGCTCCAAACTCTATGGTCTTGTTTTCTTGAATTTACATTCTATTTGTAATTTTTATACCATTAGCCTTTGCTTTGATACACTCTTAAAAACAGATTAGCTTAGGTAAAAGCAATTATGTCTTTCTTGAAATTAAAGAATATCCCCTTCCTGTATTTTCTTATTACTCTGAAAACATTTGATGCCTTAATTAATTTAGATAGGCTTTAAGAAATGTAGAGAATTTCATGCAGAGTAAGATTACAAATATGAGTTGTTTAAAATATTCATATGCTGTTCTCCTTATCATTAGGGCATGTCTCTTCATACCAGTGAAAGGGAAACAACAGCTGTGACATATAAAATGTCTAGTGAACCATCCTGAAAAAGAAAATTCACTCTAGATAAGCTCGGGTTTAAAACAGAAATGCTCCTTTCTAATCTTCTCATGCTTTTCATGAGCAATTCTGAAGATCATATTTAAAACTAACCCTACAATAAAGTCTTTGAAGTCATCACTGTTTACTTATATAGAGTAATGCACCATCCAGAGAAGATAGGGCAAGATGACCAAGCCCTTTTCAAACTGTCTGTGATCTTCCAGGATATTTGTACATCACAAGTACGAAATGAGACAGTCTAAGAACTATCAACTGTGCCATACTTTGAAATAGTTGAGCGCAAAGTCACTTAGCAGAATTGTTTCTGTAATAACACTGTGCTGCAAAATGTACAATGTTCAAAGTCACTGAAATTTTGTTAGCATTTTTTTTCTTTGACATGTTTCTTTATCTTTAAAGTTAGAATTCACAGAATTCTGATTGTTCTAAACTTTATTTTGCCAGTTTGGAGTAGATCTGCAGTTCTAATTCTAGTTCTAGCTTTTGGGAGGACAGGGATGATGAAGGATGATAAGTGGTATGATGGCCTAGAGGTGGAGCTTTTGCCTCACAATCAGGAGGCTGTGAGTTCGATCATAGGTAGAGTCAGATATTTCTCTCTCTGGGCACACTGAGAATATACCTGCTGAATATAACTCTGCATTGGTGATAGGAAGGGTATCTGGCCAGTAAACAGTCAGCTCCATTCAGTTGCCCAGATTCCACCCACAAGAGATTATGGGATCATTAAAAGAGGATGCTGATGGTGATGATGATGATGATAAAGGAATCTTTGCAGATTTTTCTCTGCTAGTTATTGCTGACTATAATGGTGGTGCTCATCTCTGTTTCAAGGACATTAAGCTGAAGACATTTCTATGGTCCTGTGGACAGCTTGACATCATGGAGCACTGTTCACATGCTTTTGAACTGCTAGGTTGGCAGGAGCTAGGATGAGAATGAGAGCTCACCCTGCCATTTGGTACTTGGGTCTCAAACCTGAATTGCTGGCTTTCCAGCCATCAAGCCCAGTGTCTTAACCACTGAGCCACTGCACCACCCATCTAGATTTTAGTACTCATGACAAATTAATGGGTATCAAAACCATTTTCAGGTTTGCCTACGGGATACACAGCATCCAAACTTTGAGAATTTTTAGGTCATCATCTTACATTGAGTCAAATACAGTCAAAACCCTTCTGTTCACTTTTTTGCTGTGCAGGGAAAATAGGACCAAAGAGGACAAGCATCTTCTGAATGGCCCTCATATCTTGTTATATCTCAACCTTTTTAATTAACATCAATGCATACAATATTTTTCACAATAGTATCAGGAATAAGCAGAATAACAGAATAACAGAGTTGGAAAGGAGTCTATCCTCTGGACAAACAGGAGACCATTCTGGACAATTGGCTATCTATTCTTTTAAAAACCTCCAGTGATGGAGCACTTAAAACTTCAGAAGGCAACCTGCTCCACTTATTAACTGTTCTCAGTGTCAGGAAATTTCTCAAGCATTCATAGAAAAGCTGAGACATACTATTCATTCCATTGTGCAAATGTTTAAGTGGGAGGGAGGGAGAAAGAAAAGAAAAGAAAAGGAAAGAAAGACTTCATCTGCAATTTAATATTTTTCCTGATACAATGCCAATCAAAGCCACTTTGGGGAACATGAGTAGCTCTGGTTATTTTGTCAAATGTTATCAAAAACAGTGACCTGAATCATTTTGACATTGCTCTATGTGCTGAGAATATTTTCAATGAAATGAACACATTTCTTTAAAGAAATCACAAGCTGTCTGAACAACTAGTTACTATTTTATTGCCAAATAAAGTGAGACAAAGGTTAATACAATGTAAGATAAGAAACCATGCATTTAAGTAAGAATTAAATGGTTGGGAAATACAACCACCTCTTCTCAGAGGTACAGTGTGTGGTAAGTGAAGAATTCAGAAGCTCATTATAGGTAAGCTCCTTTCCATATTTACATCAGTATGTGGCTGGAATATTTTTAGAAATAATTTATGTGCCAAGATTTTGTATATCCTGTGAGGTTAATTTCACAGAATGACAGCAAAATAAATATGGTGTTACAACTTGCAAAAAAACAGTGCAGTACTTTGCTAGACAAGGACACAATCAACACTCACTGAAAACTCCAACATGCCATTTTGTTCTTTTTGCTTTGCTTTGTTTTGTACCCACTGGTAACACAGATAACTGACACAAATCTAAAACAGTTCTTGAAAACTTTAGGAATCTGAAAGGAGATATTTTTCTCTAAAATGACTGCTTTTTGTCACAGTATAAGAAAAGGATATTTAAATAAGAACTATATTTGGCATGGTCAGGAAATATATGTATTTTTAGCCAGGCATCGTGAATCTGTGTTTGTCAGAAAATCCAGCATTAACAATATGTTGCTGTAGCTTCATTTGTAAGCATCTTGTCCACCTCTCTCTTTCTACATGTAAATATATGCACGTACACAGTATGCCTTATATACAGTGCATTCAGAAAGTATTCAGACCCCTTCACTTTGGTAAGTTCTGTTATGCTGCAGCTGATTCTACAGTTGTTGAAATTCATTTTTTTCTCATTAATCTACATTCAGTACCCCATAGCAACAAAGCGAAAACAGAATTTTAGAAGGAGGTCTGAATACTTTCTGAATGCAGTGTATATACAACACATCATGCATATATATAATTGCTTTACCAGGGTATTTTGCTATCTGTGTTTGTCTCAAGTCATTTGAACCAACACAAAAGAAGTAGTGGTTTCCCCACCTTTCCTCAATGTAAGAACAACAGCGCAACCATAGAGATAGCAATATAACATCCTTGTGGTTGAATATAACAATCAGCCATGCAACAACTTGTCTTCAGGAATTGTAGTTGCTTCATCACTGGAAGAAGAGACTGGACAGTCATTTGCCTGAAATGGTAAAAGGACTCCTGCTTGAGCAGGAGGTTGAACTAGAAGATCTCCAAGGTTCCTTCCAGCTCTATTCTGGTTGACTGAAAGTACCTATGACAGCTAACTTGTAGATTGGTCATGTTAAAGCCAGATTGAGTAAAGTACTCATAGTAATAGTTTACTAAAACATAGTCAATCAAAGGTTTGAAGTTGGTATCCTGGGTATATTACTTCCTACTCCAGATTGATTCAAAGCAGTTAAGGGCCAGAATGGACATTTTTCAACAATCTGCAGCATTACATTTGTTCATAGACTTTAACTAGAGTTTATCTGTGCTTAGTCACCAAGTTCTGAAAGATTTATAGCTTAAATGTTTAGCAAGCCATGTTAAAAGTCATGTAACATGATAGAAAATATGAGAGTTCTTCACTACTTAAAGATGGCTGGAAGACATGGGAGATATTTTGTATCTACACATCCTCCAGATACCGGGAAAACAATTTGACAGCATTTTGGAATGGCTTGGGCTGAGATATTCAAAGGAATGTTATCAGCATACTGATGAAACTTCATCCAAAGCTGATAGACAAACTTACTCAGCAGTTTCATGTAAAAAGTTAATTAGGAGTAGGTAGACAGTCAAATCCTGTGGCAGAGACCTATGACTGCATGTTTTTCCTTCCCTACATTAACTGGCACTAGTTGTAGAGAAAGGAAGAAGCCATTGAAGAACAGTGCCTCCCACTCCCAAACCAGTTTTCCCAGAAGGATACTAGGATCTATGGTATTGAAAGCCATAAAGAAGTCAAGGACAGGATTGTTATACTAACAACATCTTGAGCTGATCTGAAATCATCTACAAGCACAATCCATGTCATAACCATGCTATATCCCAAACTGCAATGATTCCAGATAATCTAGAGTTCCTTTAGGTCTCTTTGAAGATTTAGGCCTATCTTATACTCAACAATGAGAATGCTAGTGCCTGGAGAAAAAGTGTCTGTGGGCTCCTTCAAGGCAAGCGGAACCATCATCTTCCACACAGAGGTATTTACCACCACTGCCAACTTTAAAAGCTGATACAAAAATCTATGCCACCAGATAAAAACTGAATGCACTAATTATCACATTAAACAAGAGAAAAACATTCTACGCACCAATTCCACCCGTGCTTTCAACAATTTTGTAAATAACAAACTAAAAGACTCAAGGTCCATCTCACCCCTGAAAGGACCTAATGGCAAAGACTGCAAAGATGACACCATCAAAGCAAACCTCTTTAACAAATTATTTGGCTCAGTATTTGTAAACAGCAATGGATCAAGCCCAGTACTTCCTAGTCAAACCACAGAAAACTACAGTGATCTAATACATATTGATTTTACAGAAGACATTGTTGAAAAAGCACTGCACAATCTAAAACCACCCATATCTATTAGACTGGACAGAATATGTGCCTACTTCTTAAAAAAGTTACCCACTGCCATTG
>BLBF01000073.1:22748122-22760722 GCA_015471245.1 Laticauda colubrina
TTAAAGTTGTAGCAACGTTTCGGCAGAATCTCATCTGCCATCATCAGGCTTCTGTATTGAGTTCATCTGTGGTTCAGGCTATCACAAACATTAGTTTTAAATTTGAGGCTACCCTACTGCTGTGCCAGGATGGTTTTTTCTACATCCTGATTGGTTGGGAGTCTTGGTCTGTGTTTATTTGTCTTGGAGTTTGTTTGATTGGTGTTTCTGGTTTCTTCTGTCTGTCTTGTGCCTTTGATTGGCTGGCAATACTGTGTTTCTGTATTGGAGGCTTTCAGTGCATCTTGGCTTTGAGTAAAAGGACAGCTATCATCTATTAGGAAGCTAGGTTTCATCTGGGTGCCTGGTTGGAGTGTGTTTGAGCTGCAGGTATCAGGGGGAGTCTGTTTGTGCCCAGGTGTTTGCCTGGCTTATGATGTGGAGATCTTTCTATTTGAGAGTGCAGGCTTCCAAATGATTGACAGTCTGGTGGAATCATCTCTTCTATTCATGCTTTCAGGTCTTTTTTCAATCTCTATGTCTTCTCTGATGATTCTGTGGCTGGGGTTTTCTATAGTGGCTAGAGTTTTGGTGCCATTGAAGTTGATGTTATGACCTGTGGCTTTCATGTGTTGGACTAGAGAGGAGGTGTGTTCCAGCTTTTTTGCTGCATTTTTGTGTTCATCCAGGCAGGTACTTATTCTTCTATTGATCTGTCCAATGTATGTGGTCGGGCATCATGCACACGAAACTTCGTATATGCCTTGGTTTTCCAGGTCAATTTTAGCTTTGGCGTTTCTATGGCTGCTATTTTTCTGTCTGTTTTGAAAGCAGTCTTGATGTGTTGCCTGTGTAGTATCTTACTGATTTTGTCTGTAGTACCTCTTATGTAGGGCAGGACAGCTGTTCCATAGGTCTGTTATGTCTTGGTGGTTTTTGTGGATCAAGCTGGTGATTTTGTTTTTGTGGAAGCCATTGGCTGTCAGTACTTTAGTCGGGTGCATAGTTCAGTCTTTATATATGTCTTGTCTGCCAGGTGTTTGGTTCTGGTGATTAGTGTTTTGGCCACGGAATTTATCTGTGTTGGGTGGTGGTGGGATTGGACGTTGAGGTAGTGGTTGGTGTGTGTTTTCTTCTGGTATATGTGTCCTAGTGTGCCATCTGTTCTTTTGTAGATTAGTACATCTAGGAATGGTAGTTGTTTGTTGATTTCCATTTCCATGGTGAACTTGATTTTGGGGTGTGTGTTGTTTCGGTGTGTTAGGAAATTGTTTAGGTTTTCTTTTCCATTGGGCCAAATCACAAATGTGTCATCGATATATCTTAGCCATAGTTTGGGTTTGTGGGTGGCATTAGCCAGGGCTCTGGATTCGAATTCTTCCATGAACAGGTTTGCAATGACAGGTGACAGTGGTGATCCCATAGGGGCTCCTTCAATTTGCTTGTATCTTTGTCCTTTGTATATGAAATATGTGTTGGTTAGGCAGTATTCTGTTAGTTCCATGAGGTGTTTAGCTGGTTGGTATTTATTTTTGATGATTTCAAGAGTCTCTTTTATCGGGACTTGAGTGAATAGTGAAACCACATCGAAACTTACAAGCAGATCTTCTTGTTCCACGTGTAGATCTTTGATCATTTCTAAGAAGTGGTGTGAGTTTTGTACATATGAAGCTGTGGTTTCAGCATGGAGCTGTAGTTGTTTTGCTAAGTGTTTAGCTAGGTTTTGTAGTGGTGCTCCTTTGGAGCTGACTATGGGTCTGAGAGGTATGCCTTCTTTGTGTATTTTTGGGAGGCCATATAGTTTGGGGCATCTGGTAGATTTTTCTCTTGAGATGATTGTCTGTTGGATTTCTTTGCTTATGTGGCTGGTTACAATTTTCTTCTTGGTTAATTTTTCCAGATATGCGGTTGGGTCTGTGTTTATAGGTTTGTATGTGGAGTCTTGGAGTAGGTCTGTCAATTTTGTTTCATAGTCTTTTCTATCCATTACTACTGTGGCATTCCCTTTATCTGCTGGGAGTATGATTATGCTGTTATCATTTTTCAGGGTTTGTAGCGCTTTGAATTCATCTTTGTGCAAGTTGCTTTTGGGTGGTTTGCTTCTGCATAGGATGTTGGTAACCTGGTGTCTTATTCTATCAGCTTCATCTGTATTTAATTTGGTTAGGCTGGATTCTACTGCACATATTCTGTGGGGATTTTTTTGTGTGCTATGGCATAATTGAATCCTTTGGTTAGGACATCTGTTTCTGTTTCAGGTGTTGTTGTGAGTTGTTGGGGGCTTTCTTGTCATGTTCTATTTTCATTAGTTTCTTCAAGAGTTTTTCATTTTTGTAAGTGGTTTCAGTTGTAAGTTGCTTTATCTTATCCCAAAGTAGAGGGTGGATTTTGCTGCTCAATTCCAGATGTAGTGCTAGCAAATCTTTGTTTAACTGATCCAATTGGAATCTCTTACTGTGGAGCTTGTTCCTGAGTAGAGCCATTTCAGTTCTTTTCAGGATACATTTCGTAGCTGCTGTGCTGTGATGAAATGTTAATTTGAAGCAGGTTGGTGTTGCATTTTTGTCTCTGCAGCTGCGTAGAAATTTCAGGTCACATAATATTCCTGCTCTTTTAACTTCCAGCTTCTCATAGGTTTTGGTCTGGCCATTTATTTCCTCCCTGCAGAGGTCTGATATTTGTTTGTTTAAGTTTTTTAACTTTAAAAGCACAACTACAATGACGTGGGATAATACCCGAAGGAAGCTGAACAGCATACATGTAAGTACCCGCAAATACTTAAAAAAAAAAAAAAACACACACACACACGTGTGTGTGTATTCTTTTTAAGAATATAGTATGTATTTTAAGAATGTACCAAGCAGAATTCGATTGGAAGTTATGTATTGTATTGAATGCTATGATCTTAAAGGTATCCATTGAAGCTTAAATAAGAGTTTGAATGGATAAAATTAAAAGATATAAAGCTGTCATACTCCAATTGGTAATTACAGAGAAAAATTTGTTTAATAAGAAAAGACAATATGAAATTGAAACAGGACAGACAAAAGTATAAATATAATGATTTGAATTGAGATGAGATAATTAAAATAAATTTGAGAAAATTAAAAGAGGGGAAAAACTATGCAGGAATATAAAACGGCAACAGGATATGGAATAGAATATAAAAATGAGCATGAAATTGAGTTTTGTGTCTGTATGAAGAAGTGATAACCTGGGACCATGCTAATTTCAAAAAAAGATGTTTTATTTATGCTTTTGTGAAAACCCAAATTTTTTTTTAAAGGTCGAAATTGGGAGCATCCTATCAAATTCTGTACCTGTCAACAGTGGTGTCCCCCAAGACAGTGTTTTAGGACCAACTCTCTTCAAACTCTACATAAATGACCTCTGTGATCATATTAAGAGCAACTGTTCTCTTCGTTGATGATGTAAAGCTGATGATATAAAGTAAACATCACAGATAATACTATTACCCTCCAAAAAGACCTTGACTATGTATCAGAATGGTCAGTCAAATGGCAACTTCAAATCTCAACAAACAAATGCTCTGTCTTACACATTGGCAGAAAAAAATCAGAAAATGAAATACAAGCTAAATAGTCAAGACCTTGTTGAGGATCCAAACTCTGTCAAGGACCTTGGAGTACTCTTCTCTAATGATCTAAGCGCTAGAGCCCACTGTAACTACATAGCCAAAAAGGCATTAAGAGTTGTTAATCTAATCCTAAATCGCTTCTTCGCTGGTAATATCACTACTAACTAGAGCATATAAAACATTTGCTAGACCCATACTTGAATACAGCTCATCAGTCTGTCACCCTATCATGTATCTGATATTAACACAATTGAAAAAGTCCAGAAATATTTCACAAAGAGAGTTCTCCACTCCTCTAATCATTGCAGAATACCTTATGCCACTAGACTTGAAATTCTAGACCTACAAAACCTAGAACTACGCCACCTCCAGTCTGATCTAAATATACAATATAAAATCATACATTGCAATATCCTACCTGCAAATAAATACTTCAGTTTTAATCATAACAATACAAGAGCACACAATAGATACAAACTCAAAGTTAACCGCACAAAACTTGATTGCAGAAAATACGTCTTCAGCAATGGAGTGGTCAATGTTTGGAATACTCTACTTGACTCTGTGGTTTCTTCCCCAAACCCCAAAAACTTTAACCTGAGACTGTCTACTATTGCTCTGTGTCACAAGTGCATACGCGAGTCACGCAAGTACAATATATGACCTGCTGAGCTACCCAGACATCTGAGCCGCATCGTGTGCAAGTGCACAGCAGTTGGAAAAGCCCTTTTTTCCTGCTTTTTCAACCGCAGCTATGTTGCACAAAGCAGGTGCGGTTGAAAAAGCAGGAAATAAAGGTCAGGTAAGAGTCCAGGCAGGCAGGTGGGCCAAAACAGCAGCAGACGTAAAACCAGTTCTATGCCTGCTTCTTTTCAGCACTACCGGTTCTACAGAAGTGGACAGAACCGGTAGAAGCCCACCCCTGGTGCCCACATCACCACCATATTAAAAAATTAGATAATTGTTCCCTAGAGGAATGAGGTGATTGACTGATATAAGTAGATCTTTGATATAATTTTATTAGGTAATATAACTTTTTGTTGTGATACTGCATCCAGGATGATAAATTTCTCTCAAGTTTAAAATTAGGACAATTTACAATCAACTATCAAGATCCTATTTTAGGTACTCGTATTTGATTGTGGTCAATTAACTCAGATTCAGAACTAGTAATTAGGGTAAAGTAATGTTTCTCAACAATTTTAGGAATGCTGTTAGGGCTAGATTTTTTTCCCCTTCTGTGTTGCTTTTTAAAGTACCATGTAAGTGGCACTCATTCAGAAGTGGCTAGTCAAAAAGGGATGTGAACCATTTTCTCTCTTTCTGTTTTCATCTTTGAGCGTGATTTCTTCCAAACTGGGACATTAGGAAATTATGAAATCGGGAAATAGAATATAAACTTTTCAAGAGAAAAACAAAATAGAAAAGGCTTATGGAGGCATTCAGCCTACTCATGTGAAGGTGAAAGGATGCTATGTGTTAGGAACAAGGCTGGTGCTGGAGTGCTTGTCATCAGCTCCTGCAGAAGCAGAAGCAGCAGAAGCGCCAGCCCCAGAAGAGCGAGCCCATGCTGCAGAAGCTCCAGCAGAACCAGAGTGAGGGCCAGGGGGTGGGATGGTAGCCCTGTCCCTCTTGCCAGGGCTGCCAGCAGATGGCTGAGGCTTGCTGTGTTTCTGCATGGTTGTGGGGTTGCTGGCTGGCAGGGAGGCTGGCAGGAACCAAGGCTGGCAGAAAGGCTGGCAGGGAGGCTGGCAGGCAGACATGAACCAAGGCTGGCAGGAAGGCAGGCAGCAAGGCTGGTAGGCAGACCGGCTGGCAGCAAGGCTGGCAGGGAAGCTGGCAGGAAGGCTGGCAGGGAGGCTGGTAGCAAGGCTGGCAGCAAGGCTGGCAGGCAGATATGCAGGCAGGGCAGGCAAGGCAGTCGATGTGTCCGGCAGCAGGTCTTTCCTCTGAATGGCATCCTGCTTCCGAGCTGCTTCCGTTATATCCGCGGGGCTGACGCAATGCATCCTCCCCGCATGCGCAATTAATGCCAGGCATCCATTAGGCTTCCACTGTGCATCCACTAGGCTTCCACTGTGCATCCGCTTCATCCGTTCGGCGTCCGCTCTGCTTCCCCTCTTTCCGTTCCACGTCTGCTTCGCTGAGGCCTCCCGGAAGCCCTGCGGATGTGCCACCCACTCCCATCTGCTCCCATCCGCTTCCATCCGCTGTGCTTCCATTCCACATCCACTTTACATCTGCCCTGCGTCCTCTCCGCGTCCGTGTTATCCGCTCCGGTTATGCAAATTTTTGCCCCTTTTGAGAGCGGATAACAACGGATGGAACATTTTGCTCATCCTCTGTGTCCTTTTTGCATCCGTTGGCCAGTGTGACATGGGCTTTAGCTCCTCCAATTCCCGTGGTGTCATTGAGTACAACTTCAGTTTCCGGAGCTTCACCCCAGGCAAAATTTCAATCGCACAGTCTATTGGCTGGTGAGGCGGAAGCTCATTCGAGGTCTTCTCACTGAACACTTCTTTTAAATCCCAATACTCTTCAGGAATTTTCTCCTCCCCTTTCACGGGTTCAGTACCTGTGGAAGCTATTTCAATCAGAACCTGAAGCTTCGGCTGAGATCTGCCCTCTTTTCCCTGTCGCTGCTTGGTGCATATGCGCAACAACCCCTTTCTCCAGTTAACCTGGGGGTTCCATTTCCGGAGCCAGGGCAATCCCAGTATTAATGGTTGCTCCATCCCAGGGACCACAATAAAATGCAGGGTCTCATCATGCTCTCCCATGATCATTTCTATAGGTTCTGTGATAAAATGTGCAGGGCAATCTCCAGCCACTGATCCATCTAATTGGCAAAAGGAAATTGGCATCTTCAAAGGTTTTAGTTTTAAGCCCATTTTCTCCACTACTTCCGTGTTGATTATACATCTTGTGCACCCAGAATCTAACAGGGCTAGAATTTCCCCTTCGACCCCTGAATTGGGTACCCTCAACTTCACTGGAATGGTCATAGGGCCCACGCTTGGACTTACCAGGAAGTCGTCTTCCGAGTCGAAATCATCCTCCTCAGGGGTAACTGGGGTTTCTGATTACTCTCCTATGGGAGGGGCGACCTCTGCCGTCTCTTTCGACTTTAGTGCTGCTTCGCGAGGCTTCGCTGTGGATTTTTCAGGTTTCTTCCCTTCTTTTGGCACCCTCTTTGGTTCCAGCTTGACTTTGTAGTTCACAGCCCGGTGACCTTCCTTCCCGCATCGAAAGCAGGCTGAGGGGTTGGGTCTTGCCACCACTCCTCCCCTCTGAGGTTTGGGGACCTCCCTAGGATGTGGGGGGGAAGGCTTGCTCCACCCAGAACCTCCCCGCCGTCTGCTTCAGGTTAAATCAATTTCCACTTCTTCTGCCAGCAAGTACCAAATCTGCAAGTCATTGGGTTCTCTTCTAGCAATGCATCTCTGGTACACATCTTCATTTAAACCATCCTTAAACACTTCTATCAGGGCTTCCTGGGACCAGCCTCGGATATGACCAGTTAACTGTCTAAATTCTTGGGTGTAGTCAGCCACTGACCTCCGCCCCTGATTTATGGTCTTCATCTTAATCTGAGCCTTGTGCTCTGCCAGTGGGTCCTCAAACCTAGCCCGCAGTGCAGTCATGAACAGGTTATAGTTCAGCAACTGGGGAGCATTATCATTATGCAAGGTCACCATCCACTCTGCAGCTGTTCCCTCCAGAGCCCTAGTAACACATGTCACTTTGGCTGCTTCTGAGGGAAAATCCTCCCTGTATTCTTCCATATGGCTCCAAACTTGGGCTAGGAAAAATCCCAAGGTTTTGGGATCTCCCCCATATCTTACTTCTAACGGAGGCAGCCTAGGAGCTCTACGCCTTCTAGGAATTACACTTCCCACTGAGGGCCCCGGGGCTGCCGCTGGATCGGGTTGATTTATGGGAGAGGGGGCTGCTCTGCTTTTTCTAGCTGGGGCTACTTCCCCTCCCCCTTCATACCTTTGTGCAGCTTGGAGTTGTTCAAAGGCTTCATTAAGGAGTCTCCTGGCTTGATTCAGTGAGAGTTCTCTCTTTTCCTTCTCTTGCCATGGCTCCTCTTTTCCACGCCAGCGGGAAGTTGTGATCCCAGGGGGGGGGTGGATCCTTCTCCAGATCTTTCCAGCCAACTCCCACCGACCATCTGAGCTTCACAGCTGGATCCACTTCCAGATGGAGCTCTGCTAGCGATTGGGCTTCCTGTACCAGCAAAGAATCTTGCCCTCCAATGGCTCCCAGGTCTTCCTGATCACTAGTTGAAGATGACATGATGTCCAGGCCCCCTTGGAAAAAAAATTGGATGTTTTGTCCTGGTGGGCTGGAAGACTGAGATTCAGAATAATGTCAGGCGGAGCTCCATTCAAAATCCAGGAAAGAAATACTTAGACTCTTTAAATTAGAACAAAGATATCTTTTTCTGAAAGTGAAGTGGTAGCAACCAAAGAATTCTGAATCTGAGAAATTAGGCGTGCAATTCACATATACAAAGTGATGGAAGTGTTCCCACCCCCAATAGTTCAGATGAAACTTCCAATTAGAAGTTGTGAATATGATCATGTGGGCATCTTCAGGTGATGATGAGGCCTCTGTCGGTTGACCTTAGCATACTTTGATAATGGGTTGCAGTTGCGCAGAGAAAAGAAAGCTAGCGAGAAATAGAAACCTAACTCTATTGTATGCTCCCCCCCTCATTTACACAACAGAAGAATGTAACACCTCCAGCTCATTTCCCAGACTTATCCCTACCTCCCTTCCCCCCCGTTTCTTATGACAGCCGAAAGATGCAAAGCGATAGTAGAAGATCTTGAAGGCTGACAGTTAGCTCCTCATAGTCTCATTTTCTGGGTTTCTTGCAAGAAAAAAGGATCAGGATTCAGGCTTTAGGAAACTGGATCAATATGTACTTTACTTCATACTCAAGCCCATTTTTTTTCAAAAAAAATCAGTGAATGTGTCAAGACACATTGTTGCCTTTGAGCTTCTTATTTAAAGCCCATGTCACACTGCACCAATGGATGCAAAGAGGATGTAAAACGGAGAGAAAAACTTGCAATCCATTGGTTAACACGATGCATCCGTTCTGTACTCACTGCATACGTTTTGCATACTCTCTATCCATCCAGCATCCGTTTACTGTGATTTCATCCGCTCAAAAAGTTTTGAGCTGCACAAAACTTTTTGAACGGATGAAGTATCCAACGTGTCCATTATACATCTGCTATGCATATGGGGAACATCCGTTATACGTCCATCGTCATCTGTTACGCGTCTGCTATATCCACTAGGCATCCACTGCGTATCCAAGCAACTCAAATCCGCTCCAGCGGAAAACGGACACAGGGAGGAAGCGAAAGGGATGCGGAACGGACACACAGCATTAGTTGCACAGATGTCAAAAGGATGAAAGCGGATTCACCTCGGATATAAAGCATTAAAATGGAAAAACGTTCATATAGGGGACATATCTCGGATATTTAGGATGTCTGGAGGATGTCTGGAGTATGCAGAAGGACACCTAGCAGAAAACCGATATTTCCTATAAAAAGGGGGAGGAAATCACCTGGATCTCACTTTCAGTCCAGCAGCCCTGGTGTGCAGACCTCTTCAGCCTTGCTCTTGCTCTTCAACAACATCCATTCTTCTCCACCATGGATCATCACATGCTCCTTTTGGTAGCCGCCATCATTCAACACCAGAACCAAGCCCTCTTCAGGCTCTTTCACTTTTTGTATGGGAAGAAAAGGAGGCGGCCAAGAAGTGTCTGGATCCAACGATGGATCAGGAGAAGAGCAGAGTTTGGACTCTATGACAAGCTAATGGTGGAACTGAGGAACGAAGACACTCGTGCATTCCAGAACTTCATGAGGATGCCGCCAGCCATGTCTGATGAAGTTGTGGAGCATCTGAGACCCAGGTTGATCAAGGCGAACACCAACTTCCGTCCCAGCCTGGACCCTGGACTGAAGGTGGCACTGACTCTGCGCCACCTGGCCTCCGGGACCACATACAGAAACATGCAGTATGCCTGGAGGGTGCCACACAACAGCATCAGCATTGTAGTCAGAGAAGTGGTGCAGGTCATCATCAAAGAATACCTGGAGGAGCTCCTCCAGTGTCCCTCCACTGAAGAAGGCTGGAGGAAACTTGCAGAGCAGTGGTATCAGAGGTGAAACTTCCCCCACACTGTTGGAGCCATAGATGAGAAGCACGTGGCCTGCAAAGCTCCAGTCAAGTCAGGTTCCACTTATTTCAACTACAAGGGTTTTTCAGCATCATCCTCTTCACCATGGTCGATGCTGACTACAAGTTCATGTACATCAATGCTTCAGGCAACGGGTCAGCTTCAGATGCCCAGATATACAACGCCAGTCACCTCAAGGGTGGGCTGGAACGCAGCCTCATCATGGGTTTCCCAGATCCAGAACCCCTGCCCAACGACACACAAGATGTGCCCTACTTCATCGTGGGGGATGATGCCTTCTCCCTTAGAACCTACCTCATGAAGCCCTACACTTCCAGATGCCTCACCTGTGAAGAAAGGATCTTCAACTACAGGCTGTCCAGGGCAAGGCGGGTGGTAGAGAATGCCTTTGGCATCCTGGCCAACAGGTACTTCTCACCACCATGCAGCATCGCCCACAGACCGTGAGGAGGATCGTGGAAGCTTGCTGCATCCTACACAATCTCATGAGCACCCGCTACCCAGTGTTGCAGAACAGGCTCGTGGACCGCCAAAATGGCAATGGGGACATGGAGCCTGGTGAATGAAGGCAAGGGCAAAACCTGATAGATACTGTGGATGTGCAAGGTCCCAACAGAGCTTCACATGAAGGGGAGAAGCAGCGCAACCTCCTGAAACACTGGTGCAACTCCCCAGATGGAGCAGTGGAGTGGCAAGACAGGATGGTAGATGCTTAATGGATGCTTCCTTCAGCCTGTCTCATCACACTGATGAGATTGGGCCATATGTTGAGTGGCCCGACAATGAACAGGGCATTTAATAAAGAGTTGTGTTTATGTTGAAATGTGTAGATGAATGATTACATTGTTATTGATAATAAAGGGCCAAAGGTGTGGCATCTGGGAGGGTGGACCATACAGTCCCACTATGCTTGCACTGGAGGCTTATCTATCCCACTGCTATCCTTACCCATCCCACAGGTATCCCTGCCCATCCCATAAGCATGCAATGGCTTAACCATTTTCTAAAACTTTCCACCAAGACTTTATTAAGTAAAAGAAATGACCTAAGTGTGTGAAGCAAAGATAACCTTTATTAATAACAGTTAAGTAAAGTGTAGGACTTTATTTAAAAAGCAAAAGGAACCAAGAAAGTGTCCGAAGCAGTGACAAAGTCAACAGGTAACAACTCAGTCTCTGGCAATGTTCTCAGTCATTCTGAGGCATGTCCATGGTCTCAGGTCCAGGGGCTGTGGTGGGTCCAGGGGCTGTGGAGCTGGCAGTGGCTGGAGTGATGGTCTGAGTTGCCATTGGGGTGCCTGGCCCCGAGAGGACAACAGGAGGTGGTGTGTTCAGGAAGCTCTCAGAAAGCTGACTCAGTCCTGTGAGGTTGAGAGGTCCTTCATCCAGGACCAGGGATGTCAGGCACAGGACCGATGACAGATGTTCTGAGGCAGGGCTTGGCTGTGGGGTGGAGGAAGGAGGAGTGTAGTGGGGATGTCTGGTGTGCAGGTGGGCAAGGTGAGATGTCTGTGGTGTGCGAGGAAACATCTATTGCGTCAGTGGCATCAGTGGCATCTGTGGCGTTGGTGGCATCTGTGGCATCGGTGGCATCAGCGACATCAGTGGCATCGATGGCTTTGGTGGCATCTGTGGCATAGGTGGCATCTGTGGTGTCTGTGGCATCGGTGGCATCGGTGGTATCGGTGGCACCTGTGGAGTGTGAGGAACCTGTGCCTGGACTTGGAAGGACCGCCTGTGCTGCTGGAACTCCTGGTAGCCGTAGCCTTGGGAGGAGAGGGGCTGTTGAAAGCCTTGGAAGGGCTGTGACATTGCCTGGGTTGGAGGAGCAGACCTGGAGTAGGTGGGAGCAGGTTCAGCTGGGCCTGGAGGGTGGTGCAACAGTGCCGTGATCCGCTCCTTCATCACCTGGTACTGGGGCTCAGGCATGTCCATGAGGGTGTGGGTCACGTAGGTGAGGAAGGGCTTGCGGTTTGAGGAAGGAATCTTGAAGTGTACCAGCTGAGAGAGGAGATCTGCACTGCTATTGATGGTGTCCCTGATCTCCAGCAGGACAGTGTGGCTCTGTCCCTCTGGTCTGCTTCTCTGCCTGCTTTCTGTGGAGGTAGAGCTGAGGGTGGGTGTGGGTTGGTCCCTGGTGGTCGCTGCTCCTTCTTGCTCCATGTGTGTGAGAGAATCCTCCACATCCTCCAGCACAGGGTGTGCAGCTGTCGGGGGGGTCTCTGTCATGGGGTGCTCTATGGACACCTGCCCGGATATGGTCGCTGTCTCCTGTCCAGAAGAGGACTGGCTGTCTGTGGGCTTCCTGAGAGTGAGTTTAGACAGAGGGGCTGCTCCTTGGTGGTGTACCTCACCCTCCAGGGAGCTGCACTTTGCCATGACATAGGTCTCCCGGTCGGTGAGCTTGACTGCGGCCTGGTCAGACTTCTTCAGGTGCAGCTTCCCGTACCAGGTGTGCATGTGCTTCCACCAGCCGAGGAGGA
Source organism: Laticauda colubrina (assembly GCA_015471245.1). NCBI lineage: Eukaryota > Metazoa > Chordata > Lepidosauria > Squamata > Elapidae > Laticauda > Laticauda colubrina. The sequence continues at coordinate 22,760,417 of BLBF01000073.1, forward strand.
CATCTGAAGTGTATCCCAGGCTCTCCGCCTTGTCTCTCCAAGCCATCTGTTTTCGTTTGGTGTCTTGATAAAGCCTGTGGCCCTTCCTCCACATATACTCGTTCTCCCTCAGCCACTCCAGCACCTCCTCCTCATGCTCCTCTGCGATGGAGTATTGCTTCCTCTCTCCCTTCTCCTTCACCTTGGCTTGCCTTTTCCTCCCTCTGGCAGGGCCTTCAGCAGCAGGGCTTTCAGGGCTTTGGGGCTGGTCCACCACACTAGCAGCAGGAGAAGCAGCAGGAGAAGCAGCAGGAGAAGCAGCAGGAG
>BLBF01000073.1:22760732-22825722 GCA_015471245.1 Laticauda colubrina
AGCAGCAGGAGAAGCAGCAGGAGAAGCAGCAGGAGAAGCAGCAGGAGAAGCAGCAGGAGAAGCAGCACCAGCCCCAGCAGCAGGACCAGCAGGAGCAGCAGCAGCAGAAGAAAAAGCAGCACCAACACCAGCAGCAGAACAAGCAGCAGCAGCACCAGCAGCAGAAGCAGCAGAAGAAGCAGTACCAGTAGCAGCAGAGTCAGCACCAGGTGGGATGGTGGATCTATCCCTTTTGCCAGGGCTGGTAGAAGATGGCACAGGCTTTCTCTTCTTCCCCATGGTGTTCTCTCAAGATGTGTCTGGCAGCAGGTCTTTCCTCTAAATGGTGACCTGCTTGCGAGCTGCCTCCTTTTATATCCACGGGGCTGATGCAATACATCCTCCCTGCATGCGCAGTGATCCGTTACGCATCTGCTCTGCATCTGCTCTGCATCTGCTCTGCATCCGCTACGCATCCACTATGCATCCGCTTCATCCACTATGCATCTGCTCTGCATCCGCTACACATCCACTTCATCTGCTACACATCCACTTCATCTGCTATGCGTCCGCTTTGCTTTGCTCCCCCGGAAGCCCTGTGGACGTGTCATCCGCTTCCATCCGCTTTCACCTGCTAGGCTTCCGTTGAGCATCCGTTTTACATCCACGCTACGTCCTCCCCCCCCCATCCATTCTTGTCCATTCTCTTTATGCAAATTTGGGGCACTTTTGAGAGCGGATAAGAATGGATGGAAAATTTGCTCGTCCGCTGTGTCCTTTTTACATATGTTTTGCATCCGTCGGGCGATGTGACCTGGCCTTTCGGGGCAGCTGGTGACCAGTTCATGAGATATAAATGGAGGGTCTATCTCTACTTGTTCCATGATTGTTGGCAAACATCCATTCCCATTTCTAGGCTTTAAGAATTGCATTATACATGTATTTTAATTCCATTATATTATATTTTAAAAAGAAAGTGAAAAGAAGGACTGAGATGATATGATAGCATTGTTCCAATATTTGAGAGGCTGCCACAAATAAGGGGAGGGGGTCAATCTATTTTCCAGGAAAGACATGAAGCAATGGTTGGAAAATAATTAAGGGGAGAAGCAACCTAGCACTAAGGACAAATTTTCTAACAGTGAGAACAATTAAACAGTGAAATTGCTTGCCTTCAGAAGTTGTGGATGCTCCATAATTGGAGGTTTTTGAGAAGATACTGGACAGCTACTTGTCTGGAATGGTATAAGGTATCCTGCTTGATCAGGGAGTTGAGCGAGAAGACCTCCAAAGTCCCTTCCAACTCTGGTGTTCTATTATTCTATCAGTATATACAAATAAGTTGAAAGCCAGAATGAGAAAATGGAGTGCATGCAAACTTGATATTCAATTTCAGTTTCAACTTCAAATTTCCACTATTCCTATGCTAAAAGGAAGATTGTGTTCATGAAGTAGAAGCTCCTACATACTTCACTTATAGGGGAAATATTATTCATCCCCATAAGACAGCTATGAAAACACCATACAAGAATGATAGGAGCTAGCCATCTGGACGGACAAAGGGAGGTTGGCATTCATGATTTATCAGCTGTCTTTAACTTGGAAGGTCTCAGACTGTGTAAGCTGAAGTTCCTCTAAGCTATTGGTTGATTGTCACTCTAACTGCAGCACAGTAGTGTTAAAGATCATCTTGGATCTTCCACAAGGGTATTTCTCAACCTCTAGGATGTCTTTGGATAATACTAGTCTGTCATGTTCAGCAGAATATTTTCCTAACAAAAAAGAAGACAGCCCTAGGATTATTATGTGAATAAATAACAGAATTAATGCACACTTAATTAGTTTATATAAATGATTAACAAGTATGTGAAGCAGGGATGGTATTCTACCAGTTTGGCCTAGTTTGGATGAACTGGTAGTTCCAAGGATCATCTGTGAGCAAACCGGTTTGCTCTGATGATCAGCTGCTGGGCCCATCCTCCTGCCCTGGCTCTATTCTGACCTTTATTCCCTGTTTTTGAAGCTCGGCTGCTTGGTGCAGCATAGCAGATTGCCGTACATCATTTGTTAAAGACACAGGGAGAGTGCAGGACTGCAGGAGAAGGGAAGTAGCAAACCCTCTGCATGTGCTCAAAGTGCACCCACCAAGCCACACCTACAGAACCAGTAGTAAAAAAAAGTTGATTCCCACCAGTGAAGTGAATATACATGTGTTTGCATAATTGCAAGAAAATTGTAATCTAAATTGAAATCTGTTTTGTTTTTTGAGAAAGGAAACATATAATTCAATGGAAAATATATGTCATTATGAAAGAAAAAATACAATTCCCTTTTGAAAACACTATTATATTACAGAGGGGACAAATGCTGTGGATAGACCAGACTATATGCTGTACTGCTACTCATCAGAAGAATCTGAAATAAGATTGGAGAAAGACAGCTGCCTCTGAGGATAGAATTCAGAACATCTTCTGTCATCTTAACACCTCATCTTTGGTGATATATACAGGCGTCAGCCTTTTCACTGTGTGTCGATATAAAAAGAAATGGTGTGAATAAATAAGGCAAAATATACTGTTGCTTGAAATAAAGACTAGTGGAATGTGTTCCTTGAAGCCAATCGGAACATGTTGGAGGCATGCTGAAGGATCAGCAACAACATACAACTAAGTCCAGAAACAGTAGGTAAAAATCCTTCTCAGCCAGTGCATAATGTGAGTTGACAATGAACCTTACATTACCACTTAGAAATGTTCAATGTGGAATGCATTGTACCTGTTATAACACTTGAATAAAATAGAATATAGATCATGAGTGGACAAAAATTGATTATGTGGCATAGATTTTCCCCAGTTGCCTTTCAGTAATCCTGTTTTCTTCCTCCCTCTCCAAACTTTTTAGACAGAATTACCTACAATGGGTGATGTGTCCTCCCACCTTTTGTTTGCAACAGCAAACAAAAGAGACTTGTTCTTAAGGTCTATGTTAGACAAAAGAAGAAAACCAAACATTCCAACTCCAGAAAAATAGAAATCTTTGCCTGATTATTTATGTGATACAACCTACCTATTTTCCATTATCTTCCTGTCTGCTGTGGCCATCATACTACCTCAATTGCTTATCTCTGATTTAGAAAATAAATGTCTATATAATTAGTCATCTTCAGAACTGAATGAAGAGAATTATCCAGTCCTACATTATCTTGAGAAACTGAGCTTATCTCTGCATCTACAAAAGCATGTGCATATTATGGATATGTTTTTGGGGGTGGGATAGGATGGGAGGATAAGTGATATTTTGCATAGACATCTGAAGGAGATGCAGAAACATTTGCCACAAAATTGTGATGCAGAATCCATTTCTTACATACATGTATACGGTATTACAGTGCAAGATTATTTTTGGCTTCATTGTGGTTAGGATTGGACATATATGCTGATATGATCAATCCAAAAATAGAACGTGCTTGCTTGTATAAAGTTTAGACAAAGCTTCTGTGTTTCTCACAAAATAAGGCCAGGCCTAATTTTTTTTTTTTTTTTTTTTTTGATCTCTGAAAAAAATGGCTAGGCTGTCTTTTTTGGGGTGACTTAATTTGCCCCCCTTGCATCCTCAGGTGGGCGGGCGGCAATGGCTTGGATGTTGACCTCAGCATTGGTGGGGCACTTCATATCAGGAGACCTTCCACTACCGTTGCTTTCCCTTCTCTCCGTGCTGCCGTGGCATTTAGAGCAATGCCGCAGCATTTGGCACAGCCATGCGCGGCCAGCCAGGGCTCCTCCCTGCAACTGGAGCCTGGCATAGACACTTGGTTTCAGGTGCTCCTGTCACCTCCTTCCCTTCACCTTCGAAGGCAAAGCCAATTCTTTTAAAAATGATGCCCTACTACCGGTATGACAAAGCCTCCCCTGCTTGAGAGGGCAACCCAACTCCATGTGGGGAGGCGAATCTCCCGGGGCTGCAGCGCAGGATCGGCCCATCCCGGGAAAAGCGTCCAACTGCCATCCCTGCCTGGTGTCAGGCAGAGTATGAAGAGCTTCGCCTGGGGCACCCACCACAGCTGAGAGTCAGGCCCTCCTGCCCGGTGGTGGAGCTCTCGCCAAGGAAGCGAGCACCTCCCTGCCAGGCCCTCCACTCATCCTACCAGGGCCGTGCCAGAGCCGTGTGGGCTGGGCAGAGCTGGGAAAGCAAGTCATGGGTGCATGCTCGCCTGCCAAGCGAAAGAGCCGGGCCGACCCGAGATTGGCTTCCTTCCCAAGTCCCTCCAGCCTGAACCTGAAGGGGCCAGTGGGATAGGCCACCTGAGACAGTTATAGTGCCTACCCATCCGTGGACAGGAAGGCAAGGCAACGGCCTGCACTGCATCCTACTCCAAGCTGAGTCCCACTGAGTGAGCACCTCTGCCCAATGCCCGTTCTGCTGCAGCATTTGGAGCTGCCAGTGCATTTGGAGATGTGGACCAAATGTGGAGATGGGGACCGGTTGGGCGAGGGGTGGAAAGGATGGGTGGCTTCGGGCTCTCTCTGCCGGACCTGCTGGCCAGGGAAGCAATGCTTCTGTCACCTCTCCTCCCTGTCCATGGATGGGCGGGCACTATCACTGCTTTGGGCAGCCTATCTTGGTGGCCCCTTTGGATTCAGGCTGGAGGGACTTGGAAAGGAAGCCAAACTCGGGTCGGCCTGGCTCTTTCACTTGACAGGCAGGCACGCACCCATGGCTCCCTTTCCCGGCTCTGCCCAGCCTGCACGGCTCTGGCACAGCCCTGGCAGGATGAGCGGAGGACCCGGCAGGGAGGTGCTCACTGTCTTGGTGAGAGCTCCACCGCTGGGCAAGAGGGCCCACCTGGCCACGCATGGCTGCGCCAAACGCTGTGGTATTGCTCTAAATGCTGCAGCAGCATGAGGAAAAGTGAAAGCAATGGTGGCAGAAGGTCTCCCGATATGAAGTGCCCCACCAACACCGAAGTCAACGCAGGCAGCACCATATCTGGGTATGCAACAAAAGTACTTCCTAACAGCAAGACCCCCCACCATCATTCCCCCTCATTTCACATGTTTTTATAGGCCTTAATTTGGGGGGAGGGGCTTAATTTGATTTTATGCCTATAAAACATGCTGGGACTTCCTATTGGGGGAGGCCATATTGTTGGAGAAACACGGTAGAAGGTATTCTTCAATCATATGCTATTATTTTTTAAAAGAAAGAAAATATGAAGACTAATATTTTTCCACTGCATGACAAAGAAATGCTTTGGGTAGATTTCTATTATTCATAAAGGTACAGATTCAGATTATCAGAGTTGGAAGAAACTTTGTAGGTCATCTAGTCCAATCCCCACCCAAGCAGACCCCACAACATTTTTGACAGATGGCAGTCCATTCTTGAAAGATTCCACTGATGCAACCGTTCATCATATGTTTTAGCCTCTACCCCCGAATCATCTTGGTTGCTCTTCTCTGCACTCTTTCTAGAGTCTCCACATCTTTTTTATTGTGTGATAAATGTTTCCCCTGTCTAATTGTGTCTGACTCTAGTGGGCAGTGTTTATCTCCATTTATTAGCTGAGGGAGCCAGCATTTTCTAAAGATACTTCTGTGGTCATGTGGCTGGCATGACTATACACTGAGACACACTGAAGTGGTACCTGTTTATGTACTTGCATTTGCATGCTTTCTAACTACTAAGTGGGCAGGAGCTGGAGTAAGCAACAGGAGCTCACCCTTTTGGGCAGTGCTCAAGTCTCAAACCTGAGCCATTGCCTTCCCCCTATGAAATCATATAAAAGTTTATTTCAGTATGTTCTAAGGATGGAACTGTGTAAGATGGAACACACATTCTATGCTCACAGAAACTTCAGTTTAAAATATGGATTATTTTCATTTAAATAATCTCTAGATATAAGTGAATGAGAATGGTTCTGATAATTTCATGCCTATTGCCCTTTGTCCCATCAGTGCCTCAGTAACTCTGACTCACATTTTCTATTCAGTCTAAACTATGGCATAGAATAATTGTGAGGATCAAATGGGAGGATTTAGTTTTGATCAAAATGCAGTCGTGTATGGCTAGGTGACAAAGAGAGATCGGGAGGGCTTAAAAAGATATTTAACAACATGACCTATGCTATTCATCCCTGTTGAGAGAAAGGTCACATTTGCTGAGGTTTTTCATGTTTTCTGCTCCTGTGTAAATGCAGTGACCTCACTGATGTACCATGCTCCAGCTCTTTCAGTATCAGACTTGTATAGAACTGTACATTTGGAAAATTCCAAGTACATAATTGAGTGGCAGGCCTTTGATCCATTAAAATCTTCTCAATTTACTGCCGCTTGCCTGGGTGATCTATCACTGGCAAAAGTAGGAGTTCATGCCGAGTTATTTTCATTGTGCTGATACATAATGAGCAGATGCTGAGTTCAGTTAGCAATTGTTTTATAAGCATAGTCATTGTTGACAGCTGTAATTTACTCAAGGGGATCCATTTACTGATCCCTTGTGTTTGTCTTATCAGTGTCATAAACCATCTCATTTAATGTGGAAAAACTGTGGAATTCAGAGGATAAATAAGACCAACAGTGAAAGATTTAGTGGGCTTATATGTAATTTTGGCTGACATCAGCCAAGTTTTTTACTTGCCAGATTTGCTTCTTCCCTCTGCTCTGAATTGCTGCAAAATAAAACCTTTGCCAAACAATTTTCTTCATCCTACTCTGGTTAGACAGTTTTACTGAGACAACTAGTTGGACAGAACAAGTATATTTCCAATTATTTTTGCTCAACACTGGGGAAAAACAAATCTGAACAAATATAAGAAAAAGGGGGGAAAGATTAAGCTGAGACAGCACCCAGTGGATTGACTTCAAGTTGTATTAACATCCCCAGTTCATCATAGATTATATCAAATCAGCAACATTATATGCATAATGTAACCTGTACTATAAACAATGACATTTAAAATTGCAGCTTATCCAAATTATAATTATAGTAAGTAGTAAAAATGGTACTCAGGAATATCTGCAAGAAATTTCCATTTGCCTGCAAGCAAGAACTGGTGGGACCACAAAATGGACAAAATAATAAAAATGAAGAAGGTAAAAGTACTATGGGAATTTAGAATTCCCATGGGAATTTAGAATTCTATGAGAATTCTAAATTCTATGTGAATTTAGAATCAAATTCTAAATTTGATTCTATTTAGAATCAAATAGATTCTAAATAGATTCTAAATTTAGGATCAAATAGATTTAGAATCAAATAGATTCACCTGCCACTTAACAGCCCAGTTTCACCAACTGTCAATAAGAAAGGCAAAAATGTCTGGATAATGGACATGACAGCACCCAAATAAAAGATAATGTACTGGGGAAAAAAGGATAAAGTCCTGCAAATAGAATCATTCTGTCAAAAGAAAACAGATACTACCAATAGTAATAGGCACCTTGGGTGCAAATCCAAAATTTCTGAAGCACCAGTTGAACATCAGTGTAATTGACAAAATCACCACCAGTCAATTGCAAAAGGCAGCTTTACTTGAAAGCTCTTAGTTGATGTGATAGTACCTCTAACCTCATCAAAAATTAATTGCATATCCTTGGGAAGGGAAGGACTCAATAGATGGATAAAGAAGTCAGTTCCAGTCTAAACATCTTGTTGACTATGCAACCAAGCATCATCATCACCATCTCCTCCATGAATGCCTTCTTATCATAGGGGAGGGACTCTGATGATGTTGAGAACTATGTTGGCAGTCGCATATTCTATCAGAAGGGTCATACATGCCAAACAGTATTAGGGAATAACCAGACCAGGTTTATTTATTTATTTTATTTTGTCAAGCAATTATAAGATAACAGATATAAGTATAAACATAGTTATTAATATATGAAATGGATACATATAAGAAAAAAACCAAAAAAAACCTCTATCTGTTGAGCATCCGTCCACTGCGATTTCATCTGCACAAGAAGTTTTGAGCTGCACAAAACTTTGTGAACAGATGAACTTTCCGCCATGTACGATGTAAATCCACGACATATGAGCAACAAACGTTCTATGTCCATTTATCATCCATTAAACGTCCGCTGTATCCTCTCTGCATCCTCACAACTCACATCTGCTGCAGCTGAAAACGGAAAGAGGGAGGAAAGAAAAGGTACATGGAATGTCTATACATCGTTAGTAGCACAGAAATAGAAAGGATGCACAGTGAACGGTTTGCATCCGATATACATCCGCGCGGCATCCCCTTTCTTTCCTTTAGGCATACGTGATGCATCCGCTTCATCTGCTATGCATCTGCTTCGCAATTATCCCCTGTAACCCCTTCGGAGGTGTCATCCGCTTCCATCTGCTTTCATCTGCTAGGCTTCCGATGAACATTCGCTTAACATCTCCACTACATACTACCCACGTCCGTTCTTTTCTGTTCTTTTCCATTCTGTTTATGCAAATTTTTGCCACTTTTTGGAGCGGATGACAATGGATGGAGCCACCCCTGAAATTTTGCTCATCTGCTGTGTCCTTTATGCATACATTTTGCATACGTCGGCCAGTTTAACGATTTAAACATTGTTACCTTGTATTTTTATTTTGATTTATTTTCTCTCTTTGAAAATGATGCTCAGATTTATTAGCTTTTAACATTCCTAAACTGAAAAACAAGCTGGAGACTAGTTCCAGATAAGAAAACTTTGTTAGTACAATTTGGGGTCTCACTTATCTCTTTCATGAACTCCAAACATTTTTCCTTACAATTACACTCCTTCTGGCATCAGACCTCATTTTAATGAACATGTGTGATATTATGGGATGCAAATATGTAACATGTTTGACCACGTGTAAATGATTTCCTAGACAACGGGGAGATTACTTTTATTCTGTCCAATCAACTTTCCTCTTGCATTTTATTTATTGTGCTAACTATAAAAAGAAGGGAAACACGGGGCTTGAGGTACTCTCTTTGTTTGTCATAGAGAGATCCCATTTTATCAGGGTGCCCTAATAAACTGCTTTTAAATGATTTTCCAATTCAGTTATGAATAATGGATGGAAATTGAACAAGGAGACATTTAACTTGGAAATAAGGAGAAACTTTCTGACAGTAAGAACAATCAACTAATGGAACAGCTTGCTTGGAAGTTGTGGGAGAGCCATCACTTGAGACTTTCAAGAAGAGATTGGACTGCCATCTGTCAAAAATGGATGGGGGTTGGACTAGATGACCTACAAGGTCCCTTCCAACTCTGATTATCTGTTATCTGTTATCATTTACTTATTGGGAAGGTAAACTGAGGCAGAACCTAGAGCCAGATTTCACTTTCAGTGGGCACAAATGTCAAATCCAGTCTAGACTCCTCTGTGGCTGTGCAACCAGCCATATTAAATTTGAATTTTGCTGCATTTATTATGAAGCAAATATTTATAAAATTATATTGTTATTCCATTTTAATCCACAGATGTGAAAACTTAGCTCAAGATCATCACGACTAAGCTCTCAGCATCAAAGGAGCATGATGTTTCCTTTAATTTTCATTACATGTAAATACTATTTCTTTCTTTCTGCATGTAGTCATTTCCTGATACAGTAGAACCTCTGGTCTTAAATGCTTCTGACCATGACCAAATTGGGTTAAAAAAAAAAAAATCACATTTTTTTCATGACCGGTTACCCCCTCTGTACCATTTTTTTTGGTAAGCACCAAATTTCCAAAATTAGGTTTGGGTCAGTGGTGGGATTATTTTTTTTTTTCTACTGTGTCTTGGTAGGTGTGGCAGGTGAAGGATGCTGTAAAATCTCCATTCCCTTCCCACTCCTGGGGGAAAGTTACTGCAAAATCCCATTCCCTCCCCACCCAACTAGCCTGCTTTCCAGCTCCCTTTGCCTGTGCAGGGAAACAAAAGAAGACCCAGCCAATCAGCTGGGACTTGGGAGAATAGATAGGGGTGGGGCCAGTCAGAGGTAGTATTTGCTGGTTCTCTGAGCTATTCAGTATTTCCGCTATTCAGTATTCTCCAGAACTGGTCAGAACCTGATGAATACCACCTCTGGTTTGGGTCACAACTGAATTGGGTTGCGACTAAAGTTATGGAATGAATTATGGTCATGTCCAGAAGTTCTGTTGTATATTGGAAAATGTAAATATTCACATCAACAAGACTTTCTTTTCTTTTCTTTCCCCTCTTTCTTCACTGTTTTTAAAGACAGAAAAATTCACAGTATTAAGAAAGAAATTATGTATAGATGGCAAGCTGACAACAGGCTTAGGTGGTATTTTTGAAAGATAAGAGGATTATTTCTGTTTCTGGGAAAACTTAGTTAGTTTTCAAAATAAACTGTATTTGGCACCAAACAAATGCATTATTTGAAGAGTGAAAATATATAAGGTAAGCCAACATAGCAATCAAATTTAGTAAGTAGATTTGTCCCCATCACTTTAATTGCATGGTAATCAGAAGCATGTCTTTAGATATAATTGTCTTTCTTTGTTTTTTTTTTTTAAGCAAAGGAGAAAAAAAGCTTCAAAAGTAAATCTGTTATATGTTTTTCTTGAAAGCTATTGCATTAACGGGAACAATTCTCTAGTGTCTTTTTGATGGAACTACACATTTTAAAAGCAAGAATGAATGAACAAGCTTTTAAACTGACATCTGTCAGGGCCTTTCCTGCCATTTATTTATTCATTTACATTTTTTAAATATTCCAAAAGCTGAAGCTGCCTGGGTAGGTTACCATACAAGCCCAGTTTCTATAAAATGTATAGAATAAAATCAAATAAAATGTAAAATAAAAACACCACATAAATTAGACAGGTTGATAATTCAAAACATGAAACAGTGATGGCTAACTTTTTGGTACTGAGTGCCCAAACTGGAATGTGCATGCATGCCTGTTTGGGGGGCATTTTGGGGGTCATTTTTCAGTTATTTTTGGGCCCTTTTCAGGCTCTAAAACAGACAGAAAATGGTCTGAAAATGCCCCCCAAATGCCCTGAAAATGGCTGTCTCTTGGGCCATTTTCAGGCACTTGGGCCATTTTCAGGTACTGAGTGCCCAAACTGGAATGTGCATGCCTGCACCTGTGTTGGGGTGCCAGAAACCTGAAGACCAGCTGGCCAGTGCATGCATGCTTGTCTGGGGGGCATTTCTGGGGTCATTTTTCCGTCATTTTTGGGCCATTTTCAGGCTCCAAAACAGTCTGAAAATGGCCTGAAAAATGGCCTGAAAATGGTCCCAAAATGCCCTGAAAATGGCTTGAAAAACATCTGGAAAATGGCTCTGGAAATGGTCTAGAAATGACCTGGAAAACAGCCTGAAAACAGTCTGGAAAATAGCTGGAAAAAGGCCTGGAAAATTGGCTGTCTCTTAGACCATTTTCAGGCACTCCAATGCCCATGAAGACCAGCTGTCTGGCACACTAGAAACCAGAAGACCAGCTGGCAATGGTGCACATGCCTACAGGTTCACCATCATGGACCTAAAACATTGGGCATTAAATACAATTTTGATATAATTAAAGATCAAATTAAAAGCATGGGAAAGTGGAAGAAAGGTCTTCTTTACCTGGCAATGAAATGCTAATGTTGGTACCACTCAGGCCATTCTAGGGAGAGAATTCCATAAATAGGATGCAATCTCATTTAGGGAGCCCCACCTTCACAAAGTAGGTGCATATGAGAGAAATAACCTGGTTACAGGAAGCCTGATTCCAAACCATTTAGGACTTTAAAGGTCAAAAATAAGACTTTGATTTACTTTCCGTAGCAGACCAGGAGTCAGTATAGATCAGTTGTATTGTGACTTTTTTCTCCTTTGCTAAACCAGGCATGGGCATGGCCAGAACCCACATGCCGTGAATTTGCCAGCCCTGGTATAGATCATAAGGGTTTGCCATAATATGCTTATATAGCCAGACTCAATGAGCAGTCTAACCATTCTAGATTGCTTCTGGACTTCTGGATTAGAATTAAGATCACATGAGGTATTAATACCACTTTAAGGCCCTGTCACACTGCCCAACGGATGCAAAACGTTAACAACGGATGAGAAAAATGTTACATCCATTGTTATCCGCTCTCAGAAGGGGCAAAAATTTGCATAACCGGAGCAGATAACACGGACAGGGAGAGGACGCAGGGCGGATGGAAAGTGGAAGCGGAATGGAAGCCCAGAGGATGGAAGCGGATGGGAGCGGATGGCACATCCGCTAGGCTTCCGGGGGGCCTCGGCAAAGTGGATGCACAACGGATACAGCGGATCCAGAGCGGACACCAAACGGATGAAGTGGATACACAGCAGAAGCCTAGCGGATGAACAGCGGAAGCCGAGCGTTAATTGCGCATGTGGGGAGGATGCATTGCGTCAGCCCCGTGGAAGAAGGTCGGAAGAAGGTCGCCATTCAGAGGAAAGACCTGCTGCCGGATGGATTGACTGCCTTGCCTGCCCTGCCTGCATGTCTGCCTGCAAGCCTTGCTGCTAGCCTCCCTGCCAGCCTCGCTGTCTGCCTGCCTGCCAGCCTCCCTGCCAGCCTTGCTGCCTGCCTGCCTGCCAGCCTTCCTGCCAGCCTTGGTGCCTGCCTCCCTGCAAGCCTTGGTGCCAGCCTTAGTGCCTGCCTCCCTGCCAGCCTTCCTGCCAGCCTTGGTTCCTGCCAGCCTCCCTGCCAGCCAGCAACCCCACAACCATGCGGAAGCACAGCAAACCTCAGCCATCTGCTGGCAGCCCTGGCAAGAGGGAAAGGGCTACCATCCTGCCCCCTGGCCCTGACTCTGGTTCTGCTGGGGCTTCTGCAGCACGGGCTCGCTCTTCTGGGGCTGGGGCTTCTGCTGCTTCTGCTGCTGGAGGAGCTGATGACAAGCATTCCAGCACCAGCCACCTCCACAGCACCTGGACCCTTCACCCATGAGACTGAGCGACCAAGAGGAGTGCCAGAGACTCATTTTGTTTTATAGCTTCTTGTTTTTAAAGTCTATTTTTGATTCACACACCTGCTTCATTTCTTTTTTTTAATAAAGTCTTGGTGGAAACTTTTAGACATGGTTTAAGGCTTTGCATGCTTGTGGGATGGGTTAAGATAGCAGTGGGATGGGCAGGGATACCTTTGGGATGGGCAGGGATATCTGTGGGATAGGCAGGGATACCTGTGGGATGGGCAGGGCTATCTTTGGGATGGACAGGGATACCTGTGGGATGGGCAGAGCTATCTTTGGGATGGGCAGGGATACCTGTGGGATGGGCAGGGATATCTTTGGGATGGATAATAGCTGTGGGATAAACCTCCAGTGCAAGCATAGTGGGACTGTATGGTCTGCCCTCCCAGGTGCCACACCTATGGCCCTTTTTTATCAATAATAATATAATCAATCATCCACACATGTCAACTCAAACACAACTCTTTATTAAACGCCCTGTTCATTGTAGGCCCACCCAACATACATGGCCCAATCTCATCCGTGTGATGAGACAGGCTGAAGGAAGCACCCATTAATCATCTATCATCCTATCTTGCCACTCCACTGCTCCAGCTGGGGAGTTGCACCAGTGTTTCAGGAGGTTGCGCTGCTTCTTCCCTTCACGTGAGGCTCTGTTGGGGCCTTGCACATCCTCAGTGTCTATCAGGTTTCGCCCTTGCCTCCATTCCCCAGGCTCCATGTCCCCATTGCCTTGCTGGAGGTCCACGATCCTGTTCTGCAAGACTGGGTAGCGGGTGCCCATGAGATTGTGCAGGATGCAGCAAGCTTCCATGATCCTTCTCACAGTCTCTGGGCGATGCTGCATGGTGGTGAGAAGTACCTGGACCTGTTGGCCAGGATGCCAAAGGCATCACCTGCCTTGCCCTGGACAGCCTGAAGTTGAAGATCCTCTCTTCACGAGTGAGGTATTTGGAGGTGTAGGGCTTCATGAGGTAGGTTGTGAGAGAAAAGGCGTCATCCCCCACGATGAAGTAGGGCACATCTTGTGTGTCGTTGGGCAGGGTTTCTGGATCTGGGAAGGCCACGATGAGGTTGCATTCCAGCCTATCCTTGAGGTAATTTGCGTTGTATACCTGGGCATCTGAAGCTGACCTGCTGCCTGAAGCATCGATGTATATGACTTTGTAGTCAGCATCGACCATGGCGAAGAGGATGATGCTGAAGAAGCCCTTGTAATTGAAATAAGTGGACCCTGAGTTGGCTGGTGCTTTGCAGGCCACGTGCTTGACATCGATGGCTCCAATGGTGTGGGAGAAGTTTCACCTCTGATACCACTGCTCTGCAACTTTCTTCCATCCTTCTTCAGTGGAGGGGCACTGGAGGAGCTCTTCCATGTATTCTTCGATGATGGCCTGCACCAGTTCTCTGACCTCAATGCTGATGGTGTTGGTTGGCACCCTCCAGCCGTACTGCATGCTGCTGTAGGTGGTCCCTGAGGCCAGGTGGCGCAGAGTGAGTGCCACCTTGAGCCCAGGGTCCAGGCTGGGCCAGAAGTTGGTGTTTGCCTTGGTCAACTTGGGTGTCAGCCGCTGCACAACTTCGTCAAATATGGCTGGTGGCATCCTCATGAAGTTCTGGAATGCCCGAGTGTCTTTGTTCCTGAGCTCCACCATCAGCTTGTTGTACAGTCTGTCCTCTGCTCTTCTGGCGAACCATCTTCGTACCCAGAGGCTTCTTGGCCACCTCTTTTTCTTCCCGTAGTAGAGTTCACAGAGCCTGTAGATGGCTTCGCACTGTTGCAGAAGGATGGTGGCTGCCAAAAGGACTTTGTTACAATCCACGGTGGACATGATTGGATGCTGTGGAAGAGGAAGAGTCAGATGAAGGCTGCAGAGGTCTGCACCGCAGGGCTGCTGTCTGAAAGTGAGATCCAGATGTGTTGCTCCCCCTTTTTATAGGCAGTATAGGTGTCCCTTTGAATCCTCTAGGCATCCTCTAGGCATCCTCTAGGCATCCTCCAGACATCCTTAATATCTGAGATAGGTCCCCTCTGCGAATGTTTTTTTCGTTTTACATGCTGTTTCCATGCTGCATCTGCTAGGCATCCGTTCTGAATCCATTTTGCATCCGTTCCGCTTCCTCCCTCTGTCCGAGCGGATGCGAGTTGCGCGGATGCATAGCGGATGCATAGCGGATATAGCAGATGCATAATGGATGCATAATGGATGCCTAGTGGATGCGTAGCGGATACAGAACAGACAAATTGGATACATTTTCCGCGCAAAAGTTTTGAGCAGCTCAAAACTTTCTGAGCAGATGAAACGTCCATAAACGGATGCTGGATAGATAGAGAGGAAGCAAACCGTAGGCAGTAGTACATCACGTTAACCAACGGATGGCAAGCGTTTTTCTCCATTTTACATCCTCTTTGCATCTGTTGGTACAGTGTGACAGGGGCTTTATAATGCCTTGGTAAGTCTACACTTGGAATACTGCATCCAGTTTTGGTTGCCACAATGTAAAAAAGAAGGTGAGACTCGACAAAGAGTGTGAGAAGAGGAACAAAGATGATTAGGGGCCTGGAGGCTAAAACATATAAAGAACCATTGCAAGAACTGGGTATCTGTAGTTTAATGAAAAGAAGGACTAGGGGAGACATGATAGCAGTGTTTCAATATTTCAGGGGCTGCCACAAAGAAGAGGGAGCCAAGCTATTCTCCAAAGCACCTGAGGGTAGGACAAGAAACAATGGGTGGAAACTAATCAAGGAGAGAAGCAACCCAAATGTAAAGCCCATGTCACACTGCACCAATGGATGGAAAGAGGATGTAAAATGAAGAAAAATGCTTGCCATCCGTTGGTTAACATGATGCTTCTGTTCTGTACTCACTGCATCCGTTTTTCATCCTCTCTATC
This sequence comes from Laticauda colubrina, assembly GCA_015471245.1. Lineage (NCBI taxonomy): Eukaryota > Metazoa > Chordata > Lepidosauria > Squamata > Elapidae > Laticauda > Laticauda colubrina. Next base: position 22,776,533 of record BLBF01000073.1, read on the forward strand.
CGTCCAGCATCCGTCTACTGAGATTTCATCTGCTCAAAAAGTTTTGAGCTGCACAAAACTTTTTGAGTGGATGAAGTATCCAACCATCTGTTCTACATCTGCTACGCATACAGGGAACATCCGTTATACATCCGTTGTCATCCGTTACGTGTCTGCTATATCCGCTAGGCATCCGCTGTGCATCCGCGCAACTCAAATCTGCTCCAGCGGAAAGCGCACACAGGGAGGAAGCGAAAGGGATGCGAAATGGACACACAGCCTTAGTTGTACGGACGTAGAAAGGATGGAAGTGGATGCAGCTCGCATATAAAGCATTAAAACAGAAAAAACATTCGTATAGGGGACATATCTTGGATATTTAGGATGTCTGGAGGATGTCTAGAGGATGCGGAAGGACACCTAGCGGAAAACCTATATTTCCTATAAAAAGGGGGAGGAACTCATCTGGATCTCATTTTCAGTCCAGCAGCCCTGCAGTGCAGACCTGTTCAGCTTTGATCTTACTCTTGCTCTTCCACAGCATCCAATCACCTCCACCATGAATCATTGCATACTCCTTTTGGTTGCCGCAATCATTCTACAACAGTGTGAAGCCCTCTACAAGCTCTTTCACCTGTTCTACACAAGGAAAATGAGGTGTCCAAGAAGTGTGTGGGTCCGAAGATGGATCACGAGAAGAACCGAGTACATGACAGGTTGATGGTGGAGCTCAGGAACGAAGACCCTCGTGCATTCCAGAACTTCATGAGGATGCCATCAGCCATGTTTGACGAAGTTGTGGAGCGGTTGAGACCCAGGTTGACCAAGGCAAACACCAATTTCCGGCCCAGCCTGGACCCTGGGCTCAAGGTAGCACTGACTCTGCACCACCGCCTCCAGGACCACATATAGGAACATGCAGTATGCCTGGAGGGTGCCACACAACACCATCAGCATTGTGGTCAGAGAAGTGGTGCAGGCCATCATCGAAGAATACCTGGAGGAGCTCCTCCAGTTCCCCTCCACTGAAGAAGGCTGGAAGAAAGTTGCAGAGCGGTGGTATCAGAAGTGGAACTTCCCCCACACCGTTGGAGCCATAGATGGGAAGCACATGGCCTGCAAAGCTCCAGTCAACTCAGGGTCCAATTATTTCAACTACAAGGGCTTCTTCAGCATCATCCTCTTTGTCAGTGACTATACAACGCCAGTGACCTCAAGGAGGGACTGGAACGCAACCTCATCATGGGTTTCCCAGATCCAGACCCCATGCCCAACGACTCACAAGATGTGCCCTACTTCATCATGGGGGATGACGCCTTCTCCCTCAGAACCTACCTCATGAAGCCCTACACTTCCAGATGCCTCACCCGTGAAGAGAGGATCTTCAACTACAGGCTGTCCAGGGCAAGACGGGTGGTGGAGAATGCCTTTGGCATCCTGGCCAACAGGTTCCAGGTACTTCTCATCACCATGCAGCCTCGCCCAGAGACTGTGAGGAACATCATGGAAGCTTGCTGCATCCTGCATAATCTCATGTGCACCCGCTACCCAGTGTTGCAGAACAGGCTCGTGGACCACCAATAAGGCAATGGGGACATGGAGCCTGGGGAATGGAGGCAAGGAGTAAACCTGATAGACACTGTGGATGTGCAAGGCCCCAATAGAGCTTCATGTGAAGGGAAGAAGCAGTGCAACCTCCTGAAACACTGGTGCAACTCCCCAGCTGGAGCAGTGGAGTGGCAAGACAGGATGGATGCTTCCTTCAGCCTGTCTCATCAAACTGATGAGATTGGGCCATGTATGTTGAGTGGCCCTACAATGAACAGGGCATTTAATAGAGAGTTGTGTTTATGTTGACATGTGTGGGTGAATGATTACATTATTATTGATAATAAAGGGCCATAGGTGTGGCACCTGGGAGGGTGGACCATACAGTCCCACTATGCTTGCACTGGAGGGTTATCTATCCCACTGCTATCCTTACCCATCCCACAGCTATTACCCATCCCACAGGTATCTCTGCCCATCCCACTGCTATCCTTACCCATCCCACAAGCATGCAAGAGCTTAAACTATTTCTAAAAGTTTTCACCAAGACTTTATTTACTTAAAGAACTGTGTGAAGCAAAGATAAACTTTATTAATAACAAACTGTAAAAGCAAAATGACCCAAGTAAAGTGTCCCAAGCAAAAATAAAATCAACAGGTAGCAACCCAGTCCCTGGCACTCTTCTCAGTCACTCTGAGGCATGACCATAGTCTCAGGGGTGAAGAGTCCAGGTGCTGTGGAGGTGGCAGCTGCTGGAGTGCTGGTCTGAGATGCCATTGGGGTGCCTGGCCCCAAGAGGACAACAGGGGATGGTGTGTGGAGGAAGCTCTCAGAGAGCTGGCTCAGTCACGTGATGTTGAGAGGCCCTTCCTCCATGACATGGGGTGTCAGTCCCAAGAACAATGACAGATGTTCTGAGGCCGGGCTTGGCTGTGGGGTGGAGGAAGGAGGAGTGTAGTGGGGCTGTCTGGTCTGCAGGTGAGCTAGGTGAGTCGTCGGTGGCATCTGTGGCGTCGGTGGCATCTATGGTGTCAATGGCATCTGTGGCGTCGGTGGCATCGGTGGCATCAGTGGCATCGGTGGCACCTGTGGCATCAGTGGTATTGGTGGCATCGGTGGCACCTGTGGTGTGCAGTGTACCTGTGCCTGGACTGGGAAGTGCTGCCTGTGCTGTTGGAACTCCTGGTAGCCATAGCCTTGGTAGGTGAGGGGCTGTGGAAAGCCTTGGAAGGGCTGTGACATCACCTGGCTTGGAGGATCAGACCTGGACTGGGTCAGAGCAGGTTCAGCTGGGCCTGGAGGGTGGTGCAGAAGACCTGTGATCCTCTCCTTGATCACCTGGTACTGGGATTCGGGCATTTCCATGAGGGTCTGACGTAGGTGAGGAAGGGCTTTCTGTTCGAGGATGGTATGTCGGACTATACCAGCTGAGAGAGGAGATCTACACTGCTCTTGATTTTGTCCCTGATCCCCAAGAGGACAGTGTGGCTCTTTCTTTCAGGTCTGCCTCTCTGCCTGCTTTCTGTGGAGGTGGAGGAGGGGTGGGTTGGTCTTTGGTGGCAGCGACTTCTTCTTGCTCCAACTGCATCAGGGGGTCCTCCTTGTGCTCCGCCATGGGGAGTGCAGTTGTCAGGGGGGTCTCCGTCGTGTGGCGCTCCAAAGATACCTGCCTGGATACAGGAGCTGACTCTTGGCCAGAAGAGGACTGGCTCTTTGTGGGCTGCCTGAAAGTGAAGGTAGACTGAGGGGCTGCTTCTTGGTGGCGGATCTCACTCTCCAAGAAGCTGCACTTGGCCATCACGTAGGTCTCCCGGTCAGTGAGCTTGGCCACGGCCTGGCCAGACTTCTTGAGGTGCAGCTTCCCGTACCAGGTGTGCATGTGCTTCCAACACCCAAGGAGGACATCCGAAGTGTAGCCCAGGCTCTCTGCCTTCTCTCTCCAATCCGTCTGCTTCAGCTTGGTGTCTCGATAGAGCCTGTGTCCCTTCCTTCAGAGGTACTCGTTCTCCCTCAGCCATTCCAGCACCTCCTCCTCATGTTCCTCTGTAATGGAGTACTGTCTCCTCTCACCCTTTTCTCGTGAATGCCTCTTCCTCCCTCTGGCAGGGCCTTCTGGGCCCTCATCAGCAGGGCTTCCGCTAGGCATCCGTGATGCATCCACTGTATCTGCTCGGCATCCGCTCTGCATCTGCTCCTTCCGCTGCGCATCCACTTCGCTGTTCTCCCACGGAAGCCCTGGAGATGTGTCATCTGCTTCCATCCACTTCCATTCACTTGGCTTCCATTGAGCATCCGCTAAACATCCTTGCTACGTCCTCCCCCTGTCCATTCCTTTCCGTTGTTGTCTGCTCTGTTTATGCAAATTTGGGGCACTTTTGAGAGCGGATAACAACGGATGGAAAATTTGCTCGTCCGCTGTGTCCTTTTTACATACTTTTTGCTTCCGTCGGCCGATGTGACCTAGCCTTTAGGAGAAATTTCCTGACAGTTGGAACAATTAATCAGTGGAACAACTTACCTCCAGAAGTTGTGAATGCTCCAACACTGGAAGTTTTTAAGTAGAGATTGGATAACCAATTGTCTGAAATGATATAGGGTTTCTTGCATAAGCAGGGGGTTGGACTAGAAGATCCCCAAGGTCCCTTCCAACTCTTCTCTTCTATTCTCTTCTATTCATTTCAAAAACAGCTTGCTGTTCAACACATTGCACTAATGCAACTGGGAAGTTACACAGCATGAATAACTGTTAGATATTATCTGCTGAGATAATGTCAAAGCTGGTAAATCAACAGAAACTGATAAAAAGAATTTTGTACCTGGGTCTCCAGTGACAATGACAGATCTAAAAGTAGACTCAAATTGTATACCTGGTTCTTTAGAATGGATGTGTGTCTTTCCAGGACACACAACTCCTCTGTACAGATGTATCACCCAAAATCAATATCACCACCTTTTTTGGACTAAGTCTCAATTTATGTGGTCCATTAGCTTTCCTGAGCCCTGGTTCAGAAGACAAACTTCCTCAGATATTTTAGATGAAATGGTTAGATAGAACTTATATTGATGGCATCTCCATCCCTATTGCCCAATGCACCTTCCCAAAAGTTTTATGCAGACATTTTAAAAGCATTGGTGAGAAAGTGGAATACTATATACCCCAACTGTCAGGAGGCAGAAAGATAATGTCCAAGTACCATATCCTGAAAACAAGAGTGGAACCACTGTAATACAGGATTGCTACATTCCATCTCTGACTACCTGTCCAGGAATAGACCATGACTGGTGAACCAAAACCAATGAGGACTAACAAAACTGCAGTCCCCTTGGATTTTTCTGGGCACAAGTAATCTTACAGGATGACCAAGGTGAAGAAGTTTCTTGGATGAAAAGTGAAATATTTTCAAAAGGAAAAACAAGAAAGTTCAGTTGTCTCCTGAAAAAGCACCTTTGGATAATCATGACCTGGATGACTGAGAATCTCAACAGACTTTTAGCTATACAATTTGGGATGAAGACCCTTTGAATGTTGAGGGAATAGGAATGAATTTCGAGAGGAACAATTGCAAGCCACAAGAACCAGGAGCACTCCTCAGGTGACCCTGAGGATACAGATAAACCTCCAAGTGCTTCAACAACCCACTAAAAAGATTCAGATTACCTGTCTGCATGGTATATAAATCCTTCCATTCTCCACTGCTGAAGAAGCTTCTTGGATGAGAACCAAAGTGTCTTCAAAAGAAAAAAAACAAGAAAGTCTAGTTGCCTCCTGAAAAAGGGACAACCATGACTTGGATAACTGAGAATCTCTCCAGACTCCAAGGTGGCTCCTGTTTTATAGATATATCTAAAACAACATTGAAATGGATTTAGAATTCAGTTTCATTCAAGAGAGGATGGAGTTGTTCAATTATCACAACAAAAGCACTTTGTTTAAGAAGGAAACACTGGAATGGGTCCATGCTAAGAAAAATATCTGGAGTTACCTGTCAACATAAGAAGGTCAAATAAGTCGAGTCAAATTTTCTGACCTTGTCAAAGCAGATTATACAAATGAATATCGAAATGGCTACAACTTTATTAGTAGAGTATATGCGTTTTTCCCCCACTTCCTCCATTACATCAACTCATAACTTTCCATCAGGGGTGGGATATGACAGGGTTAACTACTGGTTCGGGATTTACGAGCTTCCCTGTCCACTATGAGATGCATGCCTGTTTATCATCACCAGCATGCTGCGTGCTGAGAAGCAGCCTTCGAAACAGCCCTCTTTTTTTGTTTTTTTAACTGCAGCTGTGCCTCGTTTGGCAGCTGAAGTTGAAAAATCAGGAAATAAAGATCAGGTAAGAGCTCAGGTGGGCGTGTGGGCAAAAACATTGACATAGAAACGGTTCTATGTCTGCTGCTCTTCAGAGCTACCAGTTCTACAGAGGTGGACAGAACCGGTAGAAACCCACCCCTGCTTTCCATGCAGAAAGGGTTGAACACAGTACACAATAGACAGGAAGTCCCCAGCCTCTTCCATGTGAAGCTTACTAGATGCTCAGACATGTCCCTTCATTATCAAGGTTTCCACCTCCTTAATCTCCATCTCTTCCTACCTGCCTCCCAATCCCACGTGGCTCCCTTTTTACTCAGCTGAACTGGTTCTTATTCTATTAGTGGACCCGAAAAAAGACAAAGACAGACTTTTGCCAGGAGCACATTTCCTTCCTGGTCTTTGGGGAATTCATCTTCATACGCTCTGGATGGCCTTGAGCTAGGTGAGACAGATGTGATGATCATTATACTCATTATAAAGGAAAACACAGTAAGCTGGAGGGTGAAGCCAAAGATGCATGAGAGCCAAAAGACCTCAGGCCAACTGCCAGAGATCATGCAAGGCAGCTACCTCTCTTGGGAGCTTATCATCTGGTAAATTCTCAGACATAGTGATCCTACTTCATTTTAATGAAGGACTTTATAACATTGCTGGGCAGAAGAAGATGCTCTCTGCTTCCACTATTTAGCTTGGGAGCTGTTCAAGACTCCATACAGCTGCCTGAAGCAAATACAGCCTCATATCTGCCTTAAACATCCACTGCCGTGGAAGTTCTGAACAAGCAAATATGGAAACGTCAGCAGAGGAACATCTAATTGCCTTCTGGAAAAAAAAAAAACAGTTTGAAGTATAAACTGCTTTCTTGCACATAATTCTCTGAAACCGTTAGAAAATAACACAGCACTTATGCTTCATTTTAATGAAGGACTTTATAACATTGCTGGGCAGAAGAAGATGCTCTCTGCTTCCATCATTTAGCTTGGGAGCTGTTCAAGACTCCATGCAGCTGCCTGAAGCAAATACAGCCTCACATCTGCCTTAAACATCCAATGCTATGGAAGTTCTGAACAAGCAAATATGGAAACGTCAGCAGAGGAACATCTAATTGCCTTCTGGAAAAAAAAAAACAGCTTGAAGGATAAACTGCACATAACTTCTTGCACATAATTCTCTGAAACCATTAAAAAATAACCCAGCACTTATGCAGATACTTTAATCCCCTGTGACAGTCTGAGGCCATTTTTGCTACTTTTTTGTTGAGAAGGAGAATGTTTAGCAACGAAGGTGACGTTTGCATTATACACTATTATATTGCAGCAATCTTCTGTAGGCTTTATAGGAAATGAACAGCTTATGAAATATGAAAATATTTTCTTCTTCTTCTTCTTCTTCTTCTTCTTCTTCTTCTTCTTCTTCTTCTTCTTCTTCTTCTTCTTCTTCTTCTTCTTCTTCTTCTTCTTCTTCTCCTTCTCCTTCTCCTCCTCCTCCTCCCCTTCTCCTTCTCCTTATCCTCCTCCTCATCCTCATCCTGCTCCCCTTCTCCTCCTCCTCCTCCTCCTTCTCCTCCTCCTCCTCCTCCTCCTGCTCCTCCTCTTCCTGCTCCTCCTCCTCCTTCTTCTCCTCCCTCCTCTTTCCTCCTTCTTTCAATTTAAAAGAAGAGTAAGTATACATCAAGCATACTCCATCTATTTCTCTTTTTTCCTGGGAATTCTGCCTTGTTGCATTTCCTTGCAAATTTCACAGGTAAAATAATAGTTGTTTTCCATACCTCTTTTTCGTGTGACTTGTCTGATACACTCATTGGTAAACATGGAATTATGGACATATTTTTTACTGTAAGATACATGTTCCAAACTTCAATCTTGAGCCTCATGAATGTATATAACCAATCAAAGTAAGTTCACAGTTCCTGGAATAATAAATATATCAAAACATTTGTGACACATTTGTTTAGAAAGTTTTGAAAAATGAATTAAATGCTTGCACAATCACTTTTTTTCTAAAAATGAAAAGTAGTCAAACATAATTTTAAAAGCAATAAATTGCTCTGCATATATTTGCTGTTCTCTTACTTTTACCAGCATGAACACAAGCATACTTTACAGGACATTCATAGGAATTGTATACATATTGTGAATGTAATGAAATTTGCATTTTCCAGATTTTTCTGTATTGTAATAAATATAATAAAACTACTATAACGTGAAAAACTAAATATCTATGCTTAATTCATTGGCATATATCTCTGTATGTCAACACTTAGAGCCTGGAAATTAGGACTTTGTTCCACATGAGCTTTTCTACAGTATATAATGTCAGTTTTGTTCTTAAAGCAATATCAAGAATGTGACATTGGCAAAGAAATTAAAACTAATTATTTTATTCATTTCACTTATAAATATAAGCAGAAAATGAAATAAATTCTGAACATGATCTGTATCTGTAATTCATTTATGGAACATAAATCAGTAGCAGAGCTCAACCAGTCTGGGAGAGGAGGAGTATGAAGTGGATAGCATCCGAGATTCATACCAGTTGCGGGGTCAATTTCAGTATTTGGTGGCATGGAAAGGTTCTGGACCAGAGGACTTCACCTGGGTCGATGCCACTGATGTTCATGCTCCTCATTTGGTCCAGGACCTTCACACTTGCTTTCCTCAACATCCTCATCCTCCTGGTCCCAGGGGAGGGGGTCCTGTGGGGGGGATAGTGTCATACCCCTGACTCTGAGGAAGAGGAAGAAGCAAAGAGGGAATGGGAGTGTGGCTCCAAGAGGGAGGCTGGGGAAGGGCAGAGGTCACTGAGCAGTCAGAGGAGGATCCAGGCCCATCCCCTATCCATCCTAGGTCATGCAGGGAGGAGAGGATCAGGGAAAAGCAAGGTCTACTCAAGAAGAGATTACCATCTCACCTGATGCTGGTTCAGTGTCTGAGCTGTACGTAGGTGTTCCAAATTGTGATGATCCATCCGAACCTTGATTTGGTGATGAGCCCTCTCCAGGTGGTGCCACCATGTCTCAACAGCGACCTTAACTGCCAATAGTTCCTTGTCCCAAATTGTATAGTTGCGCTCTGGAGCTGACAACTTCTGGAATAATAAGTGCACAGGAACAAGGTGCCTGTGGGAGCATAGGCCTGGAGGAGCATCACACCAATAGCCACATCGGAAGCATCTGTTTCCACCACAAATGGCTGGCCTGGATCAGGGTGTTTGAGGATAGGCTCAGAAGCAAAGATGACTTTCAATGCCTCGAAAGCTTCCTGCTCCTCAGCACCCCAATGCAACTTCTCTCCCTTCTTGAGCAGACCTCGCTTTTCCCTGATCCTCTCCTTTCTATGTAACCTGGGGTGGATAGGGGATGGGCCTGGATCCTCCTCTGACTGCTCAGCCGACCTCTGCCCTTCCCCAGCTTTTTCCACCACCTCTGGAGCCACACTCCCACTCCCTGTTGGTTGTTCCTCCTCTTCCTCAGAGTCAGTCTCCACCAGGGGCATGACAGTTTTTAATTGGAGTTGGCTTTTTCTGGAACCCTGACAACAGCCAACTGTAGTTGAAACGATCAATGATATGCTTTCCTTTTGCTGTTCTACAGCATACAAATATGTTCTATAATTTCACTTGATTTGAAAAGTTTCTTCATGAAGTCCATGCTTAGATATGTGCTTAATGCCATTTTTCATTTATAAATGTTATGGACAATAGTTATACTTTTAAAATCCTTGGATTAAATTATTTTAAGTACTAGATAATCCCAATAAAGCATGATATATCCTTCAAATTTAGATCTTAGCCTACAAGAATGACTTGGCTATTATAGCAGGAGAAATATTAAGTTAGTAGAACACATATTGTTGTGTTGTTCCTATTATGGAAAAATACTTACTTATACCAAGCACATGATTAGAAATCTGTTAAATTGGAATCATTTTGCAATATTTGCTGTATATACCACTGTGTAAGGAATTGGCTATTTCTTATGCTGTAACCAAATTCATTGTATGTCAATGAATCTTATAAAACAACATTTAGTCAACCAGTTGGAAACATGCAGCATGTGTTTAGCATCCACTGAGTAAGTTGTTTAACTTTTAGAAATAGATAATTTACTACAGCTGGTAAAATTAGAATTAAGACACATTTAGTACTGCAGTATGAAAATGTTAGTACTTAGGCTATTTTAGATGTCTTATTATTAGTCCATATAGAATTAATGTGTAATTTAATAATATACTATTCTCATTCTTTTTGGTTGAATGAGCTTCTAAAATAGATATTATCTTAATGATGACCAGTATACATTTGTTTAATTTCCTTTCATTAGAAAAGCTTACAATAAATTAATATTTTAACAGCCCAATAATTTGTATCCCTTTCCCTCAATTTTGTTTCTGGCATTCTATGAATGTTCCCATTTGGTCATTGGTGGATAATCACAATTTTCTTAATACTTAATGAAAACGAATTGCTTCTAGGAAGTTTAAAATTATTAAAATAAAGTTCTGAAATAATATTTCACCATCTCTGAACTTTACCCCTTGGTAGATGTTCACATTTCGTCAAACCTTCAAAGATATTTGAAGTATAATCAGAACCTGCTTTTGCAGCCCTATACATTTGCTGAGTTGTACAAAGATGTCAAAGTCTACAAATTTCCAGCCCTATGAATAGAATGAACTTTTGCTGATGCAGTATATCTATTGTATGTATTTGAATACAAAGGAATGCTAGTCTAATTCAGTTCTTTTAACAGGTACTGTGTCCCCAACAAATATAGCTAAGAAATATATTAAAAATAACAAACAATTAACACATGCATTGTTTTTTAACTCATGATTAGATTCATATGTTGGCTCACTAGGGCTAATGTGAAACTTTTAAATACTTCCTAACTCCATTTAGTTGTATATGAAGCATGAAATATAAGGTCCTTGTTTACACTTTAATTCACTGTATTAAAATGATAGTGCTAATAGTACTGTGTCAGGGGAAATATTAACTTTTTCCATCTCAATATTCTAAAAGGTTGTCACAAGAAACTCATTTATCACTATCAATTATACTTCAATAATGCCTATATGAAATAAATCACCCCATATCTTCTCTTCAAAAATTGGTGGCACTACCATATCAAGCATGTCGTGGATCCATTTTCTCATTATCCAGGAGAAGGCAACATATATAAACTGACACAATTTGAGGACACGGTTTTAGGATCAGAAATAGGCAATTTCTTTCTCTCACTCTTCCACTCAGTCTCCTCATTTTTAATTTGATTAATTTGATTAAAAAAAAAATATTTGTATGTGTATTCACACAAAAAACACATGCACAATCAAATTCTTCACACTGCTTAGTATTATGGAAAGACCAATCCTCAGAGAAGCCACCTGGCATCATATTTCATGAAAGATTCAACAAATTGGAAGAAGTTCAAAGAAAGTCAACTGAAATTATCAGTGAACTAAAGGGACTTTTTATCATTTATGGTGGATATGTGAAAAATAAATTTTGGAGTAAGATTCATATTTTAATACAGAAAATTCTTAAAATAAAGATGAAACCAAAAACTTTTCTTTGGGGTTTAATGGAAAAAGATTTGGAAAGGTTCCACCAGAAGGCATGGTTATAAAAAAAAATATAGTTTGTATAGAGATGGACAGGCTAACAATGAAAACAAAAGACAGAGAAGATTCAATTTACTATAGGGCCTGGTATGCCTGGTATGAGTGGTTTAGAAATAAAAGAAAATAAAATGGCAATTAGGAAAAGAATGAGGGAATATGTAAATATACAATAGAGAAGATTGATGTGTAAGGATAAAAGATATTGATTTATAGCAAGAGTAAGATGTAATGGTAAAAGAATAAGTAAATACATATACTGAAAAATGTAAGGAGATACAAAAAATGTCTTGATGTTGATAACAACGTATAAAGTTTTATTTCATGTTTTTTAAAATTTGAAAACTTAATAAAATTTATTTTTTAAAACAGGAAAAAGACTTGGAAAAAAAATCTGGAACTTTGATCTTATATATATGTTGACAGCAGCAAGACTACTGTATGCATAAAAATGAAAGGATATTTTGATTCCCACCATGGACAAATGGCTACAGAAGCTGATGGAGTAGGTAGAAATGACTAAACTGACCATTTTGATCAAAGAAGATAACATAAGTACTTTTGTTACTACATGGAGGCCACTTCTGGAGTTTGTGCTAGAGGTAAAAAAAAAATGACTTTGAGTTTTACTGATTAGATTCATTTGTTTTTATAGAAATGGCTAGTTTATATTATTACAGAAAAGTAAAAAGTTGAGTTTTGATGTTAATGCTTTATTTTACTGCAACAGAGTCAGAAGTCAACAGTGTTTTTCCCTTTTCTCCCTCCCCACTTGCTTCTCTTTCCCCTTCTCTCCCCTCCACTGTCTCTTCCTATTTGCTTTTGTATTTTATTCTATAAGCTAATAAAAATATGTTTAAAAAATAAATAAATAAAAATCAAATTTTGGTCTGAGGTGAAAAAAAAAGAAAAGAAAGCGAGACAGATTTGCCTTTTAGAAAGAAAAGAGAGAGAGAGTGATCCTTCAAACATTATCATCATCATCATCATCATCATCATCATCATCATCTAGTATTAGTAGTAGCAGTAGCAGTAGCAGTAGTATCCTTCAAATAACTAAAGAGCTTTTAAACAGAAAAAGAACTTTGCCAACTCAGACTGTAGGATATGGAATAATGGTCAAACATTACAGGAAACAGATTTTAATTTAATATTAAGAGAAATAACTTTCAAACAATAAAAGCAATTTTATTTCTAACAATTGAGTCAATGTGTTGTGCGTGCACGCACACACACACATGCACACACACACATCAAGGTAATCCAGGCAAGAAGCATGAACCAGGAATACCTCTACCTTTATTACAAGAAACTCACAAGTTTCAAATGACTTTTCTCCTTTCTTTCCTTTACTTTCCAGAGAACAAGGAAGCCTCTCTTCTAAGATATTTTCTTAGCCCTTTCTTTTGTGGGCTGACACCATTACCAAGGCTTCAACTTTTCTCATTATTCAGAGAGAGAGAGAAAGAGAAAGAGGGAGGGAGGGAGGGAGAGAGAGAGAGAGACAGAGAGACAGAGAGAGAGACAGAGAGAGAGATAAAAAATGGATTCTGTTGTGTTCAAGTAAAGATTGGTTATTTTTCTGTGAACAGAGTCAGTCATAAGATATTTTTCTAGGTCTTAGGACACCTAGGAAAAGTATAAAGAATATATATTGAGGGAAACTGAATTGGAAAATATGTGTGATTTTAAAAATTGATTAAGAAACATCAGTTACCTGCTGATGACACTACTCTAATAGCTGTAAATGTAAATGATCTGGAAGCTTTGATAATGAATGTCAAGGAGTGCAGTGAAAAAAAAGTTGTAAAATTAAATATAAAGACCAAACTAATGACAAAAAGTACAGCAATCACCCTCAGAACTGACAATGAAAATATCAAAGTGATGAGTATTTTCTGCCGTTTAGGGCTGTCTATCAACAGTAAAAGAACAAGAATCAGGAAACACACCACACTCCAGCACTTGATAGAGTAGAACTGACGCTTTGAAAAAGGCACTCGGATGCTTTGATATATCTCAACCAACAAAGATTGGAAATTGGAATCATGCAGGGAGTAGTTTTACCAGTGGCACTCTATGGAAGTGAAGTTTGCACTTTGAAGAAACAGGATAGAAAGCATACTGATGCTTTTGAACTTTTTTTTAGAAGCCTCCTGAGAATACCGTGGGTAGCCAAGAAAACAAGCAAAGGAATCGTCAAACAAATCAGTTTAGAATTCTTAGTGGAGGCACAATGACTAAGGTAGAATTATCATATTGTGGACACATTATGCAAAAACCTAGCTCTTTGAGGAAATTATCTTGCTGGGAAAGGTGAAGGAAAAAGAAGAAGAGGATAATCAGGAATAAGGTAGATTATCTCAATTATAGGAATGAGAGCCATGCTACTTTAAATATCTGAAGTACCAGATTGGGGACAGATCATCCCAGAGAAGACCTGTTTATGTGGCCACAGACTCAACACTGACTTGATGACTTGATCAATCAGAATTTAATTTATTTATTTTCCTAAAAAGACACTTGAAAGGTTTTATTCTTACTATAAATTATCAAGTGTGTGCTAAAAGCAAGTGTATCCAGTGGTGGGATTCAAAAACTTTTACGAGCGGTTCTGTGGGTGTAACTTGATGGGGGTGGCATGACTTGGTGGACATGGCTTAGTGAGCATGGCAGGGAAAGGTACTATAAAATCTCCATTCCCTCCCTACCCCACTAACTTGCTTTCCAGCTCCATTCTCCTGTGCATGGCAGCAAAAGAAGATCCAGCCAATCAGCTGGGACTGAGGAGGTAGAGAATAGATGGGGGTGGGGCCAGTCAGAGGTGGTATTTGCTGATTCTCCAGACTACTCAAAATTTCTACTACCAGTCCTCCAGAACTGGTCAGGGTGTATTATATCTGGATGTATCTACTTTGAGCATCTAGAAACATATTTCTTCATGTTTAACCTTTCCTATTGTTGATATGTGTCCTGGTGTGTGAACTTCAGGGGATAAAAATATAAGGATCGATATACATCTAATCTAATATGTCTTCATAATCCAATGGCAATATTTTTCATATCTGTTGTGACATCCACTTTTCATCCATGTCATTCATGTATCTATGTCTCACAAATCTATCTTTATAGAAATCTGTAGCTTATTTACTTACATCTCTGTACTTTGAAAGCCAGTACTGTAACAATACAAGTTAAAAAAATGAGCAGTAAGTAAGCCCATATGCATAAATGAGACTATTAAAACAATAACATCTAACAATGCATTTTATCTAAAACAGATCCTCATCCTAAATACTTCGGAGTAACCTTGGATTGGACTCTCTCCTATAAGAAACACCTAGATAATATGTCTGCTAAAATTAATACCAGGAACAACTTACTCCAGAAACTAAGAGTATCAAGATGGGGAGCCTCAGCCTCTCAGAATATCATCACAAGGGTTGGTCTACTCCACAGCTGAATACTGCACCCCTGTTTGGCTTTATGCTGACACACTAGCAAGATCGATGTTAGACTAAATGATACAATGAGTATCGTAAATGGCTGCATAAAATCTACTCCTCCTACATGCTGACTCCCCATCTTCAGCCACATTGCAGCATGAGCTTGATGAAGTCAGGAGGCCCTAGTGAAGGAGTTAAAAAAAAAAAATGAGAAACCCACTTCTTCCTGTGCACACTGATCTTCCTCATCTATCAATTGGCAGGCTTAAATCCAGGATGCCCTCTCTGGCACTCACTCAACAGCTGCCTAACAACTTTGACATCAACACACAATGGAAAGCCAAATGGGCTGCTGAACACCCAGATACAGGGAATTACATAAATGACCCCACACAAAAGATACCAGATCTTAACCTTCATCACCAGCATTGGTCAACTCTGAACAGGATCCATACCCAACATGGTATCTGTCAGGACTCATTGTTTAAATGGGGTCTTGTCTCTACCTCTCAGTGTGACTGGAGTGTTCCTCAATAAAATGCCTACCACACTGTGTCCGAATATCCATTAAGAGCTTATACCGGCTCAAGGTCTGTTTTTCTTCAACATAGACCACCCTGTCCTTCAATGGCTGGGAGGACTGGACCTTAACATTTGAACCACTATAAGTCCATGTATTTGTCATATGCTAAACAAACAAACAAATAAACTAAAATAGTGTTGTGAATCAGCAATCTGATGTGAATAAAATTAAATATAATTTAAGGCAAAAATCTCCATGGTGTATGAGATTAAGCTGAAGGTACCTAAAGATAAAGAGAGCATGTAAGCAGGATGGATAAAAGCCAGGAAAAGATTATTTAGGGGAAGTAATTAAAAAGGAACCAATTTGTTAAGGAAAAAAAGAAAAGAAAAATGTCACCCGAAACAGACAAAAGAAATCGAACCTGAGCACATGGAAAACCCCATCCAAGCCCATCAATTGTTACCAGATTTGAGAATCAACAAAATAAGGACTTTGGGAATTAAAGTGGTCTTGAAACTTGCTCACTCTTTGAATCATCGTTGGATCCAGACTTGGCAGGTTTCCATTCTTCTGACTAATGCCTGCCAGCCAAGTTGAAAAGGAGGTGGGTAAGTGTGAATGAGCAGATGTATGCATTTGTGAAAGAACAAATATATAGAATATATACTATAGAATGCACAAAGATCCAGTGAATTTAAAATAACAACAAAAGCTTTGTTATTTATAAATAAACTGGATTTCCATGTGTTCTAAAGAACCATTTATGACACTAGTTGAAAATGATTTGAGTATGATTGTACAAAAGGTGTTTTTTCAAGAGGCAACTGGACTTTCTGGTTTTTCATTGAAGATGTTTTGCTTCTCATTCAAGAAGCTTCTTCAGCTTTGACTGGATGGTGGAGAATGGTCCAGTCAGAGCTAAAAAAAGCTTCTTGGATGAAAGAAAAACTAGAAAGTCCAGTTGTCTCTTGAAAAAGGATCTTTGGGACAACCACAATCTGGATGACTGAGAATCTTCATAGACAATTGAGTGTGGCTATTTTCCAGATCTCTGAGTTTATGTGTGAGTGATTAACCATAAATTGAAATAAAAGCACACACAGAGAAGAAACCTGGCATACTGCTGTTGGCACAGCAGTTGACAAATATTTAGTCACTGCCAATAAAACTTCTTCCTATTGAGCCTGCCAGTCTAGTTGCCCTCATAGGTGGATATTTAAGTTGAGCATCAGGTCATGTACCATGATAGATAGGGCAGTTAGCAATGAAGACATCTCTTCAGTTAACTGGTTCTCAGACTATGTAAAACATTAATGCAAGGCTGAGAAATTTCCTTTCATGTTCCATTTCCTATTCTGTAAGACAAACTAGTTGCTTTAGAAACTCTGTCAGATGAGATTTATGAAGATATTCTTATGATTGGAACATGACATTCTTGCACTTAGTTAATTATACAGTAGCCATGGTGTCTTCAGTTACTTGAGTACTATTTAATTAACTGATTGCAAGAATTTCTCTCTTCTGCCCACTAACATCACAAAAGCATATATCTATATTCTTAAAACATTTAATAACCATGCAAACTTCACTCATAATTGTCTTACTCCATGTAGTCTAAGTTAAATTATTTAATACATATCCCATTTATTCTCAGACATACTTTATTTCCTTCATATAGATATTAAATAGAAATGGGAAAAGAATAACACATTGCAGCTCTTCAAAAAACAATGGCCTAGGACAGTTGTATCCAGTGTATATCAGTACATAACATTGGCTTCAATTTTACATGTCCACTTATTAAAAATTAATCTAAAGCAGACCAGAAAAATATATGTAAGGATTCTGTATCTATGTAGAGATGTAAAAAAAAAAAAAATACAGAAGGAGACTGGGCAGCTAAGACTCAAGAAGCTTGTTAAACAATTATTTAAAGGCAACACAACCCAAGTATTTCATATTTCATACATTTTTGCTGTTAAAAAGTAAGGCATTCACCTATTACTCTGGGTCATATCATAACTATTTCCACCCCAAATAGGGACTGTAATTATATATGTGAAGGCATTGAAAAAAAACAGTTTGGGTCAAAACCCACTTGTACAATATCTTTGTACACTATAAGAAAATAATAAACCAAATTGCTCGTATGAGGGATAGATGGATTAATAGTGTTTTGAATATGAGCATTAATATTTGTAGAGTTGTAATTGCAGGAATGTTCCAATCTCGGATGGCAAACCTCAGATAAAGAATGTTTCCAAGCAAATACAACTCAGGCAAACAAAGTCACTAATCTATGGATAAAGGAGGATTAGAGAGGGGAAGTAGACATATGTTAGACTTTAACTAGAGATAATTAATTGTATAGATTACTGTACTAAACAGTAATGAAAGTTAAGCAGTAACCAAAGTTAACAAATGATGGAGGATAACTAAAAATGTATATAAATGTAAAGACTATACTCCAAAAAAGATCATCATCATAATTCAGTTGTTCGTGATCAAACAACTCGACTTCCTCGTCATTACAACAAGTGGTGCCCAAACAGGGATCCTCGTACTTCGTCCGGCAAGGATTTGGTGCACCTTCAAACCTTTGTGGTTTCTTCAACCTTTTGGTTTCTGTAAGTATGGGGTCTTCGCTTTCTGAGGAACAAAGCAAGCATGTAGATGAATTAGGCTATTTGTTGAAGAAAAATAATACTGAGGTACCACAGAGAAATCTCTTCAGGCTGGTCCAGGAGATTGCAGCTCAGTGCCTTTGGTACCCAGAAAAGGGGTCTTTAAAATTAACTGATTGGGAACGTATTGGGAAAACATTGCATACTGAACCTCAAGCAAAAATAGAAGTTTTGCATGTGTGGCATTTATGTAGGCATGCAATTGAAACATTTGGTCACAATGAACTTTCTCTTTTAGCACTTCCACCTTCACATTATACTAATCATTTGTCATTTGTTCCCCTTCTTCACTGAATATATGTCTTCAATTCCCTCAGCTCCTGCAGATACAGGGCAAAAGCCTCCTGACTCTATTGTTCAGTCTTCTTTTCAGAAAATGGTAGAGACTTGTAAAAGGGATGCCTCTGTCTCAGGAACAGAACTTGCAGAATTACTGTCTGCTTGTCCAGTACAATATCATCCTGGTCAGGGGCCACAGCTTGGACTGCAAGTAGTAGAATGGGAGAGTCTGCCTTATCAGATCTTAAGAGAGTTGAAAAAGACAGTTACAGACTATGGGATTAGTGGTAATTTTACAAGAGGAGTTGTAGAAGGAATAAAAAATGGTTATACAATGATCCCTGAAGATTGGAAGCAAATACTTCGCATGATTTTAACATCCATGCAATATGTGATTTGGGAGAGTGATATGTGAGACATGCTCAAACTGCTGCTTTAGGAGGAGGAGGAGCATATACAGTTGAGCAGCTATTTGGTTCTGGACCATTTGGTACAATTCCTACTCAAGTAGTTCTTCCTCCACCTATATTAACTATTGTTTCTGAATGTGCCTTTCGTGCTTTTCTTAAGGTACCCCAAGCTGGAGAACCTAGAACAAATTTTTCAAACATTCGACAGAATGCCAATGAGCCTTACAAAGCTGACTTTGTTGAGTGTCTGTCCAAAGCAATTAGACAGCAGTTTGATCTTCAGGAAGCTGCTGGTGAACTTCTTCACCAGTTAGCTATTGAAAATGCTAAAGCAGATTGTAAAAGAGCTTTACAGCCTAACGGCTGTAAAGCCTTTAACTCTTTACACTTTGGTGGATATGCTGCGAGTCTGCCAGGATATTGGATCACAAACTTATAAAATGCATATGTTAGCAGCTGCTATTCAAAAAGGACAGCGACCAATTGGTAACTGTTTTAAGTGTAAGAAGCCTGGGCGCTTTCAGAAGGACTATTATTCTACACCTTCTATGCCTCAGAATCCTCCTTCTAAGAAGTGCCCTATTTGTAAAAAGGGATTTCATTGGGCCATCAATGTCGGTTTCAGTCAGGAAACTTGCCAATGGGTGTGGCACCCACTCAGAATCCAAAGCATGCCTTTCCCATTACTCTGACTCTGCCAGCAGTCTCTCTCACTCCTCCCCAGCCACAGCCAGTAGCACTGGGATCAATTTAATCACCCAAGAGGAAATTGAGTTTATATTTCCCATGGAAGTTAAAATAGTTCCATCTCAATTTAAAGGTCCTCTTCCTCCAGGATTAGTTGGCTTAATTTTGCCTCATTCTTCTGCACACAAAAAGGGCTATTTTGTTGCGCCTGGGGTAATAGATTCAGGTTACATTCCTCATGGGTGAATTTTCCTCAAGTCCTTCCTTGTAATTCTTCTGTTGCTCAATTGCTTCTTCTTCTGGTATAGGTATTGGTATAGGTATACCATCTCCTGGTATAGGTAATTGTGGGGATGCAGGATTTAGATCAACTCCTTTATCTGTAGGCTTACTTCATCAGCTGAAGTCCTTTTGTCCTTTTTAATGCTCTTCCTTAATAAACAACCATTTCAAGGGTTATTGGATTCTGGAGCCGATGTTACTGTCATCTCCTCTTTACAGTGGCCAGTACAGTGGCCAAAAATGACAGTTTCTTCATTGTGGGAAATAAGAGGTTCAACAGCTGCTTGGCAGAGTTTTCAAGAAATTAATGTTACAACATCTGCTGGTAAGTCCTTTTTCCTACAACCATGCATTCTCGATATTCATACTTATATTTGGGGCCGTGATATCCTTTCTCTTCTTAATGCTCATTTGATTCTTGATGATGGCTCTTCCTCTTAAATGGGTCTGTTCTACACCAGTTTGGGTGGAACAGTGGCCATTATCAAAGAAAAAACTTACTGCTTTACAACAATTGGTTCAAGAACAATTGGCTGCTGATCATATAGAACCTTCTACTAGTCCTTGGAATATTCTTGTTTTTGTTATAAAAAAGAAAAATGGGAAATGATGTTTCCTTCATGATTTAAGAGAAATTAATAAATGTATTAAATCCATGGGTCCTTTATAGTGTGGTCTACCAAATCCTAATTTAATTCCTAATTTTTATAAATTATTGGTAGTTGATCTTAAAGATTGCTTTTTTACTATACCTTTGCAGCCTCAAGACAAAGAAAAAATTGCAGTTTTTAATAATAGCATGCCCACAAAATGATATCATTGGCGAGTGTTGCCTCAGGGAATGCTTAATTCCCCTACACTTCGTCAATATTTCATGGATAATGCCCTTCAACCCTTTCGGAATAAATTTCCTTCCTATTTAGTCTATCATTATATGGATGATATACTAATAGCAGCCCCGGATTTTGATGAATCTAAGTTGTTAAAAGAGTGAACGAATATTGTGGCACAACAGGGATTGTATATAGCCTCAGACAAAATTCAAAAGGTAGAACCTTATACCTACTTAGGACATAGAATGTTGCACAATTCCTCCATTCCAATTCTTCCTGATACAGAAATCATATACATTAGTACAATGGCAAAAATTACTTGGCATTATTAATTGGGCATGCCCATTCTTCTACATTACAACTGGTGATATGTTGCCCTTATTTCAGTCTCTGAAGGGAGCACAATCACCAGGAGATCTAGTTGTATTAACTGATCTTCAAAGAACATGCCTTCAAGAAATATTGAATAAGTTTAAGCATCGATATGTGGACAGGATAACATCCTTAACAACAGGACTTTGCTTTGCTATTCTTCCCACTACACCCTTTCCCATGGGATGTCTTTATTCTAATGCGTCCCTGCAAGCGGTCAACATTCATGAATGGATTAATTTGTCAGCTACTCCACCTAGAAACATTTATTCTTATCAATCAGCATTAGAGGATTTGATTATTAAAGGTCATAAACGAGACTTACATCTTACAGGACAGGATCTCATTAGCATAGCTTTCACTCATACAAAAGTTGAACATGAGCATTTGATGATGATTTCAGGATCATATCAGATAGCCTTTTCTCAATATGTGGGAAACTTGTTGCATTCTTTACCCAAGGATCTTAAAATAGTGGTTACTACTACTTTAAATCCAGCCTTTTCTTCCATTTTTGTGCAAAATCCTATTTCTAAAGCTCTTACAGTCTTTACTGATGGATCACCTACAAGGGGTGTGGTGGTCTGGCAGATTCAACAACAATGGTATTCTAAATTTACTGCCATGCAGACTTCAGCTCAATGTGCTGAGCTGGCTGCTGTGATTTTGGCTTTACGATTGTTCAGTGACTAACCTATTAACTTGATCGTTGATACTCAATATGTGTATTTAGCTATGCAGTCTCTTCCCTTTTCTTTTTGTGCTCTCTCTTTGGATAAGAATTTGTTATCCTTGTTTTTATCTTTAAAGAATAGTTTGGAAACTTGCTTGTATTCTTTGCATGTAGAACACATTCGAAGTCATACTCCCTTTACTAATGCCTTGACTGAAGGAAATTGGAAGGCAGATGAATCCTTAAAGGATGTTGAATCTTTGTTTGCTGATCCTGTTGCAAGTCATTCTTATTTTCATCGAAATGCCAAATTGCTTGCAAAGCAATTTAAAATTTCATTATCTCAAGCCTGGGATATTGTCCATGCTTGTCCAGCTTGTCAGCAACTGGCAGTTCCCTTTCCAGTGGGTGTCAACCCACAAGGAACCCAAACTAATCAAATTTGGCAAATGGATGTAACTCAATTTTCAACCTTTAATCCATACTGCTATCTTCATACGTCTATTGACACTTATTCACACTTCCTTTGGGTTACTGCTTCAAAACATGAACATACTTCAGATGTTATTTCTCATTGCCTATCCTCTTTTGCTGTAATGGGTCAGCCTTCTCAGTTTAAAACTGACAATTGCCCCACTTATATTAGTAAGGAATTTCAAACCTTTCGTCAGAAATGGAATATTACTTTAGTGCATGGAATTCCTTACAACTCTCAGGGTCAAACTATAGCTGAGCGAGCTCATCGTACTTTTAAGGCATTGCTTCAGAAACAATTACAAACTGAGTCTGGCCCTTACCATCTGTGAAAGATTCAAAATCTCATTGCTGTAGTATTATATATTTGGAATTATTTAACCTTTTTAGATTCTCTTGGAGACTCACCTGTTAATTTGCATTTTCGAACTACTGAATCTTTAGCAAGGCCTTACACAAAGTATTGCCAAGCTCCAGATCCAACCTGGAAAGGCCCTACACCACTGATCACCTGGGGTTGCGGTTACGCTGCCATGGAAGATCCTTCTACTCAACAAGCAGTGTGGGTTCCAGTGCACTGTGTTCTTCCATATCATGGCATGGCTCAGGTCCTTCACAACCTGATTCCAGATTTCAGTCTTCATCTTCAACAACAACTGCAGCAAGACTCTTTACCTCAAAATCCTGAAAATCTTGTTGCTGCTGTTTTTGCTATTATTACCGCTAACTCTGTTACCATTTTACTTGGTATTTTCTTGTTTATGGTTAATGATGTTTCTGCTCAAAATGACACTTCTGTGGTTCATCTTAACCCTAATTTGTGGGTTTGTCATGCCCAATACATGTTTATGACCCATGGATGAACTCCCAATGACATTTGGTCAAATTTCTTTTACCCCTAACTTGATCATGTCTTCTACATTTATTGTCTCACAACTACAATCTATTTCACATTCCTGGCTATTTTCTATACCTCCCATGCAATTGAATTCTGTCCATTGGTGTTACTTGAAAGTTAGTCAATTTACTGTGTTTCTGTTGTCACGCTAAACACACTTGGCTTCATAATTGGTCTGATTATGATGCTGCTCAGCACATATTTAAAAAGCTAGGGAATTATAGTTATTGTTCTGACTACTATTGGTTGTCAGGTACCTTTAGTTCTTCTTTGTATGGAATTAATATAGCTCCTGATATGTATCCTGACAATTTTCCTATTTTTAATGCCTCTGATCAATCTCATACAGGATCGATATGCGCTGGTTGGCAGCTTAAGGATCCTAATATGTAGTTGTTTTTTGATAAATATGCTACTAATGTTCATCCTCAATATTATCAATGTGAAATTTTAGGTTTTTTTACTCTACCTGTTCAAAGAGGTATGCTCCCATTAACTCAACAGCGGCGCTCCTCTCTGGTGCCTACATGTAATGATGAAGTCATTATTGACACACAATTGTCTTCTGGTTCTACGTTTGGCCATGCATTGGCAAGCCCCATTATAGGAGTCCTTACTCTAGGCTCTTATCCTGGCATAATTGCTCAAGAAAACAGACGAACTATTCTTGATCTCACCTGCAGACTTGAAAAATCCATCAGTGCTATCACTGATATTATTTGTGAATTACAGCATGAAATAGAAGACTTAAATCAAGATGTCTTACAGTAGTGTTTTGCCATGAACTATCTTTTAGCCCATCAGGGAGGGTTCTGTGCGTTACTTGGACACCGTGGATGTGCTGTGCATTTTCATTCTTTGAATAAAACTATTGAGGATGAGCTTGCCAATTTACAATCATACATTCAAAATAATATCCATGCTCATTACTCACCTTTTGAGTGGCTAACCAATTGGCTCCCTGATTGGTCTTGGCTCAGACAGTTTTTCTTTTATGCTAGAATTATTATTATTGTACTAATTACAACCTGTTGTTTTATTCAGTGTATTCCAAATTTATTCGCATTGTACCATCCCGCTTCCCTCTCTCTTAACCCTTTTCAATTGGGATACATTTATAAATTTTTGAATCCTCCATTTAAAATAAAAACCGAGGATATGTAGAATTGTAATTGCAGGAATGTTCCAATCTCGGATGGCAAACCTCAGATAAACAATGTTTCCAAGCAAATACAACTCAGGCAAATAAAATCACTAATCTATGGAAAAAGGAGGATTAGAGAGGAGAAGTGGACATATGTTAGACTTTAAATAGAGATAATTAATTGTATGGATTACTGTACTAAACAGTAACGAAAGTTAAGCAGTAACCAAAGTTAACCAATGATGGAGGATAACTAAAAATGTATATAAATGTAAAGACTATACTCTAATAAAGATCATCATCATAATTCAGTTGTTCATGATCAAACAACTCGACTACCTCATCATTACAATAAATATTATTGGGGCCTAAAGTGAAACATGCTAACAAGCATTTTTAACTTTGCCTATCAGTCAATGAACATGGCCTTCTCTGTGTTAGATATATGACACTCCACGTACATTAAGATCTCCTCAAACTGACACATGGTTTGGCACAAGTAGTAATAAAATACACTTGTGCTAAAGGATGAGATAATCTGCCACTTCTTAAACAAGCCATTGCCAGCTCAATGATATTGAATAATTTCTCACCAATCTCCAACTATCTTTCCTGAAACATTTATTGAGAAGATAGTTGGATACAGCTTTAGGGGGGAAATGCAGTGGTGGGATTCAAAAATATTTAATCCTGGTTTTGTGGGCAGGGCTTGGTGGACATAGTGTGGCTTGGTAGGGGTGGTTTGGTGGGCTTGGAAGGGGAAGGATACTGTAAAATTTCCATTCCTTCCCCACTTCTGGGGGAAGGTTATTGCAAAACCCCATTCCTTCCCCACCCCACTAACCTGCTTTCCAGCTCCATTCTAATGTGCAGAGGAACAAAAGAAGACTCAGCCAATCAGCTGGAACTGGGGAGGCAGAGAATAGATGAGGGCAGGGCCAGTCAGAGATGGTATTTTCCAGTTCTTTGCATGACTCAAAATTTCTGCTACCAGTTCTCCAGAACTGGTCAGAACCTGCTGAATGCAACCTCTGGGGAAATCTTATTTGGAAACCTTCCAGTCAAGTTTTAGACATGAGCACAGTGACAAGATGGCATTGATTGTACAGAGATAGTCATGGTGGTCTGGCAATGTTCTTCATGTTTACCTTATGATGGAGAACTTCTATATTTCGCCTGGAAATTTTATGGCAAGATATATTTGAAATCTTAATTCATTATCCATTTCTCATCAATTTATACATTATCAAAAAGTGGACTATGACAGAGTATACACACACCAGAGTATGAAAGAGTAAGCTAAAGATAATAACATTTAACATTCCAAAGAAGAGAACATTTATAGCTCAGGATTGAACTGTTGATTCCTAGGTGCAATCCTTAATTGTTTTCATGCAGAAGTTGCATTATCTACAACACTAGTAATGTATTTCAGTAATGAAATGTCTGCAAATAATCAAAGGACTTCAGAGAACACCAAAGACTCTACAGTAATTAAAGTATCAGCTAATAAAAAGGAAAAGAACCATAGCTGAAAGTGGTTTACACAAATCCAATTTCTATACCTATTTCTAATTTGCTATCTTTGAAAACATCCTTGCTTCTTTCATTTCTACACTTCAAGTCATAAAACATTTTTATTATTTGACTTTGGTTTTGTGGTTCTTATCCCTCCAACAAAGCTTTCTTTGTCTTCTCCTTCTTTTTACTCTACTTACTCTTTATTCATTGTTTGCCTTACAATTATCCACTGTCAATTCAACCATACTACTCAACATATCTTCATACTGGTCTTTCATGTTTATAAACAATACCCACACATTATTTCTCAAACTCTTCTTGATTTATCACATTCACCTAAAATATTCCATTCCCACTCTATTGAACTTAGTTTTGTTTCTTCTGACAAAGTTAGACACCGTACAAGCTTCTTGAATTTTAGCTGCATATTCTTCCTTTGTATTGGAAGTGGTGCGGTAGCCTAGAGGTGGATCTCTAGCCTCACTATCAGGAGGCTGTGAGTTCGAGCCTAGGTTGAGGCAGATATTTCTCTCTCTGGGTACAATGAGAATATATCTGCTGAACAAAACTGCTCCTTGGCGATAGGAGGGGCATCCGGCCAGTAAACACTCTGCTACCTCATCAGGTACAGAAATGGAGAACAATTTGTATTTGACAAGTTGCTTCTTTAAATCAGTAAGTACTATATTTTCTCACATTCATCCATTTTCTTATTGGAAAACAAAAATCTGATCTGCATAAAGGCTATTAGATTATACTCCCTAAATTTAGCCGTCTGTCAGATTTTATAAACTTTCTATTAGAATTGAGCCAAACACCTTTCCATTTGTATAGAAAAAAAGCAGCATTCTATTACTCTTTAAATAACTCAGTCACTGCAAAAGCCCATCACATTGATATTTAATGTTTCCCGATTGACATTATCTATACCTGCAAACTGACCATTTCTCAGCATTCTCACAATATTTATCACTTCCATTTTGGTTGGACATTAAGATTTAAAGTATGAGGTCCAATTCCATTCTTCAACACATCACCATCATTTCCATACACATCTCTAAAATATTTTTTCCAAAATTCACTTTCAATTTTATCCCAAATCATTCTATCATTCTTATGTTTAATTCCATTCTCTCTGTAGAGGCAACTTTTTAATCATCAATTTTCAAAACATTATTTTCTTGTGCCCTTCCAAAAATCTTAACCATTCTTCCTTCTGTTAGGCTAAGTTCCTTGCAGCTATCATTTTTCTCACTTTACCCATTATACAATATCATTTTTTGGAGAAATCATTCTCTTTTATATCTTATTTTTATCTGTAGCTTTTTAAACTTATCATTGCAGCATTTTTATACTTTCTATTACTGTATAATATTGCACACTTCTGTGCTACTCTGTAACACAATTATTTTCACTCTTTTCTGAATAGTTTCCTTATCTCTTTTCCTTACATACTTTTTCATTTATTCTGTTGGGAAATATATAATACATTTTAATACTTTTAATCTAATTTCTTCAGTTCTTTGTTTTCTTTCCATGTCTGTTTTTTTTTTCTTCAAAATATCTACTCTTGACACTATCAAAAAAGGATGTTTCTCACAAATTTAACACTGATTAGCCTGGTAGTCCTCACTACTTCACTCCTTAATGTCTTTGAACACATCAGTCAGCTTTTATATTTATATACATTTCTTTTCTATGTGCACATACAAATAGATTTATCTTCAATCACATGCAGATTAAACTGTTAAAGCAAAAACATACTTTTTTTTTTCATTCTTTAGTCATTGGACAGCCCATCCATTTTAAATTCTCTTTTTGGCACATTGATTCTTGTCATCTAATAAAATTTGTGTGCATTTGCGGATAAATAGATACAAATTCATACTTTTTTTACATATACAGACTACCTTGAATGCCAACATAATGTTGACCATGCTTTCACAACTAGGAGATTTATATAGCATACTTACTTGTGTTCAAGATTATGTTGGAAAAATAGTTTATTTCCTTCTCTCTCAGTTTCCCCCTTGGAAATATGGATCTAAATGATAAGCATGTGTAAGTTTTTGTATGAAGCTGAAACAACATTAATCCTGATATAATAGATTTATTCACAGAACCAGACTTATTCCCTTCACCTATTCTCATAACTCATTTAATTCATTTTGGCTCAGCTTCCATATTTCTTCAGCTCCCAGAGCTATTTGTTTTATTTCCATCTTTTACTTTAATACTGTTTTCTTATATTTCATGCTTTCCATATAAGGCTCATCCCAATGGATTTTTTTAAAATATTACCAAAAAAATAATAATGCCAAAGACATCATCACTGCAGCTAGATTCATTTCAATATGGTTAGTCTTTGTTAACGTAAAAGAATAGATAGAAAATACCATGCCAACCTCTAGATTTGAACTTTGACTCAAATATTTACTGGGATGTTTTGGTCAATGTTTTGATCAATGACAAGACTATAGTTTAGCCATCCTGACCCCAACTCCTTCACAATATCCTCCATAAGTACACTTTGGGCATGTTGATTTTGATTATGGGACATGAAGGTTGTTAGAGGACACGAGGTTGCAACTTTAGTGAGAGAATTTTTCTGATGATCAACAGAACAGTTCTATATAATTCTATTAAGAGCTTTGAAGTTTGTGTTTTAAGATAAAGAGTTGTTTTCTTTAAACCCAGTAGAACTAATTGTTTTTCATCTGAAAAACACTTAAATAAAACATGATTATGCATACTGCTTAATTCAGACACAATTTTAGTTATCAGTAAGTATAGTTAAAGAAGTTTGACTATCATGGTGAACCAGAGTTAAGCAGTAGGGAAAAAATCTTATTGACAGATAACTGCATAACAGTGATGTTTTAGGACTTAAAGGCTGAGAATTTTTTGGCAGATTTCCTCTCTCTGTCCCTGACTCCTTAGTGTTGCTAATTGGACATTGTGGAGAAGCTTGGAAAATGTGTACTCAAAATATGAAAAGCCATATACTTTTTCAGATGTCAGATATAATTAGAATGACATACCTGTGCCACAAAAAGCCACCCATCCCTTAAGTGGCATCAAACTTTTAGAATTGCATGTCACACTTTTCTCAGCTAGAACTCAACCTGAGGCATGCAGCAGCCCAATTATGGCAGCCTGATATGAGATGAGGTATAGGAATCAATGGTGGTGCAATATTGCAGACTAACTCTGCCCACTGCCAGGAGTTTGGTTCTAACTGGCTCAAAGTTGACTCATTCTTCCATCCTTCCAAGGTCAGTAAAAACCCAGATTGTTGGGGGTAATATGCTGACATTTGTAAACTGCTCAGAAAGTGCTTTCAAGCACTATGGAATGGTAAATATATTTAAGTGCTTGTGCTAATCCTATTGTATTGGGGACTCAGAAATCACAATCTACAATATTGGCTGATTTTCTTCAACCAAATGAGAAGCTCATATACCAGCCAGGCAAAGTGAGTTTTGAATGCATTTGAGCAAGACTGATCAGAGAAATCATTCAATCCCTGCCTCCCTGAAGTCCACATGATCCCTCATAATCTTTATGCTCAAGGGAAAGAAAGCCCATGAAGTCTGCTGTGCTTGACCTGGGGATATAATTTCCTGCCCACTACTGGATCCCAAAAATGTTCTGGTTTGACATAATAATAAATGCATTCATAAGGACTGTTTCACTTAATACTGTTCCAAACCACAATATCATCCCTCTTTTGCTTTGACCGAACATGGAAAAGGTTCTTACAAAAAGGATCTATTTTTTTAAAAAAATTCCATTTTAATGCATAGTGGATGAATTATTTGGTAACCATCTACCATTATTTTGTATGCACATTTTTGTTTCCCTAAGAGCAGTGTTTTTCAACCTTGGCAACTTTAAGAAGCATAGATTTCAATTCTGAGAATCCCCCAGCCAGTAAGGTTGGTTAGGGAAATCCACATTGGCTCAGGAGTTCTGGGAGAAGAAGTCCATACCTCTTAAGGCTGCTGGGTTTGAGAAACACTGTTTTGAAGTTTTTACTTTGGTTTTTTTTTTTTAATAGACTTCTAAGTTTTAAAATACTTTAAAGGAAACTAGAGTTGATAATCCATCACTAAAATATGATTAAGGAGACACATGCAATTACTGTTGTTTGCTTTGTTTGCTTTTTTTTTCATTAAAAAATAGTTCCTACCAAGGTATCTCCATCATCATCCATACTATCATAATAAAACCTTATTTTAATGTTTGCCTGTTAAGTTATCCATCATAAAAATAGCATATTGCTATGTCTGATCAAATCTAGAATGTGATACTGTTTTATTTGCGGCTCCTTGAGAATAGAAACAATATCACTGAAAATTATGTGGCATTTCTGTGAGACAGCAGAGTTACTGGAAGGCTCTTGCACTAGCAGCCTATTTCTTCAATATTTTATCATATCATATTTCATCTTGCCACTGGAAGAAATCTTGGGTGTATTTTGGGGTCAGAATATTTGAGTTACCTTGGTTAAAAATAAATCAGAAAGTGGAAGCTGTCAGTGTGATTCTTCTGTCCTGTATGCTCTTTTCTTTTCAATATTTTGTCCATTGGGAAAATAACTTCACAGTGATCTTGAAGTAGTCCTGTAATATGCAGGTTAGAGATTCCAGTTGGAATCAATTTACAGAGTAGCCCCCAGGGTTGCAAGGGCTGGAACATGAAAAATGGGAGGATCAGTTTATTCACCATCCTCCTGGATATATTTCTGCAATGAAGGAAGAAAAGAAGGAAGGAAAGAAGGAAAGAAGGAAAGAAGGAAAGAAGGAAGGAAGGAAGGAAAGAAAGAAAGAAAGAAAGAAAGAAAGAAAGAAAGAAAGAAAGAAAGAAAGAAAGAATTCCCTCTAGATTAATCAGATTGGTTAGAACAGCTGATGTGTTTCTTGCTTGTTTTGTTTAAAATTTTCAGATCATTCATATTTTCTACAATGCCTGCAATAAAATTTTACTCTATTCTGAATCATGTTTTAGCAAGTAGAGAATTTGCTGTCAAACCAACCATATACATTTCTGGTTGTTTGAATGATATTTTCAAAACCATTGTCATAGACCTACTTCTAAAAGTTATACTTCCTAAATTATGCTTCCAAAATTAACTTAAACTGAAACATACTGCAGGCTTTATTTTTGCATGTTTAACTTTAGCAGATTTTTAGGACATGGAAATGTTCAGCAAAAATAATAATTATAATAAAAAACTTAAGGCCCTGTCACACTGCCCAATGGATGCAAAACGTTAGTAAAAAGGACACAACGGATGAGAAAAATGTTCCATCCATTGTTATCCGCGAAAATTTGCATAACTGGAGCAGATAAAACGGAAAGGAACGGACGCGGGGAGGATGCATGGCGGATGGAAAGCGGATGCGGAAGGGAAGCCCAGTGGATGGGAGCAGATGGGAGCAGATGGCACATCCGCTAGGCTTCCGGGGAACCTCAGCAAAGCGGACACGGAACGGATACAGCGGATGCAGAATGGACGCTGAGCGGATGAAGCGGATGAAGAGCGGAAGCCTAGTGGATGCACAGCGGAAGCCTAATGGATGCCTAGCATTAATTGCGCATGCGGGGAGGATGCATTGCTTAAGCCCCGTGGATATAAGGGAAGCAGCTCGGAAGCAGGTCACCATTCAGAGGAAAGACCTGCTGCCAGATGGATTGAAAGCCTTGCCTGCTCTGCCTGCATGCCTGCTTGCAAGCCTTGCTGCCAGCCTTGCTGCAAGCCTTGCTGCCAGCCTCCCTGCCAGCCTTACTGTCTGCCTGCCTGCCAGCCTTGCTGACAGCCTCCCTGCAAGTCTTGCTGGCTGCCTGCCGGCCAGCCTTGCTAACTGCCTGCTGGCCAGCCTTGCTGCCAGCCAGTCTGCCTGCCAGCCTTGCTGCCTGCCTTCCTGCCAGCCTTGGTTCATGTCTGCCTGCCAGCCTTGGTGCCTGCCTGCCTGCCAGCCTTCCTGCAAGCCTTGGTGCCTGCCTCCCTGCCAGTCTTGGTGCCAGTCTTCCTGCCAGCCTTGGTGCCTGCCTGCCTGCATGCCTGCCTGCCAGCCTTCCTGCCAGCCTTGGTGCCTGCCTGCCTGCCAGCCTTGGTGCCTGCCTCCCTGCATGCCTCCCTGCCAGCCTTCCTGTCAGCCTTGGTTCCTGCCAGCCTCCCTGCCAGCCAGCAACCCCAAAACCATGTGGAAGCACAGCAAGCCTCAGCCATCTGCTGCCAGCCCTTGCAAGAGGGACAGGGCTACCATCCCACCCCCTGGCCCTCACTCTGGTTCTGCTGGGGCTTCTACAGCACGGGCTCGCTCTTCTGGGGCTGGGGCTTCTGCTGCTTCTGCTTCTGGAGGAGCTGATGACAAGCACTCCAGCACCAGCCACCTCCACAGCACCTGGACCCTTCACCCCTGAGACTGAACAACCAAGAGGAGTGTCAGAGACTCATTTTTGTTTTATAGCTTGTTGTTAATAAAGTATATTTTTGATTCACACACTTGCTTCATTTCTTTTTTTTAATAAAGTCTTGCTGGAAACTTTTAGAAATGGTTTAAGCCTTTGCATGCTTGTGGGATGGGTTAAGATAGCAGTGGGATGGGTTGAGATAGCAGTGGAATGGACAGGGATACCTGTGGAATGGGTAATAGCTGTGGGATAGATAAACCTCCAGTGCAAGCATAGTGGGACTGTATGGTCCACCCTCCCAGGTGCCACACCTATGGCCCTTTATCATCAATAACAATGTAATCAATCATCAACACATGTCAACATAAACACAACTCTTTATTAAATGCCTTGTTCATTGTAGGCCCACCCAACATACATGGCCCAATCTCATCCGTGTGATGAGACAGGCTGAAGGAAGCACCCATTAATCATCTATCATCCTGTCTTGCCACTCCACTGCTCCAGCTGGGGAGTTGCACCATTGTCTCAGGAGGTTGCGCTGCTTCTTCCCTTCACATGAGGCTCTGTTGGGGCCTTGCACATCCTCAGTGTCTATCAGGTTTCGCCCTTGCCTCCATTCCCCAGGCTCCATGTCCCCATTGCCTTGCTGGAGGTCCACGAGCCTGTTCTGCAAGACTGGGTAGTGGGTGCGCATGAGATTGTGCAGAATGCAGCAAGCTTCCATGATCCTCCTCACAGTCTCTGGGCGATGCTGCATGGTGGTGAGAAGTACCTGGAACCTGTTGGCCAGGATGCCAAAGGCGTTCTCCACCACCCGCCTTCCCCTGGACAGCCTGTCGTTGAAGATCCCCTCTTCATGGGTGAGGCATCTGGAGGTGTAGGGCTTCATGAGGTAGGTTGTGAGGGAGAAGGCGTCATCCACCACGATAAAGTAGGGCACATCTTGCGTGTCGTTGGGCAGGGGGTCTGGATCTGGGAAGCCCATGATGAGATTGCATTCCAGCCCACCCTTGAGGTCACTTACGTTGTATACCTGGGCATCTGAAGATGAGCCATTGCCTGAAGCATCGATGTACATGAACTTGTAGTCAGCATCGCCCATGGCGAAGAGGATGATGCTGAAGAAGCCTTTGTGGTTGTGATAAGAGGACCCTGAGTTGCCTGGCGCTTTGCAGGCCACGTGCTTGCCATCGATGTCTCCAACGGTGTGGGGGATACCACTGCTCTGCAACTTTCTTCCATCCTTCTTCAGTGGAGGGGTACTGGAGGAGCTCCTCCTTGTATTCTTCGATGATGCCCTGCACCACTTCTCTGACCACAATGCTGAAGGTGTTGTGTGGCACCCTCCAGCCGTACTGCATGCTCCTGTATGTGGTCCCTGAGGCCAGGTGGCACAGAGTGAGTGCCACCTTGAGCCCAGGTTCCAGGCTGGGCCGGAAGTTGGTGTTTGCCTTGGTCAACCTGGGTGTCAGGCGCTCCCAACTTCGTCAAACATGGCTGGCGGCATCCTCATAAAGTTCTGGAATGCCCGAGTGTCTTCGTTCCTGAGCTCCACCATCAGCTTGTTGTACAGTCCGTCCTCTGCTCTTCTCCCGATCCATCTTCAGACACAGACGCTTCTTGGCCGCCTCTTTTTCTTCCCGTAGTAGAGTTCACAGAGCCTGTAGATGGCTTCGCACTGTTGCAGAACGATGGTGGCTGCCAAAAGGACTTTGTAACGATCCACGATGGACATGACTGGATGCTGTGGAAGAGGAAGAGTCAGATGAAGGCTGCAGAGGTCTGCACCACAGGGCTGCTGTTCTGAAAGTGAGATCCAGATGAGTTGCTCCCCCTTTTTATAGGCAGTATAGGTGTCCCTTTGCATCCTCTAGGCATCCTCTAGCCATCCTTAATATCCAAGATAGGTCCCCTCTGCGAAGGTTTTTTCCATTTTAAATGCTTAAATCCGAGCGGATGCGAGTTGTGCGGATGCGGAATGGATGCCTAGAGGATATAGCGGATGCAGAATGGACGAATTGGATACATTTTCTGCGCAAAAGTTTTGAGCATCACAAAACTTTCTGAGCAGATGAAACATCCATAAACGGATGCTGGACGGATAGAGAGGAAGCAAAACGGAAGCAGTGAGTACAGAACGGATACATCACGTTAACCAATGGATGGCAAGCTTTTTTGTCTGTTTTACATCCTCTTTGCATCCATTGGTGCAGTGTGACAGGGGCTTTAATCCTGAGTTGACTCAAGCTTTCATCCTTTCTCATTCAATAAAATGTGGAGTCAGATTATTGAGGGCAATATGCTGAGTCTATAAAGTACTATGAAATGGCCTATAAGTCTAAGTGCTATTATTATTGCTGTTGATATTTCTTCTTCCTGCTTCTATTTCATGTCCTGTTAAAGAGAAAATAAACTACCAGCATCTCTATGTTTGAGAACACATGATAAAAGCAAACTTCCAGTTCTGTAAATTGGAAGTTGGTCTTGGGCCATTAGATTTCTCTTGATCCGATAAATCATGGAATCAAAGAAAAGGAACTCCATTCTTATCATGAGTCATAAACTTTCCACTTTCACTCATTATATTGTCATTACATTAAACTGTGAAATACTCTGCTTTTCTTCTGATGGCATCCTTGTGACAGGCATATCCTGATGGAAATGACAGGCATGCTAAAAGTCCTGTTCAGGCTTGTCTTAGCTGAGGAACTTGAAAATCATTCAGTCGTCTCTACAATCAAGCTTACTGTGTGGATTGATTTTAAGGATAGATTGATAGTAAAAGCTATTATTATCTATACTATGCAGGTCAATACAAGTGAAGAAAACATTCCTTCTTTTCAAGCTTTGCTATTTTTCAGCTTTTTCTGGTTTTCACCATGGCAAAGTTGATGATTTTTATCTATACATGGAAGGAAAATCTGTGGTGCTTTTCCATTTTAATCTCTGCAACCCAGGTGATCCATTATGGGACACCTATAGTACAAGGTGATCTCCAACTTCATGTCCATCATGATACTGTCCATTTTGCTAACTCCTAGTATGATCTGTTGAGGTAATTCCCCGTTAGGAGAATGAGCGCATCCAGGGAGACGTATTTTGAGAGAAGTGTTTGTATAACACATACACAGTACACAGATACACTGTACAGTAAATGTAGGTTTTTACTTCCAGAAAGTTTAAGCAAAGTCCAAACACAGTCCAAAGTCATTCACAAGTAAATCAATCAGTTTTGTAATCCATGGAATATCCAAATATCAAAGTCCAGTGTCAAAAACAGTTCAGTTTCAGACTTACATTGAATCCAGTAATATCAGTCAATTATGAAAAATGGAGCAATGGCAATACTTTCCAACAGAAGGAAATAAAGATACACTCACACTCTCTTCTGAGACTCAGACTAAAACAACCCAGGTTTCTGGCTCCATCTTATGGCTGTTTGAAAAACCACATCCAATTGCATGCCCTTTCATTCCCTTAAAGAGATAGTAGTAAAATGCTTATCCTGGTTTATATATTTCTAACCCAAATACCTGTTAGGAGACTCATATTCCTAACATGATCACTCTAGATATGTCACTGAGAATTGATTTGCTGTCATCCACACTTCATATCTGCTTCTAGAATAATCAAGGATGTGTTAGAAAAGGTTTACTGCTTTCTATTTGTAGAAAGGATTTCCTTTTAATGTTCATGAAACATTCCTTCAATCTCTTGACCTGTTTTCTATCAACTGTCTACTTGTACTGAATGTTCTGTTATCCATATCTGACTTGACTTCATTTTTATTTTACATGGCCCTTTAGTGTTCATGTTCTGGAGACATGACACTATGTACAGACTAAATATGGATTACTCAGTTCAAAAGTAATCGAGATAAGGATATATATGTACAGGTCTTGCTACTGAACATCATCCATGAATTTCATCATGAAGCATTATTTTAACTGAGTAAACAATAAGTGCTGGTGCAGTAGAAGAGATCTAACTTTGATAATTCCAATGCAAGCTGTCACTGAGGTTGTTTTCTTTGTATTTTGTTGTTTAACAATTATGTGAAACTGCTGATAGAAGTCTTCCACCGATTTGAAGTGAGGTGTCATGCATACTAGGTGTGGGATTCAAATCTTTTAACAACTGGTTCTGTGGGCATGGCTTAGGTGATGGGCATGGCTTGGTGATCATGTTATTGGCTGGGTGTGGCCAACTTAATATCACTCACATCAAGCCATGCATCTCCTCCCCTGGCCTCTCATGACTGTGGGGATGCTGCAACAGTCGTAAGTGTGAAAAATGGTCATAAGTCACTTTTTTTCAATGCCATTGTAACTTTGAATGGTCATTCCACACAAGCAAAGTACCAGCAAAGGAGGGGGAAATAAACTCAGAGATGTTCTTGAGACAGGAATATTAGTCCTGCCAAGAATGTAATTAGGGTTAACGGAGAGACTGTTTCTGTAAGCAACACTAAAATGTTTCCTTCCTGCCTTCCTTACAGGATTAGGCCAGTAATTTCTTCTAATAACAGGTTCTCCAAACTGTTTAGAATGTTAACAACCAGTTTTAGCGAATAGGTGTGAACTGGTAGAATCCCATCCCTGGTGCACATTCTCTATCCTGCAGATCTAAGCCAGAGATGAAATGGAAACTCTGATTCAATACTTGGAGGTGAAGGACTGGAAAGGGAAAAAAACAACAATTGATAGAAGCATGACAGTTGCATTAAACTTCATCCTAAAATAATATCTTCTGTGGTAGCACATCTAGAAGAGGTGGTACTACATCTACATCTCTCTGGAAGATCAGATTGACAACTTGAGGGTTCTCTTTGACTTCTGGTAGATAAACTGATGGAGACATAGCTATTGCTCAGCTTTGTCTATCATACTACTTGCCCTTTCCTGCAGAAGGAGGCCCTGAAAACAGTGATTCACTCCCTCCTCATCTCCTGACTAGATTACAAAAATATGTAAAACGTGAGGTTGGTTTTAGAAGTTGCCAATGATCCAAAATGAAGCAACCTACTTGTTGGCAGAGGTAAAATTTTATTTGCCCATAATTCCAGTCCTGCAGTGTCTGCATCAGAGGTTGTATTCAGGAGGTTCTAACCAGTTTGGGAGAACCAATAGCAGAATTAGTTTGGATAGTTCCACCAGTAGTTTGGAGAACTGGCAAATACCACCTCTGATTGGCCCCGCCCCCATCTATTCGCTGCCTCCCGAGTCCCAGCTGACCAGCTGGGTCTTCTTTTGTTGCCCTGCACAGGAGAACAGAGCTGGAAAGCAGGTTAGTGGGGTGGGGAGGGAATGGGGATTTTGCAGTAATCTTCCCCCAGAAGTGGGGAGGGAATGGAGATTTTACAATATCCTTCCCCTGCCACGCCCACCAAGCCATGTCCACCAAGCCATGCCATACCCACCAAGTCATGCCCACAGAACCGGTAGTAAAAAAAATGAATCCCACCAGTGGTCTGCACTTATTACCAGTAAGCTTCTGGATACATTTCAAATAATGTTTAACCTTAAAGCCCTTCTCACACATGTTCCTGCAAGACTGAAGTTCACATTGAAGTGAATCCTATTCATATCCAGTGCATATGTCTCAATTTGGGAAGCAAAGAGTTCCATCACATCCAAGGGCAGCAACAACAACTAAATATGTCCATTAGTTCTCTGGGAAGCCCCTACCCCACTTCCAGTAGAATGAAATATTTTGGGAAATATTAAAAAAAGGAAGGATTAAATATTTCCCTTAAAGGAGAAATGGAAAAAAAAAATCTTAAGGGAGGAAGAAACCAGCTCCAGTTTCCTTGCCCTAAGCAGAAACTGTGGAGTCAGCTTTTAGAAATGCAGATTTGGCAATCCACTTGGAAAGACTTGGACAACACAGAAACTCAGATAAGCAAACAAAAGGTTGACAAAATTAGCTCAGACAAACACTTAGAATTTGCATTTCCCATTTTGCATATAGAGCCAGAAATAACCCCTACAAGACTCCTACATGACCCTTCCCATGAATTCAGAAGGTATAATCTGCCCACTCTAAACTCCATTTTGTCAGTTGCACCAGAACCACAAACCCTGGTGATTCTGCTTCATCATTAGGCTTCTTTCCAATCAGCCTCCATGTTGTTTTCAGCATCTTTCTCCCAGCTTGGAACTGAACCACTTGGATTTTCCTTCCAACAGTTCAGAATCCTTTCTTGTGAATGTTATTACAAATTGGGGGGGGGGGGGTGTTAGATACCATTTTTCTCTATCTATTCCCCTCTCTTCTTTATTCCCTTTTATATTTTTTCTAAAATTTCCAAAAATAATGGGTAGCATTTTATTATTTAAGGCAAAATAAGAACTATTTATCCTTTTACATAATGTTTTTACTAAAGGTTCAGGACTTCAATTGTTGTTCAATTCAATGTTTCCATTGATATGCAGTCTGGGGTTATTTCTTGGATCCATAAATGCTAAATAGAATCTGATGTTTGTTTGTTTTTTGTTAGTTTGTTTGAATGGGAAAGATATAAAGAAGTAAATAACCAGTCAATTGGTTGGTTGGAGACAATGCTTTGGAACAGGAAGTTTTATATAAAAAGTTTGATTTCATTATTTCTCCAACTTTTGATTTGCATAAGTTGAAAGTGATTATTCAAAAGGAAAGAGGCTTAGAATGGAAAAAAAGAATGGTGCACTATCTTCTTTTCAATATCCAGATGTTTAAAAATCCAAAAATAATTCATAGGTAATTCAGTAAGCCACAAAAAAGTCCTGAGCATACAAAAGCAATCAATTTCTTCTTTATACTCTTCTGATTATATTATATAGTATATATAATATACTATATTTGTTTTCTTAGGCTTTCGCGGGTACTTACATGTGTGCTGTTTAGCTTCCTTCGGGTATTATCCCACGTCATTGTAGTTCTGTTAAAGTTGTAGCAACGTTTCAGCAGAATCTCATCTGCCATCCTCAGGCTTCTGTATAGAGTTCCTGGTTCCAAATTTGAACTATGCACCCTGACTGAAGTATTGACAGCCAATGGCTTCCACAAAAACAAAATCACCAACTTGATCCACAAAAACACACCAAGACATAACAGAGACCTAGAAGATCAACAGATCTATGGAACAGCTGTCCTGCCCTACATAAGAGGTACCACAGATAAAATCAGTAAGATACTACACAGGCATCACATCAAGACTGCCTTCAAAACAGACAAAAAAATAGCAGCCATCCTGAGGAACCCAAAGACAAAATTGACCTGGAAAACCAAGGCATATACGAAATTCCCTGTACATCATGCCCGGCCACATTCATTGGACAGACCAATAGAAGAATAAGTACCTGCCTTGATGAACACAAAAATGCAGTAAAAAAGCTGGAACACACCTCCTCACTAGTCCAACACATGAAAACCACAGGTCACAACATCAACTTCAAAGGCACTAAAACCCTAGCCACTATAGAAAACCCCAACCACAGAATCATCAGAGAAGCCATAGAGATTGAAAAAAGACCTGAAAGCATGAATAGAAGAGATGATTCCAGCAGACTGTCAATCATTTGGAAGCCTGCACTCTCAAATAGAAAGATCTCCATGCCACAAGCCAGGCAAACACCTGGGCACAAACAGACTCCCTCTGATAGCTCCAACCCAAACACCCCCCCACCAGGCACCCAGGTGAAACCCAGCTTGCTAATGAAGAGCAGCCGTCCCTTCACACGGAGCCAAGCTGCACTGAAAGCCTCCAACACAAGAACAGAGTGTTGCCAGCCAATCAAAGCCACAAAACAGACAGAAGAAACCAGAAACACCAATCAATCAAACTCCAAGTCCAATGAACACAGATCCAGGCTCCCAACCAATCAAAATGGACCAGCCTCAAATTTGAAACCATTTGGAACTAACTCTATACAGAAACCTGAGGATGGCAGATGAGATTCTGCTGAAACGTGCTACAACTTTAACAGAACTACAATGACGTGGGATAATACCCGAAGGAAGCTAAACAATATACTATATTATATATATAATATATATATAAAATATCTTATAAAATAAGATATATAAAATATCTCTTCCCAAAATTATATACTATATTATAATATATAGTAAATAATTTTGGGAAGAGATATTTTGTAAATCAACAAGACCTGGAAATGGTTAAGAGTAGAAAAACTGAAGGAGTCCGAGAAGTGAATTCTGGCTCCCTGAGACCAAGTCTTAAGGACAAAAACATACAAAGCCAGAACTGAGAAGACTTCAATGAACTCCAATGAGTGAAAACAATAAAAATAAATACATTAAAAAGAAGTTGGCAGATTCTCAGTCATCCAGGTCATGGTTGTCCCAAATGTGCCTTTTCAAGAGGCAACTCCCAGAAAGTCCAGTTGATTCTTGAAAAAGCACCTTTGGGACAAGTAGTTGGCAGGTTATGCATGTATCATGAGTTCATGCAGATGGAAAACCAACAAAAAAGAATAATCAGGAATTGGATCAGATTTGAGCTAGTGTATTATTTGGTCAAGAACTGATCCTGAGTTAATGATGCAGAAATAGATATTCATTTCAAGTGGAATTTGCACATTTCTTAAAGCTTTTGGCTTTGAATTTTTTTTTCAAGTAACAAAGTAATATTTTAATAGGTAGGTTTGTAAAATGAATATTTACTCCATGTCTCACATTTCAGTATAAAATGCAAGAATGGGAAAATGAATCAGCCTGTCTTATACCAGACTGTGTTTCAGTTCTGATATATTACACAATTGGAACTATAAAGCTTCTGTATTTATTCTCCTTTCCTGTAACAATCAACTGTGCCTCCCAGGCTTTTAAATGTAAACTCCCAATCTTTCTAAGATTTATGCAGGTCCTTAACTTTACTCCCTGTGAACTCAATGTGGTATTCTTTGAAACCCTACAGTCTTAAGTAAAATAAAACCTTTTAATGCTGAGCTGCCCTTCCTTTTAACAGTAAGCTCGGACAATACTGCACAACAGTGTGTAATAATCTCTTGAAACTGCAGGAAAACACACACTTATTCAGCCTTTTGAGTTCCAAAGCTGGGTAGTTGGTCAAAGTTTAATCAAGGAGATTGAATGAAACGTAACTGATTTTGAAGAGTTATCCATTTTTACTAAAGAGCAGTACACATAGATTTCAGGTAATATTTAATGGATTCTTTGACATGCAATCAGTCATCTACTGTAGTTTTTGTGCAAGGTTTTAACAATGACTTTCCATTTTATTGAAAAGTTGCCTATGATTACTTAAAAGCCTGCTGCCTTGTTACATCACATTTCCTGCTCTAAGAAACAGTATTTGCCAATGTATACAACTGTAATGAAATTCTGTTTGGCAAGTAGTGTGATTATTACTTTCCTTCCATTATTTAGAGGCTTCTGTGGTTTGAAAGCTGGAGTGACATATATAAATCTCTTATAGCCAGAATTTGGATTTTTTTATTTTTTTAAAATATTACTTATATACTTTTGAAAGATTTGCAAGACAACTGTGAATAATTTAATTATTTGTCAAATTTGTATGGCCATCCATCTATCCAATTACACTCTGGGCTTTGAGCATCCCATATAATACATCAACAGCAGCAACAAAATTCTGACTCCAGGCCTTCTCGATTAAAAAAAAATTAAATTAAATTAAATTAAATTAAAAGTGCGGCCTTAATCTCTGTGGAAAAAAAATAAGTCTTTGTTGCCTTTCAAAAGGCCAATAAGTTTGGGCTTGTTCATATCTCTTCAGGGACACTGTTTTAGAGCACAGAGATCATTTATTTTATTTATTTTATTTTGTTTGTCAAATATATACAAGATAACAAGTATAGGTATAAACATAAACAAATGAAGTAAATACAGATAAATGGGGACAGTAAGACAGGGACGGTTGGCACGCTGGTGCGCTTATGCATGCCCCCTTTATGGACCTCTTAAGAATGGGGTGAAGTCCACAGTAGATAGTTTGAGGTTGAAGCTGTGAGGGGTTAAGGCTGTAACAATGGAGTTGGATAGGGCATTCCAGGCATTGACCACTCTGTTGCTGAAGTCATATTTTCTGCAATCGAATTTGAAGCTGTTTACCTTGAGTTTCAGTGGCAGTATTCACAGGGGTGGGATTCTACCAGTTCGTACCTATTTGCTAGAACTGGTAGTTATCATTTTAAGCAGTTCAGAGAACCAGTTGTTAAAAGAAATTCCTGGCCTAATCTTGTCAGGAAGGCAGGAAGGAAGCATTCTGGTGTTGCTTACAGAAACTGCTTCTCCATTAACCCTTATTACATTCTTGGCAGGACTAGCATTCCTGTCTTAGGAACATCTCTGGATTTCCCCCCCTTCTTTGCTGGTACTTTGCTTGTGTGGAATGAACATTCAAAGTTACAATGGCATTTAAAAAAGTGACTTATGATCATTTTTCACATTTATGACTGTTGCAGCATCCTCACAGTCATGAGAGGTCAGGTGAGGAGACGTGTTCCTCGATGTAAGTGACATTGAGTTGGCCACACCCAGCCAATGATATGACCAACAAGCCATGTCCACCCAGTCACATGACCACCAAGCCATGCCCATCTCTTAAGCCATGCCCACCGAACCAGTTGTTAAAAAATTTGAATCCCACCCCTGGGTATTCAGTAGGTTCTGATCAATTCTGGTGAACCAGTAGCAGAAATTTTGACTAGTTTGGAGAACCAGCAAATACCACCTCTGACTGGAGATTTTACAGTATCCTTCCCCTGCCACGCCCACCAAGCCATGCCCCCAGAACTGGTAGTAAAAAAAAATTGAATCTCACCACTGTTGAGTTTGTATTAATTTTTTGCCCATATATTACTGTGGTTGAAGCTGAAGAAGTCATTGACAGGCAAGATGTTGTAGCAGAAAATTTTGTGAACTATGCTTAAATCAGACCGTAGGTGGCTTAGGTTGTCCATATTGTCTAAGCCCAAAATTTCAAGCTGGAGGCAAGGGAATTCTACTGTGAGTGGAGGAGTGGGGTACTTTTCTCGAGAAATACCTTTGAACCTGCTCAATTGTGTCAATATCCTTTGTGTAATAATTATGTAATAATGTAATTATGACAGAGAAGGACCACTTCCTAGAGTCCACCTCACTCTTCTGTGAGACCAAGTAAAACAGGCAGAAACCACCAAGGACATGTGTCCTATAAATAATCTAGCCTCCTGACAACTGGTTCTTTGATGTATCCAGAAGCCTACATATCAGTGCAACTCAGACAGCTGCTATATTCTGGACCAGCTGAAACTTCCAAATACTTTTGTGAAGGCAGTCCAATGTAAAGCATGTTGCAGTGCAGGTAGTCATCAGCTTTTGACCACAATTGAGCCCAACATTTATATTGTTCAGTGAGAAATTTATAAAGTGAGTTTGTTCCACTTTATGACTGTTCTCACCACATTGGTTCAGTGAATCACTGCTGTTCTTAAATTAGTAACACCATTGTTAATGTGATGACCCAGAGTATAACACAAATGTAACAAAATCCAAAATGTAAATAAATGTCCTTTAATGCATCCAACTTGTCCGCACTGTTCAATAATACTCAGTTGGAGATAAAATGTTATCAAAAATAATCTTCAAAACAAAGCAATACAGTCCGAACTTAATGAGCAGATAGAAGTGAAATAAAAAACCAAACTACAATGGCAAAATGTCCACAATGGAACAGGAGAAGTATTTATCAAATTCAAGGAGATAACAAGGCGCTGTCTGTTGGAAAGATGCCAACCAAGATAACTTCAGACCAAAATATGCTTTGTTTTCAGTGTTTGCCAGTATGCAGGTCCCAACTCTTATTCAGTTCTCACGCCTGCAGCCCATGATGAGGATCAAGGCTCTCTCCTCCTGAGGAGACCATGTCTCTCTCTTGTCTTCTCCTCCCTGTGTGCCCTAGGATGGAGAGGGGATGGGCTTGGGTCCTCCTCTGCTCAGCCGGCCTCTGCCCTTCCCCAGCCTCCTCCACAACCTCTGGAGCCACACTTCCATTCCCTGTCTGCTGTTCCTCCTCTTCCTCAGGGTCAGTCTCCACCAGGGGCATGGCAGTCAAGGAAATCTACTTTCCCCATTGACTTTGTCAGAAGGACACAAAAGGAAATCACATGACTCAGGATGCTGCATCCGTCATAAATATGAGTGAGTTGTCAAGCATCCGAATGTAAATCACATGGCCATAGGTATGCTGCAATGATCAGAAGTGTGCAAAATGGTCATAAGTTACTTTGTTCAGCACCGTTGATACCTTGAACAGTCACTAAATGAACTGTTGTAACTTGAGGACTATCAGTAGTCTAATTGGGAGGTGACAAAAGTTTGAGTGATCAAAGTTGTGCTTACCAATCTTGGAATGAGCACACAAAAAGCTGGTGGCAAAAGCCTTCCTGTCACCTGTTCCTTGGCAAGGTGTAGCAATTATGTCTGGGGTATGCCACTCCACTCAGAGCTATTGATGGAAAACAACTTGGATGGTGGGGAGAGCAGACTAGCCACTCAGTCTCATTCACAAGTGTACCACAATAGCCATAAAGCCAGGGGAAATTACTGAAGATGGTGGAATACAGCTTAGCAATGAAAGTTTGACAAAGGCACAGGCACTCGAAGAAGGCTGCAAATGTTTGG
The DNA here is from genome assembly GCA_015471245.1 of Laticauda colubrina. Lineage (NCBI taxonomy): Eukaryota > Metazoa > Chordata > Lepidosauria > Squamata > Elapidae > Laticauda > Laticauda colubrina. The sequence goes on from BLBF01000073.1 coordinate 22,821,301, forward strand.
GAATTGGGAAGGTTCCGGTTCATTACAGAATCCAGTCTATGAAAAAAGATCTTCCAAATGTACCAAACATGTTCAGAAAATTTTGAAAACAGAGCTGATTGGTGAAAATGTCATTAAAGAAATCAATACATGGGCAGTTTCTGTTTGTCAATATAAAATCAGAATTGTTGATTGGCCCCAGATGGAACTGGAAATCTTGGATCAGATGACAAGTAAACAAATAACAATGCACCATGCATTGCACCCAAAGAGTAATATAAATTGCTTGTATTTATGAAGAGCCAAAGGAGGTAGAGGACTCTTACAGGAAAATCAAAACGGCCTGAATAACTTCATTAACAAAAGTTAAGAACAGTTGCTAAAGGAAGTCAATCAAGAAAGGCTCTTGAAAACAACAAAAGTGAAAGGTATATATAGAAAAAAACAACAACTGAAAACCAATTTGTTAATTGGAAGAACAAGACAATGCATGGTCAATACTTGAAGGCTACAGAAGGGGGGAGCATTAAAAACACATGTGGAGTTCATTAAAATCAGAAGTGTTAAAGAAAACTGAAGGCTTTGTGTTAATGAGTTAAGAACAAACTTTGTCAACTAATTGCATGAAGGTAAACTTTCAGTATGTAACAAAGAATAGCAATTGTTGCCTTGCAATGAAGCAAGTAATCATTTCATTAGTGACCACATTCATATTTTCTTAAACAGGGTAATGACCAAGTTGGCAAATTATCCTTTATGAACTTTGCCAGAGGTTTGGATCCTAATGTATCAAAAATTACCATAGTAGAGCCATAAAAGTTGAGAAAATTTGGAAAATTGAGTTACAATCTCATGACAATTTAAGGTCCAATAGATCACTTATATCCTGCAAAAATATTTTTAACACCCTCAGATAATAACATCTGCTTAGCCAAGGTGCTTCCGAAGGACTTGATGGATGGATAAAAATGCCAACTCCAGTCTAAACATTTGGCTGACTGTGCAACTGACCACAATAGCACTTTAATTTTTTTTTTATCTTGATCAGAACTTTTAGGTCTTTTGTTAGAGGCAGAACAGAAATGTAGCATCTAACTGCAAGCAATTTTGAAGCAGCTGTGTTTTTCCAGGATCCATCACCAAATTCACACATATTATAAAGAGATAATAATCATGTTGTTCCAAAAGTCAACTGAGATGTTTGGTTATTTAAGGATGATGTTCTCTTGCTTATGTATTTCTATACATTTTATAAATAAAGTTTCAATTTTAAACCAGTTTATATTATAATTTAATTTACATTTCCTGGGAGTGCAGTTTTTCCATTACTGGCATTCAGGTTCTAATAACTTGGGGCATGTTTAAATTTTGATGATATTCACCCTTTAGTTTTAAAATAAGTTAAGCTGGTTTGCAATACTTACACAAAGGGCAATTATTGTTAATATGTGGCTCTAAAAAATATTTGGGAAGAAGATATGGAAATTTGCATTTTGTAAATTGCAACCCACCTACTTAGTGGGTTTTTTTTCTTCTCAATTGTGGTTGAGTGTATATTAATTTGGAAAATATGAACATAAGATTTAATTTCAGTGTGAACATTTATAATGATTGAATGCTCTCAACAACTATAAGTTTATACTAGGGTATGCAATATATAACATATACTATATCTGAAGTAGTTGAAAAAATGCTGGTAAAAGATTTGTCTGCTATTATACATTAACAGCTTGTGTAGATATTTTCTCTAGCTCCTTTTTAAAAAAAATTCACCTTCCAATTTTTGGATATGAAGACCATGTAGACCATGAAAGTCAGACAGATTAACATGATGACAGATAGCTAATGTAAATAACTTGGAAGGTGCACAATATAATATATTCATTATCAATACATTTCCAAACTTCAGATTTATACAATTTTTTTTCCCAAAAATAGAAACTTTGGGAAAGAATCCAGTTAAATCTGATGACTATTTCATTATCAAATTCCTCTAAGCATCTTCAATCATAATGCTGTATGTGTAGGTGTTTGTGTGGGTGTATTTTAATTGCATGTTACTAATAAAAGCCATACTGGACTAAAGGATTATACTCCAAATAGGCCTATTGATTTTCCAGCTCAGTGGTTTGATTCTTACTGTTTTCCCCTGTTGCTAAATGTGGAAAATATTAAATACACAAAGCAGTCATGCATTGTAAAACAAGTTATTTGGCTCCCTTTGTGCTAGAGACATTTCAGCATACAGGGACGAGCAAGAGAAAAGCTAATATCTATACTTCAGAGAAAGAAAAGTGGATCGCCTGTCCTGTGTGCCAACAATTTTCTTCAAGTAATTAGTCTAATATTTTTTGTGTGTCAACAAATTGCTTCTTTGTGCAAATTGCATTAATTACAGTATAATCTGAAATTTCAGTTTAATGGCCTTAAATGTCTTAAAGCAAGCAAAAAACAAACTATGAATGATTTGGATAGGATAAAAAATGGAGAAAATAAGTGAGAACTGTAAAGATAATGATAAGTTTTGAATTGGGGGCAGCCAGTGGTGGTATTCGACTGGTTTTGCCCAGTTCTGGAGAGCTGGTAGGACCGATGAGCAATGGAGACTCAACTGATTCTCTCTGCTGCTCTGTTGTTGGGTCCACCTGCCTGCCTGGGCTCCCATACTCACCTTTATTTGCTGAATTTGAAGCACAGCTGCTTTGCACAGCACAGAATAGTGCTGCGCGACAGCTGCTGAAGCGACCGGGATCATGCAGGTTTGCAGGAGGTGAGTTAGAACACCTCTGAGCCTGTGCAAATGCCTTTGCACCTGTGCAAAGTGCACATTTGGTGTGCACATGCATGCAAAGTGTGTGCACATGCACAAAGCACACCCACCAAGCCACGGCCACCAAACTGGTGGCAATTTTGAATCCCACCACTGGGACAGCTCATGTTAAGGTTAGATTTTTGTAGACAACCAACATGTAAAGAAAAGAAAGAAATGATGCTGAAAATATTTTAAAAGAATTAGATTTTCCAACAGGAGGAAGGGAAAGTGGATTAATATATTGCAACAGGAAGACAATTTGGCAGTAACTTGGAAAATGTGTGTGTATGTGTATTTCAGAGTGCCCAAATGATTGTGGAATTTTGCTAATGAGAAGTTTGAAAAAGAATAGCAGTGGACCAATGAAAGGAAAAGTGTGTGGATTAGGGAAAATGCATTAAAAATTATGCAAATAATATTAGAATATGTGCAGAAGGAAAAACCCTTCTACTTGCTCTTAACAGAAATAATGTAAATTGCTGCCTTGGAAAATGAATAAGTAGGATTACATATATTTTCATATTATATGTATTTTCTATAGCCCCACTTGTGGTTTTTATAAGGGCTACCACTGGACACTGTACATTTGAAAGAGATTTGGAACAAAAGTGGTGGGATTCAAAAAAATTATTACAGGTTTTATCGGCGTGGCTTGGTGGCAGGGGAAGGATACTATAAATTCTCCATTCCTACCTCACCCCACTAACCTGCTTTCCAGCTCCGTTATTCTTCACAGGGCAACAAAAGAAGACCCAACGGATTAGTTGGGACTCAGGCAAAGAATAGATGGGATTGGGGGCAGTCAGAAGCGGTATTTGCTGGTTCTCTGAACTGTTCAAAATGTCTGTTACCAGTTCTCCAGAACTGGTAAGAATCTGCTGAATACCACCTCTGGTCCTTTCTTTGTAACCACTGTTGGGACCAGCAATTCCATCTCAAAGCATAGAAACATCTCCTGACCCCCAACAAGCTTACAATGATCCTTTCTATTTGGTCATTAAGAGAAACACCAAGTCACCATAACCTGTGATTTTTCTTCTAAATTCTTCATTAAAACTCAGATTGTACTCAAGAACTGACTGCATATCAGCTTATTTGATCAATAAGCTGCTGATTTCTCTAAACATGGTGGATGAAATCCCTGTAGACAACACATACTATATATATAGAGAGAGATACAACTTTTGTTGTATCTGCAAAAAAAAGTTGCATCATTAGTTTCAATTCAGAGCACAATTGGTGCCTCAGAGACCTTTGTTTTCACCCGCTGTTTAAGTGGGCATGGAATAAAAGGGACTTGTTGCAACCTTCAACCTTGCTGAAGGAGGATAAAAAAATTAAATGGCTTCATTAGATGTTGGAAGAAGGAACAGCAGGAATGGCAGGAACAAAAAAGGGGCCATGTTAGGGACTAAAGGTCAGAGGGCCAGCAAATATATTGCATTTGCTTTGCATGTAGTACCGGGTATTATTATGGTTGGTTGCACAGTCAGCAAGATGTTTAAACTGCATTTGGCATTTTTAGAGAAAAGGAGAGGGAGGGAGAGAGAAGGGGGGGAAGGAGAGAAAAAGAAATAGAAAAGGAGAAAGAGAGAGAGAGAGAGAGAGAGAGAGAGAGAGAGAGAGAGAGA
>BLBF01000073.1:22847754-22860167 GCA_015471245.1 Laticauda colubrina
TTTGTATGTGGAGTCTTGGAGTAGGTCTGTCAATTTTGTTTCATAGTCTTTTCTGTCCATTACTACTGTGGCATTTCCTTTGTCTGCTGGAAGCATTATTATGCTATTGTCATTTTTCAGGGTTTGTAGTGCCCTGAATTCATCTTTTTTCAAATTATTTTTTGGTGGTTTCGTTGTGCATAAGATGTGAGTAACCTGGTGTCTTATTCTGTCAGCTTCATCTGTATTTAATTTGGTTAGGCTGGATTCTACTGCACATATGATGGATTCTGTTGGGATTTTTTTGGGTGCTATGGCATAATTGAATCCTTTGGATAGGACATCCGTTTCTGTTTTGGTGAGTTCTCTGTTTGAAACGTTATATACTAATTGTTTCACGTGTTGTTGTGAGTGTTTGGGGGCTTTCTTGTCATGTTCTAATTTTATTAGTTTCTTCAAGAGTTTTTCATTTTTGTAAGTGGTTTCAGTTTCAGCTCTCCAAGTTGTAAGTTGCTTAATCTTATCCCAAAGTAGAGGGTGGATTTTGCTGCTCAATTCCAGGTGTAGTGCTAGCAAATCTTTGTTTAACTGATCCAATTGGAATCTTTTACCGTGAACTTCATTTCTGAGTAGAGATATCTCTGTCCTTTTCAGGATACGTTTGGTAGCTGCTGTATGCTTATGAAATGTTAATTTGAAGCAGGTCGGTGTTACATTGTTGTCTCTGCAGCTGCATAGGAATTTTAGGTCACATAGTATTCCTGCTCTTTTAACTTCCAGCTTCTCATAGCTTTTGATCTGGCTGTTTATTTCCTCCCCGTAGAGGTCAGATATTTCTTTTTTTAGGCTTTCGCGGGTACTTACAAGTGTGCTGCTCAGCTTCCTTCGAGTATTATCCCACATCATTGTAGTTCTGTTAAAGTTGTAGCAACATTTCAGCAGAATCTCATCTGCCATCATCAGATGACCTCAACTTCAATGGCACTAAAACCCTAGCCACTATAGAAAACCCCAACCACAGAATCATCAGAGAAGCCATAGAGATTGAAAAAAGACCTGAAAGCATGAATAGAAGAGATGATTCCAGCAGACTGTCAATCATTTGGAAACCTGCACTCTCAAATAGAAAGATCTCCACATCACAAAACAGACAAACACAGGCACAGGCAGACTCCCTCTGATGCCTCCAAATCAAACACCCCCACACCAGGCACCCAGGTGAAACCCAGCTTGCTAATGAATAGCAGCTGTCCTTTCACATGAAGCCAAGCTGCACTGAAAGCCTCCAACACAAGAACAGAGTGTTGCCAGCCAATCAAAGCCACAAAACAGACAGAAGAAACCAGAAACACCAATCAATCAAACTCCAAGTCCAATGAACACAGATCCAGGCTCCCAGCCAATCAGAATGGACCAGCCTCAAATTTGAAACCAGGAACTAACTCTATACAGAAGCCTGAGGATGGCAGATGAGATTCTGCTGAAACGTTGCTACAACTTTAACAGAACTACAATGACGTGGGATAATACCCGAAGGAAGCTAAACAGCACACATGTAAGTACCCACGAAAACATATATATATATATATATATATATATATATATATATATATGTGTGTGTGTGTGTGTGTGTGTGTGTGTGTGTGTGTGTGTGTGTGTATTGCAAATGCCATAGCCGTATATATAAACATGGTAACCTGCAGATATGTACTTGTTAACCATGGAATTATATTACATTCTATGATTCTAACTTATGACCTATCTGATACGATTGGTCCAAGGAAGATGAAGAAAATTATACATATTACATGTTTCAAGACTTAAAAATAATTAGAAATGATTGTTATCCAAACATTCCCATGGTGACTTATCATTGTCTTGTCAATCTATTAATCTGAAAACAAGGATGATGGAAAATAATAGCCAGATTGATTCTTTTTAAATATCTTTTCCCATCTAATTTCATTTTAAAGCTTCCCTCCTATTGATTTTTGTAACACCTCTGAGTGCAGTACAGATGACAGAGATGGTTTCATGGGGAAATGAAATCAATGGAATCCATCAATTTGAAATCAATATGAACATTAATAAGTTATGACTGCTTATGGTTTCAAGAAAATAAGTTTTATCTGAATAATGTTGCAAATTCTGCCAGCAAGGGAAATAAAAGCAGGCACTGAACAACCATAATGAATATTATGATTTTCTTATTGGGAAAAATGCATCTTTTTGAAGAAGCCTCAGAGGAGATTATGTGCACCAACTAAAAAACACACAAAGGAGCCAGTATCTATAAGACTTTAATTCATAGGTTTAGCAAGATACTTAAGCACAAAACCTAATGTATGTATAGGCCTGAGAGAATAATGCAGCAAAGGTAAATTCATTGTATGTGAGATTTTCAAGTGCTAATTGCCAGGGTAATAAAAGCATAAAAACTTCAAACTCTACATTGATTCCAAATTATTGTAATTTCTCAAGCTTTCATTTAACCACTAAACAAATTGTTACAAAAAAAAACCTTGAGAAGAAAAGGAAAACCCCTCCCAACAAAGTTAATGTACATTGTCAACAATAAATACGTAATTTATATACTTGTGTAGAGCAAGAAGTAGGGGTGTTTTGGTTGTTTTATTTTTTTTTGTTGGTGGTACTATTTTTCTATATAATAGGACCATCCTGAAATATATGTTTCATTTCTTAATGCACATACTTAAATTGTTGAAAAATATTGATTTGACAATTTTACTTTGTTTATTCACACGTTTTATTTGTTCCTGTACTTATAAATTCGAAAAAGAGGGAAGTGAAGGAAGAAGGGAAAGGTAGAAGCCTCTTGTTGTGGTCCACCAGTGGCTGATGGAGCTGGCAGTAAAGTTGGACAGCAAGGAGGTTGGGGAGGAACCTGGGCCAGTCCTGGAGGCTGAAGAAGGCTCGGACAAGGGCTTTGTGTCAGAGACAGAGATGGGCCAGGGCACACTGGCAGTCTTCAGTTGCCTTCCAGCGAGGACAGCAGTGAGGTGGGGGAGCTTCGGGAACTGGTTACCAGCCTGTGCATCCACAGAGCTGCCAAAAGGAAGGAACAATTAAGAACTCAGTTTTGACGTGGGAGTAAGGCCACAGGTGGACAATGAATGGCCCCTCCGATCAGGATTAAAAGAGAAGCAAAAGGGGAAAGGGCTTTTGCAGGAAATAACTCGCTCGTTCGTTTGTTCATTCATTCCAGCCTTGTGAAGATTTGTCTGTGTAATCCAGCCTTTCCCTGTCAGCACTGTGTGTGGAAATATTTACCGGGCAGCTTTCCAGGATAGATAAGGTCTGAGCTAATTAGTATACCTTTGCAAGACTGTTTGCCAAGCTGTTGCCTGAAGGTGAATGCACTAAATGTGAATAACATTAATTACATTCATTATCCACATTAATTAATTAAACTAATTCACATTAATTTAATAAAAGAGGTTTTGACAGGGCTCAGAGTGGGCTTAGTGCTTTTTGGGGAAGCCTAGGATACAACACTTCTCAATTTTAGTTAAATAGATATGTTTCATGTCAAATTATGTTCCTCCTTGAAAGCACTACATATTTGACTCAAGGAGAGGATTTAAGTAGTTATGGACTAGGTCAACAACAGTTCTAATTTTGTCTCATTTAACTCTCCCTTTAGTAGCATCTAAGCTTGCCATAAACTCCAAACTAGTTCATTTATTTATAGCTAATTATATAGATAGTCAATTATTGCAAAATAACAGGAAGAGAGAATGCTTGCGTATGGAAGATAATAATCCAGCCAGTTTATTAATAGACAGACTAATGACATTTGGCCATATAAATTTAATAAATACATATTTTATTCTATAAATAAAATATTTTATAGAATTGCAGAATCACAACAAAACAGAGATGAAAGGACTTGGATGCTCTATACTTTACTTGTTATTAAGAGTAAGGTAAAAAATGATAATATAGCAATAAATGAAAGAAATTGGCTGGGTGGCAGTATTTTTTGTGGTTTCTGTTGCATCTGTGATCTTTATACATACAAAATATGTATCAATCATTCAGTTTAAGTTATTGTGCGCGTATGTGATGGCCTACTGGTTTTTTCTGTTTGTTGTTTTGTTTTGCTATATTATGTTTTCTTTTTGCTTTGTTTTAGTCCTTAACAGAAACCAGATGTTTTGTTATTCATGTAAACATCTAGAAATTACTACTCAATCTTTTAGTCCTAAGAGGTCCATCAAAGTGCCTAATGGCATTTCAACATTACAGCAAAACCCACAATAGCAAGCTACAGCACAAGAAAATTGTGAACAAAGCTGGAGCTAACAAAAATAACTCATTGCAAAGGTATGAAAGGCTGAAATCAAGCCCAAACTTTTGACAAAAGAAAATATATTGAATTTTGCTGGCTGGGGAAGTTCCAGAGTCTTGATACTGAAATGAAAAAATGTTGCTTTCTGACCGGGCCAAAAGAATTAAGAAGAAAAATGCAGGTTCTTTGCTTGTATTGAATAAAATTTCATTTCGTTGTTTACCTTATTGTTTGACTGGATGGGGGGGGGGGTTTAGAGCATTTCACAATCTTGAATGAAACTGTCTTTTTTTCTTAGGCTTGACAATCAAAAACTCACAAAACAATGTAGATTGTTGGAAGGAAAAAACCATATGTGATTCTGGGCAGCTGACAAAATGGAGTTGAGAGTGGGTGAGTTTTTATACCTTCTTTAGGTGTTGTATTTGAGCTTCCTGTTCCTGTGCAAGAACATGTCCTTTAATATTCTATTGGCTGTTGTCAGATTTCTCTGGAGTCATGTAGGTATTATGTAGGGTATAGTTGGCTCTATAGGCAAAAGAGGAAATCCAAAACCTAGGTGCTTGTCTGAGCTAATCTGGCCAACCTTTGGCTTATTGTTTACCTGAGTTTCTAGGTTTCTGTGACTTTGAAGTTTGAGCTATTCTGGGGGTGGTACAAGGGGATTGTGTTCTGAAAGGGTGTTGGGCAATCCCTATCATGGCTAATGTATTTTGTCATGTGTTGGTTCTTGGATGAGGGGCTGCTTTCTAATCCCACCATTCTGCCAAAAATATTAAAAATATCCTGCCTTGATTGGATTACCAAATCTGCATTTCTAAAAGCTGGCCTCCTCAGTTTCTGCTTGGGGGCAGGGAGACTGGGGCTGGTTTCTGTCTGCTTTAAGAGTATGTTTCTCCATTTCTCCCTTTGAGGAAATATAATATCATGCCTTTTTAATATTCCTCAAAACATTTCTTTCTTCTAGGGTGGGGGGTTGTTCCCACAGGAACATAAAGGGATTGGAAGGAGAGAGAAATAAAATGACATGGACAATAATTTTCCATTGCCAGGATTCACAATTATGAGTGCAGAGACCTAAGTTAAAATCAGACCAGCGAACAATGGATAATATCATTGATATAACGATGGTCTGTTAGTGCCTCCTAAATTCCATTTGTTGATAAGCCATACTTCACTCTTAGTATTCCAAACAAAACCTTGGAGATTCAGACTGATGAGTTACCAGTTGCACATAACCTAGGAACTACGGTGGCACAGTGGTTAGAATGCAGTACTGCAGGCTACTTCTGCTGACTGCCGACTGCCGACTGCCTGCAATATGGCAGTTCAAATCTCACCAAGCTTAAGGTTTACTCACTCTTCCATCCTTCCTAGGTTGGTGTTCCGTCCGGAAAAACACGAGGTAGACCGGGTTCCAACAGTAAAAGTCTTTATTTCAACAGTTAAGTGAAAATGGAACAGTTTAGCCACAGCAGCCTTTATATACGGCTTGCCTGCCGGCTTGTAGCCAATGACGGTTACTTGATTTTGCCGCCTTTTGGCGGCTCTTTTGGATTGGTTCCTAGTGAACCAATCCCTATGCCGGCTTTTCTAGCCAATCACATTCGAGGATTTGGAGTAAACTATTTTATACAGAACACCTCTCCCCCCTTGGTTTAGTCCTACGTGGTGACGTAGTCACACAGGTAGGTGGGGCTTCTTCGGACTCTACTGGACTTGCGCGGTTCATTTTCGCTGGATACTTCAACCGGTTCGGATGGGGTTGCTGTCTCTCCGGCTCTTCTCCATGGAACCACCTGGAAGGGTGAGTCAACCATTTTGCTACCGCTTGAGTTCCTCAGGCTGGTGGTTTCGCCGCTCCCTCCTGGTTTCTCCGGGCAGGTCGAGCTGGCTTGGCTGGCCCCTTCATCTGGATTTTTCCCACAAGTCTCATCTAACCGTAAGTTTCCTTTTTGCTCTTTTTGATTGTTTAGATGTTCTGGGTTTATTTTAAAAAGTTCTTTATTATTTTCTTGTATTTCCCCCCCCCTCTTTGGTTTTATTTTCATCGTTTTTTATTATTTGTGTTTGTGAGTTTGTATTACTTTCAATGTTTCGGGAACGAAGCTGGTCTATGTGCTGCTTCCATTCCCTGCCATAGTCTACGATTAGTTGGTAGGACCAGGGGCCTGTGATTTGTGTGATTGTGCCTGGAAGCCATAAGGGGTCCCCGGTGAAATTTTTTGTGTAGGCTAGGTCGCCGATTTCAAATGTTCGGAAACAGCAGGAGGAGTCGGGGGGTCTTTCCAGGGTCTAATTTGGGTGCAACCTGTCTAATTGCGACCTAAGTTTTCTTCCCATTAATAATTCCACTGGGCTTTTGTTGGTTACAGTGCTGGGTGTGATATGTTGGAGGGTGAGTAGGCGGTTAATTTTATCCTGGACATCCCCAAGGTCCATTCTCTCTTAACCCTCTTTGGTAAATCTGACCATTCTCTCCGCCCTACCATTTGCAGCCGGGTGGGCCGGTGCGGTTAGTGCATGGCGTATACCTAGGGAGGCTAGGTATTGTTCAAATTGGATGGCTGTTAATTGTGGCCCGTTGTTGGACACTAGGACGTCTGGCAATCCATAGGTTGCGAAGAGTTTGTTAAGTTTAATGACCGCCTCGGTTGTCGTAGATGACATTACTACAACTTCCAGCCAATTTGAGTATGCATCTACGACAATTAAAAAGGTATACCCCCTAGTAGGACCCGCGAAATCAATGTGGATGCGAGACCAGGGGCCTCATGGGGTCTCCCAGTCCCTTATGGGTGCTTGTGGTAGGGAAGACCTGGTTTTCTGACATTTAGTACAAGTAGCAACCAAGTATTTGATGTCTTTATCTATACTAGGCCACCAGACATAGCTTCTACCTAGGCTTTTCATTTTTACAATACCAGGGTGGCCTTCGTGAAGCATACCCAACACTCTAGTTTGTAATTTAGGAGGGATTACTACCTGATCACCCCACAATAAACAACCTTTTTGAATTGAGAGTTCAGTTTGTCTGGTCCAGAAAGGTTTAAAGTTTTCAGTTTTTTGGTTTTCCGGCCAGCCTTTACCTACCCAGTTTAATATGCAGGCAGTCACTGGTTCCTTTGTGGTGGTTCTGGCGACATCGTTTGCAGATATTGGTAGTTCGGGGCATGTTTCCATTTGCAGGGTGGTCATTGTTGGCGCCGGGTCTTCCTCCGTCATTGGCAACGGTACTCTGCTTAATGCGTCTGCATGGGAGATTTGCTTCCCAGGTCGATGCGTCAATGTGTAAGAGTATGCTGCTAGGAATTCTGACCATCTAGTCATCCACGGGGATAAAATGTTTGGTGTAGGCTTGTTTCCCGCCAGAATTCCCAGCAATGGTTTATGGTCCGTTACAATCAAAAATGTTCTTCCATAAAGATATTTGTGGAAACGTTTCACTCCGGCAACGATTGCCAGGGCTTCTCTGTCTAGTTGACTATAGTTACATTCTGTTTTAGACAGAGTCTTTGAGTAATAAGTGACAGGTGCCTCTCTCCCATCTGGCAATTGGTGGCTCAGGATGGCACTGACTCCAAACGGTGAGGCGTCGCAAGTTACCATCAATGGAAGTGTGTTACTAAACTGGATAAGAACGGTGTTAGATGTTAATATTTTTTTTATTTTCTGGAATGCTTTTTGCTCTCTATGACCCCAAGTCCAATTAGTTTTCTTATCCAACAAATGGTGTAATGGTTCCGCTATTGTTGCTTTGTGGGGGAGGAATGCGTTATAGAAATTTATTAGACCCAAAAATGCCTGCAATTCCGTTTGTTTTTTGACTGTGGTGCGTCTTTAATGGCTTTGACTTTTTTTCAGTAGGGTGTATACCCTCTCCGTCAATTAAGTAGCCCAGAAATTCGACGCGATCAGTCATTAAGCAGCATTTTTCTTTTTTAACTTTCAGACCAGATTCTCTGAATTTTGTTAGTACATTTCTTAGTCTTTTTTCTAGTTGGGTCGTATCTTCAGCTGAAATCAGGACGTCGTCAAAATATGGTACGACCCCTTTCATCCCATTTAATAGGTGTTCCACGAGGCTTTGGAAAACGCCTGGGGCCACACTCACTCCAAACTGGAGTCTGTTACACTTGAATGCCCCTTTGTGAGTCACTATTGTCTGTGCCTTGGCCATTAAGGGGTCTACTGGAAGCTGTTGGTAAGCTTGTGCTAGATCTAGTTTAGCAAAAAATTTCCTCCCCCAAGTGAGTGTAGCATATGTTGTACGACTGGCACCGGGTATGTGCTTTGTTGCAACGCATAGTTCAGGGTAGCCTTGCAGTCTCCGCAGATGCGTACCAACCCGTCAGGTTTAACCGGTGTTATTATTGGCGTCTCCCATTTCTCATGGTCAACAGGTTCCAAAACCCCTTGGTCAATTAATTTGTTCAATTGTTCCTCTATTTTTGCCTTTAATGCAAAGGGAACTCATCTGGCCTTTAATCTTCTAGGGGCCACCTGGGGGTCTAAGCTAAAGGGAATTGGGGTCTCCTGATACCTGCCTAGGGAGCCATCGAAAACGTCCTGGAACTCGTGGATCAGGTTTTCTTCCCAGTCGGTTGCGGCCACTCGGTCTACTCTGGTCATTCCGATGCCCAATGGTGCGAACCATTCGATGCCCAGGAGGCTGGGTCGGTCTCGGTCAACTATTGTCAGAGGCAGGACTTCGACATGCTGCTTGTAAGCGAATCGGAAATGTCCTAGACCTACCACAGGGATTCGATTCCCTTGATAGTCCTTCAGAGTTAATTTTTGTTTCTGGAGCTCTTTTAGCTTAATATTTGGGACCAGTTGTCTAATTGTGTCCCATGACACAATTGACAGGAAAGACCCTGAATCGACCTCCATCTCTCAGGGGCTGCCTTCGATTTTTACGATGATTTTAACTTTTTTTCCGCTTTCCGTCTGAGCGCTTCCGATAATGACAGTTTGATGGGTCTTTTCTCGGTTACTGGCTCGTTTGTTGCGCTCCCACTTTCTCTCGGCTTGTTTCGATTCATCTTGTGGGGGAGAGTTACTGCGTCTGTTAGGGGTGTTATTTTTTCGATTCCTACAGACCTTCTCAATGTGTCCCCTTTTCTTACAAGCTCTGCAGATGGCATCAAGGAATCTGCAATCGGCTCGAGGGTGGTTTCCTCCGCAACCGGCACATTCCGTCAGTTTCCTTTTTCACGCCTTTTTTTGTTGGCATATAGACAGTGGACCTCATCGTCTTCCTCTCCGGATTCTGATGTCATGTCAAAATCTTCATGGTGTGTGGTGGCGGGATATTGCTTCTTCCCTCTGGTTAGGCTCGTTTCATCATTGTTCACGTTCATTTGTTTCATTGTGGCCGCTGACTTTTTCGCGGCTTCTGCAGCTGTGGCTTCTGCAATTGCTTCAGCTACTGTTATGTTGGGTTTATTTAGCAATTTACTTTGTAAATTAGAGTCTTTTAAACCCAATACTACTCGATCTCACATGGCTTCATATAAGTTCAGGAACTCACATGCTCCCCCCAGTTGTTGGAGGGCTGCCACAAAATCAGCGATGGTCTCGCCTTCTTTTTGGTCCCTTTGGTAGAATTCATGCCGTTTGATGAGATTTGACACCACTGGTGCGTAATGAGCCTTCAACATTCGCTGGAATTCGGGCCAGGTTATTTGCTTTACGTCTCTGGGCTTCGCCAATGCCTTGGCCATTTTGAATATTGTTGGTCTGCAATGCATTAAGAAGACAGCCCTCTTACGCTGGTTTGAGATCTCTTCCATCTCGTTACTTTCCAAGTACATTTGGAAACGGTCTACGTAGGATTCCCAATCCTCTTCATTGGGGTTGAAGGGTGCGGGCGGTGCATTATTTCCAGCCACCGCTTCCAGCCTGGGTTTCAATTCGCTGCGTGCACAGTCTCATGTTTTAGGACAATCCCACCTTCGTTGCCAGTGTTCCGTCCGGAAAAACGCGAGGTAGACTGGGTTCCAACAGTAAAAGTCTTTATTTCAACAGTTTAAGTTAAACGGAACAGTTTGGCTCTAGCCGCGGCAGCCTTTATATACGGCTTGCCTGCCGGCTTGTAGCCAATGACATTTGTTTGATTTAGCCACCTTTTGGCAGCTCTTTTGGATTGGTTCCTAGTGAACCAATCCCTATGCCGGCTTTCTTAGCCAATCATAACAGAGGATTTGGAGTAAACTATTTTATACAGAACAGTTGGTAAAATGAGGACCCAGATTGTTGGGAACAATATGCTGACTCTGTAAACCATTTAAAGAGGGCTGTAATGCACTGTGAAGTGGTACGTAAGCCTAAGTGCTATTGCTAACCTCATTCTGAGAATGAGTGACTCTGAAACTAAGCTTGCAAAGGATCTTTGAAAGCTTCCATTAGAGATTTCCAAAAGTTGTTCGACTCTACAATAATTCATAAAATGGAATGAAAAACCCATTCAGGATGTGGCCAGGAAGCAATGTCATCAACAATACTTCATATAAATTATGCAGGAAAAAAATTCCTGAAATGGTATAAACAAATTAATAAACCCTCTTACATATCTCTTTTTTTTTCTATGTCATATCATTTAAAAACAAATATAATCACTCCAGTTTTCAAATCAAACTTGGTCCCTTATTTTCTTGTGGCACTAGTCATTTTTTTCATACCAGGAAATACAACAAGGTGCAATACAACGAAGTTTAATCAACAAAGAAACAGGCCATGCAGCATCTTTCCAGATCTGCTACCTACTCAGGGGACACACATCATTTATCCAAAGTCATAGGAATCAGCGTTATTTCCCTTATAGTGGGGAGGAAAGAAGAAACTTATGGATGAATTTAAAAGAAAATGAAAGTGCCAGAAAAAAGACTGTTTATTGGAAAAAGACAACCTGTGAATGATCATCCAGGCTAATTGCAAATATTGACAGTTCTGTCTACTTTTAACAAATTAGCAGGTTGCAGCTGCAGGAAAAAAATACGAGTAAATAAAAGACATGTTTATAGCACTTGTAGATTTTCTGAGACTCTTTATCAAATCTGAAAGACAAATGACAGTTCTTCTTATAATTATGTACAGCAAAACAGCAGCTTCAAGCAGCAAATAGTTGTCAGATAAAAAACAGTCAAGGGAACAGATATAAAGTATTCAATCTTTATACCCATGACTAGCCTGCTTTTCTCAGTAGTAATGACAAACACTGTGATTTTAGCAGCACTAGTTCCTGGGTGCAGAACAGGTGAGGAGAACATGCTGTGAAGTTTTTGGAGAAAAAAGAAATATAACTGAGTGCACCTTTGTCAACCAGGAGCTACACAGCAAGTATTCCAAATTACAGATGGGAAAGTACCTAACCTTCAACTCCCAGCAGAAACTGAATTAATAACTCCCAAGAAGCCAGTTCTTAGTCTTTTGATCACATCTTCTCATATTTATATTTGATGAAAAAGCTGTTCGGAAGAGGATATGTGTATTATTTATATGGGACTGTTCAGTTGTAAACTGGATTGGGTTTTTTTTTTAATGCATATAGAAGAAATAATGGCAAACTATCTTGACTTTGTTTCCAAGAAAGCTACAGATGTATCATGAAGAATGATTGAAGAAATTCTCTCTGTCTCTCACTGTATGTGTATGTATGTGTGTGTGTGTAGCAACGTTTCGGCAGAATCTCATCTGCCATCATCAGCCTTCTGTATTGAGTTCGTCTGTGAGTCAGGCTATCACAGCCATTTAGTTTTAAATTTGAGGCTAGCTTCCAAATGATTGACAGTCTGGTGGAATCATCTCTTCTATTCATGCTGTCAGGTCTTTTTTCAAGATTGAAAAAAGGAGAAAAATCATGCAGAATCTGATTTATATATGCTATGTAGTTTTAAAGGGATTATTAAGTTTAATATTTGAGGTAATAATGTTAAATGTTTTAACGAGATTTAAAAGGGGTGAATCAATCATTTGGAAGCCTGCACTCTCAAATAGAAAGATCTCCATGCCACAAGCCAGGCAAACACCTGGGCAAAAACAGACTCCCTCTGATAGCTCCAACCTAACCCCCCCACCAGGCACCCAGGTGAAACCCAGCTTGCTAATGAATAGCAGCTTG
>BLBF01000073.1:22883676-22903598 GCA_015471245.1 Laticauda colubrina
GCTCTGAATAAACAATCACCCCCTTTTGAATGAGCATAATAAAAGAGCGTGTACCCAGACATTCTGGGTGCACTCATCCCGAGGAACTTCGTCTCCTGTCGTTTCTTTCTCCTTTCGCTCCCTATCATGAGACGCCCATCTGATGCAGGATAGCAGATACCGCAATAGCTTGATCTCCAAAAATGAGCAGGTACAGATTTTCACAGCATGTTGATCAAACATTATACCACATCTTTTGATCTGTGCTTTAGTTTATTGTGTTAAAGGACCACTTTAGAGGCCAATTTAAAACCCGGCAGCCCTATATAGTCAACTGGTTTCAGATATTGATTATACCTCCTAGGTCTCCTATCACTGTTTTTAAAATCTGTTGAACTGTTTCCCAACTTTGAATCATTTCCCAAAACAGCATCTCATTGTTTCAGGAATAGAAAGCATGAGGTGCTCTTCACCATTTTCTCCTTTTCATCTCACAACAAAATATATTGCTATGCACTGCCTGTGATTGTTACAATCAAGCAATTCAATGGAAAGAATCACTTGTTAGGTTCAAATTATGTCTGGACTCGGAGGAATAAAACACCCTAGATTGTCTTACTAACATTTCTTTATTATGAAATTGTAGTCATTTGATTTTGAGTGATTTCATGAATGCATTAATATCATTTGAAAGGGATTTTCCATGGACACTTTCTATCTGCCAGCTGAAGCTTCAACCCTTTCTATGCAATGATTAACTTAGTCTGATACTTTGATTTTGCTGGGGACTTCCTTTGTCCTTTCTTTAGCCAGCAGTGTAGAGAATCCAGCAGTGTGGAGCAGCAGCCAAAAAAGCCAATGCAATCCTAAGTTGCATAACGGATACAATTAAAATCAAGAGAGGTACTAATACCACTCTGTAAAGCCTTAGTAAGATCACACTTAGAGTACTGCATCCAGTTTTGGTCCCCACACTATAAAATAGATGCTGAGACTCTAGAAAAAGTACAGAGAAGAGCAACCAGGATGACTGGAGACTAAAACATATGAAGAACGGTTATAGGAACTGGGCATGGCTAGTCTAGTAAAGAGAAGGACCAGATGAGACATGACAGCAGTCTTCCAATATTTGAGGGGCTTCCACAGAGAGGAAGGGGTCAAGCTATTTTCGAAAGTGTCTGTAGGCCAGACAAGGAATAATGGATGGAAACTGAACAAGGAGAGATTTAACCTGGAAATGAGGAGAAGCTTTCTGACAATGAGAACTATCAACCAATGGAATAGCTTGTCCTTGGAAGTTGTGGGAGCGCCATCACTTGAGACTTTCAAGAAGAGATTGGACTGCCATTTGTCAGAAATGGGGTAGGGTATCCCATTTGGGTGGGGGTTGGACTGGATGACCTATAAGGTCACTTCCAACTCTGATTTTCTATTATCTTGTAAATGGCAATAAATATATGTTTGTTGCTTGAAAATATAAATATTTCAGGATGAGTTCCATCCATTCATAGGGATGGATGAAGCATAAATGTGACTTTCTCAATCTGATGAACATAGTTTAGTGCTATTCTTCTTAGTGCAATATATTAATAACAGAGAACTGTTGGATCTCTGTCATATCTGATTTAACGTTAAAATACCAAGAAAAGCTAAGCAGTATCTGTCCTGGATGGCAGATATTCTTGTCACCTTCTGGCTATACTTGCTATGCTTTGATTCTGTTTGTTTTCACAACCTCATCATCAAATATACAGCACAGTGCAATACCATTCACCAATGTGCAATCCAAGCAGAAAGCCAGCAATAACAAGTGCTTCACATTTGCTTTTGGTCAATGGTTTTAATCAATTTAAAAGAATTCATTTGGAATATACGAGGTTCCTATCACAGAGAGGGAAGATTGCTGTTTTCTCTTAACTGCACTTCCCAAATTTAAATTATGTGCACAAAGAGAGGGCTTCTCTCATAGCTGTAAATAGGGCTGTCATTAGACTATAGTTTAAATTTTCTTTACGCGCAGATACAGCAGTCTGTGCACTCTTTACACCTGACTATAATGTGACAATCTAAATTATGGGTATCACCCAATGAATTCCAGCTGACAGAACAGCTCTCTTCAGTGAAATACAGTTTACTTTCTGCCTGTTGTCTTTCCACTGCTTAAAAAAACTGCAACAGAGGATTGAGAAGGAATGGCACTATTATATTTTAATATGTGTCTGTGAATCAAGAAAAGAGAAACACTCAAATTCTCAAATATAAGAATGGATTTCGTCCATTAATTGGAATTTTACACACCAAAATCTGACACCAGACTTTGATTCTTCAATTCTTCCTAAAATGTCAATTTTCTTTAGTTAGGTTTTGATAAAACCTTCTGGGATTTTAAGCTAACAAAATGATATATGTCATTATATTTATAAAATGAAATGAAGTTATAAATCTCCTTTCTATCATCTCCTCCTCTTCCTCCTCCTCCTCTTCCTTTTCCCTTCCATCTTTCCAGTTATGCACTGTCAATATGCTGTATCATCTGAAGTCAGATGAAAACAATCTGTCTTTCTCAACTTTGCTTGTCAACATTATTTATCTTGAGAATCAGTACTCCAATTCTGAACCAGTGACTTAACAATATGATGGTAGTATAATAGAGTATAATATTTGTGATACATTTTTAAATGTTCAGTTGACTGAGTTTCATGTTTAATGAATAAAAGAGATAATGATAACAAATAATAGTAATAACAATAATAACAAATAATAACAATAACAAATAATAATAATGTTATTATTTAAATTACATCTGAACCCTTTGCTTTTAAGTAAGGGTAAGGGAAAGATGGCTGATGTATTATTTCTAAACTTTTGCTCATTTTTTCTTTGCTACTATACATGATCTCCGAATTTCCAACTGATTTGCAGCATGAACTTTTAGTTTATTATTTTGCTATCCCCAAGGAATATAGCTAATATGCAAAACATGTATAGCTGGAAATCAAATAAATACATTGCTTCCAGCCAAATAAATAAGAGTCCATTAAGAAACCTGTATAACTTTGGAAATGTTGCTCATAAGTTGAACTTCCCAGTCTGCCATCAACTTCTGCCTGTTTTCAAGCTCTTTAATTTTATATTTGCAATCATAATGAATCATGGATGTACTTGACAGAGGAATGTAAAATGTGATAAAGTAAAGCTTGCATTGCCAATTAATTAAGATGCCTTATTTCAAGTTAAAAATAAAAATTTAACCTGGATCTGCTCCCTTCTACCATCTCTTACCTCTGTCCTTTTTCAACAGTGAAAGGGCCTACCTTCAGAAGATGTGGGTGCTCCATTATTGAAGGCTTCCAAGAAGGGAGTGGATAGCCATTTGTCTGAAATTCTATAGAGTCTCCTACTTGATCAGAAAGGTGGACTAAAAGACTTCCAAGATCCCTTTCAATCTGTTATTCTGCTGTTATTATTATAGAGTTTCCAGAGTGTCAACAACTTTTTCATATTGTGGTGACCAAAACTGGATGTCTGTTAAAAGCACATTAAGAAAAAATGCACAATAATATATGTATTATGTACATCAAAATAGAAAACAATAACTTTTGTCTTATATAAATCTTAGATTTATAAGTTGCGTCCTTTTAGAAAAAAATATTTAAAAATATAAACCACCTTTACTGTAGAATGAGTGACTGACCTTGGATTTAGGGAAATAATTATACAGTCTAAAATTTTTTATCATGCTTCCCACCAACCACCTTTGCTTTAGGCAATGGTAATAGTTCTTATAATTGTTACTAATTTAACTGTTATAGAAATGTGTCCAAAAGAAACATACCTGCTAGCATTATTTTCTTAGGTACATGCCTTTGTGCTGATCAGTAGCTGAAAACCAATTTGTATTATAATTATGCAGCTTAAAAATGACCTTGTGGAGCACAATGTTTTCAAGATATGGGAGAAAAATGGTAAATAGTTTCTCTTAATCCAACAGGAGAAAAAGAACAAAATTGAAGTTTGCTTCTTTTTCTGTTCCCTGTCTAAAAAACCAAAATCATCCACATTTCCTAGAATGCACCACAATAAATGCTTTCAATTTGCATGTACAAAGTAAATAAATTTAAGCAAATATAAATGTTTTTCCTCAAAGAGGGTACACTGAGGCTTACTGAGGCTCTCTTGTCTTTAAGGCAAATAAATAAATAAACTAGAAGTTTATTTAAGGTATTTAGTGACATAGCTTACACATTGTTTTCAACTATGTGTGATGATGGGAAAATATCTGCACTGTACCATTACATTATTCCTGCCCAGTACTTATGTCATTTTAGACTAAGAAAACCCAGAGCAGACTAAGTTATTTTGGCAATAACTTTCTATTTATTGAGGCAAGATTGTAGTGTACCACCCTCTCCCCTTGGACAATTCAGTTCTGCTGTATGCAGTCTGCACTATATATCAGACATAAATACAATTGAGCAAGTCCAGAAATATTTTACCAGAAGAGTACAACATTCCTCTGTTTTCAACAGAATACCCTATACCACCAGACTTAAAATTCTAGGCTTAGACAACCTTGAACTATGCCGGCTAAGATTGGACTTAAGCATAGTACATAAAATCATATGTTATAATGTCTCACTAGTTAATGAATATTTAAGCTTTAACCACAACAACATAACAGCACACAATAGATATAAACTAAATGTAAACCACTCCAAACTCGATTGCAGGAAGTATGATTTCAGCAACAGGGTGGTCAATGTCTGAAACTCACTACCTGATTATGTTGTCACCTGCTCAAACCCCCACTCCTTTACTCTCAAACAAACCTCTATTGACCTCACCCTTTTCCTAAGAGGTCTGTAAGGGGCATGCATAAGCATACAATTATGCCTACCATCCCTGTCCTTTTGTCCCGAACTATTCGTTTCTATTTCTTGTATTTAAACTTATGTTCATTCTTGCTTCTGTTGTATTGTAAGCTTTTGACAAATACATTAAATTTTAAAAAATAAAATAAAAAATTAACAATTATCCTGCTGCTGCAGTTTTCCATCTTTCTCTCCCAGAAAGGCAATCGCCAAAACTATATAGATTCCCATAGTTAAAGCATCAAAATGCATATGAATGGAGGCACATTTTGGATTTTTTTTTAAAAAAAGCATTCCTTATATTTTATTGAGAATATCAACTGCAGCATCAGTTATAGCCAGTCTTTCAGATTAGCACAGGAATTATAACTCTTTTCTAAGATACAGAACATCCCTGATGGGAGCTGGTGGGAATGTTATCTTGCTTTTTTGGATTCTGTTTTTCTTTTTGTAAGCTTCATACTTTCATACTAGGCTTTCATTGTTCTCCCCCCCTTTTTTAAACTGATTTAAAAAGCTGGAGCAATGTAATGGTGAGCTTATTCTTCATAGATTGTACAAAAGATCAAAGGCTTATCATAAGTGTGTCATTCTTCAAATATGCATAGTGGTCATTTTCCTAATCCTTCAAAATAAGTTATTGTTGGCTTATAGGTTAAGATATGACAAAAGTATAATTTTCTTCCTGTCTAAGGATGACATCAGGAAATAATTAAATATTAGTTCTGTTGTACCCTGTTTCTCCAACAATACGGCCTCCCCCAATAGGAAGTCCCAGCATGTTTTATAGGCACGAAATGAAATTAAGCCCCTCCACCCAAATTAAGGCCTATATTAAAACATGCAAAATGGGGGGGAATGGTGGGGGGGCTTGCCGTTAGGAAGTACTTTTGTTACACACCCGGATATGGTACTGCCTGCATTGACCCCGATACGAAGTGCCCCACCAACGCCAAAGTCAACATCCAAGCTGTTGCCACCTGCCCAAAGTTGCAAGGAGGGGGGGGGGATTAAGTCACCTCTGAGAAGACAGCCTTGCCATTTTTTCGAGGCTTAAAAAAAAAAAAAAGACCCGGCCTTATTGTATGAGAAACATGGTAGACAGGACCTCAAGGGCTGAAAAGTTGGAGGAGCACTGGAATTTATTCATAATTACGTTAAAAATGCCTTGGAGGGGAAATAGAGCTGAAAGTTTCAAACTCTGAATTAAGAAGGGGAAGTTTCATTTTTTTAGTCTAATATTTATCAAATTGTTCTAGCATCCATATACAGAATACTCCTTAAAATGCTATTTTTTAACAGCTTCAGTATTTGATGCATTGTATAAATCCCATAAGACCCAGCCATCTCAGCATGGAATGCTGTCCTTGTTGCTTCTTAAAGTAAAATAATATTAATTAAGCATGGAAGACTGAAAAAGAAAAGAAATATTTATTGGATAGAACTCTTGGGCAACATTTCATACTAATAAATGTGTCCGTTGTAAATAATAAGACTATAATTTAATATGCTATGTAATGTATTGTTATGCATCCCTTGGCCAGCATTGAAATTGTTTTAATGATTAATTAATTACTCCAAATTGTCACAAAGAAGAGACAATGTTCTGAAGAAGGCCATCATTAAATTCACACTTTTAAAGGAGTTGAGGAGTTAAGACATGTGTTAGCTATATCTCATAATGTTTCCCAGATGTCAAATATTATTTTATGTTTTTGAACCAAAGATAGGATGTTAGTGCCAATTTCTATGCTAGATTTAGAAACTAAAGAGACTATTAATTCCACTGTAGTGACATGTTTTTCCAGTCTATGGATTTTTTAAGAAATAAAGTAAAGGAAAAGGTATCCTCAAGTCAGAGGTGGCATTCAGCAGGTTCTGACCAGTTCTGGTGAACTTGTAGTGGAAATTTTGAGCAGTTCAGAGGACTGGCAAATATCACCTCTGACTGACGTTTTACAGTTTCCTTCCCCTGCTACACCCACCAAGCCACACCCATAGAAATGGTAATATAAAAATTGAATCCCACCACTGCCCCAAGTCAAACTCAGTTGCTGGTATCAATAAAAGGACATCTAGGCAGTCTTTAGTTCAGTGTGAAAATAATTCTCCATTGTCATCTTCAAAGTTTTGAGGGATGTGACATCCTACTTTAATCTATAGCCCTGAATCTCCCTCTCATTCAAGTCCAAATTTGGTAACTCTAACTTTTAGAATAAGATGGGTTAAAGAAAACATATATCACTGCAATGGATATTGTATTAAATCTGCCTTATTCATGTGGGTTTCTAGGAATTGCAGTTGTTTCTTTAAAATAAAACTCTAAATTGTCTTTCTAAATGTCAGTAGTAATGATGCCATATTAAAGTGATGAAAACAGACTGTATTAGCCTGTAATTCAAACTAGTAATGTGCCATCAATTGAAGAAAGCTGTGCAAAATTGTAGCAGTTTTAATATGTTAAGCTTAATCATTAAAAAGTCAAGGAACTGTTTTGTTGTATCTTGCTCAGGAGAACAAATATATCAGTTCAAATCTATTCCATATGTTTGCATCTCAACCACAATCTCTAAAATTAATTGGTATATGGCCACTTAACTGAGTTAAATGTAATTAAAATGATAGAAAAAATATGCTGCTATTTTGTTCTAATATTGTATATTTGCTTCTTATGAGACTGTCATAATATATATTTGCTTTTTATGAAATTAAGACATATATACAGCAAATTCAATGTCCAAGTAAATAATTGTTTTTATTATTGTTAAAACAACTATATATAAGGCATGAGTAAATTTCTAGATAACTAGCTTTCTATTTAAAATTTTGTAAGCTATATTTTCAAGTAAAACCTTGTCTGCAGATGTTCAACAAAATAATTCACATAATATTTTACACGATTACATTTAGAAAGACGTTCTCCAATCCACTGTATAACATTTATGTATAAAATTAAGTGAAATGCACAGCTACTACAGTATGTCAGGCAAGATTAAATAATTTAAATAAATAGATTTGCAGGGCATGAATATGCATTAGTATGGGGGAATAAAGACAAATAGGGAATATGTTTTCATTCCTAAGGCTGAAATTTTCTCACATACTGCTTAAGCCCACTGCAGGTGTTCAATCAACGTAATAATGGATAGGAGTCAAACATGCATGCCTCACCCTTAAACTAAAGTGGAACTAAAATTGCTTTAAATTAAAATTTTACTGTATTTATACATCTAGAACTTGGATTATTTAATTATTCAGGATATGTTTTATAATTAGTTATATAAAAAAAAACTTTGTGAATAAAGTGCAGTTACTGTGACATGAAATAACATGGAAGTTTTATACTGTTAGAATAAAGGATCCTTCAAGGACTTTTATGCCAAATATTGAAAGCCATAAATCTCAACTACTACATTTTGAAGTCGGAAACAAACTGTATGTATAAGCTATTCTGTGAATACATTAAAATCAAGAAAGATAATTGTAATATCCTTATTCAAATTTAGAAATTCTTTACTGGGACCAAGAAAAATAAATAAATAAAATAAAGTACAGGTGTTCTTGCTTAACAATAGAGATAGCCTTGTTTCAAGGTCATGCTGATTTACAATGAAGAATGGTGAATATTCAAACAATCAACAATATGTGCAGTATAGTGTAGGAGTTACTGCAATTTTAGGCATTTGTCTCTTCCTGATCATATATATTCTACTAAATCCAGAAGGAAGGAGAAGTTGTAGGAGTCATATGTTGAAAAATTCCATCTGAGGAGACCCAGATGGTGGGTCTTTCCTCCAGTGGCTCCTGCCCTCTGAACCATTACTCCTCCCAGGTTAAAGTTAGTTGCATCACACATCATAGCCATTCCAAAGAAACAAATATGTGCGTTTCTCAGCAGCTGCCATTGGAGAACCTAAGCACTGATTATATTGTATTTAGATGAACCTTCTTTTCCCACAGTGTTGCTTTTTTTTTTTTCCTTTAGTCATTGTGGCACAGTGGTTAGAACACAGTATTGCAAACTACTTCTGATGACTGTTGGCTGCCAGCAGTTCTACAGTTCCATTCTCACTGGCTCAAGGTTGACTCAGCCTTCTATCCTTCTGAGGTAGATAAAATGGGGAGCCAGATTGTTGGGGGCAATACGCTGACTCTGTAAACTGCTTACAGAGGTCTGTAAAGCACTGTGAAGCAGTATATAAGTCCAAATGCTATTGCTATTTATCTTTTAACACTTTTAAGAACTGTAATATTGTTTTAATTGTTGGTAGAAGGCCACTCAGAATCACATTTAGTGAGATGGGTGGTCATATACATTTATTAAACAAGTACACAAACAAGCTAAGCATAACATACTAGCAACAAGCTAAGAATAGCATGCAGAGGAAAATGCCATGGTGGAGAGTGGGAAGTACAGCAATTGCCATTTTAAAAGCCCAGTCCAGTTCAATACCAGTAAGAAAGAAAAACAAGAAAACCAGGAAAAAAACCAGTACAATTTCACAAAGAACTCTCAGATCAACTGACAGAAAAAAAAGGACAAGTACAAAAAATGGAAAGAGGGGCACATGACCAAGGCAGAAAACCAACAAATAACTTGATCCTGCAAAGATGAAGTTAGAAAACTTAAGGCTTTGAATGAAGTAAGATTTCCAACAAATATGAAAAACAAGGAAAAAGTCAAAGAATCCACTTATGGTAGAAGATGGCAAAGAAGCAATGGGCAGTAGAGATAAAGCAAAACTGCTTAATTCATATTTTTCATCTTCTTCACCAAAAAGAAAACAATATTCAACTTACCAAAAAGAATCCATCTAGAGTTGACAGATGTCCTTTTACTGGATTTTTGCTTATTTTAATTTGCATTTTAATCTATTATTTATGGTTCTGATTTTAATAAGAATTGTTCTTTTTGCATGAAGACAGTGTCATGGAAGTACCATGTTTCCTCAAAAATATGACCAACCCTAAAAACAAGCCCTAGCCCAATTTTCATGTCTGTGCCTAACATAAGCCCTACTCCCCCCCAAAAAAAACCAAGCCCTAGATAAGCCCTGCCCACCATCCAGTTGTACATGGTTGGGTGAGGCACAGGTGTAAAAATCAAGCTAGGGTAGGAGTGGGGGATTCGAGGTGCCCTATGCACCCCATGCCAGTTTACCTTAGGACCGCTGCAGCAAGACCTCCCAAACCTTGACACCTGTCGTGGCTGACTTCTTCTGTAGCCACTTTTGGCCACTTGCAGTTATACACCGCGAGGCTCATTGTGCTGGTGGAGTTGCTCATATGAACAATGCCACAACACAACATACAGTATTCTGCTGCAAGCAGCTCTATCAGAGTGATGAGCCTCACAGCATCCTTCTGAAAGTGGCTCTACTAGTGCAATGAGTCTCGCTATGTCCTTCCAAGAGTGACTCCAATGGTGCAATGAGTCTTGTGGCCTTCTGCTGCAAAATGACCCACTGGCACAACAAGAGTCCAGTGTCCCAGCAGCAGCAGGACCAGTAAGCAGAGAGGGTGGCAAAGGGTGGGGCTTGGCCCATTTTGGTTGCCATCAAGTAGATGGAGAGACAGAGGGTGGGGCCAGTGGTAGCAATGCTCCCACTCCCATCAGCCTTAGAAATCACTACCTCCTGCTCATCAAAAAAATAAGACCTCCCAAAAAATAAACTTATTTCAGGGCCCAAAAGAAAATAAGACTGGGTCAAATGGCAGACAGATGTAAAGTACGAATTAACCAGTTCTACTATCTTTCTATTGTCTATTACTTCTTTGCCATCTTCTCATTCGTGGAATATATATATAGACATTTGACATCACTGTGACGATTAGGTATTTAACAGATTGATGGCACAAAGGGGAAAAAAAAACTATCTCTGCATCTAGTTGTTTTGGCATGCAATGCTCTGAAGCATCATCTTGAGGC
This sequence comes from Laticauda colubrina, assembly GCA_015471245.1. Classification (NCBI taxonomy): domain Eukaryota; kingdom Metazoa; phylum Chordata; class Lepidosauria; order Squamata; family Elapidae; genus Laticauda; species Laticauda colubrina. The sequence continues at coordinate 22,894,456 of BLBF01000073.1, forward strand.
AAAGAGTTGAAACACTTTATGCCCAGATGTGAAGAGTAGATATCTTCACAGCCCTCCTTCCTACCCGCAAAATATACAGTACAGTACTTCTATGGAGGGCAAGTTGGTTACAGTTGTTCTTTCTTCAGTCTTAACTATTTGTTGGTTGCAATTGTTCTTTGTGTACTTTGTACTGACCAACTATTTGTTGGTCTGTAACTGTCTTGTTTGTTTGCAGTACCAAACTAGACAGCTATAGAAGTACAAATTACAGATTCAATAATTCTTCTGTAAAACTATATCAACAGCTCCTGGGGCAATCTGAACTTCCTGAATTGATGCAGGAAGAACATTCTTTGTTGTGCCTTTTTAATGATGGTTCTAATATTAAGTTTCCATTTGAAATCCTGGGAGATTATAGAAAACAAAAATTTGAAGGACTCTACTGCTGATACTTTGCTGTCGAATATAGTAAGAACTGGTAGAATAGAATAGAAGGGCTCTTAAAATCCATTCTCATCTTTACAGTTTTAAGCATGTTCATCTCCATATTGTTCTGGCTACACCGAAGGATCAGTTGTTCAATCCCACTTCTATATGCAGACTCATCACCAGCTCAAATGAGGTCAAGTATCATTGTATCATCTGCAAACTTTGGTAATTTAACACATGGTTTCTTTGAGATACAGTCATTGGTATAGAGGAAGAGAAGCAATGGAAAGAGCACCCAGCACTGGGGGATGCCTGTGCTAATTACCCAAGTACTACATGTAATTTTCCTTAGTTTTACCTGTTGCTATCCATCTGTCAAAAAACTTATGCTCCAACTACAAATATATACAGGCACAGAGAGCTGAGCAAGCTGAGTTTAGAGTGAAGAATTTTGGAATGAAGGTTTTGAATGCCAACCTAAAGTCTACAAAAAGAATGTGTGCATAAATCCCCAGGGATTCAAACTGTTGCAAGATGTAGTGCAGTGTCATATTGACAGCATCATCTGCTGATCTATTTGTTTGGTAGGCAAACTGTAGGGAGTTTAACAATGTTTGACCCTCCCATCAGTTATATGTGATATAACGTGATATGAAATATCAGTTACATTATGTGTTATGTAATGTTAGATGAAACCTGATCGAATGGATGAAGAAAAACCAACTCTTTTCTTTCTGGCTGAATTTTTAAGTGGAATAATAACAATGTTATAAAGAGATGCTATTTGCAGAAACTCAACACTAGGAATCCTTTGTTTATGTTGATTAACTTCAACCTTTTCTCTTTTTAATTCTCTTCTCTGTAAAACTTTCCAATTCCCATATTTCTATCCACTGATGCTCGTTATCTACATCTATTGAAGAATTGTGGGGTTATAACTTCATTCATCAAGAACAACAAACCAAGATGGAAGAAGGCGGAGCTTCCTCGCTGATGGATCATAGATCATGACTCTCTGCAGCTATGGTCCATGCTTTTTCATTGGAGAGCCCTGATTATTATGATTAGGGGCTGAAGCTGCCTTGGAGGGGCAGCAGAGTAAGGGGAAGCTTCAAGCCAGGTTGAGGGGAGCCACATCTCTCCTCCTGGGCTTGGTCTTTTTCCCTCCGAAGACAACTGCAGCAGTGGTTTAAAATGGCTACCCCGAAGAGGAGGACTCTGCTGGATTAAGTTTTGTGCAGGAGAGAAGAAAGAAGTGGATAACATCTGAACTGGGACAACTGGGCAATACAACTAAACGAAAGTACCCCGGGATTAAGGTAACATGGACTTTTTAAGAAAAGAAAGGTGAGCAGCGAAATTACAAAGGGACAGGGAAAAAAAAGAAAATATTTTTGACAACTAAGCGGAGTTTCGAACCAGGAAAGGAAGAAGCTGGAACTAAAGATTTAACTAAATTGGACTAAAATATTTTGGGAATAAACAGGCATAAAATAAAGCTGGACTTAAGATTGTCAAAAAATAATAATAATAAAGTTTACAAATTGGAGACTGGATTGTGCTGGAATATTGAGGTTCAAAAAACCTTAAACAAAAAAAAAAATAGGGGGAAAAGGTGAAGACTTTGTATAATGGAAAGTGCCACTTTTTGACAAAAACTTGAGCTCAAACAAAAGGGAAAGCATCCTGTTTTTGAATGAACTTCTGTGGATATAACATTAAAGAAATATTGAAACAAAGTAAGAATCTTAGAAAGTGTAAGCAGAACCAGAATAAAGAAAAAAGCAAGGAAAGACTGACTGTGGGATTGATTGTTGTTTTTGGAGTAGACCCTCAGCTGTAATAACTGAGAACTTTAGAAAATTGAAAGAAGGAAAGTAAAAGGTTTTTTTTGTGGACTTTAACGATCAAAAAATATAAGAGTGTGTAATGATGATATCTCTTCGGGAATTAAAAATGGAACTTAAAAATATGAGATAATTACTACAGGAAAGAGGCGAATCACTTTACTCTGTGTTAGAAAAAAATGGAAATGGCGATTGAAAAACAAGAAGAAAGAGCTTCAGAGGAGGAGGAATTGATTCAAGGAGAAGACATTTTAAATAGACAATTAACACAAATAACACTACAAAGAAGTAGGGAAAGAAGGAAGGTTAAAAAGTTGAGATTTAAGAAGGCAATCAAAAAGGGGAATACCTGTAAAGTCTGGAAAGACCCAGCAGAAAAGGGGAAAGGAAGATATTAAGAAAGAGAGGGATATAAACTGGAATGAGAAAAGATATGGGGAAAAGAGGGGGAGGAGAAGCAGTAAGAAACAGGGGCATGAAATAAAGAAATAGTAAAATGTTGAAAAGAAATGGTTTTTTCAGAGATAATAGTTGATGAATTAAAAAGGGATTCTGCATGGTGACAAGGGGTAATAAGAATATTTTTGCAATTGAAAATATTTAGAATATGGGGTGGTATAGATACTGATAACTCTTATTAAAAAATCAAGGTGGGGAAATATGCTGCAGAATCCAAATGAAAAGCTGTAATGATTATTATTGTAACTTCTTAAAAATAGTTGTTTATTGGGAATTAAGATGAGGGAATAAAGGTATATTTTAATCATTGAGGTGTCATACTCAAAACAATAAAAGGGGGGAAACCTATCCTTCTTTTTTTTTTTTTTACTGTTAAAATTTGTATTAACCTAGAATTTATAAAAAGAACCAACCAGACTAAAGAACCAACTAAATTAATAAGTTAATATAGACTATTAAAAGTAAGTAGAGACATTGGTAACTATTATTATCATTATCATTATCATTATCATTATCATTATCATTATCATTATCATTATCATTATCATTATCATTATCATTATCATTATCATTATCATTATCATTATTTGAACATATATTGTTTGTCTTCATTTTTAAAATAAATATTAAAGGATTATATTTGAAATAATTGAAATGAAACAAAAAGATGTTTCGATTGAGATTAATGAAAGAGGCTAGAATTAATGTGTTTGTTTCTCTCCTTTCTGAAAATTTGGAATGGAAAATGTAATAAGAGAATTGAGTATGCATATATGAATGTATAATTGCTGTCATATTTGTTCTATAGACCCAGTAGCTATGAAGAGCAGCTGACACTGAACATATCATCCGCTAAAAAGAGATTTTTGTTTTTAATGTGAAAAACTGAATAAAGTTTGTTAAAAAAAAAAAAAGAACAAACCACATAGGCATTTGATTATTCTTAGATGAATCTTTACCACTAATGCTTTACTACTAACCACTGAAAGATAGAACTTGATATCAAAATCTTTTACAAAAACTCTACTGTTCTGCTCTACAAAGGGAGTACAGGAACCTAATTTAAACTGTGTAAATTTTCATGGCGAAATTGAGGCCAAGCTTATCCCACTCTTCTTTTCTTTTCTTTTCCATTGAAATAAACCCCAAAAGAAAAGTTCTTGTACTGTTGTGTACATTTGCCAAGAAAGTTTTATTATTTTTAATAATTTAATGCTGTTGGTTAAATTGTATTATGCAATTGTATAGATTACATAAGTTTGGGGCTAAAAGTTAATTACATACTATATATTCTGTCTTTTGGGTGGCTATCTTTGAAGAAAACAAATATTTAATATCCTGAATACAATACAATACAATACTTATTATTAAGTTAATTCCCCGTTCGGAGAATGAGCCCATACAGGGAGACATAGTGAGAGAAGTGTTTGAATAATATACACAGAGCACACAGATACACTGTACAGTAAATGTAGGTTTTTACTGCCAGAAATGTTTAAGCAAAGTTCAACACAGTCCAAAGTGTGTCACAGGTAAGGCAGGCAATTTTCAGTCCAGGGATAATCAATCCAATAACAAAGTCCAGTGTCAAAAACAGTTCAGTATCAGACTTACATCAAATCCATGAATATCAGTCAATTAGGAAAAATGGAGGAATGGCAATACTCTCCAACAGAAGGAAAACAGAGACTCACTGAGACACACTCTCTTCTAAGACTAAGACTAAACAACCCAGGTTTCTGGCTCCATCTTATGGCCGTTTGAGTATCCACACCCACTTGCAGTTTTTAGCATGCTCTTAAAGAGACAGTATTAAAATGTCTATCCTGGTTTATATATTTCCATCCCAAATAGCTGTTAGGTGACTTACATTCCTAACATTCTCTAACATTCTCTTGTAGGATAATATATACAAGCTTACATTCTAAGTCCATAATCTTCACAGCAAGCATTATGTTTTATAGAGCCTTGGGCCTTTGTAAAATGATTTGCTATATTGTTTACTAACTAACATACAGTATTCCAGCTTAATCATCTAACTTTGCACACATTGTCTCCCATTTAAATATCTTAAATATGTATGTTTCGTTCTTGTCTTAACAGCAATATTTGAAGCCATCTGTATTGCTGAGTGGTTATCTTCGTAAATAACAATAAAATCTGTTACATTAATTCCAATGTCAATTAGTAATTGTTTATACAAAACTAAATCTGTATATAGTAAAGAGAAACATGAGAATTCAGCCTCCATTGCTGACAAACTTAGATGTTTCTGTCAAATTGACCTCCATCCAATCAACACTTTTCCCAATAATACAGCAGTACCCAATGTAGATTTTTGTGTATTTATGTCCATAGCAAAACTTGCATCAGCATATGCAGTTAAATTCAGTTCATCTTTAGGATCTAAATACAATGCATAATGCATTGTTTGTTTCAGATATCTTAACACATGTTTAGCAACTTGCCAGTGCCTTTCAATTGGCTCAGCATCAAATCTTGCTAATTGATCAACACAGTATGCAATATTTGGCCTTGACCAATTACTGAGATAAGATAAATTTCCAATCAAGGACTGATAAATGTTCTTTTCAAAAATAGGACTTTGAACATCACTATGGCTAAACTCCTGGCTCATTGGTGTTTTAGCCGGCTTACAAAGTTCCATTTTAAAACTTTTTAGTAATTGGTTAATTTTATCTGCCTGTGAGATTTTGTATCCTCCCCTTGTTCTATCTATCTTTAAACCAAGATATTGTTTGATTTCTCCTAATTGTTTTATTTTAAATTTCTTCTCTAACAGTGTGATTATTTTAGTAGCTTCTTGTACAGTTTTGTTGATTAATTCTATGTCATCAGTAAATAATAGTAACAATGAAATTATACCACTACTTTCTTTTTTAAACAAACTTGGATCAGCCATGCCAGCTACAAAGCCTATCCTTGTTAATTCTTTAACTATACAATGGTTCCACTCATATCCTGATTGCTTCAAACCATAAAGACTCTTGTTCAATCTCCAGCAATTAGTTGTATTATCATCTTTTATACCTAAAGGTTTCTTTAAATAAATAGTGTGTTACAACAGTGCATGCAGATATTCTGCCTCTACATCCAAATGATTTACAATATATTTCTCCTTAGCTGCCCACACTAACGCTGCCCTTAATATAGAAGACTTCAGACTAGGTGCAAACATTTCATAGTAGTCATTTGCTGTCTGATTGAATCCTTGTGGCTTTATGGGTATCAGTCCCATCTACACCTGTCTTAAGTTTATATATCCATTTACATCCTATTGCATGTTTACCTGGTGGTAACTTAACATTTTCATATACCTCCATTTTTTTTCATGATTCTAGTTCCTTATCCATTGCTTTCTGCCAAGCAGACTGATCCTTAGCAGGATTCAGTTTTAGTTCACTACAGTTACTTGGAACTGTATTCACTTGGCATACAACACTGGCCTGATATCTATCAGGTGGTCATGTTACTCAGGTTGAATGTCTTGGTAATACAGGGCTTACTGGTGTACTCACCTGTGCCACTTGCTCCTATGCCTATTCTACTACTTCCTCCTGTGCCTGTTCTTCCTCTTTAATGGCTATTTGTGGTTTACTGATTTTATCTTTAGGGACTATTTGGATGTCAATAATAATATCATTGCTGGATTCCTGTTCCAGTTTATCCCACCCAACGTGCTCAAGAGATTTTGCACAAGCACTACAATAAACATGATCTGTGCCTTGATCCCAGAATCTAAATGATCTGTGCTTGGCTTCTTAACCCACAAAAAATAACTTCTTAGCTCTATGTTGCCCTTTCAGTCTTACTTGTGAGGGAATATGCACCCATGCTGGAGCTCCAAATGTGTGTAGGTAACTTAAATTTGGTTTTCTTCCATGGCAATGAGTGAATGGCAATTTACAAGTTGTTGTATTAACTACATTGCTTAAAACATGGTTACTAGACATTATGGCCTCACCCTACACTGTTTCAGGCAAACTTAAATCAGACAACATAGTACGAGCCATGACTGGTAATGTTTGCCCTCTTGGTTCTACAAACAAGTTATGTTGTGGTCTGTAAGGTGCAGAACATTTATGCTCATCACCAGCCAATTGCAACATTGTTTGGAATCTTTTGTTAACAAACTCAGTGCCATTATCAGTAACTAAAGTAATTACTTTACTTTCCATTTTTCTCTCTGCAAACCTTATCCAGTTAAAGAAATGTTGGAATGTTTCTGTTTTGTTTTTCATAAGATAGCAGAAACTGTATCATGAGTAATGGTCCATAATACTCAAAATATAACAGGCACCTCCTAAACTAGTTTTTTTGGGACCATTTATATCAGCAAACACAACCTCTAAAGGTTATTTGGTCTTAAACCCATTTAGTCTGTTTTCAGGAGTAACCTTACTTTTCTCCTGACTACAAGTATTACAGTTTAAATACTTGCTACAAGGTTTCAATTTTACACCCTCTGCCAATTTAACAGTTTGTTTGAGCATTTTGAAATTAATGTGCCCTTGATATCTATGAAGTAAATGTATACATTCATCATGTGGCTTAACATTGTTATAAACTGAGTTAGCCATCTTCAACCAGTCATCATGTATCACATATAAATCATTCTCTAAAGTAGCAGTAACCCTTTTAGCCTCTTTCTCTATTATACAGTTATCTCCCCTAAAGGTTACTACATAACCAAGATTAACTAAAGCCCTAACTGATAATAAATTAAATTTCAGTTTAGGTACATATAACATAGTTAAATGTTCGTTTATAAAAGAACAATATGCAGTACCTTGACCTGATGCTTTCGTCTTCCATCCAGTGATGCATGTTGTTTACTCGTGGACATCTTTATAAACCTTTTTCTATCTTTACTAATGCACTGCGATGCTCCACTATCAACAACCAACAAATCATTGTTTACAGTTGAAATGCTAGACATAGCTAAACTAACATTCTTCTTGGCCTTTTGGTGTTTGCCAGTATTCTGTTGTTTTCCCTTCTTACAGAATCTAGCTATATATCCCCTATCCCCACAAGAAAAACATTTCCTAACAGTATAGGTAGTTGAAGACAAATCCTCTTCTTGTGGTTGTTCTTTCCTCAGTTGGTCCCAATCCAGCCATCTTCTTGCTTCTTCTAGCAACCTTCCGGTTATGTCAGTCAATGTCAGTTTATCTCTGGGCAGGACGTCCAGTGAAGATACATCATCATAACTTTATACTAATCATCATAACTTTCATCCAATGAGGAAAGAATGATGTAAACTTGATGTAGCTCTGAAAATATCAGTTCCTTTTCATGTAGCTCCTGGAAAGTTATTTTCATGAAGTTCAAAGAGCTAACATATCTCCACCTTTCAGAAGACATGCTCTAAACAGTTTACATGTAAGATGTACGTGTGCACCTACACTGTCACGAACATAACTCCTCTTCAAATTCTCCCAACACTTAGCAGCAGACTCTTCTCCACAAATATGGACTAGTTGCTGGTCACCCAGTGTTAGTCCAATTTTACAAAGAGCTTATTCGTTGTTCTGTTTAAAGTCAGCAAGCTTTTTGGCATCATCCTCATTTTCTGTATCCCAAGAATTTACATCTGGTGGGTCTTGAACTACATTCCATAACCCTTCTCTACGCAGAAGTAGACTGCAGGAAACATAGTTTGTTTCATCCAACTGGGATATCAGTGATAGACTTGTTGAAGTGACTTGTGCCATCTTTACCAGGATAGTAAACCACAATTAAACAGTAAGCAGCTGTCTGTATACAGTACTGTGCATTCACACTAACTCTCAGTTATCTGAGCCTGGTATGGCCTGGGCCCATAACCATTGTTAAGGTAATTCCCCGTTAGGAGAATGAGCCCATACAGGGAGATGTAGTGAGAGAAGCACTTGAATAATACAGACACAGCACACAGATACACTGTACAGTAAATGTAGGTTTTTACTTCCAGAAACATTTAAGCAAAGTTCAAACACAGTCCAAAGTCATTCACAGGTAAGGCAGTCAATTTTCAGTCCAGGGATAATCAATCCAATAACAAAGTCCAGTGTCAAAAACAGTTCAGTATCAGACTTACATCAAATCCATGAATATGTCAATTTGGAAAAATGGAGGAACGGCAATACTCTCCAACAGAAGGAAAACAGAGTCTCATTGAGACACACTCTCTTCTGAGACTAAGACTAAACAACCCAGGTTTCTGGTTCCATCTTATGGCCATTTGAGTAACCACACCCAACTGCAGTTTTTAGCATGCTCTTAAAGAGACAGTATTAAAATGTCTATCCTGGTTTATATATTTCCATCCCAAATAGCTATTAGGTGACTTACATTCATTACACTTATACCATAATATCATATCATATCATATCATATCATATCATATCATATCATATCATA
>BLBF01000073.1:22914322-22972639 GCA_015471245.1 Laticauda colubrina
AAAAAATATATTGTCTTCAGATTAATAAGAAAAGTAATAGCTGTTTTTCTCCTCAACAATGATATTTGACCATGGAAAATGGGCACTAGAAGATCCAGTTCACTGCTATCATATGTCTTATGTCCTGACCTATATAAATTACTCTTAAAAATTTGTTTCCATAGTAATTTGTGGTAGATTTATATCCCAAAGCAAAGACAGGTAAGAGTATCCTGATGGGAAAAGATCTCCCTCTTTTGTCTTTAGTATTAGCTTTCTCTAGACCAGAAATTATTCTATGAATCTAAGAAATACATGGATACAAACATGTAGTTCAATTGTTCCTTCCTTTATTTATTTTTAAAAACATTGTGAAATGTCTTCTTTTCAAAAAAGAATCCCTTTCTCTTTCAGGCATGTTTGTCTTGAATTGTAGAACTAACACCAGACAAATGCAAAGCATGCACTTTTTCATTGGGAAAGACCAAAAAATAGATTATTAATTAAAATAATTATTGAATACTATAGAGGTGTTAATATGGTGATTAAAGAGTGATAAATTTGAACCATGGCTCTGGTTGCAAGTTAAGTCATCACACTAATTATTTGAGCACTTTTTTGGTTATATCTCTGCAGATGACTAATGAGCATTCAATTACTTCGCCTTTCAAAAGTATTGAAAAACACATAATAGTGTTTTTCCACTTCAGTTGTTTATTTGCAAAGCTTTCAAGGATGTATGAAGTGTATATTGTTTTGATGTTTTTGCACCGTGCCAGAAGAAATAGTGAGGGATTCATTCATTAATCAACAATATTTTCTCTTTCTTTAATGGGTGAGACACATTAGTAGCTTAGAAGATGGGCTCAATTTGTTGCCAGAGTATATGGAATGCATTGTCTGGAATGGTGTAGGGTTTTCTGTTTGACCAGGGGGTTGGACTAGAAAACTCCCAAGGTCCCCTCCAACTCTGTTATTCTGTTTAATGTCTGTCTTAGCATCATATTGTATATGATGCAAGAAAAAAACAAACAAACCTTATACCACTTTTAAAAAAGTGAAATATACTCAATGAATATTAGTAATCTATCCTCCAAAATGAATAACAAAGTCATAAAATCAAAAACTTACATTTTATTTTTTGTCCTATGGAATCTAATATGATAGAGAATTCCCCGAGAGAATGAAATCTTTCTTATGACCCGCTGTGAATAATATAATTTTTTAGTGAGGCAAACTATAGAAAACTTTACAAACTACTTTTAGCAATATACAGTACTTATTTATATTAAATGTGAATGAAATCGAAATTATAGTACAAATAGTTTGCTAGTATATATTTAATGTGTGTCTTCTGAACTATTAAAACAATTTTAATATACACTCCTGAAATATTTTCTATGCAACCTTTAAATATTAATATTTTCAGCAACAGTCATGTTAGAATCAAAGTACTTATTATACACAATAATTGTATAAAATTTGATTGTTTTATTTTTTATTGTATTGGAGAGACTATCACCATTGGGATACAAAAAGATCACACTAAACTTACCTGCATCAAACGTTTTCCAAAGCTGATATTTGCATTGACTTCTCTCATCTTATTACTGGTCAGAGAAAATGTGAATATTCAAAGCAATCTTCTGCATAGGATACAGACAAACTTGGTTGGGATATATATATATATATAAAGACTCCTCTTCCAAAATTGATCACAACTTAATTGTAATTTGTAATTGTGCAAAGACATCTTGGCTACAGAAGCCACAGAAAATTAGAAAAACCCCAGGTTTATGAACAGAATCTTGCAGGGCACAAGTGTCAAACTCACTATGTCATGTTGTTGTCACGTGATGTTTCACAACATTTTTCCCTTCACAGAGCTGGGGTGGGTGTGGCCTAAATGTGATGCATCTGGCCCATGGGCCTCCAATTTGACACTCTTGTTGTAGCAGAACACAGATGTCTACAGTGTCAAAGGTGGATTATATGTTGACTTGTTTGGCTTTAAATTCATGGCCATTTGTTTTATTGGAATTCAGCCTAAGTAAACACACTTATATGTGTGGCTGTATACAGAGCTAACAGGTTCCAAATACAGTAGAACTTTTGATCATGAACATAATTCATTCCATAACTTTGGTCGCAACCCAATTTGGTCGTGACCTGAACCTAATATTGGAAATTTGGCACTTTCAAAAAATTGGTGTGGAAGAGGAAATCAGCCGCAAAAAAAAAATAAAAATGAATTTTTTTTTTTTTTTTTTTTGGTCTGAACCAAGTTTGGTCGTGGTCAGAAGCATTTGATCACCATACAGAGGTTCTACTGTACTTGAATGAAACCTTGGCCACATCTCCTGTTTAGCCCATGTAACTGAGAACCGTTAGCTAATTAATGTTACTTATAATCATGTCTGCAGATTCCCTTGTAGTCTTTGTTAATATTTTTCATTCTTATTAGATTGAAAGTGGATGATTGCCTTCCTCTAAAGATGAGGCTCAAAAGGTGATAGAGAAGGAGATGCTGTTTACATTAGGCTTCATTTAAATGGAGACCTAGATTTGGTTGCTAAGAATTACCTTTGAACACTCAAACACCATCAACATCATCTTTTGGATGTGATAAATAAAAATAATAATAATAGTTGAATTAAACAACTATTTAATGGATAAGTATATTTCCAAACCAGCTATGGAATCAAATAGCAATTCATATGTTTCAAAATTTACCTGTAACTTATAGACTACAAAAAAAAATTCCAGTTAAAGAAGCCACTGAGGAGAAACTAATTTTGCACAGACACAAGGATCTTGCTTCTCGTTGCTGATACTCCTTTGAAAGAAGGTAGGTGACACAATATCAAGGCACTATTACACTCCCTTTTACAACTTCTTCATTCTATAGTATACTTTAATAAGCTTACAGAAATCTCCTGGTTTCCTAGCAGACATGGATCTAAATGGATAATGCTAACTTTTAGGCAGTTTATTTTTGTACTGTGCTTTTCAAACTTAAGAACTTTTAAATAAGATGTTACATTCTGCCAATAAAGAATGTAATGCTTTTTATAATAGAAGAAAAAAAAGGCAACAGAGGAGAATGCACAGGCTTTGGAGCTAATTAATCACCAGCATTCACGATCTGTAAAACAGAGAACTCCTTTAACATCAAGGTCAGAACAGGATAAACACAGAGAAAGAAATGTTTCAAATTTAATTAAAGGAAAGATACAGGTTTCAGATACCATTTTGGGAAGATGAGGAAAATTTAATTCAGATATTTGCCACACTCACCTCGGAAATATAACAGTGGATTTTTTCAAGAAGCAAAAATAAAATACAAAAAGGTAAAAATAAAATATAAAAAAGAGGTTACAAAAAAGAAAAATCAAGATTGGAAAGAGAAAGAAAAAAAGGGGGGAAAGTAACTTCCAACTTTATACAAATATAAAATACATGAATCTCTTATTCTAAAATCGACAATAATGCACATTATTTCTATTATCATAAATAGTTCTAATTGTCAAATCCTTAAGTGCTTATTTCATTCAGTTTCTAGTACAAAGTCCAACAGTAGTTTCTAAGTAGAAATAAACTTAGGCAATTTTGCCATATCAGCCAATTCCCTGAGCTTCAACATCCATTCATCTACTGAAGGAATTTGAGAATCCTTCCTTCTCTATGCATATAAAAGCTGTTGTGATATAAACAAAGACCCACATTTTCTTTTCATCAGTTTATCCATCAACTCTAAAAAGAAAACGGCAAGGATAGTTTTTGCACAAAACTAGAAAACAGAAAAAATACCATCTGAAGATAAGTTGATACAAAAATATTGGATTGTGCTAAAATGGATAAACTTACAATGGAATTAAAAGGCAAGGATGAATAAGAATATTATGCGGTTTGGGATAGATGGTATAAATGGGTAGAACACAGAAGTAAGAATTAAGGTATAGGAATAAATGTAAACATATATTATTGATGACACAATATTGTTAATGTAAATAGAGATGTGCAAAGTTTTGAATTAATTAATTAAAAAGAGAAAGAAAACTTCTGGTTATAATTGTATATTTATTTTAATTATATTTTAAATGTACAATTGTATATTTATTTTAAGAATTCTCTGAACTAAAATACATATATGGTCTCAATATTTCCTAGCTTTTTGACATCTTTAGCAATTCATCTTATACATTTTTGACAATTCATCAGATGTTAAATACTGGAAGAACATCATCTTATAAAAGTTCTCTTTCAAACTATAGTTCAATGTAAATTTCAGTCCTCTACTCCTTATATATTAAGTTAGAAGATAGGCTTCAAGATCTAAAAGGATCTTGACAGACTTGAAGGCTGGACCAACAAAAAGCAATTTACTGGGGTGAAAAGTAAGATTTTACACATAGGCAAGAAAAAAACAAATGCATAGGTATAGAATAGGTGGTGTGTGGCAATAAATAGCAGTATTTATCGTGTAGCAGTAAATGTGAGAGGAATCTAGATGTCCTAATAGGCACTTCTTAAATATAATCCAACAATGTTGTGTAGTGGTCAAAAAAGTCAATGCAGTCCTAGGCTGCATCAACATAGAGGTAGTATCAAGACACATGAAATTAGTACCACTTTATACTGCTTTGATAAGACAACGCTTAACCAGGGATATTTTTATTGGGTATCTTACCTGAAGGATACAATAGAGAATTGACATATTTGACTATTAATGTTTTAACTGCAGCTAGAATTGTATTTGCTCAAAATTAGAAAAATGAAAACATCCCGACAGAGGAGAAGGTGATTAAGAAAATAATGGAATGTGCAGAAATGAGTAGATTAACACTGGCAATTAGAGAGCAAGAAGAAAAGGAATATTATAAAATATGGGATTTATTTTATCAATGGCTGGATAGAAAAATGGGAAAATGAAATATAAAATAAATATAATACAAAAGTAATTATGATACAATAGTAATGATATGTTACAATTGATTATTATGGGAATGTAATATAATATGAATTCGAATTAGTTAAAACTGTGATTTGCTCTAAAAGTATAATGTGAACTTGTAATCAAAGTCTAATGATGATGTAATAATAACACAACATGACATGGAAAGTTGATTAATATAATTTGAATATAAATTTAAATCTAAGAGGGAAAGTCTATAGATATTATTCACAAGAAATATGTATCATCTGACACACTGTACAGTTGAAAGAAGGTTTTATTTGTTGGTTTATGTTTATGTTTATTGTCAAAAAAATAAAATAACTTCTTTACCAAAAAAGAAAAAGAAAAGACCACAATGGAATATAATATTCAGTTTTAGTCACCAGGTTTTGAGAGTCTAGAAAAAGTACAAAGTAGACCAACAAAGATCAATAGAGGGCTGAGGTTAAAATATATGATGAACAGGTGAAGGAAATTGAGTATGTCTAGTCTAATGAAGAGAAGGACCAGGGATGATACCAATCATTCAATATTTGAGGGGCTGTCACAAAAAAGAGGGGCTGGCCTATTACCAAAAGCACCTGAGGGCAAGACCAGAGGGAAGAGATTTTATTAGTAGAAAATCAAATGAACTAGTTCAATCAGTTAATGACCCTAGCACAAAAAAACCTCCAATTTTTTTAAATCTAAAATACTTTCTAAATGCACTGTTTTTTTAAAATAATGGATTATGTATAACAAATATAATACAAGGGGAAAATAGAGTTTATTACAGCATGATCAATTCCATGCTATCATCATTATCACCATATATTCCACATTATAACCATTACAGTCCCAAATCAACTACTTAAACTCATGATAAAAGCTATTTTATAACTAATTTTGCCTAGTTGTATATATTTAGAATAAATAGAATGTGAAAGATATTGTAGTTTGAAAAGTCTGAAATGCAAAATACTATCTCTTGAACATTCTGCTCTAATTTCAAAATTGGATAGGCTTCGTTCTTTTAAAAATGAATTATTCTATCTAATTTGGACAGTAGAAAGTGTTTCAAAGACTGAAGAGCTCATTATGAAAATGCTGAAGATGAGCCAAAGTAAAACAAAGCAAAACAAAACCAGCATCTATGTACTGTGAAACTATTGTATAGTATATTACATGGAGAAAATCTAGGATTATCATTACTTGGATTGGGAAAATAGAAAGTAAGGAAAAGAAAGAGGACTTTCTACTTCAGAAATATTCTATATTCTATAACATATTCTTCCATGACTACACTGAAAATATTTAACTATTTATGAATTCCCTGCAAGTATTTATATATTTATTTTTCCTTGTCCTTTTGTACTCTAACCTCTTTCAAAACTCAGTGATATTTTGTTACATTTTTTTTTTAATGTGGGAGTTTTGCCTAATTTGGACAATGATCTTATATTCTAGCAAATAAGTCATGGTAGAATAGTTAGTTGGTATTATTTATTATTTTGTCCTGTTAATTTTAATCAGATAACCAATTACAGACCGTCAGAATTGGAAGGGACCTTGTAGGTCCTCTAGTCCAACCCCCCGCCCAAGCTTGAGACCCTACACCATTTCTGACAAATTGCAGTCCAATGTCTTCTTGAAAGTCTCAAGTGATGGCACTCCCACAACTTCTGTGGGCAACTTCTGTTCCATTGGTTGATTGTTCTCACTGTCAGAAAGTTTCTCCTTATTTCTGGGTTAAATCTCTCCTTGTTCAGTTTACATCCATTCTTCCTTTTCTGGCTTACAGGTGCTTTAGAAAATAGCTTGACCCCTTCTTCTCTGTGGCAGCCCCTCAAATATTGGAAGACTGCTATCATGTCTCCCCTGGTCCTTCTTTCACTAGACTTCACTTCCTGTAACTGTTCTTCATATGTTTTAGTCTCCAGTCCCCTAATCATCCTGGTTGCTTTTCTCTGTACTTTTTCTCGAACCTCAACATCTTTTTTATAACATGGTGACCAAAATTGGATGCAGTGCTTTAGGTGTGGTATTACTAAGGCTTTAAAGAGTGGTATTAGTACCTCACTTGATCTCAATTGTATCCCTCTGTTAATGCAATTTAGGATTGCATTAGCTTTTTTGGCTGCTACTGCACCAGAATCAATATTTTAATATGTAAATTGACAAAAAGAAAAAAATCAAAAAGTTAAATAATTGAGAAAAGGTGACCAGAGATGAGAATAAATTGGATACTGTACTAGGGTTTTTCAATCTGTAAAGAGAAAGAATTTGTCCACAAATCCATGAGATTTGTGCCATGGTGAATGCTATATTAAATGCTTGTGATTTAGGTAAAAATATAGGTAGTCCTCAATTTATGACTCAAAATGACAAAATGGTCATAAATCATAAAGATTGAAAGAGCCATGGTAATTTAGACTGCAGTATTACAGGCTAACTCACTGCCTACTGCCAGTAGTTCATTCCTGACCAGGTCAAAGTTGACTTCCATTCTTCTGAGGTCTGTAAAATTAGGACCCAGATTGTTGGGGGCAATATGCTGACTTTATAAACTACTAAGAAAGGGCTGTAATGTGCTATTGCTATTGCTATTATAATTGTAAGTCAAGGCACTGACATGACCACACCTCATTTTGATACTTCTTGCCATGATCATTAAATGACTTACTTCTGTTGCCATAGTGGTAAATGCAAACCCTGTCATGCCCCTGTTGGAGACTGACTCCAAGGGAGAGGAGGAACAGATGACAGGCAGTGGAAGTATGGCTCCGGAGGTTGTGGAGGAGGCTGGGGAAGGGCAGAGGCCAGCTGGGCAATCAGAGGAAGACTCAGGCCCATCCTCTCTCCATCCTAGGGCATGCAGGGAGGAATGGAGAAGGGAACAACATGGCTTATGGGAGAGGAAGCGGCCATGATCCCCTTCATTGGCTGCAGCTGGGGAGAATAATATAAAGGAGGGGCGTTTAAAACACAGCGTTGCTAGAAGCAAAGTGTGTTTTATTTCTGGCTGAGGTTTAGCTTGGTTGTCGTTCTTCCAATGGACTGTGCCTTGTTATCTTTTTCAGTTTGTAATTAATTATCCTGGTCTGTCGTGGAAATTCCTTCAGTGCATTTTGTTTTGGTTTTTTGTTTCTCCATTATCTGTTCTTTGAGTTTGGACTGTGTTTCTTTCTTTTGGGAGACTATTTTGGAAAGAGTTTAATCTCCAACTGTGAACAATTGAACAGTGGGGCCAAGTTGGAGGCGTTAAAGGAAATGTATTTACATTTGAGAAGTTATTACCTGTGTGCTGCTTCCCAGGTCATCACATACCCATTCTTTCAAATGAGCATTTTTATATATTTTTTATTTTGCTAAAAATGGGAAAATTGAAAACCCACAAAAATATTGCAGAGTCTGGCCATGTGAATATGGGACACTGCAACCAATCATAAAAATAACTCAGTTGCCAAGCATGCAAAGTTTCAGACACATAACTGCAAGGGGAGTGGTAGTAGATTTTATTATGGCTAGAAGTATTTTATGGGTCATAAAACAACCATTTCAGGCCCGTTATTGTTTTGAATAGTCACTAAGCAACCTATCATAAGTGGCTGCAAGATTACCTTAATTAAATATCATTATATTGCGCATGAAGTAAAAGGTTGGGGGGGGAGATAAAATTTTAACTGACAAGTAAAATCGGGTGACTTTTCATTTGAACTCCCTCTACAAAACTGTGGACATAGAAAATAATAAATAATACACATTTCAGCTTGCTCATCGCCTTTTAGCAGCCTGCAATTACAAATATAAATAACTGTACACCCAAATAAAGGAAATAAGAAGTCTTGAGGGCATGAAGAAAAGTCAGTATTGTGTTTGCAAGACAATTTCTATCGGTTTTCTATTTTCATAATTTATACTCAGCCACATTTTACTGTCTTTGCAAAGTTGTAATTACCCCCCCCCCCCCCCCGAAGTTTCACAGGCTACAACCCTTCTGGCTCATGGCCGTTGCTGACTTTTCCCACTGGCTTCTTAAATGTTTAAGAAATATTTGTAAATGTCAGCCTTTACTATGATTCTGACATTTATAGCAACCAAATTAATTTTAAACTTGGCACTTCTGGAAAATGAATCCCGTCAATAAGCATTAAACCTACATATAATAAAAATAAACTTTGTCTAGAATCTTCTAAGAACTTCTGTCACAGTTTACAAAATGCCAGAAACTGACATTTGGGAAGATTTCTTCATAAAAGTTTTCCTACTCTTTCTTAGTAATACTATAGAATTAACTCATGAATACCAAATCAGAACATGTTAAGTAGCATTTAAATGTTTCTATTCTGAGAGTAAAACTTTTTCATAAGCAATTATCACCAACTGCTGGTAATTTTCAGTTTGCTTATAACTTTTAGATTTGATCATGTAATGTACTCTGCCTTTAAAAAAATTTAAATACTACAAATGCTTTAAGTGGCATGCAGAGACATTTGTGGAGGCATGTGATCACCAGCCAAACTTATCTCACTGGGTATGCACGTACCTCCCAGCTGATTTCTGGCCTGTTTGAGGCCTTTTTCGGCCTCCCAGAGGCTTGAGGGAAGCCTCTGCAGCCTTTGGAGGCCAAAAAACAGGCCTAATATTTTCCTAAAGAGAATGTAAACAAGTCATATGTTATCTTCTAATCATTAACTTACAGAGCATTTGCAACTGGTTTATGGACAGCTTGCTGACAAAGCTTGTTATTCATCCTCACTTTGCGTTGCTAAAAATCATTTTAAAATACTGTGGATGAGTGGTAGTAAAATAGTAGTATTTTTTTTAAATAAAAGACAGCCTTCAATTTTAAAAATCAGTATACAAAAGAACACAAATACTTTCATGCACAAAGTTATTTTTAGAGGTATCAAATTTCAACCTAGTTTGTTCATGTGTTATTTTTTTTCAAGGTTTTATGCTACCTATAGATAATATCAGAGAACAAAATGCTTGTAGTTTGCATACTGAGACTTATACACATACTTATATAAACATGGATATATTTGTATATTTTACCACCTAAAATTCCTCTCTTGAGTTTTTACCAGATCTGTAATTGAAATACCTATCTAACTCAAAAAAAAATATAGCTAGGCATAAAAATGGCAGCTACTGTTCATTTAACTTTTTTAAAAAATTAAACAAATTTAACAAATAAAGTCTATGAACTTCCCTTAAGCACAACACACTTTTGATTTCCCTGAGTGTTACTGACAGAAGAAAATATTTTTCTAAGGTTGACCTGTGGATTCTTTGGTGCTTTCTGTTTTGTTTGTTTGTTTTTTGGTTTCTGGTTTTTTTTTTCTTTCTGTTTTTTTTTTTTTTTTTTTTTGCAGGTGTTTCATTACTAAACTAGATAATATGATGAAAGGAGTAGGGTTTACTCTTATTTTTATATATTATTAATTTCCCCTGTTGGTGATAGTATTTTTAAGGGCATTACCTGATGGGACAATCCACTGATATATAAGTCACTAGTATATTCAAATAAAAATGAGAGCAAACCCTGCTTCTTTCTAGCACTGATGTAGTCATCTAGTTTGGTAATGAAATTTCTACATGAAAACCATACCACTCAGAAAGCACCAAGGACATCCACAGTTCTTCCCACTGTTAATTGATTAATTGATTTACACATAATACATAGATTCAGAGAGAAAGAGAAAGAAGCAAGTATCATAATCTTGAATGTTGGAGACAACTTCTTTTATCTTCAATTGCCAAATTTGCCATTCTTCACTAACCATTATATTGATTATATATAATGATTATTATTATTATCAATTATTATATATAAATGATTATATATAATCTTCCTCCTGTTTTTTTTAAGATTATTGCTTCTGCCCATTACATATTATCCATCTGCTTCAGGATAAAGATTATATGATGTCATTTACCACACTTGTTCAAATATTTTCTTACTCCACAGTCTTGGGATGAGCAAAAAATGATCCCCCAAATCTGCCAGCTGCCTTCTTGCCAAAGAGAGGGCTGGAATATTGGCATTCCCAGACAATCATCTTAAATACTAATGAATATTGGCTCTTAGAAATGGGAGAGCAAGGGCTGTAGAGGAATTACTATAATGATAATTGTATTTATGCAATTAAAATATTGAAAACCTGTTTGATTCATCAGGCTAGAAACTGGGAGATTATGAGAAAAGTAGATATTGCTGATTCTCACAATAGAAGCAAAACTAAACTGCTACCTTTACAAGATCAAAGTACAGGTCTTCTTTTTTTTTTTTTTTTGAAATTTTTTTATTGATTTTTAGAAACAAACATCGACAAACACAACACAGAACATGAAAACATAAAACCTCTTTTCTGAAAGCAGCCTGATCCCGGGTTACATCTCTTTGTACAGACACCAATTCAAATTCATGCTCATTTTTATATACCATTCCATATCTTATTGCCATTCTACATTTTCTATATGGCTTCCCCCCTCTTTTAACTTTCTTAATTTTATTTTTATTTGTTTCATCTCAAATCAGATCATTATATTTATATTCTTTGTCTGTCCTATTTCAGTTATCTATTATCTTTTCTCCTTAAACAAGATTCCTCCTGTGGTCACTAATTGGAGTATGATGTCTTTATATCTTTCCCCTAAAATTATAGCACTTAATATAGAACGTAACTTCAATTCGGATTCTGCTAGACACTACATTTTAAAAAGAAAAAGAAAAGTATAAATATATAATATAATTAAAACAACGATCCATACCAATTCAGTTCTATCATTAATGTTAATATTCATTTAAATTTTAAACATTTAACACATTATTTTTCAAATAGGTATCATGCTTCTATGGGAATGCTTGTAAACTTTCCATGATTACTTCCCCCTCACTTCACTTGCATTTTAAAACATTATGTCATTAAAATGTTCCCATTCCTTTCTAAATTAATTCTCTCCTTTAATTCATTCCATGTATTTTATTCAAAAATGTTTCACTAAATCATACATAGTTTCCAATTTTCTAATGTTATTTCTAAGTACAAATATAACAATACAATCACATGTACCTTTGCAGAATCCCTTTTTCAATTAAATTTTAACCCATTATCTCTAAATATGCCCTGTTTCTTTACATCTTGCTTCACACCCTCGTATCTTCTCTTCTCTTCCCTCCTTCTTTGCTTCTTCTCTCTGCCCTTTTTACCCCCTTGTCTCTCCACCTCAATTTCCCTTTTCTGTATTCCCTTTTTCTGTTGCTTTCTCATGTTATATCTATTTTTCACCTTATTTTTCCCTTTTTTGGTTGTTTTTTTTAGATCCCAAATTTTCCATTCTCTTTCCCCTTTCTTCCCCAAGTAAAGTTGCTTGTTTGTTAAAGATGGCTTCTTCTTTGTCCCAATCTTCTTGTTGCATAGTCTTTTCTTGTAGTTTCTCATAGGTAAAGATCACCATTTCTAAGAATTGAAAAAGGGAACCAAGAGAGCCCTTCCCTTCTTGTTCCTCTTCTTATATTTTTAAAATTCTATTTTCAGTTCGTCCACAAGTGATGCCATTATAGAGGTTTTTTTTTCTTTAAAAACAACCACCCAAGTGTTTTTAATCCTTCCAATATAATTCCAAAAGTCCCAAAGTCACCAAACAATCCAAATACACACAAGCTGTTTCTTTTCTTCACTTTCTCTTCCTGGGGTTAGTATTTAGTTACAAAGTTCCAGTAAAATGTATCTTTTAGCAGTCCTGTTAAAATTTAACTTTAGATTCTTTAGATTCCAGGCTATCTCCTCCTTCCAAATCCTGTTCTTATTCTCTTCCTCTCCATTCCCACTTACAGCAAAAGAACATTTTCTTTCTTTCTTTCTTTTTTTTTGCTTTTTATATTCAGAAATCTTTATTATCCCCTTGGCATTAAATTTTCCAGTTGAAATACCTGTTGATGCCAAAGCAGATTTTTCTGATTTCTCATTCATCTCTGTTCGCTGTCAACATAAGGAAGGAGAGTGAAAAAAAAAACCTACTTTCCCTTTTCACTTTCATTCGCTGCTTCCGAGTCTTCTTTGGGAGCAATGTATCTTTTTTTAAAAAAGTTTAAGTTCCAGGATGCCTTAATTGTTTCTTCTTATCCCGGTCAGCCAAAACTTTCACTTCAGCACTTTCTTCTTCCTGCACATTCTTTTCCAGATGAGGGCTTTTTTGAGGTGGCCATTTCTGACCGCCACTCTCCCGCCTTCGGGAAAGGGAGTTTAGCCAGCTAGGGAGGAAAGATGCGGCTTTCCTCGACCCTGCTGGAGTCTCCCCCGTCTTCACTGACCTCTATGGGATGGCTTAGCCCCGAAACCAGCTGGCTTGGGGCACTCTGGCGGTAAGCCCAGGCAGAAACCACGCACAATCGTGGATTCCTGCCTGCCGCTGAAGCCCTGAAAACAGAAGTCTCAAAGTACAGGTCTTCTTATCAGGTTTGATTTAACTTGGCATTAACTTAATCAAGAGAAGATCCACCAAGTTGTTAAAAAAAGTTAATCAGAAAACAAAAAAATATTATTCATGGTCCCCAGATTCAGGAAAACTGAAGTTTTTGGCCTATCAGAAGAAAATCCAGTTGCCTTTTTGAAAAGCATGTTTGGGACAACCATGATTTGGATAATTGAGAATCTTCTGCTAACTTTGCAAGATCAAAGTACAGGTCTTCTTATCAGATTTTCTTAATTTCCTGCCTGTTGTCATTATAAATCTGCACAATATTTAAGTATGAGGATTTCTGAAGAAAAATACTCTTCCATTTTAAGTGGAGCAAAACAATCCTACTGTCTGTATTTTTATTTGATACCCTATTCTACTTTGCACCTTAGAAAAGCCATGTTAGAGAGGATACTGAATGTCCTTAAGGTCTTGGACTTGTGTTAATGTTAGTTTTTATTTTCCTTTTTTGTTTGTTTGTTTCTTTTGCTTATGTTTTTCATCAAAAAGAATTCATGACAAAAACAACCAAGATCCTAGATGACACTAGAGAACATCACAGTTCAGGAAGTGAGTGGACATAGTATACAATACTTTAACATACTGTAAGACACATACTTACAGAATCTTAAAGCATTGTACTGTACATCAATTCTATTTGAATTGTGATGTTCTCTAATGCTTTGTCTCTCACAGTTCTCCATCATACTCCACTCCCCCTTCTCCTCTGGTCTCTGCATAAGCCTGAAGAAAGGCTGCTATTTACTTGAAAGAAGCAGCATCTGTTTCCACCTTAGGAACCCCTAGTATCTGAACTAAATCTTACATATCTTGTTTTGAGCTTTCTTTGTGAAGAATGCTCACAGGAAGTCCAGAAGTGGACTCACAGAATGACTGCTATGGAGAAAATTGGAGGAAGAAGGTGTGTTGGATATGCTCACTGACTGCTTTGAATTATTTGTAAAAAAGAATAAAGGCAGGGTACAAATAAATAAATAAAGAGGCAGCACCATTTTGATACTTTGACTCTTGGACCTATTTTCGAAAGTTAAAAGTGCACAAAATTTGCTCTTCAATTTCTCCATACGTGAATATTTTTGAAAGTCATCAACACTGGGTTTTTTTTGTTTTTTGTTTTCTATAAAGTGCTGGACTTTTCTTCAGTCTGATAATGTTATATCTATCTCTTCTGCTATTTTATTTCCATCCAATATTATTTCTCCTAAAATGGCCAGGACCTCAATATATATATTTTTGGCTGATGCTCTTTAGAGACCCCAGGCTCCAGACTATCTTTCAGAATAAGTTTGTTTTGTTCATATTAGTCATAAGCTTCCTCCCTCAATGATCCCAATGACTTCCCCCCTCCTAGTTTTCAAAAGAACCCAGCCTTCCTGCAACTTATTTATATTGCAAAAACATATGAATGATATTGGGAAACAATGATCAGATGTCCCATTAGAGACAACAAATGCTTTCTAAAGCTTACATATCCAGAGGTGTGCTTCAAAAATTTCAGCAACCGGTTCTCTGGGTGGGCATGGCCATGGTGGGTGTGGCCTATTTGGCCTCCTGCACCACTTTCCTCAAGCCTCTGGTAGGGCAAAAATGGGCTCTCCGGAGGCCAAAAACAGGGCCATTTCCGGCCTTCTAGAGCCTCCAAGAGACCTGGTTTTTCCCCTCCCCGAGCCTCCACATGGGCCCTGCACTTACCTTACATCCAAAATGGGCTGTGGGGAAACTCCTGGGAGGGGTGGGCTGGGCTGGCAGGGGCAGGGCAGAGAGGGTGGGGCCAGCTACAAGTGGGATTTGCTGATGATGTACCGAATTGGCCATAACATTAGCTACAGGTTTGCCCAAACCCTGGAGAACCCATAGCAGTCCACACATGTGTGTGTGTGTGTGTGTGTGCGTGTGTGCTGTTCAGCTTCCTTCGGGTATTATCCCACATCATTGTAGTGCTTTCAAAGTTGTAGCAACGTTTCAGCAGAATCTCATCTGCCATCATCAGGCTTCTGTATCAGGCATCATCATCTGCTTGATGATGGCAGATGAGATTCTGCTGAAACGTTGCTACAACTTTAACAGAACTACAATGACGTGGGATAATACCCGAAGGAAGCCTTACACACATGTAAGTACCCGCGAAAGCCTAAAAAAACATATATATATGTATGTATGTATATATATATATATATATGTTTTTTTTAAGAACAGCACACACACATATATATATATATATATATATATATATATATATATATATATATCCATACAGAAGCCTGATGATGGCAGATGAGATTCTGCTGAAACATTGCTACAACTTTAACAGAACTACAATGACGTGGGATAATACCCGAAGGAAGCTAAACAGCACACACACACACACACACACACACACACACACACATATATATATATATAGTTTTCTTAGGCTTTCGTGGGTACTTACATGTGTGCTGTTTAGCTTATATATATATATATGTCTGCACATGAAGAATAGTCCTGTAATGTGCACTGAGAATGAATGATTAGTAGGCCCATTCTTGCTTATCTGGAGTTGGCAGTCTTTAAGATTTGAAGGAGGCATCTTCTATGTCCCTCTCTGTTGCCAAAAATCCAACCTGGGATTCTCTGCAAGAGGGGCAGGAAATCTGCCACCATTATCTTAGATTTATATAGATGCTGCAGTTCCTTCCTATTCCACAAAGTGCTGCGGGGAAGTACTGTAATGCAAAGATGTCATACCCCATTTTTTCCTGATAATAAAATACCTGCGCTTATACTTCTGTCCAGACAAGAGTTCAACCTTTCCTCTGTCCCCGCAAGACAGCTACAGATTAACAACACAGATGATAACACCTGATTAGCAATTCAAATTTTATTTATTGCGACATGAAATATTTTACTGAGTTCAATAGGGCAGAGTTAAATAGGTGAGCAAGGGATTGCATCTTAAAGAATCACTTTAACCTTTCCAATAGTCTGGTTCTGTGAATGTAAAATTACTGGTTATAACTCTTCATTTCAAGGAAGAAGGTTTGCAGGGAAGGACTCAGAACTAATAATGAGCCTCATGAAACCCCACATGTCACTGTTTTCATTTTCATCCATTATTTTATCCAATTCCTTCCTTCCTTCCTTCCTTCCTTCCTTCCTTCCTTCCTTCCTTCCTCCCCCCTCCTCCCTCCCTTCCTTCCAATCATCCATCATTTTCCTCCCTCTATCCTTCCCTCCTTCCCTTTCTTCCAATTATCCATCATATTCCTCCCTCCCTCCCTCCCTCCCTTCCTTGCATGCTATTATACAGCTTTATCTTTAATATATTTATTTATTTGATTTATATATTATTATATTTGCTTCTCTCTCTCTCTCTCTTCCCCCATCAGTGGGAAATGGGGAGGGGAGAGTAAGAAACTGACAGATATATAGTTATTATTTTAGTTTATGTCACTTCCCACTATCTTTTCTTATT
Source organism: Laticauda colubrina (assembly GCA_015471245.1). Classification (NCBI taxonomy): domain Eukaryota; kingdom Metazoa; phylum Chordata; class Lepidosauria; order Squamata; family Elapidae; genus Laticauda; species Laticauda colubrina. The sequence continues at coordinate 22,931,179 of BLBF01000073.1, forward strand.
TTTTCCAAGTTTCATCTTTTCCTGCCCCTTGGTCACTTGTTTGTTCATATCCCTCTCCCTTTTCTGGTTTCTCTCTGTATCACTACTTTATCATCTAAGCTGTCACAGCTTCAGGCTTGCCTGTCTTGCAAACACTCTGTTAATTTATTTCTCCATGAGTTTCCTTATTTATTCCCCCCCTGCTGGTGTTCCTTCCTCCTTCTAGCACACTTGGTCACAGTGGTACAATGATTTGGTGAAACTTGGATTGTGATCCGAATAATGTTTTGTGCTAAGAAATTTTTTTTTTTTTTTGATGAGTGATTGATGCATATACTTTACCCATTGTGAATTACCTTTTTTCTATCAAATCAAAACTTTATTATAGTTAAAGACCAGTCAACTAGAATAGAACAGAGCAGAATAGAATAACAGAGTTGGAAGGGACCTTGGAGGTCTTCTCGTCCAACCCTATGCTTAGGCAGGAAACCCTATACCACTCCAGACAAATGGTTATCCAACATCTTTTTAAAAAGATTCCAGTGCTGAAGCATTCACAACTTCTGGAGGCAAATTAAATAGCATCAATTAAAAACATTTCAGAGTCTAAAAAATAATCATAATTAGAAAAAAAGCTAAAAGATATGAAACAAAAAGTTCAAAATGAATCTAAAATGATGAGTAGAAGCATTAAATGGGTGCATGTTGCAAACTAAATCTAACACATTAGGTCACACTCTAGAATGATGAAGTAGATGCCTATTAAGGCTCCTTTATGGTACAGGTCATCATCTGATGGATTTTAAACACCGCTTCACAGAACCTGGCAATGTTATATATTATAGTAATGTTAGCATCTGAAAGCAGCATGGAGGTGAAGACTTGCCTTATGCATTTTTATGGTTGAACTGATGGCAGACAATTCCGTGTTCTTCTCTCTACCCATCCATCTTCTTGGTTATCATATTGATGTATTTTTGTCGTTGTCTTTTTCATTGTTTATTTTTTTGTTCTATTATTTTACTTCTCTTCTGTTTACATTTATTATCATTACTATTATTATTATTACTATTAATATTATTGTTGTTGTTGATGATGATGATGTTGTTGTTGTTGTTGTTGTTATTTACCTAAAGTAATCCCCCAGTGACATAAGTGGCAAAAAAATGAACAAATAAATAATTTATGCAATAATGATCAGAAGATGTTAGAATCATAGGGCAGGAAGGGACCTTAGAGGTCTTATAGTCCTCTCCTGCCCAAAACAGGATTCTTGATGACATCCCAGACAAATGGTTGTCCGTTTTTTTTTCTTGAAAACATCCAATCATGGAGCACCTACAGCTCTGGGTGTCAACCTGTTCCACTGATTCATACTATCAGAAAATTTCTCCCTATTTTTAGATTGAATCTCACTATAGCAATAGTACATAGATCTACATACTGCTTTGCAGTGCTTTACAGCCCTCTCTAAGTGGTTTACAGAGTGCCTATTGCCCCCAACAATTTGTCTCCTCATTTTACCCAACTCGGAAGGATGGAAGGCTGAGTCAAGCTTGAGCCTGGTGAGATTTGAACTGCTAAATGTCAGGCAGCCAGCAAGCAGCAGAAGTAGCCTGCAGTACTGCACTCTAACCATTGCAACACTGTGGCTCATGTGACAAATTATGACAAGCTTCCACCCACTGTTTCTTTTCCTGCCCTTAGGTGCTATGGAGAATAAATTGATGTACTTTTGGGTTGGAAATCTTCTTGTATCAGCCTTCATTGAAAAGAAAGATCATTACAATATTCCAGAGTAAGTTATGTCTGGTGGTTATATACTTAGAGTTCAATTACATCTGTCATAAGCGAGGCAGATACCTATTAGATTCATTGGCAATAAAGTGACTTGGCAAGAACAATTGGCAGTCTGCATCTGTTACACACTGTTCAATGACTCATATCCCATCCTGAATAGGAGGCCTGGAAGCCCAAGGATGAGATTTTAGTTGTCACTGCCTTTGATAGAAAACCATCCTTCATAGTTAATGAGGAAAAGCCAAGAGGAAAAAGAAAATATTTCGAGCCAATACTTGAGTTTGGTCATTCACACTCTAGCTTCCATTTTCATGAGTCAAGTCTCAGGGTGGCATTATGGACACATTTTGGATGTAAGGGGCCAATCTTAGAAAATTTGGATTGAAAATATTCTATTGGTTCAATTTTTTTTTTTTAGAAAAAGCCCAGCTGGGCCCCATAAACAAGTTGTACTATTGGAATGGCTTCAAATAGTTTGACTGCTGAATTCATATAGTAAACCCCCCCCCCCCGCTCTTTTATTGAAGTATTTAAGGATGGCTGATGAGATCCTCAGTCATTTTTAGTAGCAAGATTTCCATCTGTGAGCAAAGTGAAGGACCACTCTCAGGTACTTGAAAATGAGCTCCATCTTGTGGCCTCCAGGAATGACTCTTGGGTACTTTGTCAAATGCCATGATTTTAATTTCTGATAATTGAATTTAGATGGGTTTCCTTCCAATACCGTGTTAATGCTGCGTGTGATTTTTAAAGGCAATTGTTTTTGAAAGTATTGCTTCATTGTCTGCATAGAATAGAATACAGATGTGTCTTCCAGCAAGTTTTAGAGAGTGAAAGAGATGGTCCACCATGGAGTTGATATAGAAATTGAATTGGAGTAGGACCAATATACAGCCTTGCTTAATCCTTTTCTCAGTTTCATTATTGGTGCATAAGCACACCAATCATGCCTACCATCCCTGTCCTATTGTTTTTTATTTTTCTTATAAGTATCTATCTCATGTATTCAAAACTATACTTATTCTTATACCTGTATCTTATAAGCGATTGACAAATCAAATAGATACTAAAATAATAAATGCATCTTACTTTGAGTGAGGTCTCTTCATGAAGCTTATGTTTGTTAGATGAAGAAATGGATATATCCACTCAGAGCCACGTCAAATTGCAAGATGGGTATGTAATTTTAATAAATAAATACATAAACATGTACATTAAAATAAAATAAATTATGTAGGTCTACATTTGATTCCATAGTTTAGCTCAGGAAATGTAATAAAAAGCTGCTTTGATGTTTATGAAAGTGACATTGTGTTACTAGAAGAGTATTTTTCATTGAGTATTGGAGTACTAGGCACTGATCAATAATGGATTGGTTTTCCCTAAAGCCAGCTTGCTCCTTTGCAAGCATGTTTCCTCATTTCAACCAGACCTGGAATTATTCTATCATTTTCATCTTCTTACAGTCCAATCCAATATTTGATTTTATGTGGCTTAATTCCAAGTAACTTTGGTGGTTTACAATGCATCAAAAAACATGAAAACAATACTACAAAAGTAAATAAAACAGAATTAAACTCAACAAACAATAAGAAAGAAGAGCAAAACTGACAAACTCCAAAACATGCCATCTATAATAACAACAAAGGGGTCTCATGCCAGGTTTTGAGGAATATTCAGAATATTATTAGGATTTGGGCCCTTAGGGCCTTAGGGGAAACATTATTCTAGAAGTCAGTCATTTTCCCAAATTCTGGCAGGTAGTATTGTTTAATCAAAGGAACTCAGAGCACAGCCATCCTGCCAGCAAAAAACAATCAGCATCATGGAAAATTGGGAGAGTACAAAGTTTGCTATACAAATGAATTTTCCATGGCTGCAAAAATAAAGTTTACACAAAACATGAATTCTGATTGGAAGGAAAATGTTGTCATGGCAAGAAGTACAGATACAATTTCCAGGTAAATATCAAAGCTACTGAGATAAGAATGCACTGGAAGGCTTCAAATGGTTAAAAGAAAAATTACTGAAATTCCTAAATGTATTAATAAGGGAAGTCCCAAAGTGTACAACTTATTGTATACAGTATATTCAAAATACATAATGCATAATGTTGAGTCTTGGGGATAAGAAGATCTAAATTATAAATTCCGATTCAGCAGTGTACCTCATTATATTCTGAAATCACTAAATAATATGCCATGTATCTAACATATTTTACAAACATCAAATGAGTAAATCCCAAGTAGACCAGGTTGGAAATCTGATTTTCCTTGATCAACTCTCATTCATGACATTTTTATTCCTTCCTGCTAAAATAGGATGTCTAAAATCCTCCATATGGTATGAGAGAGGTATGTTAATGAATTTACATTCTGATCCTTAATATGACCGAAAAACAAACAAACATGAGAAGCAGTGACAAGTAACATGACATTTAGCAATTCAGGAAGCTGTGGGAAACTTGATTACTGGAAGCGGATTTGAATAGATTTTACGTAAATACAAATGCACATCATTCACTTTTGTTTTGCTCATTTTTTTTTCTTTCTTCTTCTGTCTTGGAGTTAACATTTAGATATGAAATTTATTACCAGAAGTCTATTGTATCTATCCCACAGGGGATAAGTCCTATGGGTTACTTATTATGTGCTTTGACTCTAAATCCACAAGCACTGATGAAAATTACATCACAACATGCTTTCCCTGGATTTGAGAAATATTAAGGGAAAGCAGATGGCTCGGCTGAATGACAGCTGATATTTGTGAGTTTTTTCTACTGGCCATATATCACTTATACGACTTGAATGATTTTTTTTTTTTACATCTAAACAATGAGTACAAGATTTCATTATGATATTTGACATCCATTCTACATTTGCAATATGTATACATTATTAATTTTCAAATTATTTGTTTTCCATGTAAAAATTAGAAAACATTAAATACACAAAATATTTAAGAATAGTTTAAAGAAAAAATAATAATGGTTCAAGGTTGAATTAAAATATTCAGAAATTCTGATAAAGGTTAAAAATAATTCCATTGTGTTCTATAGAAAGTGAAGGGAAAACTATGTCTATATATTATAGGAACACAGAAAATATGATATATTATTTGCAGATAATAAATTATAGAAGATTATTTTATTATTCATTTGTAGTTTTTCTTGCTGCTGTTCAAACTTCCTGAGAAGATTTAGAATGTCTTACTGTCTTACTAGTGGTAGCCCAAAGTCATACCAACATGTCTTGATATATCTTCTCTCTACTCCAATATTATACAACCCAACATACTGCTTTATGAACTCATTGTTGAATACCCTATTGCTTTACATTTTCTTATTTTGGTGAAAGCAGAACTAAGAAAATAAATTCCTTTCAAAACAAAGATGTGTAGGAAAGTGTGTTTTATTTATTATTTGTTTATTTAACTTCCCATTTTCTTTCCATAGGTTCATTTCTGGACAATCTGGCATTGCTGGACAATCTGCTTCTACTTCTAACATTTTATATTATCTCCAGATTTCATTTTTAATGATTAAGAATTATGCATTCACTTTCACTTTATCTCTAAGTATCATGATAAAGATTCATGGATGGGACCTGCTTGCAAGCATATGGATCCTGAGGTACACTAATCTAAACTATAAGTCACATCTTTTCAAGTCAGCTATGTCATTCTGTTATAAGAGCACAGTCTTTCTGCTCTTAGTAGTCTAGGAGGATTTCAGTCCAATGACCATACATCAAAGAATGATGTTTTTAATCATTTGTTTTTGCTACATAATTTTATATTTGGCAGTGATCCTACATCACTTGATTGGGCATCAAGCTCAAGAGGCATAGGCCCAACAATCTACAATGTCTTTGTCTTTTTCTATCCAAGTTCAGCACCTGCAGAACATATTTTTTATTTATCCAAGTCACAGTAACAGAAACCATCTGAAACTGTTCAAGGCTGGTGCCAGAAATGAAAATTAGCACCCTTTCAAATAAAATATTTCAAGATTGGTATTTCAGTTTACATGTCAAAGAGATAAATGTCCTTTTGCTTCCTTCAAAATTAATAAAACATTTCAGCAAAAGTTATCTGTAACCTTAAGTGATAAGTGGAAAATGTTGTTGGTTGTAATCATACACACACATCCTATTTTCTTTCAAGTTTCTTAAAGTAGTTTACCATAAAGGATTCTAAAGATTATCTTGAAAAGTTATTCTAAATAGCTTCTTCTCCATGCAAAACTCTAAGATTACAAAAACAAAATGGTCATCTTTGTATACACAAAGATAAATCTCTGAATTCTCAAAAGGGCATCTCCCTTCCCATCTTCATGGCCCTGAGGAGAAAATTGCAATTAACTTCTTCTTCTGTGGATGAATTTTCTTTTCAAAAGACTAACTCTGTCCTCTATATTAAGTGCAAACAAATATGTCATGTATCTTTTGATATATAATGACTGATATCACATTGGGTTGGGTGAGAGAAGCTAAAAAAAATGTTTAAAATTGGGCCATTTCTTAATTTTATATTTTTTTAAATCATATTTATCAAAACTAAATTTATTTATCTGGTCACATTTGTTTAATTTTTATTTTCAGTCACCAAGACCATTCACCCCTTGATGGAACTCCCATAGAAGATACCAAAAATGTTGAATTCTTAAATTGCAAAGAATTGCCTTTCATTATACAGTAAGTAATGTAACTGTTTGGGTAAATTGGTAATCTTCCTTTTCAAATTTTTGAAGTTTTTCTATTTTAAATATTAAAAATTCTTCATCCAGGCTTCTATGTATGAATGTCCTAGTGGGAACAAGTGGTGGGATTCAAAAATGTTTACTACTGATTCTGTGGGTGTGCCTTGGTAGGCGTGACTTGGTGAGCATGGTAGGGGAAGGTTACTGCAAAAACCCCATTCCCTCTCCACTCCACTAACCTGCTTTCCAGCTCTGTTCTCCTGTGCAGGGCAACAAAAGAAGACCCAACCAATCAGCTGGGACTCGAGAGGCAGAGAATAGATGGAGGAGGGGCCAATCAGAGGTGGCTTTTGCTGTTTTCCAAACTACTCAAAATTTCCACTACCGGTTCTCCAGAACTGGTCAGAATCTGCTGAATACCACCTCTGGTGGGAACCAAAAATGATCATCATCCACAGGAGAAATAAATAAGCCAAAAAGATAGTGGTTGCAGCAATCCATCCAACATTCCTTTGGATGGATGTGCAACTTCAACACACATTACAGTAAAGCACATGGAAAAAAATGACATGTGGTTCATATGGATGTTCGGTAGAACTACATCAACTTTATCTCCTGAAAAAAACAGGAGTTCAGAGTGCCTTTTATTAATTTCTATTTTCATCAGAGGAAGAAATAAAATTATCTCCCTTATTCAGAATGCCATGTTCCTTCAAAAGCCCTCTGCAGGGTGGAATCAACAGACTTGACACTTAAACAGAAAACAAATTCTCCATGAAGAATTTTATGGAAAACAAAATCCTATTCATGTTGCAGGCACTGGTTAAGGCACTTACAGATTGAAAGGATTAGCTGGTGACATCATCATTGCCTGTTACAATTGAAATTTATCAAAATATTTATACATACAAAATCATATAGACTGAAAACCTGTCTCTGTAAGCTACCAAAAATGAATTTTATATTTTGTTTGGAAGAGAATAGTATCCCTGGCTTCTATGCAGATGGATGGAAGATATTACTTATGAACTTTGATGAGTTCATCCTGCATAATGAAAATAAATGAGCATGCCCTTGATTTTAACTTGTTCCAATTTTACTTACCAGTTTTATTCCTGGTTTTATGTTCTTCTACTGTCATTCAAATGTAGGAGGATGATCTCAGGGGGAAAAATGGCACACAACATGGTTGTTATATCTAAATCATACTATTTTGCTATAGCAGTTGCATTGAAAATGGCCCATTGTCAGCCTTCAAGATTTTCTCCCTTTGCTTTGCATTTTTTGGCTGTCATAAGTAATGGGGGGAGGAGGGGGGACTGGTTATGGGAAGTGAGCTGGAGGTGTTACAAAACAGAACTGTATAAGCTGGAGGGAGGTAGATTCTTGCTTAGGCTTCTATCCTATGCTATGCACAGCTGCAACTCTTTATCAAAATATGTCAAGGTTAACAGACAGAGGTCGCATCACCACCTGGAGATGCCCACATGATGATATACACAACTTTTAATTGGATGAGCCAATTAAACTGTTGGGGGTGGGAACATTGCCATTACTTTGTATATGTGATTTACGCGCTCATTTTCTCAGATTCAGAATTCTTTTGTTGCTACCACTTGATTTCCAGTAAAAGATATCTTTTCTCTGATTAATTGGAGTCTAAGTATTTCTTTCTTGGATCATGAATAGAGCGCCAGCTGACACCCATAACTGGAAATAAATAGTGATTTTTTTTTCCTGGTCCAGACAAGAGTGACAAATTGACAGAACTATGTAAATATGATTTTGGCTGGAACAGAAACGGAACACATGCTATAGCATGTCTTCCAATGACTTTTCTGCCAAGATGGTTTCACACAGAATGTTTGACATATATTGTGCAAAATACACCCAGCTCTAAAAAAATTGAGTTGTGGAATAAATTAATGATGGTTAAAGATCCAGTTATGATTTAGAAGCATCAAACACATGAATAAATAAACAAAATTCTGTTTCAGAGGGGTTTCAACTTATCAAAAAAAAGTTTATCTATTGGAATAACTTATACAAATGTTTACATATTAATGTTTACTTGTAACATAGCAGTGAAATGCTATGACATTTTTGTAGCTAAATTGGCTTTTGTGAAATAACTACACCAATTAAAATGTTAGGCTTTATCCCAAAATGTATGAATCTCATTCTGAAAAATGCCTACCCCATTTGTTGTTTGTAATCACTTCTGGGTTCATTTTTACTTGCCCGATTTTTCTTCCTGTCATTAAGTTCCAATTCAGAGCATAATAAACAATACAACATTAAGATAATATTTATATCATGGTTTTAGTTAGTTGATTAGATGCCGTCAAGCCAGATTTGACTTCTGATGACTGCAAGGACTAATGTTCACCAGCTTGACATCTGTCATAGCAACAGACCTTAACTCTTCCAAGGACAGTCCTATTGAGTTATAATAGGGACAAATCATATATTTCATGGAATCCTTAAGCATCATAAGCTGACACAAACTCTATATTGTTCTAAACAACTGCCATTGGCTGCAAGCAGGCAAGCCAGCCTGTATAAAAGGCTGGCCTCGGCTTCAGCCAAGTGTTCCTATTACTAACTAGTTGAAGAATAAAGTATTTGTTGTTGGAACCCGGTCTACCTCGTGTGTTTTCCGAACAAAACACTGGCGACGAGGATGGGATCGTCCTGAATGGAAAAAACCTGCATGCGGTGATAAGAAGTCCAGATTACAACCAAGATGTCTGGAAACAACGCACTGCCCGCACCCTTCAATCCCAACAAAGAGGATTGGGATTCCTATGCTGATCGCTTCCAAATGTATTTGGAGAGCAATGAAATGGAAGACATTTCAGAACAACGCAACAGAGCTGTATTCCTGACACACTGCGGGCCCACAGTTTTCAAGATGGCAAAGGCCCTTGCGAAGCCCCGGGACGTTAAACAACTAACGTGGACAGATTTGCAAAGACTCCTCAAAGCACACTACGCTCCGATGGTGTCCAACTTAATAAAGCGACACGAATTTTACCGCAGAGACCAGAGAGAGGGAGAGACCGTCGCCAATTTCATCGCTGCCCTCAGACAATTAGGGGGTGAGTGTGAATTTTTGAACATTGACGAAGCAATGAGGGATCGCGTGGTGTTGGGCCTGAGAAACTCGACCACACAGAGTAAATTACTCAACAAGCCCAACATCACCGTTACCGAAGCCATCGCGGAAGCCACAGCCGCTGAAGCTGCAAAAAAATCTGCCGTAGCCATGAAAAAGATGAACACACACAGCGAAGAAACACCAACCAAAGACAGAAAGCAGCCTGCCACCACAACCCACTATGAAGAGTCAGGCGAAACAGTTGAATCGAGCGAAGAAGACGACGAGGTCCACTGTTTGCTCACGAACAGAAAAGAGCGCGAAAGAAGAAATTGGCGGGAATGCACTGGCTGCGGAGGAAACCATCCCCGAGCCGAATGCAGATTTCTCGATGCCATCTGCTGGCATTGCAAGAAACGAGGGCACATCGAGAAGGTCTGCAGGAACAAAAAATACTACAGCCCGACGAGACGCAGAAAATTCCCCAACATGAGCTGAGCCTAAACGAGCCGAGACAAAGTGGCAACAAGAGAAGCGAGCCAATACACACCAAACTGTCATGAAAAAGCGCTCAGACGGAAAGTGGAAAAAAAATTAAAGTCATCGTGAAAATCGAAGGAAAACACTGCAAGATGGAAGTGGACTCGGGGTCCTTCCTCTCCATAGTATCGTGGGACACAATAAAACAGCTAGTCCCAGGTATCAAACCCAAAGAATTGAAGAAGCAGCACCTAACCCTCAAGGACTATCAGGGAAACCAAATCACTGTGGTAGGCATGGGACAATTCCGAGTCGCCTACAAACATCACGTCAAGGTGCTTCCGCTGACCATAGTCAACCAAGACAGACCAAGCCTCCTGGGCATCGAATGGTTCGCGCCATTGGGCATCTGGATGACCGGGGTCGATCGAGTGACTACAACCGGCTGGGAAGATGACCTCATCCGAGAATTCCAGGACGTTTTTGACGGCTCACTTGGCAAGTATCGGGGAAATCCCATTTCTTTCAATCTAAACCCCCAAATAGCCCCACGAAGAATAAAAGCCAGGCGAGTTCCTTTTGCACTAAAGGCAAAAATAGAGGAACAGCTGGACAAATTAATAGCCCAAGGGGTGTTAGAACCTGTGGACCATGCCAAGTGGGAAATGCCTATTGTCACACCAATAAAACCTGACGGGTCCATTAGAATCTGTGGTGACTATAAGGCTACCCTGAACCACGCATTACAACCAAGCGCATACCCGGTGCCAGTAGTCCAGCATTTGCTTCATTCCCTGGGAAAAGGCAAAGTTTTCACCAAACTCGACTTGGCACAAGCCTATCAACAACTCCCAGTGGACCCAGAAACAGCAGAAGCACAGACTATAGTCACCCATAAGGGCGCATTCAAATGTCACCGGCTCCAATTTGGAGTAAGCGTGGCCCCTGGCGTTTTCCAGAGTCTGATGGAACGCCTTCTAAATGGCATACAAGGAGTCTTTCCCTATTTTGACAACGTCCTAATCTCGGCCAGAGATGAAACTCAATTAAGGAAAAGACTCAAAGAAGTATTAACTAAGTTTAGGGAATCTGGCCTCAAGGTAAAAAGAGAAAAGTGCTGTTTAATTAAGAATAGCGTCGAATTCCTGGGCTACTCAATAGACGGAGAGGGTATCCACCCCACAGACAAAAAAGTTAAAGCAATCAAAGACGCTCCTGAACCAAGAAATAAAACCGAACTACAAGCATTTTTAGGACTAATTAATTTTTATAATGTGTTCCTGCCAAACAAGGCCACTATAGCAGAACCATTACACCGTCTGCTAGACAAGAAGGAAAAGCCCCGCCTACCTGCGAGACTACATCACCACGTAGGACTGAACTAAGGGGGGAGGGGTATTCTATATGTAAAGTGGGTGACTCCAAATCTGCAAACCTGATTGGTCAAATAAAATAAGCATTGGATTGGTTCACTAGGAACCAATCCAAAGAGCTGCTAAAAGGCGGCAAGTGTTCCTATTTACTAACTAGTTGAAGAATAAAGTATTTGTTGTTGGAACCCAGTCTACCTCGTGTGTTTTCCGAACAAAACATATGTGATATAACCTCTTCCTGCACATTTGAAGCACACTTACTGCTGGTATGTATATACAGTTGTTACAATCAGTAGGTTTAAAATAAGAAAACAACTGTCAGGTGCAGAGGTTTGGACACTGTCGTTTCAGTACACAGGAACACTTTATGTGACTTCTTTGTATCCAGAATATAGAGAGTATATTCTACTCTACTTTTAGATTTTTCCCCTAGTCTTCCTTGAAGATCATTTTTAGCTCAGAAATATTTGTAGATTTCTTTGCATATACTGCCTGTCAAGATTTCCTCAAGTTTATCCATAACATTCAAGTTCATGGTTTGTGAAGACTATTCAAATACAATTATTGTGTTTTGTTAGAACACTGGGTTGGACGTTAGCAAACTTAAGTTCGAGACCTGAATGCTGCTGCATCATGAGGTGAGCTCCCATCATTCACTCCAGCTCCTTGAGAGGGACATGAAAAGAACTCCCATAGTGGTGTCACCCTTTCAACCCATAAGTGCCTTAACCAGTACTTGAAACACGAATGGGACAAGTTTGCATGTTGTTTTCCATGAAATTCTTCATGGAGAATCTGGAGTAAATTCAGAGGGTATTTACCAAGTTGATAATAGTCCTGAAACCAAGTTCCACAAAGAATAGTTAAAGAATCTGGGCATGTAAAAAGAGATGTAAGATTTATCAGTTGATTACAATCATTTCCTTTGTCTTGCTGGCCTAATAACAAATATATTTGCTTGGTATGTCTATCGAGATTCTTGGTCATCTACGTCATGGTTGCCCCAAAGGTGCTTTTTCAAGAGGCAACTGGACTTTCTAGTTTTTCTTTGAAGATATTTCACTTCTCATTCAAAAAGCTCAGAGCTGAAGTAACTTCCTGGATGAGAAGTGAAATGTCTTCAAAGAAAAACCAGAAAGTCCAGTTGTCTCTTGAAAAAGCATCTTCAGGACTTTGCTTAGCATATTTATGTGCTATGGGACAATGCTACCATTATCATTAAAACCTCCTTGTACTTCTATTCATCTATGCCAGATAACATTTCCTTCTTAAGTAGGCATCTCAAGATAATGATTGATAACTGAAAACAGTTATTTCTGAATGAAGCTTAATATTTGGGGAAAAAAAATCAGGACTAAACTCAGAATCCAAGTTTAGTCCTGATTTTTGAGCTGAAATATTCTTGGTCTTTCTGAAGTTCTTTCAGATCACAGAAGGCTTTTATGCCTTTGTCAGTAATATAACTTTTTTTTGTGCATGGGATAGGCAATTTACAAAAGTAAAAATTCAGATGATCATAATACCTGATTTATGATTCTGTTATCTGCCTTCCAGAAATTCCTTCAAATACTTGTAAGTCTTAGTCAAAGGAAAATTAAGCCTTGAATACATACATATGCAACTTTTATTCATATAGCCAGACATGTTTTTATTGCAAAATATATTATACTGAGGTAAATCAGGGAAATTTGGTTTCATCACACCAGGCTAGAGTTGACAAAGTGAGAGAAGGGTAACCATTTTTCTAAACAACATTGGCTTTGGCAAAGCTAAAAATAAAGACAAATGATTTATGACTGAATGGAAATGTGAATTATATTCTTACATGAGCATCCAGTTTAAAATCCCATGTGAAATCAAATGGTCAGGAGTATCTGGACTACAACAGATGCTTGAGAATTCAGTGAGTCATTGCTAGCTAGATAAAAAGGCTGACAGGAAGTAGGATCAATAACTGAACGTAAACCAATTTCTGCATATTTGTTATTCCAGTGTAAGTTTGGATAAGCCATAAAGGGAATATAATGAATAGAAACCAAGAAACAAACATGGGTAAGAATTTGACAAATGTAGATAAACAAAATCTGGGCACCTGCATAACTGGATAGAAGCACTCCTGTCAAACAGACAACAAATGGTCAAAATTTGGAGTGTCCTATCAAATTCTCTACCTGTCAACAGTGGTGTCCCCCAAGGCAGTGTTCTAGAACCAACTCTTTTCATACTCTACATAAATGACCTCTGTGATCATATCAAGAGCTACTGCATTCTCTTCTCTGATGATGTCAAGCTATTCAACACCACAGACAATACTGCTACCCTTCAAAAAGACTTTGACTATGTTTCAGAATGGTCAAACAAATGGCAACTTCAAATCTCAACAAATAAATGCTCTGTCCTACATATTGGCAAAAAAAAAAATCAGAAAATAAAATACAGGCTGAATAGTCAAGACCTTGTTGATGATCCAAACTCTGTCAAGGACCTTGGAGTACTCATCTCAAATGACCAAAGTGCTGGAGCTCACTGTAACTACAAAGTCAAAAAGGCATTAAGAGTTGTTAACCTAATCTTACATAGCTTTTTCTCGGGTAATATTACCCTAATAACTAGAGCATACAAAGCATTTGCTAGACCAATTCTCAAATAGAGCTCATCAGTCTGGAACCCACATTACGTACCTGATATTAACACAGTTGAGAAAGTCAAGAAATATTTCACAAGAAGAGTTCTCCACTCCTCTACTCATTGCAGAATATCTTATGCCACCAGACTTGAAATTCTAGACATAGAAAACCTAGCACAATGCTGCCTTCAGTCCAATCTAAGTATAGTATATAAAATTATACATTGCAATGTCCTACCTGCCAATGAATACTTCAGCTTCAATCATAACAACACTAGAGCAAACAATAGATACAAACTTAAGGTTTATCGCACCAAACTTGATTTCAGGAAATATGACTTCAGCAACAGAGTGGTCAATGTCTGAAATATTCTATCTGACTCTATGGTTTTTTTCCCCAAACTCCAAAAACTTTAACCTTAGACTGTCTACTATTGACCTCACCCCTTTCCTAAAAGGTCTGTAGGGGGCATGTATAAGCACATCAACTTGCCTACCGTCCCTGTCCTATTGTTTCTTTTATATTTTTTAATATGTATCCATGTATTCATAACTGTTTTTACTTATACCTATTATCTTGCAAGCAATTGACAAATAAAAATAAACAAATAAAATAAATAAAAATGGAAATCTATAGAAGTAAAGTGAAATGTATTGATTTACAATTATAGAAGATGACTCCTTCAGGAGAACATAACAAGGTATCCACTTTGTTGTCTATGTCAACATAAAAGCTCTTTTTTTTACACTTATTTATTACTTCAAAAATTGTTGTAGAATAGCATCTCAGTGCTGATCAAACCCCCAGCAAATCACATGAAGAATACTTGATTGAACAAAGCAGTCTTAATCAGAAATACAGAAGCACTAAAACAAATAACGTTTATTTAAGAATTGGTTGGCAATACTAGATTCCAATTTATATCTCCAATATATTCAAATCAAACAGATGGATTTTTTAAAAAGAAAATAAATAATTTTATGTATCAAATATTAAGTCGCATCCCTTTAAAAAAGGTCGTCAAACATAATCAATCTTTTCATCCTGTTTGCCTCATCAGTTTCAATATTTTAATTAATATGAAATCAATGCACAATCATCCAAGATAATTTGCATTATAATTAACTTTGTAATGCTATGCATCTTATCAGAAATAATCTCATTGAGCAACAAGAGTTTTATCTCAGATCACCTAGCAACCTTTAGATGATATTGGCCGATTTCCACAAGCTCCATCAATATTAATAGTTCAAAGTTTTCTAGGAAGAAATCAGGTGGAGGATATGGGAATATTTTGTTTTTCATCTGTTCCTCTTGTACTCTACCTCAACCTGATGATTCTTAATGATTTATGAAGGATACAACATAACCAAAGGCATAATTAAAACAATAAAACAAATGGAAACAAAATAGGAAAACCCCTCCATTTTTAAAAAGAGGTTTTTGCAAAGATTAAATAAATAATTTACCGCTTCTTCCTGAAAATCAACAGAAGAGGGTGAGTCTGATCTCCATAAGAAGGCTATCCCAAAACATTGGTGCTGCCCCAGAAAATCAGCCCTTGCAATTGCTTGTCCTTTCTCCCCACCCCATCCCCATCTCACTACAAAATCTCATAGGTGGGGCTAACTCTGGTGGGAATAGGCACTTTTGCAAATTCACTTTTGCAAATGTAGGACAGAGATGGTATTCAGCAGGTTCTGACCAGTTCTGCAGAACCAGTAGCAGAAATTTTGAGTAGTTCAGAGAACCAGCAAATACCACATCTGACTGGCCCTGCCCCCATCTATTCTCTGCCTTAGTCCCAGCTGATTGCCTGGGTCTTCTTTTGTTGCCCTGGACAGGAGGACAGAGCTGGAATGCAGGTTAGTGGGGTGCAGAGGAAATGGGATTTTCCACGAAGCCCACAGAACTGATAGAAAAAAATGTTGAATCCCATCACTGATGTAGAGTTTTATTGGTCAACAGCAACACCTTAAATTCTACCTAGAAAATGATTGGCAGATGATTCAGAGCCTACAGAATCAGGATTATTTTCTCCAGCACCAGGAACCTGTAAAATGGTTGGTCATCACATTTTTAGCTGCAGTTTTTTAAATAGTCTTTATGGACAGATTGCAGTAAAACACATTGCAGTATTCCAACTGCTTGGTAATAAGGGTGTGAGCTATTCAAGGTAGGTCCTCCTGCACCAGATAAGATCACAAACTAGTGTTTCAGCCAAAGATCCTTCTATTGCATCTTCAATTTGCTATTCAAGTAAGTAATGTTTCGAGAAGCACTGCCAAATCATAAACTCTTCACTAGTAAGGCCTGCTCAATCATGAGACTGAAAAAGAACTCTTAATGCATAAATAATAATTCCATCTTAACTTGGGTTCAACTTTTAATGATTTTCTCTCATCTTAAGCCCATGTCACACTGAACCAACAGATGCAAAGAGGATGTAAAACGGACAAAAAAGCTTGCCATCCGTTGGTTAACGCGATGCATCCGTTCTGTACTCACTGCCTCCGTTTTCCTTCCTCTCTATCCGTCCAGCATCCGTTTATGGATGTTTCATCTGCTCCAAAAGTTTTGGGCTGCCTAAAACTTTTGCGCAGAAAATGTATCCAGTTCGTCCATTCTGCATCCGCTACGCATCCATTCTGCATCCGTTACGCATACGCTATATACGCTAGCCGTCCGCTACGCATCCGCACAACTCCATCCGCTCCAGCGGTAAACTGACATAGGGAGGAAGCGGAACGGATGCAGAACAGATGCAGAACAGATGCAGAACAGATGCCTAGCGGATGCAGCACGGAAACAAAGCGTTTAAAACAGAAATAACGTTCACAGAGGGGACCTATCTCGGATATTAAGGATGTCTACAGGATGCCTACAGGATGCCTAGAGGATGCCTAGCGGAAAATCTATACTGCCAATAAAAAGGGGGATCAACTCGCCTGCATCACACTTTCAGAACAGCAGCCCAGCGGTGCAGACCTCTGCAGCCTTCATCTGACTCTTCCTCTTCCACAGCATCCAGTCATGTCCAGGTACTTCTCACCACCATGCAGCATTGCCCAGAGACCGTGAGGAGGATCATGGAAGCTTGCTGCATCCTGCACAATCTCATGTGCACCCGCTACCCAGTCTTGCAGAACAGGATCGTGGACCTCCAACAAGCCAATGGGGTCATGGAGCCTGGGGAATGGAGGCAAGGGCGAAACCTGATCGACACTGAGGATGTGCAAGGCCCCAACAGAGCCTCAAATGAAGCGAACAAGCAGCGCAACCTCCTGAGACAATGGTGCAACTCCCCAGCTGGAGCGGTGGAGTGGCAAGACAGGATGGTAGATGCTTAATGGATGCTTCCTTCAGCCTGTCTCATCACACGGATGAGATTGGGCCATGTATGTTTGGTTGGCCTACAATGAACAGGGCGTTTAATAAAGAGTTGTGTTTATGTTGACATCTGTGGATAATTATTACATTATTATTGAAAATAAAGGGCCGTAGGTGTGGCACCTGGGAGGGTGGACCCTACAGTCCCACTATGCTTGCACTGGAGGTTTATCTATCCCCACAGCTATCCTAACCCATCCCACAGCTATTACCCATCCCACAGGTATCCTAACCGATCCCAAAGCTATCCTTACCCATCCCACATGCATGCAAAGGCTTAAACCATTTCTAACAGTTTCCAGCAAGACTTTATTAAAAAAAAGAAACCAAGCAAGTCTATGAATCAAAAATATACTTTATTAACAAGAAGCTATAAAACAAAAATGAGTCTCTGGCACTCCTCTTGATCATTCAGTCTCAGGGGTGAAGGGTCCAGGTGCTGTGGAGGTGGCTGGTGCTGGAGTGCTTGTCATCAGCTCCTCCAGAAGCAGAAGCAGCAGAAGCGCCAGCCCCAGAAGAACAAGCCCGTGCTGCAGAAGCCCCAGCAGAACCAGAGTGAGGGCCAGGGGGCGGGATGGTAGCCCTGTCCCTCTTGCCAGGGCTGGCAGCAGATGGCTGAGGCTTGCTGTGCTTCCACATGGTTGTGGGGTTGCTGGCTGGCAGGGAGGCTGGCAGGAACCAAGGCTGGCAGAAAGGCTGGCAGGGAAGGCTGGCAGGAAGGCTGGCAGGCAGGGAGGCACCAAGGCTGGCAGGCAGGCAGGCACTAAGGCTGACAGGAAGGCTTGCAGGCAAGCTGGCTGGCAGGAAGGCACCAAGGCTTGCAGGAAGGCTGGCACCAAGGCTGGCAGGAAGGCTGGCAGGCAGACATGAACCAAAGCTGGCAGGAAGGCAGGCAGCAAGGCTGGCAGGCAGACCGGCTGGCTGCAAGGCTTGCAGGCAGGCTGGCAGCAAGGCTGGCAGGGAGGCTGGCAGCAAGGCTGACAGGCAGACATGCAGGCAGAGCAAGCAAGGCAGTCAATGTGTCCGGCAGCAGGTCTTTCCTCTGAATGCTTCCGAGCTGCTTCCATTATATCCACGGGGCTGATGCAATGCATCCTCCCTGCATGTGCAATTAACGCCAGGCATCCACTAGGCTTCCGCTGTGCATCCGCTAGGCTTCCGCTGTGCATCCGCTTCATCCGTTCGGCGTCCGCTCTGCTTCCGCTGTATCCGTTCCGTGTCCGCTTTGCTGAGGCCCCCCGGAAGCCCTGTGGATGTGCCACCCACTCCCATCTGTTCCCATCCGCTTCCATCCGCTGGGCTTCCGTTCTGCATCCGCTTTGCATCCGCCCTGCGTCCTCCCCGCGTCCGTGTTATCCGCTCCGGTTATGCATATTTTTGCCCCTTTTGAGAGCGGATAACAATGGATGGAATATTTTGCTCATCCGCTGTGTCCTTTTTGCATCCGTTGGCCAGTGTGACATGGGCTTTATGGCCTTATAAAATATAAAATCCTAGCATCCCAATATGGCCATTGATGACACTGCACTACTGATGACATTATATCCCAATCACTTGGATGATATCACCCAGAAACTTCTTACAGATTTTAAAGATGAGAGGACCTCGTATTGGTTTGACCCCTCATTCCCCACCTGCACTGATAGCAACTCCCAAACCTTATAGGAGTGAACCCTGGAATAGGCATATTGAAATCCCCTAATTCCCTTTATCAACAACCTGGAGTCAATGTTTAGTCACTTGAAAAGGGATCTGCTGGCCAGCATAATGTTAGGAGATGAACAGTATACTTCTGAAAGAGCAAACCTACCATATAGACATTCATAACCTGCTTTCCAAAGAGCATTGTCCCTAACTGTAATGGGCTGTGAGAATAACCTTGAGGAAGAGGAAGAAGAGCCACATTCAGGCCACAGTCAATTAAGAGAAATTGTCAACCCTGAAGTCATTTTCCTCTGGCACCTTTAGGGCTGCCACAGCAGAGACAAGTTGAGCTGTGGGTACCAGGAGGGGGGAAGTAGAGATGGCTGGGGAACTGTAGCCAAAATGAAATTATTTTCTCTGAGAAGCAAGGACTTTCCCACCAGGTGGAACACTTGCTTTTACATATATAAAGGCAACAGCATATTGTTAGCTGTAAATTTTGAGAAAATAACAAGCAGGACATCAGAACTTCTTCATGATTCATCTCATCCTTTCCAGTCAATGCTAGCCTATGAATAATTCTCATTGTGAGATCATTAAAATCAATTAGTTCAGTTATTCTTACTTTTAAAGGTATTAAATAAAAAGTAGCTCTTCGTAAAATAATTTTTTTTTTAATCCAACTCTGATAGAAGATTTTGAGTTCCAGTATAAGTAATGGTATTTCTCTTCCTACTTTTTTTTAAATTCAAGATCAGAAAGCTAAAATGGAATTAAAGAAAGGAAAAGAAGACTTAATCCATTCTGAAAGCTGTTGTCAAATAGAGGCCTGGCTCTTGTATATTGTATATTCTTTGGGGGCAAAAGATAGTATGGATGCAGATATTTATAAGCCAAACTCTCTTTTATTTGGAAGCAGTCTTCCCAAACTCCTGAATTATTTTTTTTAAAGTCAGAAGCAAACTAAATATAAAAGTGTGTCATTCAGGAGTAACTCTTCTGAAAATAGATGCTCCACTTAGCTCCCATAGATAATAGCAACTGACAGTAACTGTTATAGATATGATTTATTTCTTTTACTTATGGATTAACTATAACTTTGAAGAAATATCAAAATATGAATGTCCATCATTTTCCGGGAAAGGACGTAATGTATAAAATTCATAGTGCTGAATATTTTATTAATAGGATAATGAAGTGATTTGATAGAGTGGTACAGTGGCCTAGAGATGGAAGTCTTTCCTCAAAATCAGAAGGCTGTGAGTTTGATGCTAGGTAGAAGCAGATATTTCTCTCCCTGGGCAAACTGAGAATAAATCTGTTGACTATAACTCTGCATTGGTGACATGAAGAGCATCCGGCCAGTAAACATTCAGATCCATGCTAGTGGTTTCCTTTGGCTAAGCAATGACATCTTGTGAGCAGACTTTTCCTAAAGCACTATTCCCAACAGGCTGTCTACATTCCAGTAAGGAATCAGCAATATTTAATCATTCCATTTTTCCGCAGCTCATATTTCAATTAAAAGTGAATAGGAAAAGCCCAAGAGAGGAGAAGAGGTAGTAATTCAGGGGTGCCCAATGGAGATGATTAAAAAAAGTCAAAATGGTAGGCATGGCAGACCAGTCATTTCCCATCCATTTATTTGAGAATGTGACATTGATGCATATAGAAAACTTGCATGGCATCAATGCCAGCTTCAATTTTTGATTCCAAACTACAATACCTGGCAGAACCGGGGTCATAAATTTCATAAGCTGTAGCATCCTGTAATTTAATATTAGCTCACTGAAAACTATGTAAATTCAAATTCCATGGTCATGCCTAGGTAAATACATACTAGTCTTTTCTGGTGGTGCTCATCTTTGTTACAAAGCTGAAGAGCCAGTGCTGTCTGAAGACCTCTCTGTGGTCATGTGGATGGCATGATTAAATGCTGAAGGTGAAATGAAAGCTGTTACCTCCCTACCAAATTGGTCCATATTTTTCCACTTGCATTTTTACATGCTTTCAAACTGCTTGGTTGGCAGAAACTGGGACAAGTAATGGGAGCTCACTGCATTATGCAGTGCTAGGATTCGAACTACTGAACTGCCAACCTTCCTGATCGACAAGCTCAGCATCTTTACCATTGACCCACCACGTCCCTATATAGTCATGCCTAATTTTATTAAATAAAACTACCCAACTTAACCCTGACTTCAGGATGGCATACAATTGTAACAGTAGAATTTCTAAAAACAAGGCAATCCACGTGGAGGACTTTAAATGAACTATTCTTTGTGTTATTGAATCTCTAAGAATTTTGTTTCTTCTTTATTCTTTTCCGTCACTTGGCTTGTTTGCATTGGTAGACAGCTTCTGGCAAGCCTATGGCTTTTGGAAGTAATGGTGCCAGGTCCTCAAGGAAAACTAGTTATTTCCAATCACAAACATCCTGTGTCAGCAGGGTTGCAAAGACCTACTGTAGGTAGGATGTCAGATAAGCTTGGTCTAATAGAGAGGCATAAATTTATATTCATTTCCATCTTAAATCCAAATTATTGTTGGTTCCACAAGAGCTAGTTACTTTATTCAACTTCTTTTTGTTTGTTTTTTTAAATATTTTATCAGAGCACAAATGGGACATTTTGATATGACAAATTACAAGAATAATGATATATTGGAAATTAATAAAAAAAATTGTACAGGATTTTTAATTAAATGAACACAATGAATAATCTATTTTTTCTATTTTGAAATAACAATTATATTGGAAACATATTTCATCTTATACAATCATATAATCATAGCTCTGGCAGAGATCTTGAAGGTCTTCTAGTCCAACTCCCTGCCCAAGACAAATGGTTGTCCAATTTTTCTTGAAAACCTCCAGTGATGGAGCGCACACAACTTTAAAAGGCAAGTTGTTCCATTGACTAATTTTTCTTGCTGTCATGAAATTTCTTCTTAGTTCCAGGTTATGTCTTCCTCTAATGGGTTTCCACCCATTCCTTTTTTTCCTGCCTTTAGATGCTTTGGAGAATAAATAGACCCTCTCTTCCCAGTGACAAGTATTGGAAAATGGCTATCATGTCACCTCTAAACATTCTCTTCTAAACACACTTCAGACACCCTCAACATTTCATTGTACAGTTTAGCCTCCAGACTTCTTATCATCTTTGTTATTTTTCTCTGCATTCTTTCTATTTCAATCTTCTCATCTTGGTCATTTGTGAAAATGTGGAGAGCACTGGACTAAAGACAGAACCTTGAGGTACTGCACTGCCTGCTTCCCTCCATGTAGATGTAATTTCATTGAAGAACACCTTTTGAGTGCAGTTGGTTAGCCAACTGGAAATCCATCTGGTGGTGGATCTGTCTATCCCACATTATTCTGTCTTACCATGAAGTAGGCTGTGGTCTACTTTATTGGACACTATATCCACAGTGTTTCCTTGATCCACTAATTTAGACACAAATAATACAATAAGGTTTGCTTGGCATGACATGCTCTTACAAACCCACACTGACTTCCAGTGATTCATTTGTCCATTTCTAGGCGCGGACAAATCTGCTGTTTGATTATTTTTTCCAGTATGATTGTCAAGCTGATTGGTCTGTAGTTTCTTGGATCCATGCTTTTCTTCTTTTTGAAGATTGTAAGCACATCAGCTCTTTTCCAGTCCTCTGGCAATTCCTTTGTACTCCAGGAGTTCTGAAAGATTTCATTCAATGGTTCCTTGATCATATCTACCAGTCCTTTGTTCCTGCATTCCTGTTCTGTTTCCCATGGTGGTGCTTTTGATAGTTGGGTTATTATTATTATTATTTTCTTTTTGTGTAAAGACAGATACAAAGAAGAAATTAAACAGTTCTGCTTTTTTCCCCATTGCCTGTCATTTTCTTGCCATCATCTCCTATCAATGGATTGTTTCCTTGACTTGTTTCTTGTTCCTCACATATCAAAATAAACTGTTTATTTATCTATTTATTTATTTTTGCACTTGATGCAAATCTTAAGCCCCTGTCACACTGCACCAACGGATGCAAAGAGGATGTAAAACGGACAAAAAAACTTGCCATCCGTTGGTTAACGTGATGTATCCGTTCTGTATTCACTGCCTCCGTTTTGCTTCCTCTCTATCCGTCAAACATCCGTTTATGGACGTTTCATCTGCTCAGAAAGTTTTGAGCTGCTCAAAACTTTTGCGCAGAAAATGTATCCAATTTATCCATTCTGCATCCGCTAGGCATCCGCTAGGAATCCGTTCTGCATCTGTTACACATCCGCTATATCCGCTAGGCATCTGTTCTGCATCTGCGCAACTCGCATCCGCTCGGATGCAGAGAGGAAGCAGAACGGACACGGAACAGATGCAAAATGGATGCCTAGCGGATGCAGCACGGAAAGAAAGCATTTAAAACGGGAAAAACGTTCGCAGAGGGGACGTTAAGGATATTAAGGATGTCTACAGGATGCCTAGAGGATGCCTAGAGGATGCAAAGGGACGCCTATACTGCCTATAAAAAGGGGGAGCAACTCACCTGCATCTCACTTTCAGCCCAGCAGCCCAGCTGTGCAGACCTCTGCAGCCTTCATCTGACTCTTCCTCTTCCACAGCTTCCAGTCATGTCCACCGTGGATCGTAACACAGTCCTTTTGGCAGCCACCATCCTTCTGCAACAGTGCGAAGCCATCTACAGGCTCTGTGAACTCTACTATGGAAAGAAAAAGAGGCGGCCAAGAAGCATCTGGGTACGAAGATGGATCGGGAGAAGACCAGAGTATGGACTGTACAACAAGCTGATGGTGGAGCTCAGGAACGAAGACATTCATGCATTCCAGAACTTCATGAGGATGCCTCCAGCCATGTTTGATGAAGTTGTGCAGCGGCTGACACCCAGGTTGTCCAAGGCAAACACCAGCTTCCGGCCCAGCCTGGAATCTGGGCTCAAGGTGGCACTCACTCTGCACCACCTGGCCTCAGGGACCACCTACAGGAGCATGCAGTACGGCTGGAGGGTGCCACACAACACCATCAGCATTGTGGTCAGAGAAGTGGTGCAGGCCATCATCGAAGAATACCTGGAGGAGCTCCTACAGTGCCCCTCCACTGAAGAAGGATGGAAGAAAGTTGCAGAGCAGTGGTATCAGAGGTGGAACTTCCCACACACCGTTGGAGCCATAGATGGCAAGCACGTGGCCTGCAAAGCACCACCCAAGTCGGGCTCCACTTATTTCAACTACAAGGGCTTCTTCAGCATCATCCTCTTTGCCATGGTTGATGCTGACTACAAGTTCATGTACATCGATGCTTCAGGCAACGGGTCAGCTTCAGATGCCCAGGTATACAATGCCAGTGACCTCAAGGAGGGGCTGGAAGGCAACCTCATCATGGGCTTCTCAGATCCAGACCCCCTGCCCAATGACACGCAAGATGTGCCCTACTTCATCGTGGGGGATGACACCTTCTCCCTCAGAACCTACCTCATGAAGCCCTACACTTCCAGACTCCTCACCCGTGAAGAGAGGATCTTCAACTACAGGCTGTCCAGGGCAAGGTGGGTGGTGGAGAACACCTTTAGCATCCTGGCCAACAGGTTCCAGGTACTTCTCACCACCATGCAGCATGAGGAGACTGTGAGGAGGATCGTGGAAGCTTGCTGCATCCTACACAATCTCATGTGCAACCGCTACCCAGTCTTGCAGAACAGGCTCGTGGACCTCCAACAAGGCAATGGGGACATGGAGCCTGGGGAATGGAGGCAAGGGCGAAACCTGATAGACACTGAGGATGTGCAAGGCCCCAACAGAGCCTCACGTGAAGGGAAGAAGCAGCGCAACCTCCTGAGATACTGGTGCAACTCCCCAGCTGGAGCAGTGGAGTGGCAAGACAGGATGATAGATGACTAATGGGTGCCTCCTTCAGCCTGTCTCATCACACTGATGAGATTGGGCCATGTATGTTGGGTGGCCCTACAATGAACAGGGCTTTTAATAAAGAGTTGTGGTTGTGTTGAAATGTGTGGAACAATGATTACATTGTTATTGATAATAAAGGGCCAAAGGTGTGGCACCTGGGAGGGCTGACCATACAGTCCCACTATGCTTCCACTGGAGGCTTATCTATCCCACAGCTATTACCCATCTCAAAGGTATCCCTGCTCATTCCTCAGGTATCCCTGCCCATCCCACTGCTATCTTACCCCATCCCACAAGCATGCAAAGGCTTAAACCATTTCTAAAAGTTTCCAGCAAGACTTTATTAAAAAAAAAAAAGAGGTGAAGCAAGTGTATGAATCATAAATAGACTTTATTAACAAGAAGCTATAAAACAAAAATGAGTCTCTGGCACTCCTCTTGATCGCTCAATCTCAGGGGTGAAGGGTCCAGGTGCTGTGGAGGTGGCTGGTGCTGGAGTGCTTGTCATCAGCTCCTCCAGAAGCAGAAGCAGCAGAAGTGCCAGCCCCAGAAGAGCGAGCCCGTGCTGCAGAAGCCCCAGGAGAACCAGAGTGAGGGCCAGGGGGCGGGATGGTAGCCCTGTCCCTCTTGCCAGGGCTGGCAGCAGATGGTTGAGGCTTGCTGTGCTTCCGCATGGTTGTGGGGTTGCTGGATGGCAGGGAGGCTGGCAGGAACCAAGGCTGGCAGGAAGGCTGGCAGGGAGGCAGGCACCAAGGCTGGCAGGAAGGCTGGCAGCAAGGCTTGCAGGCAGGCTGGCACCAAGGCTGGCAGGGAGACTGGCAGTAAGGCTGGCAGGGAGACTGGCAGGGAGGCTGGCAGCAAGGCTGGCAGCAAGGCTTGCAGGCAGACATGCAGGAGGGCAGGCAAGGCAGTCGATGTGTCTGGCAGCAGGTCTTTCCTCTGAATGGCGACCTGCTTCCAAGCTGCTTCCGTTATATCTGCGGGGCTGACGCAATGCATCCTCCCCGCATGCGCAATTAACACCAGGCATCCATTAGGCTTCCGCTGTGCATCCGCTCTTTCCGTTCCACGTCCGCTTTGCTGCGGCCCCCCCGGAAGCCTAGCAGACGTGCCATCCACTCCCATCCGCTTCCATCCGCTGGGCTTCCGTTCTGCATCCGCTTTGCATCCACCCTGTGTCCTCCCCGCGTCCGTGTTATCCGTTCCGGTTATGCAAATTTGTGCCCCTTTTGAGAGCGGATCACAATGGATGGAACATTTTGCTCATCCGCTGTGTCCTTTTTGCATCCGTTGGGCAGTGTGACATGGGCTTTACACCAGTTGTGGGATTCAAAGAATTTTACTTCCAGTTCTGTAGGCGTGGGTTGGCTTGGTGGGTGTGGCTTGGTGGGTGTGGCTTGGTGGGTGTGGCAGGCGAAGGATGCTGCAAAATTCCCATTCCCTCCCCACTTCTGGGAGGTTACTATAAAATCTCCATTCCTTCCCCACCCCACTAACCTGCTTTCCAGTTCCGTTCTCTTATGCAGGGCAACAAAAGAAGACCCAGTCGATCATCTGGGATGAGGGAGGCAGAAAATAGATGCGGGTGGTTTTTGCCAGTTCTCTGAACTACTCAAAATTTCCACTACCGGTTCTCCAGAATTGGTCAGAACTTGCTGAATACCACCTCTGCCTTACACTAAATTGGAAATCTGTACACTGACTACCAATTTGTTTCAGAATACATATAGGACATAGCCTGTTCTTTAAAGCTTCAAATGGCTTAGGTCCAGAAACTAAACAAAACACTTTCTTCTAATGTGTTGAATATACAGGTAGTCCTTGACTTACAAAATCACTGAATTTTCATTTAGTGATAGTTCAAAGTTATAATAGTATTGAAAACAGTGACTTATGACTGATTTTTACACTTATGACCATTGCCGTACTCCCTGATCACCTGATCAAAAATTCAGATTCTTGGCAACTGACTCTTATTTATGAGCCACGGTGGTGCAGTGGTTAGAATGCAGTATACTACAGCCTAATTCTGCTGACTGCCAATTGCCAGCAGTTCAGCAGTTAGATTATCAGCAGCTCAGGATTGACTTAACTTTCCATCCTTCTGAAGTCAGTAAAGTGACAACCTAGATTGTTGGGGAGCATATGCTGACTCTGTAAATTGCTTAGAGTGGGGTGTAAAGCTCTGTGAAGCAGTATATAAGTCTACTGCTATTGCTATGACAGTTGCAGGGTCCCAGGTTTTGCAATCACCTTTTGAGATCTGACTAGCAAAGTCAGTGGAAAAGCCAATTCATTTAACAATCAGGTTGCTTCCTTAACCACTGCAATAATTCCTTTAATAACCGGGGCAAGAAAGGTTACAAAATGGACAAAACTCATAATACCCACCTTGCTTAGCCAAAGAAATTTCGGTCTCAATTATGGTCATAAGGTGAGGACTACCTGTACTTGCACCAGTCAATTATATCAGGTGGGAAAGTTCTTGGCTAGTAGCCAATCCAAAGTGATGGATATCTATAGGGTGGGAAAACCCAGTGAGACACAGGCCTCTTAGAAGCCTTAAAAATACAACTTTTCCATCTGGTCTTTAATAATGTCATGTGTATATTCTAAAAATTTCAAGTATATCTAATTGCAGTGAGCCTATTATTTTTACCTTAGGATTTGTTGTTTTAGTGTGCTTTATTTTTGTATATCACTCTGAGATTTTGGTAGTGAGCTATTTAGAAATTGATTTAATTAATTAATGGGTGCCATAATTGAGAATGGAGTTTCATTTCTCTGTAACGGACAGGATGAATTGGGAGTCCTTTTCTGAGTCTGTGCTTCCATATTGTTCTGATCTCATTTCATGCAACTGTTAAAATATATCATGATCAATTAAAATTTCACAGTGTATTTGTAGAAAATTATAATACGATGACAGCAAACTCCAGGTCACATCTTTTTTTTAATGTCCAACAGTTCTTTATCATTTGTTTCACATAGTTTTCCCCACTGTTTCCAATCTCCCATTCATAAGTATAATGTGTGAACCTTTTCTTAGCTGTATTTGTTAGTGACCTGGATTAGATTAATTTATTTCACTTCTGTTTGAAAATGTCTCTGCTTTTCACATTGCATATATTCCTGAGGGAAGATCTAGAAAAAAAAAAGCAGCAAATTAATGAGTTATGATTCTAGCTGAAGCCCAACACACAAAACAACTCTGAGAAACATTTAGTGTGAATTTCCCTACAATAAGAATGAATATCACTGCAGTTTCCATCATATTCCATCTCAGAGCAAGAACATTCAAGGTATAATTTAAGGATATTTCATTGAAGAGTAGCTTTAAAACCAACACACTGGCATCTCTGGAGTGTATTGTGCATTATTCTCACACAAAGTTCAACTTTTTGCAAATTGAACCTTGTTCTGAGGGAGGAAAAAAAAATAAGTCAGTTATGTTTTTTTCCATGTCATATATTGCAGAACAAGGGAGTTCCTGTTTCAAAAGTTCACCCTGGTTGCTGAATGAAATTGATCAAACCCCAACATTAGCAGAACAGATTTTGCTGTTCTCAGTGCTCCTTACCAGAACATAACTAACTCTCTCTTCACATTCCTAATGTTTATTGCTTATAGAGATGGATATTATTTCCAATTGTAAAGAATAAATTTATACAGAATGGCTGACTGTGGCTCAGAGGAAGGGATGATGAGCTTTATATATTACAGTCTTGGTGCAGATAAAGATATTTCAGGGGTCCTTGGTGCTCTCTGAGCTTGCTTGTTTTGCAAGCAATACTTGTTTTGCCAGCACTGATGATGTTCCCTAGTTAGGAGTAATGAAACATCTGAAAGAAAGCAGAGAGCACCAAGGACCCCTCATTTCATCCCTGAGCTACAGATATTCTCCTTTAAAGATGTTTCAGGTTATCTCTGGGTGATAAATGCAAGCTGAACTGTCCACCATTTTGAAGCAACCTTGATCTGCTTTCAAAGGTGAAAATCCTTAAAGAAAATCAGTGAAAAATTCCCACTGGAGAATTCATTTTATTTGAATTAGAAGACAAGCACATCTTCTTGAGAAAAAAAAATATAGGAAGCAGATTAAAGAAAAGTTTAGGAAATGACAATAAATAAAGACAGAAGCAGCACAAATGCTCCGAAATGGCTCACTAGTTAATGGAGAGAGAGAAAAAAAAACATTTGATGGATTCCAAATTTAATAAATGGAAATAAGGTTATTAATTTTTAAAGATTGAATGCTAGATGGTTAGTTTAGTTGGGGAAAATGACATGTGTAGTTCAGCCCCAGGATCAACCAGACAGTTTTCTCTTTAAACTGATGGGAAAATGCCTTGATTAAAACTTCCTAACTCACCCCCTTAAAAGCATTATTGAGCAAATTGCATTGTATGAAGGTTTTTGTATGTGTGAGGATGGGATTCTACTTTTGACACAGTCAGCAATGAAAATAAATCCATGGAGGCATTCTTATTGTACCAAATCAAAGATGGGACAGTGGTACATATATAACAGATGGGAATGAATAGGAATGAATCTGTCTGCTTTATTTCTTAGAACTGCTGCATTTTATCCATACAATTTCAGTCTGCACTGTTTCCACATCAGCACGTAACTTAACAAAAATAATCTGCAGAACAATTGATAAACATGTTTCTTTTCACATTCGTGTGCAGTTTTGTTTATGATTTCCTCTAATAGGTGTTTCTTTTTCCTAAATAATTTTCCCTGTTATGTGCTTTCTTGGAAACTCCCCTTGCTATTGCATTTTCCTATGATATTTTTTGTAGTGTAAGCATTTAAATCAGAGTAACACATGACAAAATATTAGAGAAGTGTGAAATCTAAAAAGATTATTGCATTCTGTTTTGCATATTAGCTTGGAAATGTAAATAAGGTTGGCTCATGTTAAAATACGGAAGAAACATCTCCCTGCTTTATCCGTATATGATGACTTGTTAATCTTACTTTACTATCTCCAGCAAACAAATAGGAGCAAAAAAACAAAATTCTCTTTTGGGCCAATTCCCTCTAAGCCTCTTTTCTGGCTCTTCAGCATTAACTTTGAAGGATCTGAAGAACCACTGGCAAGTAATTTTGAAAAGTGCTTCTTTAATAAGCATTTCATTTTGGAAAATGTTGAGGGAAAGCAACATTAATCTTTGTGTCACATCTACTATTTATCCTAAGGCAGCTGTTACAAATTCTGACTTTTCTTGTTTCAACATTTTAATAAATATGGAAACAGGAGCAATTACGAGAATAGAGTGATCATGTTAACATAAAGCCTCAAGTCTTTTACTGACATCCAAAATGTTCCCTAATACTAATGTACCAGGGTGGGAAATGTTTAAATGCATCATTTTACTCCACTGGATGTATTAAAACAAGTTTAAATATGTTTTTACTATAGCCATGTGGATTGATCTATACATATAGACCAGGGTTCTTCAAACTTGACAACTTTAAGACTTGTGGACTTCAACTTCCAGAATTTCTCCTCCAGTCAGGTTAGCTCAGGAATTCTGGGAGTTGAACTCCACAAGTCTTAAACTTGCCAAGTTTGAAGACCCTTGATATAGACAGACATAAATATGGCATCATCACAAGCATACTACGTTTTGGAGAGAAGCAACACACGCACACATATTCAATCCCATTAGTTTTGTTCTGATTCACACTTCAGCAACAAGCATATAGCACAGAGGAGGAGGAGGAAGAAGAATGTGTGTTGTAATGTAATGATGCAAATCCTAAATTTTTGCATCTGGTTTCCAACTGCAATGCTGTTCCTTTCCAGGTGTTGCTAAATTACAGTTTCTGGCAATCTCACCAATTTAATCCATATTTAGTGCACAGATTATAATTCTTTAACATCTGAAGTCCACAACCCCACCTCTATGAGCATACACCCACTTATTCTTGGAAGCATGGCATATTGGTTACATCTGGACATGCCACTGGAAAAAAAAAAATATTTAAGTCCCAATCTGACAATACATTAAAACAATATTTTTACTATTAACTGTTGCTATCTGTACTTGCATGAAAGTAAATATACTGTAGGATAAAAACAATTTGTGTCATTGCTACAAAATGTTTCTAAATGATTTAGAACATTTTTAAGAAAGAGTGAAGCAACAAGAAATGAAAGAGTTAATTAAGTTAATTTTATTACAGTGAACATGGTAACTTTGGCTAAAATATAACATAAGCCAAACATGTAACAAATGTTGGAATATTATTGTGGTTTATACCCAGTTCACTCCCAGTCAATCTGTCATGCCCCCGCATATAACTTTTATATATTGCTGTTGCCCTCTAGCCCCATCTAGCGGTCAGTGGACCAAATATCAATTATATTGTTTGAAGCTGATCTATCAGCTCACCTCTTTACCTATCAGCCTACACTCTCAAAACAAATGCATGTTGCAGAACACAATAAGACAATAAAAACAATAAGAGTGAGAGAAAAACAAGCAAGAAATAACAGGCTGGACATTTGTTCTGACCCAGGCTTAGCTGAACCAAGAAACAGACTCCTTGTCCTGAAAAACCTCTCTTTATTTAGTTATTGTGAATTCATGGCATTCACACACAGAAAGTCCCAGCAGTAATCCTCCAAAAGGTTAATTGCAAGAACAGACCTTATCAGTCCTTGGATAGTTGCCAGGCTGAGAGCTTCCAGTTACAAAGCTGTAAATTAAATACCTGGCAAGGAGTTTCTGTGAAGCACAAACTCCCAATAAGCAAATCTTCTAAAAGAAATATGAACTAATTGTCTCCTGCAATCACCACTCCCCCTTTGCTTCTATTTATTCCCCAGGGAGGGACCATTCAGCATCCACATGTCCCTTTCTTTCTGAGTTGGCCCCTGTTCTGTAATTGTTTTCCTCTCCTGACAGCTCTGTGCATACATGCATCTGGAACAGGCTCCAGCTGTTCTTTTTGTCCACTTATCTCCGACTCCAAAAGCAGCTGAAAAATGTCAGATGGCCCTGGCCCGATCTCTGCTTCTGATGCAGAGCATCCATCAGAGCCTTCCCCAGACTCCAGGACTGACCCAAGTTCCTCCCCAAACTCTTCACTGTCCAAGTCTACCACCAACTCTGCTGGTACCTGGTTGGCCACAACAACATCAATAATTTACATGATTGTAGATATGTATGCATCAAAGGCACAAAAATTTCCAGAGTCCCTGCAAACAGTATTGTATGTAATTAGCATGACACTCCTAAAGGCAGTGGCATGGGTTTTTCCAGTCATAAACTTCTAAATAAAAGCAGTCCAATAAAAACAGACTAATAACTGATTCATCCTTTATTCTGCACCATGAAGAAACAATGGGTCTGGATGGTGTATCCAGCAAAAAAACATGTATTTTGCAGCATACAGTGGCAAAACAATTACCAATTCTATGGTGATATTGGGATAGCAATTATCTTATAGATAATATTCTAAAAAAAAGAGGGCATTTAAAATAGTCCTATAAAATGAGCAAAAATAATGATTCAGGAATGTCCAACAAAGGCAAATATGCCGTAAGACAGATATGTGATGAAATCTACTGAATAAGAAAGTCAGTCCTTGCCAAAAGGCCAAAATGAAGGTGCAATCATGTTTTGAAGCAATAATGGAAGCTGATGCTGAACTTTTTATTAAAAATGCTCATGATTTAAGAAGCTAAGGATTACATTAAGACCCAAGCACAATGTGACAGGGTCCTTGCCTCAGGTTCTGCCAAACTTGCAGTTTAAAAGCATACAAATACAAGTAGATAAATAGGTACCACTTTGGTGGGAAGGTAACAATGCTCATGACATCAGGCTGTCCACATGACCATTGGGAATATCTTTGGAGAGCATTGGCTCAATGGCCTTGAAACGGAGATGAGGACCTCTCCCTATAGTTGGCAATGATTAGTGGAATAAAATCCTCAGAGACTCTTTGTCATTTTTCTCAGGATAACCAAAATCTTTTTTTTTTAAACTATCAGGGGGGGAAAATCTCAAGTTAGTGAGCTCTTCCAACCTAATTTTAGCTAGCTCGATTTAAAATGACCAGAGAAAGAAATGACTGGGATAAAGCATACTTGGGGAAATATATATATAATTTCAATCAAAGACAACAGCTACATTTCTGATACATTTGGGGACACCCAAGATAGACCTGACAAACTTTGATTGAATCATTTCTAATAGTGGCAGTTTTTGAAACTTGCTGACTCGTGTGCCATCAAGAAGCTCAGATAAAACTTTTCCTTCAAAAACTTTACTGACTTTGAAATAAACTGACTCTCTTTCCAGAGAAGAATTTAAGAGATGCAGCTGTACTCCTTTGGATACCTGCTCAGTTTCCTTTTCATTGATTTACCTGATGTATCTTTGCAATAGTTTTCTTTAAAAACAAAAGACAAAACTCTGAAGCTTAAGGTGGGAAAGCTGGAAAGAAAAAGAAGAAAAGGATGACTAGAAGTAAAGTAGATAGACTCAGTTAACTTTGGTGATTGGTAAACCATTGGAAGAGGTGAAGCACCAAATTAGGGCCACATCCTCATGGAAAAAATGTATATCTAGGTGGTTTCTAGGAGTAGACATTGACACATATTCAACTGAAATGTTTTGGTTGTTAGCAATCAGCTTTTCAGCTTCAGTTAGAGGCCACAGCACTTTTGTCAGGTCCATCTAAAAGACATATAAGGTAGTTGCAACATCAGCAGAGAATACAAATAGAATTGCTTTGTACCCCAAAAAAGGAGGGTGAAAATTTGGCTTCAGAAAAGTCCTGCCAAAGTGAACAAATTCACTACAGAAGGACTAATAAAAAGAGCAACAAAGATGATTAGGGTGCTGGAGGCTAAAACATATGAAGAATGGTTACGGGAATTGGGCTTATCTAGTCTAGTAAAAAGAAGAACTGGGGTAACATGATAACAGTGTTCCAATTTTTGTGGGGCCACCACAAAGAAAAGAGGGTCAACCTATTTTCCAAAGCACCAGAAGGCAAGACAAGTAACAATGGATGAAAACTAATCAAGAAGAGAAGTAACCAGAAACAGGGGTGTCAAACTGCCAGCTCATGCGCCGGATGTATCACACGCAGACCATATCTGCCCCAGCTTTGTGAATGGGAAAAATGTTACAAAACATTATGTGATGACAATGGGATGCCTTGAGTTTGGCACCTGTTACCTAGAATTAAGAAGAAATTTCCTAATAGTGAGAACAATTAACCAGCTTGACTTCAGAAGTTTTGGGTATTTCATAATTGAAGGCTTTTAAAAAGAGGCTGGATGAACACTTGCCTTGAATATTATAAGGTCTTCTGCTTGAGCAGGTGGTTGGATTAGAAAAACTCCAAGGTTCCTTCTAATTCTCTTATTTTTTTAATATATATAAACCAAATATAGCAAGGATCAAGGATTAATATTAATATTAACATAGATTACATTTTAAAAAGAATGAGGGAGTTTTTTTCTCCATTTACACAGGAAAGAATTAAGCGAAAAGATATGTCTTATAATCAACATATTATGCATTGCTTCAATTTCAGAGGTGAGCGCACTGCAAACCACAGGTCTTATGCCCAAGAAGGCCCATCCACAAGTAACCACAAATGTCAATTGATAATAAATGACATAAGTTGTCACCTGATCTAGAGAGGATGTAGGGTTCTAAATAGAAAGACTAAATAAGGCTCAAGTATTTGTGCTATATTATATATCAACAATGCCTTATAAAACAATTGCAATTTTTTAATATAGCATGGCACAGAACCGTAATTTTTCTCTAACTTTTTCAGTGGTTGAGCTGTTCAAAAAACTGGTGAAGCAGCCAAAACAGGTGGTAGAGCTTCCTAAACATGAAGATCATTTGAACCATTTTTGAACCTCAAACTCTAGGAACATCTCTAAATTGTTTACTTGTTCCTTCTGATGGAGCATAAACCGTAGAACAGGCAATTTCCACATCTAACTCATTTCTGCTTCCATGTTCTACCTGACCTGATTCAGAAGTTACACAAAAGCAAAGTTAGATATTATTAAAATCACCATCTACTGTTTATTCCTATAAATTAGGTATTACATCAGATGTCTTATTGCAATCAATGACCGAATTATAAGTCTGATGAAGTACGGTCACCCAATCCTAATTTATGAAATTGGATGGATCATTCATTCCATTAAGGAATACACGAATGCAATCTCCAAATCTCTGCTGCCCATAAGAGTAGAAGAATATCTTCAAACCTATTTCTTGGAATAATTCAGAGGGATATTGTAGTCAATCACAATAAAATCCATTGAGATACTCAGTTGCAATAAGAACGTTACACTCTCTTTGTCTGTTTTAGGACATCCAATATGTTTTATAATCTCCAAATCAAGCCTGAATTCAATCAGAAGTGGACTGAGATATAACCAGTTTCTTCCAATAATATCTGAAGATCTCATGGCCAATATACCTTACAATGTTTTTTCTACTTCAAAATACAGCCATATGGGATATAATACATACAGGCTCATAAGATAAATTATAAGCTCATGAGCTCAACAGCTAAATATGAATCTACAGTACTTCTCCATTGCCTCAATATAAACATCATACCACACATTCTCACAAATTCTTGATAGTACAAGAATCCATTTTAATGGTTCTCCAACTTAGCTTAAAGCCCCTGTCACACCGCACCAACAGATGCAAAGAGGATGTAAAATGGACAAAAAAGCTTGCCATCCGTTGGTTAACGTGATGTATCCGTACTGTACTCACTGCCACCGTTTTGCTTCCTCTCTATCCATCCAGCATCCGTTTATGGACGTTTCATCTGCTCAGAAAGTTTTGAGCTGCTCAAAACTTTTCCGTGTATCCAATTCGTCCGTTCTGCATCCACTAGGCATCCGCTAGGCATCTGTTCTGCATCCGTTACGCATCTGCTATATCCGCTAGGCATCCACTACGCATCCGCGCAACTCGCATCCGCTCGGACGCAGGGAGGAAGCGGAACAGATGCAGCACAGAAACAAAGCATTTAAAATGGAAAAAACCTTCGCAGAGGGGACCTATCTCGGATATTAAGGATGTCTAGAGGATGCCTTAGAGGATGCCTAGAGGATGCAAAGGGACACCTATACTGCCTATAAAAAGGGGGAGCAACTCATCTGGATCTCACTTTCAGAACAGCAGCCCTGCGGTGCAGACCTCTGCAGCCTTCATCTGACTCTTGCTCTTCCACAGCATCCAGTCATGTCCACCGTGGATCGTAACACAGTCCTTTTGGCAGCCACCATCCTTCTGCAACAGGCTCTGTGAACTCTACTGCGAGAAGAAAAGGAGCCACCCAAAAAGAGTCTGGATCCGAAGATGGTTCGCCAGAAGAGCAGAGGACGGTCTGTACAACAAGCTGATGGTGGAGCTGAGGAACGAAGACCCTTGTGTATTCTAGAACTTCATGAGGATGCCTCCAGCCATGTTTGACAAAGTTGTGCAGCGGCTGAAACCCAGGTTGACCAAGGCAAACACCAACTTCTGGCCCAGCCTGGAACCTGGGCTCAAGGTGGCACTCACTCCGCACCACCTGGCCTCAGGAACCACCTACAGGAGCATGCAGTACGGCTGGAGGGTGCCACACAACACCATCAGCATTGTGGTCAGAGAAGTGGTGCAGGCCATCATCGAAGAATACCTGGAGGAGCTCCTCCAGTGCCCCTCCACTGAAGAAGGATGGAAGAAAGTTGCAGAGCAGTGGTATCAGAAGTGGAACTTCCCCCACACCGTTGGAGCCATCAATGGCAAGCACGTGGCCTGCAAAGCGCCAGCCAACTCAGGGTCCTCTTATCACAACCACAAGGGCTTCTTCAGCATCATCCTCTTTGGCATGGTCGATGCTGACTACAAGTTCATGTACATCGATGCTTCAGGCAACGGCTCATCTTCAGATGCCCAGGTATACAACGCAAGTGACCTCAAGGGTGGGCTGAAAAACAACCTCATCGTGGGCTTCCCAGATCCAGACCCCCTGCCCAACGACATGCAAGATGTGCCCTACTTCATCATGGGGGATGACTCCTTCTCCCTCACAACCTACCTCATGAAGCCCTATACCTCCAGATGCCTCACCCGTGAAGAGAGGATCTTCAACTACAGGCTGTCCAGGGCAAGGTGGGTGGTGGAGAACGCCTTTGGCATCCTGGCCAACAGGTTCCAGGTACTTCTCACCACCATGCAGCATTGCCCAGAGACCGTGAGGAGGATCATGGAAGCTTGCTGCATCCTGCACAATCTCATGCGCACCCGCTACCCAGTCTTGCAGAAGAGGCTCATGGACTTTCAACAAGGCAATGTGGACATGGAGCCTAGTGAATGGAGGCAAGGGCGAAACCTGATAGACACTGAGGATGTGCAAGGCCCCAACAGAGCCTCACGTGAAGGGAAGAAGCAGCGCAACTTCCTGAAACACTGGTGCAACTCCCCAGATGGAGCAGTGGAGTGGCAAGACAGGATGGTAGATGATTAATGGGTGCTTCCTTCAGCCTGTCTCATCACACGGATGAGATTGGGCCATGTATGTTGGGTGGGCCTACAATGAACAGGGCATTTAATAAAGAATTGTGTTTATGTTGACATGTGTGGATGATTGATTACATTGTTATTGATAATAAAGGACCATAGGTGTGGCACCTGGGAGGGTGGACCATACAGTCCCACTATGCTTCCACTGGAGGTTTATCTATCCCACAGCTATTACCCATCCCAAAGGTATCCCTGCCCATCCCACAGGTATCTCAACCCATCCCACTGCTATCTTCACCCATTCCACAAGCATGCAAAGGCTTAAACCATTTGTAAAAGTTTCCAGCAAGACTTTATTAAGAAAAAGAAATGAAGCAAGTGTGTGAATCAAAAATAAACTTTATTAACAACAAGCTATAAAACAAAAATGAGTCTCTGGCACTCCTCTTGGTCGCTCAGTCTCAGGAGTGAAGGGTCCAGGTGCTGTGGAGGTGGCTGGTGCTGGAGTACTTGTCATCAGCTCCTCCAGAAGCAGAAGCAGCAGAAGCCCCAGCCCCAGAAGAGTGAGCCCGTGCTGCAGAAGCCCCAGCAGAACCAGAGTGAGGGCCAGGGGGCGGGATGGTAGCCCTGTCCCTCTTGCAAGGGCTGGCAGCAGATGGCTGAGGCTTGCTGTGCTTCCGCATGGTTGTGGGGTTGCTGGCTGGCAGGGAGGCTGGCAGGAACCAAG
The DNA here is from genome assembly GCA_015471245.1 of Laticauda colubrina. Taxonomy (NCBI): domain Eukaryota; kingdom Metazoa; phylum Chordata; class Lepidosauria; order Squamata; family Elapidae; genus Laticauda; species Laticauda colubrina. The sequence goes on from BLBF01000073.1 coordinate 22,969,430, forward strand.
GCTGGCAGGAAAGCTGGCAGGGAGGCAGGCACCAAGGCTGGCAGGAAGGCAGGCACCAAGGCTTGCAGGAAGGCTGGCAGGGAGGCTTGCAGGCAGGCAGGCACCAAGGCTGGCAGGAAGGCTGGCAGGAAGACTGGCAGGGAGGCAGGCACCAAGGCTGGCAGAAAGGCTGGCAGGCAGGCAGGCACCAAGGCTGGCAGGCAGCAAGGCTGGCATGCGTAGTAAATGCTAGGCATCCACTAGGCTTCCGCTCTGCATCCGCTTCATCCGCTCGGCGTCCGCTGTGCATCCGCTGTATTTGTTCTGTGTCCACTTTTCTGAGGTCCCCCGGAAGCCTTGCGGATGTGCCATCCACTCCTATCCACTTCCATCCGCTAGGCTTCCGTTCCGCATCCGTTTTCCATCCGCTCTGCATCCTCCCCCCATTCGTTCCTTTCCATATTATCTGCTCCAGTTTTGCAAATATTTGCCCCTTCTGAGAGCGGATAACAACAGATGGAACATTTTTCTCATCCGTTGTGTCCTTTTTACTAACGTTTTGCATCCGTTGGGCAGTGTGACAGGGCCTTTAGTTAAATATTTGTGATGGATATCTCTCTTCTCATTTGTTTTTTTTTTCTCCACCATAATTGTTTTTCATTTTAACTTTTTAAGACAATAAGGAATTAAAGAAAAACATAATGGAGACATTATAAATCCTTGTGATAATAAGATGAGCACATGAATGTGGCTGAAGAATCATATATTTTATGATGATAAACCTGATTCAGATAAATGGAGGCATTAGAGAGAATTATTGCACTTCAGTGTATCAGCATGGAAGCCCAGATCTATAATACTAGTTATGTAAAGACATTCTTTTGTAAGAACATTGCAAAATTAAAGTATTTTTTAATAAGAGCCAAACTGCAAAAAGAAATGTGAAATAGTTCTTGAATATAAGCGCAGATTGGAATGCAGCTACTCTTAGTTATTATATTAGTGTCTTCAGAGAAACATCTAGATAGGTTCTAATCCATTTTCACACAACAAGAATTAAAATTAATTGAAGAAAAATTGAAGGACAAACATTCAACAATTCTTCAGTGCCTTTAGCTTGTGAGTTACGTCAAAGTTTGCAGGAACTGGAAAGGAGAAAAATATAGATGATAGTTTGTTGAACATACTGTGTTTTCCCAAAAATAAGACCCTGTTTTATATTTTTTTGCCACCAAAAAAGGCACCCGGTATTATTTTCAGGGGATGTCATCCACTGACTAACCTCGTTCGTGTATGTGACCCCCCAGCCTTTTTTTTTTTTTTTTTTACTGTCAGAGGCTTTCAGAAACTTCTTGCCCAGCTGGCAAGGTTTTCCTGAAAACCTTTGCAGCTGATAAAAGAGCTCCATATTTATCCGGAGCTTTGTTATCAGCTACAGAGGCCTTCAAGAAAGCCTTTCCAGCCATGCTGGCTGCAGAAGAAATGGGCCAGCAAGCCAGATGTCGGGGTGCGTGAGGCCTGGGTACAACTGTCCAAAGGTAAACAGTAGGGCAGCTCCACCTCTCATCCCCACCCTAGCTTAATTTTCACCCATCCACTCTGAAGTGGGCAGAATTAGGGCTTATTTTGGGGGTATGGCTTATATTGGGCACATGTGTAAAATTAAGCTGGGACTTACTTTCAATGTAGGTTATATTTTCGGGAAAACAGGGTAGAATCAGAGAGCTGAAAAGGATTTCAGAGGTCTTCTAGTCTGGAGTTATGAACCCTGAGTTTGGGGTGGGGTTGTTAGAAGTAAATAAAAGTTTCTGGAGTATATATACAATGCTTTATAAGCATTTTAAAAATAATATACACTAACTTAAAATTAATTAAAATTAAAGTGACTGGACATAGCAACAAAGTTTATTGCAGAAATTGTTCCGATCAGAGTTTTGCTTGTCCTTGAATTTGCAGTCCTTCTTGGTAAGCTGATATTTCCTCCTAGATCAAAAGTACCCCTTTTGGCCTTTTTACTAGTTTTTGCAGTACTCCAAACATTTACAGTTGCTTTAAAGCTAAAAGGTGGTTCGAAAGCAATTTTTCACTTTTGTTCAAGGGTTTTCTTTCTGGTTCTATTTTATTTCAAGTAGATCTACTTTAAACACTAAATGATTTTTTTCCCACATCACTTAGAAACTGTTAGAAACTGTTAGTATACCCACTGAACTACATGAAGCCAAAGTAGCAACCATTTTATGATGTACAATTGGGTTGATGTATTTGCCCAGTGTAATAGGTTTACTATAGATTTTATGATCAATCTTCTAGGTTCCAACATGAGTCTTCAAATTTGCCAGAAGATTGGAACTGGTTTGAAAAGGGGATATCTTCATTGTTATTTTCCTGGAATCTGAAACTACTGAACTAGTTTCCTAGCTATAAGCTAGGAAACTCTATAAGCTATAGAGTGGAAGACAAGAATCAGGGTAGTAATAGCAATAGCATGTTGACTTATATACCATTTCACAATGCTTTAAAGTCTTCTCTGAGTGGTTTGCAGAGTCAAAATATTGCCCCCAACAATCTGGGTCCTCATTTTACCAATCTTGGAAGGATGGAAAGATGAATCAACCTTGAGCCAGTGAGAATCAAAACTGTCAAATTGCTGTCAATCAGAAGTCAGCAGAATTAACTAGCAAATTGCTGTCAATCAGAACTCAGCAGAATTAACTGGCAATGCTGCATTCTAACCACTGAACCACCACAGCTCCATAAATTGTACTTCCTTCTTGTGAAATGTCAGGAAATCCCTGGGCTAAACCCAAGCTCGCAAGAGCATATAACAGAGAATTCTTGATACAGATTGGCAACATATGATCTCTCTTGTTTGGCCAAGCTGACTTGAACTGCAATGCCTGTAGCATAGCTCAAGACCAGCCAATTACTAGTAATTTTTGATGGGTAAACTATATCCATTATAAAGTTCTCTAGCTAGATTAGAGGGTCTTTTTGGCAGGTAATGGGCATATTTCCTTATATTTGAAACATCCCTGCAGCTTTCAGGCAATTGAGGACATGAATAATGTTTTATTATATTATAAATTTAAAAGGATCTATGGTATGAATATTACAATTTTCTTTTCTTAGAGGCTAAAACAACTAGAGGAGAGGAGACATTTATTCATTCATTCCTTTTTTCATTCATTCATTCATTCATTCATTCATTCATTCATTCATTCATTCATTCAT
>BLBF01000073.1:22972649-22988076 GCA_015471245.1 Laticauda colubrina
CATTCATTCATTCATTCATTCATTCATTCATTCATTCATTCATTCATCTTTGAATATTAAAAACAAAAAAACAAAAATCCCAGAAACATCATACAACTATAAAGAAAGGATTAATTTTGATGATTTTCTATATATGGCTATATTGTACTCTAGAATACTATAATTAATACTAAGCTAAAAGACTTAAAATTTCAGAATAAAAAAATAGAGTTATTTAAAATAAGACTAACCCAAATAAAATGGCATATAGCTGAGAAAACAAAAACAAAAAACATCACTCAAATTCTAAACTTAATTCTACTAGAGGCAGTTAAGAAAATTACAGTATGTTCCATTGTATCCCATCACAAGATATTTCTGTTTTGGTGAGCAAATGTCACCAAATAGAGGCAGAGGTGGGATTCTCCTGGTTCAGACCGGTTCAGGTGAACATTTAGCTCTGACGATCAGCTGTTGAGCAAACCAGTTCTTTTCCATGATCAAGTTTGCCCACTCACCTGCCCCTGCACTGTACTTACCTATATCCTTTCAGCTGATTTGCGTGGCAGAGTGGATTGCCACATCTCAGCTATGTTACTTCACAGAAGTAACATAAAAGGTAAGTAATTTTAAAAGCTGCCCATGCATGTATAGCGTGCATTAGGTATCTGTTGTTAAGCCGGCAGCATCCCACCACTGAATACAGGATGTCAGTTTCTACCTAGTTTAATAGATGTATGGCACAATTAGGTTTTGACTTGTCTGAAAGGAGGATTTGCATATAAAGACAGTCCTGTATGCCCAGGATATTTTGCTACTTGCAGATAAATGAAATGAATTATGGATTCATTTCATTTCAGTAGAAGCTCCAGGAAAATCAAACATGAGTAGTAGTTTCTGCAGGCCACAAGGACACAATTGAGTAGCTGAAGGTATTATTTGTACTGGATGGCAGAGAATTAAATGGAACTAATATTAAAGCCCTGTTCAGCTTGGAAACTGCAATAAAATTTAAATATCCCACAGGTCTGAGCAACTAAGATAAGCTATTTAAAAAACTGTTTCTGGATAATTGAGTTAAATAGCTGAGCTGAGTTGGTCAAGTTGGCTTTCTACTGTATATCCAGAAATGCTGGGTCATTATCTGTTTAATCTGAGATTGTGCCCGAAGAATTGGACAGCTTTCTCAGAGGATCTATAGATTCCTTGGAATTACAGCTTCTTTAATAGATATTTCCATTTACATTGAAATTGTCAATTAAGGCCAAAGGGGAGAAGCTGATAAAAAATATTTTGTTTTGTTTTTAAATAGCCAGATATACATTTTACTTCTCCTTTTGGAATAGTAGAACCTCAGTCGTGACTGTAATCTATTCCAGGACTACAGTCGCAACTCAATTTATTTATTTATTTTATTTGTCAAGCATGTATTAGATAACAGATATAAGTATAAACATGATTTATATATATATATATAAAACCATAAACATGATTTATAGCAGCAAAACATATATATGAATCTCTCTTAATTTCTCTGTCTATAAACTGATAAATAATGATTTAAAAAAATCAAAATCAAAATCAAACATTTAGAAGGATTGCTCCTGTTGGAGTATATTGGTATAGCAAAACTTATCTACTTTCTCATGAGAAGAAGTCTGTCTTCTCCTGTAGTTTCTTTGGAATGAAAATAGTGCTAGAAACCAATAGATTGAAAGAACCCCTTTGCTATCTGTAGGATGGTAGGCTATTCCAGCCATCATGGCTTGGTTTGAACAATTGCCACAGCTAGGAGTACAAGAGCTATGAGCTTTTACTCAGTTCACATTTAATAATGCATTACACATGTTTTAAAAGCAGGGATTAGGAGTTTGGAGAGCCTTGCACTTTTATTTGTAGAATAAATGTTGTTAGAAATTGTGTTTCTTCATAGATTTAAATTCAAAGCTGAAATTAACTTTTAAGCAACTCTAGAATGGAACCACATTGTGTTGGACTAAAAATCAGATTCTTATCAGGACTGAACCAGATTGAGAAGATCCAAATTTTGGGCCATCTTGTCACAGCATCTCATTGGATGTCTAGTTCATCCTTAGTCAGTTTCAGTCTCAGCTATCAGAGTGGTATATCCAGCCTTTCTTCTGTTGGAAGAAATGTCTATCTGGTTCAGTTCCAATCTGGGAGAAAGACACGAGAAACATGGAGGCTGATTTGAAAAATGGTTTAATGATGAAGCAGCACCACCAAACACATGGTTTGTGGCAGATGATCACATGGAGTTGAGAGTGAGGAATATTTATACTTTATTTTGAACATTGAACTTGAACTTTCTGTTCCTGTGCAAGAACATGTATTCTATTGGCTGTTGTAGGCATCATAGCTGGCTCTATAGGTTGTCTGAGTGAAGCTTGGTTGAAGCTTGGTCTGAAGCAATGAAGGGGCTTGTTGAGCAATTCCTAGTATGGCTGAGGGCTAATCTACCTTTGTTCAGAACTTGCTGCAGGGAATTTGTTTATGAATAGTGTTAGCTATCTCTTTATCTCTTAAGTGCTGAAATCTGCTGAGGGCTCTTAAGAAAGGTGGGGCTATTAAAAATCTGCTTCTGGTCTGTAAAAAGAACCATGTTTCCAGGGAAATATAATATTCTTCCTTTTTAATATCTCTCAAAAAATTTCATTCTTCTAGGAGAAGGGTGGGTGCAAACTCTCTACACTTCCCTTAAACAGAGACATATAGTACACACGCTATGTTATGTTATGATACCATACTATGAGCCTTTACATGACTTTTACCACCACCCCATGGAGCAATAAAAAAAAATCTTATTTTTACAATCAGTGTGATATTTTCAGTTATGGTGCCTGTTAGGAGGCTTCATGTGATTAGTTTTGTAAAAAGGATGGAAACAATCATGTGGTTCCTCACTAACATACCTTTAACCTACAGGCTTGTGAGGAAAATGGGTTTTCTACCACACTTTCCACATACACAAATAGAAATGCTGCACGGTAAAGTAATGAATTTTACTTTGGAAATGCATGACTATTTGCTAATAGTATAATAGATTGAGCTACCACTATCCCCCCACCCCAGCTGAAGTGGGGAATAGAATTGGAAACATGGTAGAGATTCTTACCTTAGTGAAAAAAGAATGGAAGCAAGAGAAGGATGTTCATTTAATTTTCACTTTTTTAATATATATATATTCTTAAATTCACTTTGTGCTGCTTTCTGCAACATTTACAATTTTTCTTAATAATGCATAGGTGTCTTAATCCAAACACCTCTACTATAATATATCAGTGTGTTTTGCAACCTAGCATAATGTGTCATAACACATATTATTCCCAGTACCCAGTATTCTGCCTATAGGCAGAAAGGCAAGAGATAAATCAAAATAATAAATATTACAAAATCAACATGAAATACAAAGCACCTGAAGGACATGAGTGTACTTCTCTGTACACTATAATTCTTTGTGAATTATAATGCTGATAATTCTTTGTGAATGTTTTTTTTTTGGGGGGAGAGGGTTGAGAATGCTTTAGTCACATTCAAAATAGTGTATAGATCTGTGTTGCTTTTTAATTATTCTAATTTTCCAGTTTAATCTTGATGAGGATTTCTTTGTATACTCATCTTTGTCAGTATGACTAAATTTGGAATATTTTCTATTTGGATTTAGAGGAAAGGAAAATGCTGGACTTAGTACAAGTTTTCCATATCTTTCCAAATTTTATTACAGGTGCTTGAATTCAACAGTGATTAATTTAAAGAAAAAGTATACATTGGGAAGGACAGTAAAGATATTCAGAGTCTTCCCTGGTTTGCTTTCCATATTAAATTCAGAACCAACAGTTATTTGCAAAGGGATTTGATGTAGTGTGTTTATATGTCTGTATCTGTTTTATTAAACTGCACATTTCTGTATCTCCCCACCTGTCACCATTATTTGTTTTCTGCAGTTTTTGCATGTGACAAAACTGCTTTATAATTCTTTATTAGACAGGGCGAGTCATGTGTAACCAATCTCCAATCGTCACAAGGTGGAGCACCTTGCCTCAAAAAAATAAAATATTCTTAAAGCTCTTTTTCAATTCCTAGAAACATACTTCAACTTTATGGTATAACTTCAGTTTATTTATTTATTTAGCATATGGCAATTACATGGACTTACAGTGGTTCAAATATTAATATCCAGTCCACTCAGCCATTCAAAGACAGAGTGGTCAAAGTTGAAAAAATATCAGACATTGGGTTGGTGTAAGCTCTTGGTGGATAAATATCCACCAAGATAAGTATCTTACTGGTTTTATCTGTAGTACCTCTTATGTAGGGCAGGACAGCTGTTCCATAGGTCAGTTGATCTTCTAGGTCTCTGTTATGTCTTGGTGTGTTTTGTAAAAAACTCATTCCACTTCTTAGAAATGATCAAAGATCTACACGTGGAACAAGAGGATCTGCTTGTATGTTTCGACATGGTTTCACTATTCACTCAAGTCCCGATAAAAGAAACTCTTGAAATCATCAAAAATAAATACCAACCAGCTAAAGACCTCATGGAACTAACAGAACACTGCCTAACCAACAAATATTTCATATACAAAGGACAAAGATACAAGCAAATTGAAGGAGCCCCTATGGGATCACCACTGTCACCCGTCATTGCAAACCTGTTCATGGAAGAATTCGAATCCAGAGCCCTGGCTAATGCCACCCACAAACCCAAACTATGCCTAAGATACATCGATGACACATTTGTGATTTGGCCCCATGGAAAAGAAAACCTAAACAATTTCCTAACACACCTAAACAGCACACACCCCAAAATCAAGTTCACCATGGAAATGGAAATAAACAAACAACTACCATTCCTAGATGTACTAATCTACAAAAGAAGAGATGGCACACTGGGACACACCATATACCAGAAGAAAACACACACCAACCGCTACCTCAACGCCCAATCCCTCCACCACCCAGCACAGATAAATTCCGTGGCGAAAACACTAATTACCAGAACCAAACGCCTGGCAGAAAAGACACATATAAAGACTGAACTATGCACCCTGACTGAAATATTGACAGCCAACGACTTCCACAAAAACAAAATCACCAGCTTGATCCACAAAAACACACCAAGACATAACAGAGACCTAGAAGATCAACTGACCTATGGAACAGCTGTCCTGCCCTACATAAGAGGTACTACAGATAAAATCAGTAAGATACTACACAGGCATCACAGCAAGACTGCCTTCAAAATAGACAAAAAAATAGCAGCCATCCTTAAAAACCCCAAAGACAAAATTGACCTGGAAAACCAAGGCATATACGAAATCCCCTGTACATCATGCCCCGCCACATACATTGGACAGAACAATAGAAGAATAAGTACCCGCCTAGATGAACACAAAAATGCAATAAAAAAGCTGGAACACACCTCCTCACTAGTCCAACACATGAAAACCACAGGTCACAACATCAACTTCAATGGCACTAAAACCCTAGCCACTATAGAAAACCCCAACCACAGAATCATTAGAGAAACCATAGAGATTGAAAAAAGACCTGACAGCATGAATAGAAGAGATGATTCCACCAGACTGTCAATCATTTGGAAGCCTGCACTCTCAAATAGAAAGATCCCCACACCACAAGCCAGGCAAACACCTGGGCAAAAACAGACTCCCTCTGATAGCTCCAACTCAAACACCCCCCCACCAGGCACCCAGGTGAAACCCAGCTTGCTAATGAATAGCAGCTTGCTAATGAAGAGCAGCCGTCCTTTCACATGGAGCCAAGCTGCACTGAAAGCCTCCAACACAAAAACAGAGTGTTGCCAGCCAATCAAAGCCACAAAATAGACAGAAGAAACCAGAAACACCAATCAATCAAACTCCAAGTCCAATGAACACAGACCCAGGCTCCTAGCCAATCAGAATGGACCAGCCTCAAATTTGAAACCAGGAACTAACTCTATACAGAAGCCTGAGGATGGCAGATGAGATTCTGCTGAAACGTTGCTACAACTTTAACAGAACTACAATGACGTGGGATAATACCCGAAGGAAGCTAAACAGCACACACACACACAGATATATATATATATATATATACCAGCCAACAGACTGTGCTATTGAGATTTTGCCTAGGGTGATGCACCCGAAACCAAAGTTGTACTCAATGACCCCACGGGAATTGGAAGAGCTAAGGTTGTTTATCGATAAAAATCTGGAACGTGGTTTCATTCAACCTGCTAGACCCCGAGTAGTGGCCCCAGTGTTGTTCCGGGAAAAGAAAGATGGTTCCAAATGCTTGGTGGTGGATTACAGAAATTTGAACGCTATTTCTGTGGAAAACGTGTACTGCCTTCCTTTGATGAAGGACATGTTGGCTCATTTAGCGAAGGGAAAGATTTTCATGAAGTTGGATTTGAGAGAAGCATACTACCGAATTCGAATTAAGGAAGGGGATGAATGGAAGACCGCTTTTAACTGACCGATGGGTTGCTTCCAATTCAACGTTCTTCCTTTTGGTTTACAAGGGGCCCCAGCTGTATTCATGCAAATGATCAATCAAGTGTTACATGAACATTTATACAGGGGGGTTCTGGTTTATCTTGATGATATCCTTATCTACATGGAAACTCTGGATGAACATGTGAAGTTAGTGCGGTCAGTTCTACAAAAACTGTGTGCCACTAAGTTGTATGCTAAATTGTCAAAGTGTGAATTCCACCAAGACAAAATTGACTATTTGGGATATCGCATTTCATCTGAAGGCATAGAGATGGATCCAGAGAGGTTGCGTGCCATTCTGGAATGGGCTCCACCACGCACCAGAAAACTTCAAAGCTTTTTGGGATTTGCAAATTTTTACCGGCAATTCATCCCGACGTTTGCTAAGATAGCAATGCCCATCACAAATCTCTTGAAAACAAAAGGGGAGGTGAAGCCAAGGCCAGGAAAGCCGCTGGAGTGGTCCATGGAGTGCCAAGCTGCCTTTGAAAAACTAAAACGACTGTTTGCTTCAGAACCAGTGCTGAAGCACCCGGATATGGACACTCCTTTCATGATACAAGCCGATGCAAGTGATGTGGCTATTGGAGCGGTATTACTTAAAGCCAACGAGAAAGGGACCTTACAGCCTTGTGCGTATACCTCCTGTAAGCTGTCTGAAACAGAGAGAAGAGGGGCCGTCTGGGAGAAAGAAGCTTTTGCAGTTCGTTGGGCCTTGCTGACCTGGAGACATTTCCTGGAAGGAGCAAAACACCCATTTGAGGTATGGACTGATCATAAGAATTTGGAAGCCTTAAAAACGCCCTGGCAACTGTCCCCTAAACAAGTTCGCTGGGCCCAGTACTTCAAGCGATTCAATTTCTCCTTGAAGTACATTCCAGGTGGGAAGAACTTCATGGCGGATGCTCTCTCTAGACTACCCCAATATAATAGTATGTACCAGGAGGTGATAAGCCCAATTGTCTCAGCCAAACATCTAGCCACCCCAGTGATCACCAGAGCCCAAAGGAAGAACCAAGAAGTCGTTTTATCGAATGACCTAACCGAACAATTAAAAGAAGCTTTAAAACTGGATGAATGGTTCCTGGCTCATTCAAGTGACTATACAATTAGAGATGGCTTGGCTTGGGTGGGGGCCAAGTTGTATGTGCCACAGGTGCTGAGGGGCCAAATACTACAACAGGCTCATGATTCTAAAGCAGCTGACCACTTCGGATTTGTGAAGACCTTACATCTGGTTAAGTGGCAATTCTGGTGGCCTACTTTAAAGAAGGACATTGAAGCTTATGTAGCTAGCTGTCCAATTTGTGCTTCGGCAAAGAGACCTCCTGGTAAGCCAGTAGGATTGTTACAAAATGTAGCTAGACCAACGACTCCCTGGAAAGAAATCTCTATGGATTTTATAATAGAATTACCCAAAAGTGGTGGAAACATGGTTATCTGGGTAGTGACTGATTTGTTTTCCAAACAAGTACATTGCATACCTTGTTCCAAGATTCCCTCTGCTAAGACGCTGGCTAAACTGTTTATTTCACATATCTATTGGTTACATGGCATTCCGGAACGCATAATCTCTGACAGAGGGGTCCAGTTTACCTCAAATTTTTGGAAAGAGTTCCTGAAGTTAATAGGCTCCGGCCAGGGGTTAAGCTCCGCCCACCCCCCCCCCAAACTAATGGGGCCTGTGAGAGGACTAACACAGTGTTAGAACAATATCTTAGATGTTACATAAATTATCAACAAGATAACTGGTCCGAATTACTACCATTTGCCGAAGTGGCATATAACAACTCCGTACACAGTAGTACTGGATTTACTCCATTTAAAGTGGCTTCGGGACAAGATTTCGTTCCCATACCGGAACTTCCTCGTGAAAAACCTAACATCCATTCGTTGGATGAATGGATAACTCAACTCCAACTTAACTGGCCAGTGACACGCAAAGCATTAGATGAAGCCCATCAAGCTCATAAGAAGTTTGCAGACAAGAAAAGATCCCCACATAAAGAATATAAAGTGGGCGACAAGGTTTTCCTGTCCACCAGATACCTGCAGACCACTCAAAAGTCAAAGAAGCTTGGTCCTAAGTATGTTGGTCCTTTCATGATTGAACGGATTATAAGTCCTGTAACAGTCCAGATGAACTTACCCAAAACTCTTCGACGAATTCATCTGGTATTCCATGTTAGTTTGCTAAAACCTGAACGTACTTCTGATCTAAAACCCATCCAAGCTGACCCTCCCATACCAATTCTGATTGAAAGTGAACAGCATTTTGAAGTTAAAGAAATTCTGGACTCTCGCAAATGGAGGGGTCAACTCCAGTATCTTGTAGCCTGGAAACATTTTCCTTCTTCGCAAGCCGAATGGGTTAACGAAACCGACATTAAAGCCCCTAAGTTGATCAAAACATTTCTTTCCAAGTATCCTGATAAGCCTTAGGAGTGTATTTTTTTGTAATTGCTGAATGATTAATAATTGTCTTTATATTTTCTCCTCTCTCTCCTCTAGGACTGATGGTTTTCCTTTTTCTAGGAGGGCCAAATGTCAGCCTTCAAGATCTTCTACTATTCCTTTGCATCTTTTGACTGCCATATGTAACGGGGGGAGGAAGGGAAAGTCTGGGAAGTGAGCTGGAGGTGTTAAATTCTTCTGTTGTGTAAATGGGGGAAGGGAAGCATACAATAGAGTTTGGTTTCTATTTCTTGCTTAGCTTTCTTTTCTCTGCGCAACTGCAACCCATTATCAAAATATGCCAAGGTCAATGGACAGAGGCCTCATCATCACCTAAAGATGCCGACATGATCATATTCACAACTTCTAATTGGAAGTGTCATCTGAACTATTGGGGGTGGGAACATTTCCATCACTTTGTATATGTGAATTGCACGCCTAATTTCTCAGATTCAGAATTCTTTGGTTGCTACCACTTCACTTTCAGTAAAAGATGTCTTTTCTCTAAACTAAAGAGTCTAAGTATTTCTTTCCTGGATTTTGAATGGAGCTCCGCCTGACAGCCATCCATTTACTCGGAGCCAAGCTGCACTAAAAGCCTCCAGTACAGGAACACAAAGTTGCCAGCCAATCAAGACAAAAAAGCCACAAAACAGACAGAAGATATTAGAAACACCAATCAAGAAGAACACAGCAAACTCCAAGACCAATAAACACAGATCGAGACTCCCAACCAATCAGGATGAAGAAAAAAACCATTCTGGCACAGCAGTAGGCTAGCCCCAAATTTAAAACTGAAATGGCTGTGAAAGTCTGACTCACAGACGAACACAATACAGAAGCCTGATGATGGAAGATAAGATTCTGCCGACACATTGCTACAACTTTAAAAGCACAACTATGATGACATGGGAAAATACCTGAACAAAGCTGAATCCTATGGATGTCATGTGTCTTCTTCAATATTGTGTCTCCTGCCAGAAATCATTCTGATATCGTTCCTGGGATAAAATCAAAAAAGGAAAAATAAAGCAGAACACTTAATATCACTTTCTTTTTTCTTTTTTCTTTTTTGCTATTTAGCATACTCTGTTAGATGAGAGATAGAAATAATAATGCATCACAATTTCAATGTTATTCTCTCAGTATGAGTTTTGTTGGCAATAGCCTGGTTCTTCTCATGAACTAGAGAGGATATATCATTTTGGCATCATAATTTTCAAAGTTCATAATCTTAAGTATTTCATAGCAATTAAGGTGATTATGAGCCTTTAGGAATGGAATATATATCCAACGATAGCATATTAGGAAAAGCAATATGATTTGTATTACTAGGTCCTGGGAAGGTGAAGCTGGGCTGTGTTTATCCACAAGAGAGGTTTTGTTATGCATTGATAGGAATTTAGAAATTTAACTTCCAAAAATTGAAATTCTGAATCCATGCTACTAGAAGAAGTAATGTAATGCAACCATTTTTCCCTTTGATATCTTCACGGCTGAGGACTTTGTTGGCCAAGATCATCTTATTACAAGTCCATTATTTTCCTTTCCATCTTTCAGTTCAAAATTCCATATCCTCTACAAAATAATGGGTGAGGAATAAGTTAAAATAAACTCTATCAGCTGTAGACAATCATACAGTTATGTAAAATTATCTATCTATCTATCCATCCATCCCTTTTTGGCACCTGGCAGAGTCACTGAACCCTATATTTTGATTTATTTTATTTTATTAATTCAGGGATTCATAGGAAACATGTGATTAATCCACCATGGCTACTTTACACAACAATTGTAGCATACTCTTTTGCATTTTAATATTTAATGTCTATGGGCCTCACAGTTTAATGATTGGTATTATAGTATAGTTAGGCTATGTGTAACTGACAGATTGAATGCCAAGTTGTGATTTTAATATATTTTTTTTAATCTTTAAATACAGTTCAAATATGAAAAAGACAAAAAAGAATGGGAAATCAACTGTCAAGATATAACATCACATAAAATCCTAAAAGGATCAGAGATTAAACAAATAAAGAAACTATAAATATCTACTTGACCATAAAATGCATGAAGAACAAGTTAAAGAACCAATGATAACCTGGGCTAGAGAGCTCAGACATAGTATAGACCAATGACAGCAAATATGGGAATGAAATAAAAAGATTATGTTAGTGACATCTTTTAAGGAAAATCTGTACAAGATGTTTTATAGGTGGCATCTTTCACCAGCTAGACTAGCTAAAATGTATTGTAACCAATCATCCAATTGTTGGAAATGCTCAAAAGAACGAGGCACTTACTACCATATATAGTGGACCTGTAAAAAACACAGGTGTTCTAGTATAAAATTTGGTCATGGTTAGAGGAAATTTTGTGACTAAAAATTAGCTATACACCAGAGATGTTCTTATCAGGAATAATAAAAGAGAACTTTAGTAAAGCTTAATTACTCTACTTAATTATACATGTAATTACAGCAGCAAAATTACTATTCACCCAAATTTGGAAAACAAAAAAAAAACCCAGGTGACGATGCTTTGATCAATAAGATTTTTTAATGCACTGAATTAGATAGTTTGACACTAGAATTGAAAGAACAAGATAAATTAAAATATCATAAAGTTTGGAACAGATTCTACTATTGAAGGGACATGAAAGGGAGCTCACAAAATTTAAATTAGAATTAAAGACAAAATAGAAATGAGATATAAGAATAAGAATTAAAATGGTACAAAGCCTAAATGTATGTATGTATATAAATGTTTATATCTTTTGATCTATTCTTGTGAAAAATGTCTAGACTGAAATATATGTCAAAGAAGACCACCACATTCAATATTTTTAATGCTTATTTTCAATATTTTTTTGAAAAAAATAAATACTTTTTTCCTATAATTTTTAACTGGATATTCCTTGAGTGTTTTTTTTTTAAAATTTGTTCTGGTCTCTGGTCTTTGACTGTCATAAACTTGATTTGATTTGATTTGATTTGAAATCATAACAAATTAAGCCCGAGATTTCATAGCATTTTGAATCAGAATCAGCATAACATCTGCTCAACTTCAAGCGTTAAAAAGGAACTCAAGTTGCTCTGATTCATGGAAAGGATGGGGTTTTCTCTGATCTGGAACAGTCCCTGCTAAGAAACTTTCAATACTGTCATGTATGAGGGCACTGTGGAATTATTCCATTGTGATTATCTGAATGAATTTTTATCTAGCACATAAGATGATACTTATGGACGGACATTGACTTTTTATAAAGAGTAAAATATCACACATGGCTTGTTTATTTCTCTCATTTAGTGGCTAAGAATAGCAGATGGTCAGTGACAAGGCTTTGAGAAACAGTCTTTCCAGAAACCATTTTTTAAGACAATCTGTTAATTTGATCAGAGGACATAAGTTGCGCAGTCTTCTTGCTATGAAACCAAATGCTATGATAGAATGAATACAATTTCTGACATAAGAATGTGCATCATTACCTTGCATTTCTTCATATTAGTCAGGCAGAGGGCCTAAGAAGATAAATCACTGACAGCATAAATGGGAAATGTGATTTATATTCCACTTTCATGTATTTGTTTAAGTATAAAAGTGTGAGATTAAATTGTGTTTCATAAACCAAAAGTTTGACATTGAAAACTGTTCCTTTCCCCCAGACAATCATAGAAAGCAAACAAATTATCTTGCTGATATTCTGCAAGGAATTCTGATAAATTATGAACAGAAATTATGATTCACTCATCATTATCATCATCATCATCACTCTGATTTAAGATAAGAGTAGATCATTCCAATTATTGCTCAAGCTTTAAAAATCCAGGGTTCTGGGGAAAACAAGCAAACAAGTAAAATAAATAAAGCTGAGAAATACTTCATTTAACTCTAAATCTAGGCAAACATCCAAATGAACTTCCCATGCACCAGAATGATAAAATACAGAGAAAAGCTGCTGTTTCTTCCGTACTTGACAAATTCTATTTTATGAACCAATTTCAATTACATTTAATTAGATCAAATATAATGAGTGATGCCATCCTCCACAAGCTCAGTTCCAGCAAGAGAACTAGGAGGAATGGGTGTGACTGCAACCTTCAGGCTGATTTCCTCATACTGAATTTTAGTTATTCATCATGTATCCAAAACTATCAAACATTAATATGATATTTTGAAAGGTTTAGATGGAAAAATCATCACAATTCTCCACAGACTTATTTTCAGTCTTTGGAAGACCTTAACTTAAAAGCCTTTTCATGGATTCTCCACACCATGATAGATTGATTCTAGCTCCACACCATTGAACCTTGATTTACATGGTGGCAATGGGCAGCCATTATTTCAAATTTTCCAGTGTCACTCTTGGGTATTACAGCTTTCCATCACTCAGTATAGAAGATGCAGAAAAACAGATGTGTTAGTGGTCCATATCAAGCATCTGAAACTCTGTCAAATAGACATGGTGACACTTTCCATGATGTAGAAGTTCATTAGAAACTCATGGTTTTGAGTTTTATCTCATGTTTAGAGCCAGAAATCCTCTAAATATTAACTTTAAAGGTTTGTAACCTTCTAGAGTTGCCTTGAGGTGAGATGGGTGGCAAACAAAAAAACAAAAATAAAATATGGCTAGTATAAAATGCCTTACAAGAAAGAAAAGAAAAATTGATGTACAACCATTTCGAATTAAAAAAACAAACAAACAAAGAGGAAGAACTAGTCTATTTTCATGAAAAGAAAATTATGTAGGAATATAAGAAAGGAAATAATAAACTGGAAATTAACATAATAACAAACACGAAGCCGATACCTTGTACAGCAAGTTAGATAATTGTTCCAGGTATAGTGGTGTATTCCAAAGAGGAGAATATTCTTCCATTTCCAAGTTCTGTAATTTGAAAATTAAAAAAAAATGTACAAATGCAATTTGCCATGTCAATTTCTATTCCATTGTGAATTCTTCCAAACTTTTATTTGAGATTTGTGCTAAAATGGGCATCAGTGTAAAGCACTCATTTCAATGATATTGTTTTTGTTTACAAATATTTCAAATAATGTATGTAAAATAGACAGGAAACTGCTTTTCCTATAAATGTAAGTGAAAGTTTTTGAATGTTTCTTTCTTTCTTTCTTTTTCCTATTCAGCAAGGGAAGAAGTTGGCTGCTTTTGGAAACATTCAACACAATAAGGTTCTCAAGGGAATTTGCTCTCTTTGACCTTTAAGACATTTCTTTCAGACAGTAAAAACACTACATTATGAATCTAGGAAGAGCAACAGAGATTCTTTAAAATATTTTATTCTTTAAAATAAAAGAAAATTTGATTCAATAAAAGAAAAGAAGAGGACTAATTGGCTTGAAAACTCAATTGTCATTTAAGATATTTAACTATTAAAATATTTATGTCATAATTTTTTCAGCCCTCTTGGCAATAAAGATAAAAAATAATCATAATAACTAGTAATAATAACAAATTATCATCATATGAATGATATATGCCCACTCCTATAAAGTCTGGGCAGCTTACAAAAACAAATTAAAATGGAAGTAAGAACACAAACACAAAAATGTACAATACCAAAGGTGAACTGAAGCAAAACAATCATGAATAGTGTTCAAATGTTCTTTGCTATAAAACATTATGTATAAAATATAGATTTTATTGTCAATATCCTTAATATGGTACCATAAGAAATTCATGCAACTGCTTAGCAACATCTTTCATAAATTGGAATAGTATGGATTTTGTTCTATAATACATTCGTATAATAATCAAAATCATAATATTGTTTTACAATACAGTAAACTCTGATTGTAAGAAATTATGTACACTGGAATTATATACATATACTGCCCTGGTAATGCAGTGATTAGAATACAGTACTGCAGCCTAACTCTTCCCACAGTCTGGAGTTCGATCTCGGCGGGCTCAAAACTAATTCAGCCTTTCATCCTTCCAAGGTTGGTAAAATGAGGATCCAGATTGTTGGGGGCAATATGCAAATAATGTTCACATTTTAAACTGCCCAGAGTGTGCTGTAAAGTACTATTGGGCTTTATAAGTCTAAGACTATTGCTGCGATGAGGAAGTGGTTAGAATGCAGTATTACAGGCTATTTCTGCTGATCACTGGCTGCCAGCAGTTTGGCAGTTCGGGTCTCACCGGCTCAGGACTGACTCAGCATTCCATGATTCCAAGGTTGGTAAAATGAGAACCCAGATTGTTGAGGACAATATACTGACTCTGTAAACTGCTTAGAGAGGGCTGTAAATCACTGTGAAGTGGTATATAAGTCAAGTGCTATGCTATTATTGTTGCTATACATCCTCTGGATTTTTTTAGCCTTTCGTAGCATCCAGAGTATGCTATTGAAATCTGGCAGCAAAATAATGAAATTCACTAGCATAATTGTCTTCAGGGGATCTTTCCTTTCCTTTCCTTTCCTTTCCTTTCCTTTCCTTTCCTTTCCT
>BLBF01000073.1:22992339-23040790 GCA_015471245.1 Laticauda colubrina
GAAAGAACGAAAGAACGAAAGAACGAAAGAACGAAAGAACGAAAGAATGAAAGAACAAAAGAATGAAAGAACAAAAGAACGAAAGAACAAAAGAATAAAAGAACAAAGGAATGAAAGAAAAAAAGTAAAAAAAGAAAAAAGAAAGAATAATCTCTTCCAGCAATTATCTTCTCCATATTATAAGGATAATTAAAGGCTAGGTCCCACTGGCCGACGGACGCAAAACGTATGCATAAAGGACAAAGCGGATGAGCAAAATTTCGGGGGTGGCTCCATCCATTCTAATCCGCTCCAAAAAGTGGCGAAAATTTGCATAAACAGAATGGAAAAGAACATAAAGAACGGACAGGGGTAGTATGTAGTGGGGATGTTAAATGGATTTTCATTGGAAGTCTAGAGGATGACAGTGGATGGAAGCGGAAGACACCTCTAAAGGGGTTCCAAGGGAGAATTGCGAAGCAGACGCATAGTGGAAGGGGCGGATGCGTAGTAGATGACGCGGATGCATCACGGACGCCTATAGGAAACAAAGCGGATGCTGCGCAGATGTATATCAGATGCAAAGCTTTCACTGCGCATGCGGGGAGTATGAATTGCATCAGCTCCATGGATATAAAAGGATGCAGCACACATGCAGTCAGCATTCTGAGGAAAGACGTGCTGCCACATACATCTTCAAGGAACACCATGGTTCTTTAGTCAGACAAGAAGAGGAAGCCCATGCCTACTCATTCCAGCCCTGGCAAGAAGGACAGAACCACCATCCCACCCCCTGGCACTGACTCTAAACCTGCTGCTGCTGCTGCTGTGGTGGACCAGCCCCAAGGCCCTCAAAGCCCTGCTGCTGAAGACCCTGCTGCTCAAGCCCCTGAAGGCCCTGCTGCTCAAGCCCCTGAAGGCCCTGCTGCTCAAGCCCCTGAAGGCCCTGCTGCTGAAGGCCCTGCCAGAGGGAGGAAGAGGCAAGAGAAGGAGAAGGGAGAGAGGAAACAGTACACCATTTCCAAGGAGCATGAGAATGAGGTGCTGGAATGGCTGAGGGAGAACAAGTACCTCTGGAGAAAGGGCCACAGACTCAATCAGGACACCAAGAAGAAGCAGGCATCTTGGAAAGACAAGACAGAGAGCCTGGGCTACACTTCAGAAGTACTCCTTGGATGGTGGAAGCACAAGCACACCTGGTATGGCAAGCTACACCTCAAAAAATCTGGGCAGGCCCCTGTCAAGCTCACTGACCGGGAGAAGTACATCATGGCCAAGTGCAACTTCCTAGAGGGTGAGATCTGCCACCGAGGAGCAGCCCCTTTGACACCCCTCTCCCTCAGACAGCCCACAGACAGCCAGTCCTCTTCCAGCCAGGAGCCAGCTACCCTGTCCAGGCAGGTCTCTTCAGAGGGCCCCACAGCAGAGACCCCCCCGACAGCTGCATTCCCCATGCTGTAGGACTTGGAGGATCCCGTCACAAATGGAGGAAGAAGCAGCAGCCACCAGAGACCAACCCACACCCACACCCACACCCACCTCCAGCTCTACAGGACTCACCTACGTGAGCCACACCCTCAGGGACCTTCCTGAGGCCCAGTACCAAGTGATGAAGGAGAAGATAACAGCACTTCTGCACAACCCTCAAGGACCAGCTGAAGCTGCTCCTACCCAGTCCACTTCTGCTCCTCCACCCCAGTCGATGTCACAGCCCTTCCACGGATTTCAACAGCCCGTCACCTACCAAGGCTACGACTACCAGGACTTCTCACAGCAAAAACAGACCTTCCCAGTCCAGGCCCAGGTTCATCACACGCCACAGATGCCTCACCTCGCTCAGCTGCAGACCAGACAGCCCCACTACACCCCTCCTTCCTCCACCCCACAGCCAAGCCCGTCAACAGACAATCTGTCATCAGTCTTGTGCCTCACATCTCAGGTACTTGATGAAGGACCTCTCAACCTCACAGGACTGAGTCAGCTCTCAGAGAGCTTCCGGAACACACCATCCCCTGTTGTACTCTCGGGGCCAAGCACCCCAATGGCGCCTCAGACCAGCACTCAAGCCACAGCCACCTCCACAGTCCCTGCCCGCTTAACAGCTGAGACCATGGACATGACTCAGAGTGACTGAGAATAGTGCCAGAGACTGACTTGTTTATTTGTTCAGTTTATCTTTGCTTAAGACACTTTACTTGGTTCATTTTGCTTATTTAATTAAGTCATACAGCTTTCTTAAGAAAGTTAATAAAAGTTATCTTTGCTTAACACACTTAATTCAGTTTACTTGGTTCATTTTGCTTATTTAATAAAGTCATAAAGGTTACCTAAGAAAGTTAATAAAGGTTATCTTTGCTTAAGACACTTGGTTCATTTTTTTACTTAATAAAGTGTTGGTGAAAACTTTTAACAAATGGTTTAGCCTTTGCATGCTTGTGGGATAGATAAGGATAGTTGTGGGATAGATAAACCTCCAGTGTAAGCATAGTGGGACTGTATGGTCCACCATCCCAGCTGCCACACATATGGACCTTTTTTATCAATAACAAGGTATTCATTGATCAACACATTTCAAATTAAACAAAGCTCTTTATTAATGCCCTATTCATTGCAGGACCACTCAACATACATGGCACAATCTCATCAGTGTTATGCGACAGGCTCAAGGAAGCATCCATTAATCATCTATCATCCTGTCTTGCCACTCCACTGCTCCAGCTGGGGAGTTGCACCAGTGTCTCAGTAGGTTGCGCTGCTTCTTCCCTTCATGTGAAGCTCTGTTGGGGCCTTGTACATCCACAGTGTCTATCAGGTTTCGTCCTTGCCTCCATTCACCAGGCTCCATGTCCCCATTGGCTTGCTGGAGGTCCACGAGCCTGTTCTGCAAGACTGGGTAGCGGGTGCGCATGAGATTGTGCAGGATGCAGCAAGCTTCCACGATCCTCCTCACGGTCTCCTCATGCTGCATGGTGGTGAGAAGTACCTGGAACCTGTTGGCCAGGATTCCAAAGGTGTTCTCCACCACCCGCCTTGCCCTGGACAGCCTGTAGTTGAAGATCCTCTCTTCACGGGTGAGGAGTCTGGAAGTGTAGGGCTTCATGAGGTAGGTTCTGAGGGAGAAGGCGTCATCCCCCACGATGAAGTAGGGCACATCTTGTGTGTCATTGGGTAGGGGGTCTGGATCTGGAAAACCCATGATGAGGTTGCATTCCAGCCCATCCTTGAGGTCACTTGCATTGTATACCTGGCCATCTGAAGCTGACCCGTTGCCTGAAGCATCGATGTAAATGAACTTGTAGTCAGCATCAACCATGGCAAAGAGGATGATGCTGAAGAAGCCCTTGTAGTTGAAATAAGTGGACCCTGAGTTGGCTGGAGCTTTGCAGGCCACGTGCTTCCCATCTATGGCTCCAACGGTGTAGGGAAAGTTCCACCTCTGATACCACTCTTTTGCAAGTTTCCTCCAGCCTTGTTCAGTGGTGGGGCACTTGAGGAGCTCCTCCACATATTCTTCGATGATGGCCTGCACCAATTCTCTGAGCACTTTGCTGATACTGTTGTGTGGCATTCTCCACACGTACTGTATGTTTCTGTATATGGTTCCAGAGGCCAGGTGGCGCAGAGTCAGTGCCACCTTCAGTCCAGGTTCCAGGTTGGCATGGAAGTTGGTGCTAGGCTTGGTCAACCTGGGTCTCAGACGCTCTACAACTTCATCAAACATGGCTGGTGGCATCCTCATGAAGTGATGGAATGCACAAGGGTCTTCATTCCTCAGCTCCACCATCAACTTGTCATAGAGTCCAAACTCCATTCTTCTCACGATCCATCCTTGGACCCACACAGCTCTTGGACGTCTCCTTCTTCTCCTTCTGTATAAAAGATGAAACAGTCTGAACAGGTTTTGGTTCTGGTGATGAATGATCACAGCTATCATACGGACTGTGTCATGATCCATGGTGGAGAACAATTGATGATGTGGAAGACCAAGGGTGAAGAGGTCTGTTTACCACGGCTGCTGGACTCATACTGAGATCCAGATGATTTCCTCCCCCTTTTTATAGGAAATATTGGTAGTCCGCTAGGTGTCCTTCTACATCCTCCAGACATACTGCAGGCATCCTAAATATCCGAGATACATCCCAGATACAAACGTTTTGTCCATTTTGAATGCTTTTCTACAAGATGCATACGCTTACATCCATTCTATTTCCGTGCTACAAACGCTGTGTAGACGTTCCATGTACCTTTTGTTTCCCCCCTCTTTCCGTTTTCAGCTGCAGCGGATGTGAGTTGAGGGGATGGCCAGAGAATGCAGAAATGATACAGCAGACGTTTAACAGATGATAATGGCCATAGAACATTTGTTGTCCATATATGCTGCGGATGTACATCGTATATGGTGGAAAGTTCATCTGCTCACAAAATTTTGTGCAGCTCAAAACTTCTTGCACGGATGAAATCTCAGTGGATGGATGTTCCAGGGATAGAGCGTATGAAACACGTATGCAGTGAGTACACAATGGATGCATAGCGTTTTCCAACAGATGGCAAGTTTTTTTCAATGTTTTACATCCTCTTTGCATCCATTAGTGCAGTGGGACAGGGGTTTAAACTCATGTTCCTGAACTACCTCTTCCACATCATCTTCTATTGGTCATAAACATTGAGGTTGCTGGGAGGTGGTGTTCAAAAATTTCTGGTAAGCCAAGGTTCTCCCACCTAAAAACAGCTACTTCATTCTTTTTTTTTTCTTTTGAAATCCCAAAGAAATTAATATTTACAATCCAGCAATCTTTCCTTATGGCTCACCTGGAATATATAATTGCTAGGTTTTGATTTCTTTATCTATACATTCCTTAAAGAACCATTTTTATTTTGCTATCTAAGAATTATAAATAAATAACATTTCTAAGAGTGAACCCATGAAAACAATAGAATGTTAGGTCTATTATTATTCCTTTGTATATAATACTCAATACTGGAGCCATTATTGAATACACATAGTCTGGTGAATAAAAAAAGTATGTTGATTTAAGCTTGTCGGAATGTGTATTGCCAGTCCCATAACCTAATATCCAAACTTTAACTTTACCCACTAATGGTACTTTTGGATAACCATCATCCACACCTTCTGATTGCCCTGTTCAAAGGATAGAAACTTTAATAAGATCTTTGAAGAGCTCTTCACTTTGACAAGTCAAGCACTCCTTCAAAGCTTATTTTGGAAACACTGTTCCTCTTCACTTCTGGGTGCAGATTGAAACAGCTACTTCAATTCTCCTCACTAAAATGTGGGAGCCTCAACTGGCATGTCTAATGGCCAGAAATACATATTGCCAATGGGTTTCACATGCATCAAGACTTCTTGAATCAGATGGAAATGTGGTTTGAGGCTGTGAGGTATTCTTATTGAGGTATATTCTATAACTATCTATATCTATAACTCTAGTTATAACTATATAACTATAGATAGTTATATCTAAATATAACTAAATATAACTAAATATAACTATGGATAGTTATATTCTATAGCTATCTATAACTATGGGGAATAATAAAGTAAGTGAATGATTGATTGAGGGATGGATGGATGGATTTATATCTTCCCTTTATTATTTTTACAAATAACTCAGGGTGGTGAACATATCCAACACCTCCTCCCTTCTGTTTTCCTCACAACAAGAAGTCTGTGAGGTGAGTTGGGCTGAGAGAGAGAGACTGACTGGCCCAAAGCACACTGGCTTTCATGGCTAAAGCAGCACTAGAACTCACAGTCTCCCACTTTCTAGTCTGACACCTTAACATGTAGACCAAACTCACTTTCAATGCAGTGTACAAGTCTTCTTTAAGACACATCTAATTCATGCTGTTATGGTTATTTAAATTTAACTGGATACTTTTGGGGTGGCTATGTTTACTTTACATGTCTACAGTGCATGCAGAGAATGAACAGATAAACCAAACTTCTTCCTAACCAATGATAAGTATGGAGACATCTCAACCAATCAGTGCTCAGAGTTTCATTCTGGCTCCCACATGATTTCAGAGGGAAAAAAACAAACAAATTCTTTCCTCTGTATAAATGAGTTAAACCAGTCACTTTGCATTCTCATAAAACTGCTTCTGCTGCTATACTTTTTTTTTTTTCAGTCTCCATGTTAAGATTTTGAAGGTGAAGGAAAGTGGAGGATATCTTCTACCATCCCATAGATTACAGTGTGCAAGGCTGTCAGTTACACAACAACACACACAGCTTGACAACAAAAGTTCCCTCTTTTGGAAAAAAAAAAAAAGGCAAACCTGCAGCAGGAAGAAACCAGGACATCACCACTCACTGTGGATTTCATTAGATCAGCAGGAGATCTGTTCTTTTTAATATTAGAACTACACCCCTGCCTGGAAAATTCGTAACTAAAACTTGCCTGGAACAGTCCAAGGATTTGCTAAAAGTGACTTTTTCTCAAGTGTATATTTCAGTCCCTTTGAAGTCTCTCTGTTTCAAAAAAAAAGGAGGAAATCAAAGATGGTGCCAAGTTACCTAAACATAAAATAAAATTCTTCCTACTTAAAGAGAAAGATGCATGTATATCATTAGAAACATCAAAGTCACCTCCTTTCTAATGCAAATAGCAGCAGGGGGGCAAGATAGATTTTGTAACATTTTCTGATGGCATGATATGTGCAAACCTTTATAAACAGAAATTGTTATTAAAATATTTTCAAGATGGCTCCTGTAGCAATGTAGATCATAAAACAAAAGTGTTTTTTTTTCTGATTTAGCCAAATGGGTGACACTGTGACTGAGTATCATAAGTGAAACAAGCACTAATGGCTTATTCATACATTATTCAGGATTCATAGAAATCCTGACTTACTATAGAATAAAACAAGAAGGCACCTTTGTTGTTGTGATCACAAACAACTAAAAATAACCAAATCCTGAGCAATATTGACTATTCTAACTGATAGTTTAATAAACTTTGAGAGTAAGTTGAGTTAAGGTTACTATCAAGATATATAGTTTTCCAGTACATTTAAGAAGCTCCATTGCCAGGAATCTTTAATAATAATAATAATAATAATAATAATAATAATAATAATAATAATGATGATGATGATGATGATGATGATGATGATGATAATGATAATGATAATGATAATGATAATGATAATAATAATAGAAGAATACCCTGATTCAGACTTGAATATTTTGATTCCAAAAAAAACACCCTACATGGAAAAGTTTATATCCTCTGACACTACCTTAAAAGTTCCGAGGTCCTTGGTTAGGACTCAAGCTGTTGAGCTACCAACCAGCCCCAAAGGCTATGAATCTCACTAAAGATTAACCAATATAATAATAATAATAATCATAATCATAATCACAATAATAATAATAATAATAATAATAATAATAATAATAATAATAATAATGGCAATATGAATGTTCAGATCGATATATTCCTGAAGAAAGATGCTCTCCCAACTCGTAATATTTACAAAAGGCTTCATGAAACAGAAAGTGTTTTTATTTCAAACCTCAAACAAGCATATTATGGAACAGAGGTTTGGCTGATTAAAATTCTGGATTTCTTGGAAACCTTCTGGAATTTAGCTGATGACCTCTCTTTCTCCCCCTTCCCTTTATGTTTTCTGGGTCATCTCATCAAATTGCCTTTCCAACCCCACCTTTCCCTATCTCCCATTAACCTACCACATCATGCACCATAACTTTGCTTAAAACAAATGTGGCACATCCTACTGGCCTAGATATGGCTTGCAAATGGCCCAGTGGTGTATACAATGCTTCAAAGTAAAGGAATGCTGGAAAAGAAAAATGTAGATAATATCAGAGGGAAGAGTGGTATCTGTGAATTCAAGCTGAATCCCTTAAGTACCAGTTCAGCAACATGTGCAAATCACCCACCCACCTTCCTCTGATATTTCTAATGCCTTCCTTTCCCTACTGCCTAACAACTGAGATTTCTGTCATCTTCAACTGTAGTTCTCCAACTGTCTTGATCCCCCTGTCCAGAACATGTGTCTTTCAGATGTATTCCCAAATTCCCACACAGTTTCATAACTAGACCAAACCTGTATAGTTTGGTTAGGAAAAAACTGCACAGTGGATTGTTTTGCAGATTCCTAATATCCCATATATAGATATTTCTTATAAACAAGAACCAAATTGATTCTAATATTGAGAACCAGAGCCCCTTTCTTTCTTTCTTTCTTTCTTTCTTTCTTTCTTTCTTTCTTTCTTTCTTTCTTTCTTTCTTTCTTTCTCTTTCTTTCTTTCTTTCTTTCTTTCCTTTCTTTCCTTTCTTTCCTTCCTTCCTTCCTTCCTTTCCTTCTTTCTGTCTTCCTTCCGTCCTTCCTACCTTCCTTCCTTCCTTCTATAGCCAACCAAAATATTCTATCTTATGCATATTAGAAGCAAATGAGATCATTTACTGTGAGCTAATCAGCATAATTCTAATTATTACACAGGAGCATTTTTAGCAACTTCCATACAAATCCTATAGAGAAATGAAATGGGATAGAAACATATTGAAACTAGACTAAACCTCAAATAATATTTCTAGCCTTGCTATATTATTTATATTCCAGTATTTCCACTAGTTCCTTCCTTCTACTATAAATGTACAGCATTTTGACAGTTATCATTCTCATCTTCTTGAAAGGACTTTTGCAAAGCAATTTTTTGTTAGACTTGAAAAAACCAACCTTTGTGATAAGCTGGCAGTTCCGATATAGACCTATAATATCCCTGAAGGCATCTGATATTGACTGTATTTGCAAAGATCTGACATATCAAATTTAGTTCTTGTTTTCCAGAATACTTTTTTCTGAGTTAGTAATAGCACTTAGACTTATATACCACTTTACAGTGCTTTACAGCCCTCTCTAAGCAGTTTACACAGTCAGCATATTGTCCCCAACAATCTGGGTCATCATTTTACCCACCTCAGAAGGATGGAAGGCTGAGTCAACCTTGAGCCTGGTGAGATTTGAACAGCCAAATTGCAGGCAGCCAGCAGTCAGCAGAAGTAGCCTGTGATACTGCAGTCTAACCACTGCACCACTTCAGCTCAATTAAAAAATAAACATTGAACCATGTGAAAATTATCATTCTATAAAGAGTTGATGGGAATAATTAACTCCTCAATAATTTCTGATTTGCTGCTAAGTTCTAGAGGGAGGTCATGTTCTGATTTTGAAGACTAAAACATATAAAGAATGGTTTCAGGAACTGGGTATGTCTAGAGAAAAGGATGATAAGGGGTGACATGATAACTGTATTCCAGTATCTGAGGGGCTGCCACAAAGAAGAGGAAGTGAATTTATTTTCCAAAGTACCAGAAGGTAAGACATGAGGGGGGGGGAGGGAGGGGGGAGAGGGACAGGGAGAGGGAGAGGGAGAGAAATGGGAAGGGATTCCATTCTTATTGCATTTTCTTTTCCAAATTCTCCAAGGTGAAAGTGGGATGAACATCTGTTTAATCTTGCCCTCTTTGCAGATTAATGTTTAACTAGTGGGATGCTCAGTAGCAACTTCATTCATCAAGAGTTTGTCAATTTGTCACAGTGACATGTTGCTCAGCTACCATAAACACCAGGAAATCTAAATGTTTCAGCTGCCTTCCTTTCTGTTTAATGCATAAGGCTTCTCATACATATAAGCCTTACTAAAGCAAGAACAGAAGTGGGGATGTATGCTCTGAAAAAGAGATAAAACAAATAGCCTAAAATCTAAGTTTCTACCATACTCACCATCACCTACTCCCATTTAGCTGTATAGATCCTATCACCATATTGGATGTCTGCCATCACTAAATGATCAAAAGTATGTTAATGAAAATCATCAACAAAATGGCCAGATTTGGGAAGTGCAATGTCTAGGAGAAGGAAAGGGAAAGGAAAGGAGAGGAAAGGAAAGGTAGGAAGAGAAGAGAAGAGAAGAGAAGAGAAGAGAAGAGAAGAGAAGAGAAGAGAAGAGAAGAGAAGAGAAGAGAAGGGAAGAGAAGTGACAATGTCACTTTCAACAGCTTAGATGTTCCCATTACTATTATGATTCCCCTGTAGACAGGAGACTATTCAAACCACAACTTATATCCTATTATATTGTTCCTGCTATAAGAATTCACAGATTTATTTTGTATAACGCCTTACCTGGTAAAATATCCAAGACATTCTGATTTCTTTTATGTACAGCTGTTACTATTGGATCAATTTCTTTGAATGTAACTAAATTCTGCTATGCTGTCCATAAAATTAAGCAGACTTGGACTGCCCATTGGTGATTTCACCGCTGATTGTAATATAATGTTATATCTAGTTCTCTTTTGTTCTAATTTCTTTTAATGTTTTAATTTGCAACTTGGGTCTTGACTTTAAGAAAATATTGATTCATTGATTATGTGCCATCAAGTCATTTTTGTGTCCTAGTGACCATAAAGGTGAATTTTTTCCATAGCAATCTATCCCTTACCTAGTCTTTCAAGTTTTCCAATTCTGTAACTTTGCTGCTGGTCACTCTTTTCTCTTTCCTTACATTTTTGTCAACATTACAGTCTTTTCCAAGGGCTGTTTCTTTGCATGATGTAACCAAAGTAACATAATTTGAGCCCGATCATTTAATGTGTCTTGACTGAAAATTATGGGTTGATCTGTGTGATAATCAATGTAGACATGGGTGGCTAGTCTGGGAGAATAAATCAGAATTAATTATCTAAGGATACCATTGTAAAGAATGGAACCTATTAATCCATGCTTCTTTAGATGTTTGACAAGTTGGCCCACAACCTCCATCATTAAAAGCACTGTTCATAAGTACTAGACTAGATGCGTTCTTAAACTTAGCAGCTTCACTTAAACTCCCCAGTTTCCTCTCTCTGTTAGCCTTTTGTAATCTCAAATAACAGGTCAATGAAAGGATATATAGAGATATTTATTAAGTTTTTAACATAGCCATACTTACTGTTCAAATCATTGTGTATACATTGTCAGAATCGGTCAGGCAGAATTTGTCCTCGGACTATTTACCTTATGTCACTTCTGCTCTTCTTTCTGACCTCAGTTTCAGCTTACTCATTACAATGCTACTTGGTGCAGAATTGCTACTTCATAATAAATGCATTTGTTAATACCTATTATGTGTAAATGTGAAAGAGAAATACCAAGTGTTGAAGCTTGCAATGATAGCATTACAGTTGTCATGAAATCACTTGGTTCACCTAAAAAAAATTCACATGGGGCAAATGGACATGCTTGATCTTCGACTCTGAAATGATGATGTTAGGTACATGCTTAAGAATGAAAAATAAGTGATAGAATGATTGATGCAACTGTAAGGAGATATGTATATGAATGATGGACCCATCAAATGGCTTGTTTGATTGTCTGTTGTTGCCAGGGGCGATGGGAGGTTATTGATTTTATTCTTTTTATACTGGGTTTGTTATTGTTTTGTAGGCCACCCAGAATCACTGAGAGTGAGTGGACAGCCATTTAAAATCAAATGAATGAATGAATAAATCAAATGAATGAATGACAGAATGATTTCCTTTCATCTGAATTCATCTCCTAGTGACTATGTGGTTATTTCTGTAGTGTTTTCCTGGCAACAGAATTGCACTGGTTTGTCAGACCCTTTTTCAAGTCCTTCCAGTTTTATAAACAGTCTTAAAAAGATTAGATTTATATTTCTTGCTTCTGCAATTGGCTATGAAGAAAATATGATACACCTCTGAGTTGGCTCCTGAAAGACAGTACATGGTGCTTTCAAATCTTGAGATTATACTAAAAAGTTGATGGACATTTCATCAATGGGAATGTCTAGATGACAAAACTTTTCACCTGTATGCACACCATCCATTCAATTTGGCTTCAATGTTTGGCTGAAAAGCTCAGCACAGATACTTAGATCTAAATAATTGCTCTAAGGTTTAATTTGTTAAACATGTCTGATAGATCACCCTTGAATTTGCCATGGATAGCCAGACAATCTTGAAAGAGAGTGAGCAAAAATTTAAACTCATTAACTCTATTATATCCGTTTCCCTTCCCTTGATCTGTAGTTGTAGAGCACATAACAAAAATAGATAAAGCGGGTGAAAGAAATTGGTGATAATTAAAGCCCATGTCACACTGCACCAACGGATGGAAAGGGGATGTAAAATGGAGAAAAACACTTGCCATCCATTGGTTAACGCGATGCTTCCGTTTTGTACTCACTGCATCCGTTTTTCTTCCTCTCTATCCGTCCAACATCCGTCGACTGAGGTTCCATCCACTCAAAAAGTTTTGAGCTGCTCAAAACTTTTTGAGCGGAAAATATATCCAAAACATCCGTTCTGCATCTGCAACACATACGGGGAACATCCGTTCTGCATCCATCGTCATCCGTTATGCGTCTGCTACATCCGCTAGGCATCCGCTGCGCATCCACGTGACTCAAATCTGCTCCAGCAGAAAGTGGACACAGGGAGGAAGCAGAACAGATGCGGAACGGACGCACAGCATTAGTAGCACGGATGGAGAAAGGATGAAAGCGGATGCAGCTCGCAAAGAAAGCATTTTAAACGGAAAAAACATTCGCAGAGGGGACCTATCTCGGATATTAAGGATGTATAGAGGATGCCTAGAGGATGCAAAAGGACATATATTGCCTATAAAAAGGGGGAGCAACTCACCTGCATCTCACTTTCAGACCAGCAGCCCTGCTGTGCAGACCTCTGCAGCCTTCATCTGCCTCTTGCTCTTCCACAGCATCCTGTCATGTCCACCATGGATCATAACACAGTCCTTTTGGTAGCCACCATCGTTCTGCAACAATGCGAAGCCATCTACAGGCACTTTCAACTCTACTACGGGAAGAAAAGGAGGCGGCCAAGAAGCATCTGGGTCTGAAGATGGATTGGGAGAAGAGCAGAGTATGGACTGTACAACAAGCTGATGGTGGAGCTGAGGAACAAAGACCCTCGTGCATTCCAGAACTTCATGAGAATATCTCCAGCCATGTTTGACGAAGTTGTGGAGCGTCTGACACCCAGGTTGACCAAGGCAAACACCAACTTCCGGCCCAGCCTGGACCTTGGGCTCAAGGTGGCACTGACTCTGCACCACCTGACCTCAGGGACTACCTACAGGAGCATGCAGTACGGCTGGAGGGTGCCACACAACACCATCAGCATTGTGGTCAGAGAAGTGGTGCAGGCCATCATCGAAGAATACATGGAGGAGCTCCTCCAGTGCCCCTCCACTGAAGAAGGATGGAAGAAAGTTGCAGAGCAGTGGTATCAGAAGTGGAACTTCCCCCACACCGTTGGAGCCATCGATGGCAAGCACGTGGCCTGCAAAGCACCAGCCAAGTCAGGGTCCACTTATTTCAACTCCAAGGGCTTCTTCAGCATCATCCTCTTCGCCATGGTCGATGCTGACTACAAGTTCATGTACATCGATGCTTCAGGCAACAGGTCAGCTTCAGATGCCCAGGTATACAATGCCAGTGACCTCAAGGAGGGGCTGGAAGGCAACCTCATCATGGGCTTCCCAGATCCAGACCCCCTGCCCAACGACACGCAAGATGTGCCCTACTTCATCATGGGGGATGATGCCTTCTCCCTCAGAACCTACCTCATGAAGCTCCACACTTCCAGATGCCTCACCCGTGAAGAGAGGATCTTCAACTACAGGCTGTCCAGGGCAAGGCGGGTGGTGGAGAACACCTTGGCATCCTGGCCAACAGGTTCCAGGTACTTCTCACCACCATGCAGCATCACCCAGAGACAATGAGGAGGATCGTGGAAGCTTGCTGCATCCTGCACAATCTCATGCGCACCCGCTACCTAGTCTTGCAGAACAAGCTTGTGGACCTCCAACAAGGCAATGGGGACATGGAGCCTGGGGAATGGAGGGAAGGACGAAACCTGATAGACACTGAGGATGTGCAAGGCCCCAACAGAGCCTCACGTGAAGGGAAGAAGCAGCGCAACCTCCTGAAACACTGGTGCAACTCCCCAGCTGGAGCAGTGGAGTGGCAAGACAGGATGATGGATGCTTAATGGACTGGCGTGGGTTGCATCGGCGACCTGGGTGGCATCGGTTCCTTTGGTGGCAGCAGTGGCGTGGGTGGCATCGGTGGCATCAGTGGAACCAGTGGCAATGGTGGCATCTGATGAGTCTGTGCCTGGACTGGGAAGGGCTGCCGCCTGTGCTGGACCTCCTGGTAGCCGTAGCCCTGGTAGGTGAGGGCCTGTGGAAAGCCTTGGAATCGGAGGGACATCACCTGGGGTGGAGGAGCAGACCTGGACTGGGTGGGAGCAGGTTCATCTGGATCTGGAGGGTTGTGAAGCAGATCGGTGATCCTGTCCTTCACCACCTGGTACTGGGGTTCCGCCATATCTGTGAGGGTCTGGTTGACATAGGTGAGGAAGGGCTTGCGGTTGGAGGATGAGGAGTCGATGTTGACCAGCTGAGAGAGGATATCTATGCTGCTCCTGATGGTGTCTCTTATCTCCAGTAGGACAGTGTGGCTCTACCCCTCCTGTCTGGCTCTCTGCCTTTCTGTGGAGGTGGAGCTGGGTGTGGATGCGGGTAGGACTGTGATGGAAGTGCTGTCTCCTTTCTCCCACTGCGCCAGGGAGTCCTCCATGTGCTCCGCCACAGTTAGAACAGCTGTCCGCTGATTCTCCGTCGTGGCACGCTCCACCGACACCTGCCTGGAGACAGGAGCTGACTCGCTGCCAGAAGAGGACTGGCTCTCAGCAGAGTGCCTGAGAGAGAGGGTTGTTAGAGGGGCTGCTCCTTGGTGGTGGATCTCACCCTCCAGGAAGCTGCACTTGGCCATGACGTAGGTCTCTCTGTCCGTCAGCTTGACCACGGCCTGGCCAGATTTCTTGAGGTGCAGCTTCCCTTACCAGGTGTGCATGTGCTTCCACCAGCCGAGGAGCACCTCCAAAGTGTAGCCCAGGCTCTCCTCCAAGCAGCCTGCTTCCTTTTGGTGTCCCTGTAGAGCCTGTGTCCCTTCCGCCATAGATAGTCATTCTCTCTCAGCCACTCCACCACCTCATCCTTATGTTCCTCCTTGATGGAGTATTGCCTCCTCTCCCATTCTTGCATATGCCTCTTCCTCCCTTTGGCAGGACCAGATGGGCCCTCATCAGAGGGGTCCAGGTTGTAGGGGCTGCTCCTCCACACCACCAGCATTAGCAGCACCAGCAGGATCATCATCATCATCAGCAGCAGCAGCAGCACCAGCACCAGCAGGACCAGGATCATCATCAGCAGAGTAAGCACCAGCAGCGCCAGCAGGACCAGGAGCACCAGCAGGACCAGCAGGACCAGCGGGACGAGCAGGACCAGCAGGATGAGCAGGACCAGAAGGACGAGGAGCAGCTTGAGCAGAGTAAGCACCAGCAGAAGCACCACCACCAGAAGCAGCATCAGCAGCTCCTCCAGAAGCAGCATCAGCAGAAGCACCACTGCCAGAAGCAGCATCAGCAGAGTAAGCATGAGCAGAAGCACCACCGCCATAAGCAGCATCATTAGCTCCTCCAGAAGCAGAAGCAGCAGAAGCCCCAGCCCCAGAAGAGCGAGCCCGTGCTACAGAAGCCCCAGCAGAAGCAGAGTGAGGGCCAGGGGCTGGGAGGGTGGCCCTGTCCCTCCTGCCAGGGCTGGCAGCAGATGGCTGAGGCTTTCTCTTCTTCCCCATGGTTGTGGGGTTGCTGGCTGGCAGCAAGGCTGGCAGGCAGGCAGGCTGGCAGGAAGACTGGCAGGAAGGCAGGCAGCAAGGCTGGCAGGCAGGCTGGCAGCAAGGCTGGCAGGCAGGCAGGCAGCAAGGCTGGCAGGGAGGCTGGAAGGCAGGCTGGCAGGCAGGCTGGCAGGCATGCTGGCAGGCAGGCTGGCAGGCATGCTGGCAGGCAGGCTGGCAGGCAGCCAGACAGCAAGGCTGGCAGGCAGGCATGCAGGCAGGGCAGGCTGGCAAGGCAGTCGATGTGTCTGGAAGCAGGTCTTTCCTCTGAATGGTGACCTGCTTGGGAGCTGCTTCCCTTTATATCCATGGGGCTGACACAATGCATCCTCCCCGCATGTGCAGTGAATGCTAGGCATCCGCTAGGCATCTGCTAGGCATCTCCTAGGCTTCCGCTAGGCTTCCGCTAGACTTCCGCTAGGCTTCTGCTCTGCATCCGCTTCATCCGCTGTGCATCCACTGTGCACCCGCTCTTTCTGTTCTGCGTCCACTTTGCTGTGCTCCCCCGGAAGCCTTGTGGATGTGCCATCCGCTCTCCTCCTCTTCCATCCGCTAGCCTTCCGTGGAACATCCACTTTCCATCCACCCTGCGTCCTCCCCCCGTCCATTCCTTTCCGTGTTATCCGCTCTGGTTATGCAAATTTTTGCCCCTTTTGAGAGCAGATAACAACGGATGGAACATTTTTCTCGTCTGCTGTGTCCTTTTTACAAATGTTTTGCATCCGTCGGCCAGTGTGACAGGGCCTTAATATTGTGTCCCCATTACATTGGTTTAAATTGGATGATAGAGCTATGCTGGTAGAATATAAGGCCAATTTTCTGTGCATACATTTATAGAAATTGCACTTAATTAATTAATTTTATAATTACTCATTTAATCAATATTGTATTTGTTACATGGATATTAACAATCATTAGTAGACAGTATATACACATACCACACACAAAAGCTTTTTTCTTCTTTTTGATCTGGATTTATGTGAGCAAAGTTTCAATGTTCTTGTCTAAAGGAAGAGTGTTATAATTCTCTAACAGCACAGCTGTCTGCAAAACATTCTTCAAAAATCAGAACACTTATTTATAAAAAGGCCAATTCAGATTCTGGGAGCTCATTATCTCACTTCCAAATATCTCTTCAAAATCTTCAGAAGTAGTTTAAAGTCTTTTCCTTCTGATTCTCTCAAACTACTTAGGCCTGGGCTTAATTAAAAACATGTTTAAGTTTATTCTCCTACCTATTAAAGGTCCCACTGTCACCTCTTTGGACAATTAATGTTTCAATTTCCAGAGAATGATTACTCTTGGATGTGATAGAAAAAGCAGATTATTTACCTGGAAATTAATGTGACATGCAGGAACACAGGAATGCTAGTTGATGCTATAGAATTGATTCTCACTACAAAAAAGATAAGCAAGCAGAATTTCAATCTCTCCTATAAAGAGTGGTTAAAGGTATTAACTTGAATTGCTTTTCTGTCCTTCTCCCTCCCTTCCTTGAGCCTATCCCCAGGCTTTTGATAAAATTAGGGAAGATAGGCCAAGCAGAAGGGATGATAAAAGGGATGATAAAAAAATGTCAAGATAGTGACTAGCCCTTTTTTCATGTGTTGGCCTAAATTTCAGGAGTGGCAAACTGATGGCCTGTGGGCCGGATGAGTCACACACAGGCCAAGCCCACCCCAATTCTGCAGATGGGAAATGTCACAAAACATCACATGACAGCAATGTGATGCAGTGAGTTTTGACACCAGTGGCCCCTAGAAAATAAAGACAAATGTTTTAGATGTAAAATAAAATAAACAGACCAGAACTCACTTCATCTCTGGACAATTCAGACTATTCTATTGTTGAGAAGATACTTTAATGTGCAGTCAGATTCTGCCTTCCTGTAGCTGAAATTCATTCTTCTGTATTCTTTACTCCAGAATGATACAAAAAAATCTGTGTAATATCCTTTCAGACATTTAAAAAGTACCATCACAAGCCCATCCCATCCTCAGTATTTGCTTTTCATGGCTAAACTTTCACAATTTTTCTTTAAACAAAAAATCTAGTGGTTTGAACTTTCTCATTAGCATTCTCTGCAGCTGACCCAGTTTCTCTAGATTAGTTTTAAAATTTGATTTGTTAAAGTTGAGACAATTCTCATTGTGTAGTCTAACCAATGCAGAATGAATTCAAACTACTGCTTTGAGAGATTGGGGATATATTCTGCTATTTTCATTTAGCTACTATTTCAAGAACTTTTCCAAACTACTATTAACAAACCAGGTAATTTGCTTTTTGTTTTCAAAACTAAGGTTTTCTTTGTTATATTGCATTTTGTTAAGTGGGCTCCCTTTTCATTATTATCCATTCAAATTGTGCTGACTTATGGAGCAGCTGAAATTCTGACTTTTCTCTTCCTGTAATTTTGAACTTTTTGTTGTTAATAACTTTTTTTTTGCCAACTTAGGTTCAATCAGAGGTTCAGCTTTGAGATACCACTCTATAGTTCTGGGCTATCTATAGGAGATGATCAGGGTGAGCCAGAGGGAAGAGGCAAGCCCATCATCGGTTTTGAGTTCCTTCATGCCCACAAGAGATCTAAGTCTAGCCTAACTTGAAATCCATTGACTCTTTTTCTCCTACCAATTTGCTTTCACTGTTAGTAGTTGAGATTCTTGTAGAAAGAATCTCATTCAATTTCTATTCATTTCAACCAGTTTGGTTCCTGATTCCTTGCACCTGGCACTACCTATTTGTTTGAAGAAATGAATCTCTTTCATGTCTTATGATTGGAATCTTGAAAGCCAGCATTATATTGTGATCTCAAGTCACAAGTCCACTCTAGAGAACACCACAGAGATAAAGGAGCTTTATGATGAATGCAACAGAATTGAAAATGTATGCCCAGATTTATTATAACATCACTGGAACAACAATTTGCCTTAGGAAACAATATGAAACAAATGAAATTTGTACCCATTGAATGCAGGTTCAGGATGCAGAAGAAACAAATTTGACAGACAATACAGTGGAACCTTGGGTTGCGAACATAATCCATTCCAGGACTTCAGTCGCAACCCACTTTGGTTGTGATTGGAAGCATGACTGACTGCGCATGTGCTGACAAAATATATATATATATATATATGGCGTGGAAGGGGAAATCTCCACAGCAGGGAAAATCACTGTGGCTGTATTTGGTCACTACCCGAAGATATGTTCGCAAACAGATGCAAAAATTTTCTGAAATTTTTTGTCATCATCCGATTTGGTCATGGACAGAAGTGTTTGCGACTCAAGGTTCCACTGAATGTGGAAAATGATGGGTCCCCATAGACTACTATAAGAATGAAGAAGATACTAATCATAAATCCTAACTCTAAAACATGCTCCTGATTTTGAAAAAAATAAAACCTAGGATGAGTTTTTTTTCCCTTTTACTTTTATTAAAAGTCCAATCAACCATCAGAGGAGGAGTGGAACTTGGGGAGGGGAAGGGGTACTACTTTGAATTTGTGTGTATTTCTCTGTGTGTGCATGCTAATTTCCTTTTTCTCCTCAGTTTGAACCATTCCTGAAGCAATTCTTCAGCTCCAGAAGGGCAGTTGGTTTCCAGAATAGAGTGCACATGCAAATGCATAGACCCATTCAGTTAGCACAAATATACATTCAGTTTGGTCCCTCCTTCATAATCATTTTGGTGTTTTGCTTCCTTTTTAATCTCAGCAACTCCTTTGTTTTAAAACCCCTAAACAAACAGATAGATCCCTCTCAGACATGATGGACTTTTACAATCTCAAAAATTTAGATTAAAATATCATGCTGATTTGGCATATGAACGTTCTATTTTCTCCTCAGAGAAAACAACATGCTCTTAATTATTGGGTTGAGGGTTTTTTATTTCTAATGTACTCATTCTGGCTTTCAAGTTAATATTCCATTGACTGTCATAATGAAATATTGTTATCAATACAGGATAATGTGAGTATTGAATGAACTGTATTGAAATATTCAGTGTGGGCTTCGGAATGTCTGCTATTTTGTAATTATATGTCCATACAGTAAACAAAGACTCTACTTTGCATGGATTGGTTCAGAATTAAAACACCCACCTATTTTGTTAAACTGACAATAAAGCAAATATACAATTGAATTGAAATTGAATATACAGTGTAATTTCATGGGATATTGTCACTAGGAGTTGGAGCATAATACTACCAAGACTAAGCAGATAAAAACTCAACTATTTTTTTCTAATGTTTTTGAGATCAAATATAGGATAACTGTCCTGACCCAGCTCCCCAAACATGACAAACCCTC
Source organism: Laticauda colubrina (assembly GCA_015471245.1). Classification (NCBI taxonomy): domain Eukaryota; kingdom Metazoa; phylum Chordata; class Lepidosauria; order Squamata; family Elapidae; genus Laticauda; species Laticauda colubrina. The sequence continues at coordinate 23,012,381 of BLBF01000073.1, forward strand.
TGTATATAATCAATAATTTAATCAAAAATTCCTTTATTCGGAGTGCCAGCAGCCCTGGCAAAGTTTCTCTCTCAATGCAGGCTAACAAGTCTGCCTGGCAGGGAGATGAATACTTGTCTGCCACATCTATTCATCTCTGCCCCCTGTCTTTTATCCCCAGAGCTAGGGTGGGGCTTTGCTAGCAGCAGTGGCTCTTTCTTCCCAAGGATCGGCACACAGATTTCCACTGCTCTCCTCTCCTCTGCCTTCTGGGCATCTATGCCTCAGGCACTGGACCCACCTGTTTCTCCTCTTCCTCATCAACCATCTCCAGATCTGGGGGCTGTTGACTCTCCATTCAAGGGCTGAAGGATGGTTTTGTCTCTCTCTCTCTCTCTCCTGTACTTTTATTCATTCATATTTTATAAAATACTCAGTTTATTTTATAACAATTGATATTATCCTGCCAGATCTATCCTAAAATCATTTTGTAGAAAAATAAAAAAAATAAAAAACATCTTTATATATTTATTATTTTCTAAAAATCTACATATTTCATTGCTATGTTTTGTTATCTAACCATTGATAGAATAGATCCCAGATTTTATAAAATTGTTTATCATCTTGTTCTCTAATTTCAAATGTCAATCTACTCATTTCAGCACATTCCAATATTTTCTTAATGATCTCCTCTTGTGATGGTGTCTTCTCATTTTTCCAGTTTTTAGCAAATACAATCCTAGCCAATGTTAATACATTTACAGTCATATATTTCAAATCTTTGCTGTATATTTCAGGCAAAATTCCCAATAAAAAAATCTCTGGTTTCAAATCTATATGCTTATTTGTCATTTTTTCGAGCCACATGTGGATTTTAGTCCAATATTTTTTAGCATCCAAACATGTCCACCACATATGGTAATATGAACCAGATGTCTGATGACATTTCCAACACTTTTCGCACTTATCCTTGAACATTCTTGCTATTCTTGTCGGGGGAAAGTGCCACCTGCAAACATCTTATACAAATTTTCTTTATATGCTGTTGACATTGTTATTTTATAATTTTGAGACCACAATTTTTGCCATTTCTCTAAATCATTCCCATATCCAAAATTCTTCCCTCAAGCAATCATAGTTTCTTTAACTTGTTCTTCTTCTAATTTAATTTCTAATAAATATCCATATAATGTTTTAATCACCTTTTCATCAGCACCTGTCAAAATCTTATCTAAATCAGTCAATTTATCATAAAAACCTTCTGTTTTAAAATCTTTATCATACTTTGATTGTGTTTGCGCATATGAAAACCAATTCATCTTTATACCTTGTTCCTCTAATTTTTCCTTAGATTTAAGTTCACTTTTTTCATTCAGTATTTCACCATATCTAACTGTTTGTTCCTTTTTGTATATTATAGGATAAGAAAATGCTGCAATAGTTGATAACCACACTGGAATTTTCAAATAACATTGTCTTTTAGTCTTCTCCCAATTTAACCACAGAAACCCACAGAAAATATAATGTCTTCTAAAGTACCCCTGTGTTTTTGTTCCTTTGTACCATAAAAAAGCATGCCACCCCAACAACAGATCATGTCCTTCAAATGACAACAATCTAGTATTTCTTAATGTTATCCATTCCTTTACCCACATCAATTTCGTAGCTTGATAGAACAACTCCCAATTAGGCAAGCCAAATCCTCCTCTTATTCTAGCATCTTGCAAAAGTTTTAACTTTATTCTCACCTTCTTACCTTGCCATATATATTTCAACATGATTTTATTTAAATCTTCAAAATAAACTTTTCCAAGCCTGATTGGAATTGTTTGAAGCAAATATAAAATTCCGGGTAATATATTCATCTTGACTGTTGATATTCTCCCTATTAGTGACAGTTGTAAATTTTCCCATTTGGCCAAATCTAGCACTATCTGCTGCTTAAGTTTAATATAATTATTCTCTTTTAGTGTACTGCATCTTGCTGTCAAATATATCCCCAAGTATTTGATCTTATTTGTGACCTGGATTTTCAATAGGTCTGATATAGGTTCAATAGGTTTTCAAAATAATTCTTCCTTTTGTCTTGATAACATGTTCATTGTCAGAATCTTTGTCTTATCTTTATTTATTTTCAAGCCAGCCAACTTTCCATATGTCTCTATCTTTTCCATCAATAATGGTGCTGTTTCTATTGGATCTTCCAAGATGAAAACCAAGTCATCTGCGAATGCTTGCAATTTAAAGTTTTCCTTTTTAATTTTCAACCCTTTTATATCCTTTTCTTCTCTAATATTTCTGTTTTAAAATTCCAAGGTTAACACAAATAACAAGGGTGGCAGTGGGAATCTTGTTCCTTGTCTTGTTCCTTTTCTTATATCAATAGAGTCGGTCAATTCTCCCTCAAAAGCCCCAGTCACATTGCACTAATGGATGCAAAGAAGATGTAAAATGTTAAAAAAAGCTTGCCATCCGTTGGAAAATGCAATACATCTGTTGTGTACTCACTGCATACGTGTTTCATACGCTCTATCCCTGGAGGATCCGTCCACTGAGATTTCATCCGCGCAAGAAGTTTTGAGCTGCACAAAACTTTGTGAATGGATGAAGTTTCTGCCACGTACGATGTAAATCCGTGGCATATATGGGCAACAGACGTTCTATGTCTGTTATCTTCCGTTAAACATCTGCTGTATCCTCTCTGTATCCTCTTGCCATCCCCTCAACTCACATCCGCTGCAGCTGAAAATGGAAAGAGGGAGTAAACAAAAGGTACATGGAATGTCTACACAGCGTTTGTAGCACGGAAATAGAAAGGATGTAAGTGTATGCATCTCGTAGAAAAATATTCAAAACGGACAAAATGTTGGTATCTGGGATGTATATCAGATATTTAGGATGTCTGCAGTATATCTAGAGTATGTAGAAGGACACCTAGCAGACAACCAATATTTCGTATAAAAAGGGGGAGGAAATCATCTGGATCTCAGTATGAATCCAGCAGCCATGGTGTTCAGACCTCTTCGCCCTTGGTCTTGGTCTTCCACATCATCCATTGTTCTCCACCATGGATCATGATACAGTCCGTATGGTAGCTGAGATCATTCATCACCAGAACCAAAACCTGTTCAGACTGTTTCACCTTTTATACAGAAGGAGAAGAAGGAGACGTCCAAGAGCTGTGTGGGTCCAAGGATGGATCGTGAGAAGAATGGAGTTTGGACTCTATGATCAGTTGATGGTGGAGCTGAGGAATGAAGACCCTCATTCATTACATCACTTCATGAGGATGCCACCAGCCATATTTGATGAAGTTGTAGAGCGTCTGAGACCCAGGTTGACCAAGCCTAGCACCAACTTCCATGCCAACCTGGAACCTGGACTGAAGGTGGCACTGACTCTGTGCCACCTGGCTTCTGGAACCATATACAGAAACATAAAGTATGCATGGAGAGTGCCACACAACAGCATCAGCAAAGTGGTCAGAGAAGTGGTGCAGGCCATCATCGAAGAATACGTGGAGGACCTCCTCAAGTGCCCCACCATGTGGCCTGCAAAGCTCCAGCCAACTCAGGGTCCACTTATTTCAACTACAAGGGCTTCTTCAGTATCATCCTCTTTGCCATAGTTGATGCTGACAACAAGATCATGTACATCAATGGTTCAGGCAACGGGTCAGTTTCAGATGCCCAGGTATACAACGCAAGTGACCTCAAGGATGGGCTGGAACGCACCCTCATCATGGGTTTTCCAGATCCAGACCCCCTACCCAATGACACACAAGATATGCCCTACTTCATCATTGGTGATGATGCCTTCTCCCTCAGAACCTACCTCATGAAGCAGTACAGTTCAAGATACCACAACCGTGAAGAGAGGATCTTCAACTACAGGCTGTCCAGGGCAAGGCGGGTGGTGGAGAATGCCATTGGCATCCTGGCCAACAGGTTCCAGATGCTTTTCACCACCATGCAGCATGAGGCACATACTGTGAGGAGCATCGTGGAAGCTTGCTACATCCTGCACAATCTCATGTGCACCAGTGTTGCAGAACAGGCTTGTGGACTGTCAACAAGGGAATGGGGACATGGAGCCTGGTGAATGGAGGCAAGGATGAAACATGTTAGACACTGTGGATGTATAAGGCCCCAATAGAGCTTCAAATGAAGGGAAGAAGCAGCGCAACCTACTGAGACACTGATGCAACTCCCCAGCTGGAGCATTGGAATGGCAAGACAGGATGATAGATGATTAATGGATGCTTCCTTGTGCCTGTTGCATAAAACTGATGAGATTGTGCCATGTATATTGAGTGGTCCTACAATGAATAGGGCATCAATAAAGAGCTTTTTTATTTTGAAATGTGTTGATCAATGAATAAATTGTTATTGATAAAAAAGGTCCATATGTGTGGCTGGGATGGTGGACCATACAGTCCCACTGTGCTTGCACTGGAGGTTTATCTATCCCACAACTATACTTAAGCCCATGTCACACTGAACCAACGGATGCAAAGAGGATGTAAAACAGACAAAAAACCTTGCCATCCGTTCAAAAACGCAATGTACTCACTGTCTCCGTTTTGCTTCCTCTCTATCCGTCCAGCATCCATTTATTGACGTTTCATCTGCTCTGTAAGTTTTGGGCTGCCTAAAACTTTTACGCGGAAAATGTATCCAGTTCATCAGTTCTGCATCCGCTATGCATCTGCTACGCATCCGTTCTGCAGCCGTTACACATCCGCTATATCTGCTAGGCATCTGCTACGCATCCGCGCAACTCCACCCGCCTGGATGTAGGGAGGAAGTGGAACCGACGCAGAACAGATGCAGAACGGATGCCTAGAGAATGCAGAACGGAAACAAAGCATTTAAAATGGAAAAAACGTTCGCAGAGGGGACCTATCTCGGATATTAAGGATGTCTAGAGGATGCCTAGAGGATGCCTAGCGGAAAACCTATACTGCCTATAAAAAGGGGGAGCAACTCGCCTGCATCCACTTTCAGAACAGCAGCCCAGCGATGCAGACCTCTGCAGCCTTCATCTGGCTCTTCCTCTTCCACAGCATCCAGTCATGTCCACCGTGGATTGTAACAAAGTCCTTTCGGCAGCCACCATCATTCTGCAACAGTGCGAAGCCATCTGCAGGCTCCATGAACTCTACTGCGAGAAGAAAAGGAGCCACCCAAAAAGAGTCTGGATCCGAAGATGGTTCGCCAAAAGAGCAGAGGACGGACTGTACAACAAGCTGATGGTGGAGCTCAGGAACGAATGCACTCGGGCATTCCAGAACTTCATGAGGATGCCTCCAGCCATGTTTGATGAAGTTGTGCAGTGGCTGACACCCAGGTTGACCAAGGCAAACACCAGCTTCTGCCCCAGCAAGGAACCTGGGCTCAAGGTGGCACTCACTCTGCGCCACCTGGCCTCAGGGACCTCCTACAGGAGCATGCAGTATGGCTGGAGGGTGCTATCCAACACCATCAGCATTGTGGTCAGAGAAGTGGTGCAGGCCATCATCGAAGAATACAAGGAGGAGCTCCTCCAGTACCCCTCCACTGAAGAAGGCTGGAAGAAAGTTGCAGAGCAGTGGTATCAGAAGTGGAACTTACCACATACCGTTGGAGCCATAGATGGCAAGCACCTGGCCTGCAAATCTCCAGCCAAGTCAGGGTCCACTTATTTCAACTCCAAGGGCTTGTTCAGCATCATCTACTTCGCCATGGTCAATGCTGACTACAAGTTCATGTACATCGATGCTTCAGGCAACAGCTCATCTTCAGATGCCCAGGTATACAATGCCAGTCACCTCAAGGAGGAGCTGGAAGGCAACCTCATCGTGGGCTTCCCAGATCCAGAACCCCTGCCCAACAACACACAAGATGTGCCCTACTTCATCGTGGGGGATGATGACTTCTCCCTCACAACCTACCTCATGAAGCCCTACACCTCCAGACTCCTCACCCATGAAGAGAGGATCTTCAACTACAGGCTGTCCAGGGCAAGGCGGGTGGTGGAGAACGCCTTTGGCATCCTGGCCAACAGGTTCCAAGTACTTCTCACCACCATGCAGCATTGCCCAGAAACCATGAGGAGGATCATGGAAGCTTGCTGCATCATGCACAATCTCATGCGCACCTGCTACCCAGTCTTGCAGAACAGGCTCGTGGACCTCCAGCAAGGCAATGGGGACATAGAGCCTGGGGAATGGAGGCAAGGGCAAAACCTGATCGACACTGAGGATGTGCAAGGCCCCAACAGAGCCTCACATGAAACGAAGAAGCAGCGCAACCTCCTGAGACAATGGTGCAACTCCCCAGCTGGAGGAGTGGAGTGGAAAGAAAGGATGGTAGATGCTTAATGGATGCTTCCTTCAGCCTGTCTCATCACACGGATGAGATTGGGCCATGTTTGTTTGGTTGGCCTACAATGAACAGGGCGTTTAATAAAGAGTTGTGTTTATGTTGACATGTGTGGATAATTATTACATTATTATTGATAATAAATGTCCACATGTGTGGCACCTGGGAGGGTGGACCATACAGTCCCACTATGCTTGCACTGGAGGTTTATCTATCCCACAGCTATTACCCATCTGACAGGTATCCCTGCCTATCCCACAGCTATCTCAACCCATCCCACAGCTATCTTAACCCACCCCACAAGCATGCAAAGGCTTAAACCATTTCTAAAAGTTTCCAGGAAGACTTTATTAAAAAAAAGAAATGAAGCAAGTGTGTGAATCAAAAACAGACTTTATTAACAACAAGCTATGAGACAAAAATGAGTCTCTGGCACTCCTCTTGGTCGCTCAGTCTCAGGAGTGAAGGGTGCAGGTGCTGTGGAGGTGGCTGGTGCTGGAGTGCTTGTCATCAGCTCCTCCAGAAGCAGAAGCAGCAGAAGCGCCAGCCCCAGAAGAGCGAGCCTGTGCTGCAGAAGCCCCAGCAGAACCAGAGTGAGGGCCGGGGGCGAGATGGTAGCCCTGTCCCTCTTGCCAGGGCTGGCAGCAGATGGCTGAGGCTTGCTGTGCTTCCTCATGGTTGTGGGGTTGCTGGCTGGCAGGGAGTCTGGCAGGGAGGGTGGCACCAAGGCTGGCAGGAAGGCTGGCAGGGAGGGTGGCACCAAGGCAGGCAGGAAGGCTGGCTGGCAGGCAGGCAGGCAGGCAGGCACCAAGGCTGGCAGGAAGGCTGGCACCAAGGCAGGCATCAAGGCTGGCAGGGAGGCAGGCACCAAGGCTGGAAGGCAGACATGAACCAAGGCTGGCAGGAAAGTAGCCAGCAAGGCTGGCAGGCAGACCGGCTGGTAGCAAGGCTGGCAGGGAGGCTAGCAGCAAGGCTGGCAGGGAGGCTGGCAGGAAGGCTGGCAGCAAGGCTGGTAGTAAGGCTTGCAGCAAGGCTGGCAGGAAGGCATGCAGGCAGGGCAGGCAAGGCAGTCGATGTGTCTGGAAGCAGGTCTTTCCTCTGAATGGCGACCTGCTTCTGAGCTGCTTCCGTTATATCCGTGGGGCTGATGCAATGCATCCTCCCCGCATGCGCAATTAACGCCAGGCATCCGTTAGGCTTCCACTGTGCATCTGCTTCATACGTTTGGCGTCCGCTGTGCATCTGCTGTATCCGTTCCGCGTCCGCTTCGCTGAGGCCCCCCGGAAGCCCAGCGGTTGCACCATCCGCTCCCATCTGCTTCCATCCGCTGGGCTTCCATTCCACATCCGCTTTGCATCTGCCCTGCGTCCACCCCGCGTCCGTGTTATCTGCTCCGGTTATGCAAATTTTTGCCCCTTTTGAGAGCGGATAATAACGGATGGAAAATTCTGCTCGTCCTCTGTGTCCTTTTTGCATCCGTTGGCCAGTGTGACATGGGTTTTATCTATCCCACAAGCATGTAAAGGCTTAACCATTTGTTAAAAGTTTTCCCCAACACTTCACAAAGGTAAAAAAATGAACCAAGTGTCTTTAGCAAAGATAACCTTTATTAACTTTCTTAGGTAACCTTTATGAGTTTATTAAAAAAGCAAAATGAACCAAGTAAACTGAATTAAGTGTGTTAAGCAAAGATAAACTTTCTTACGTAAACTTTATGACTGTATTAAATAAGCAAAATGAACCAAGTAAAATGAATTAAGTGTGTTAAGCAAAGATAACCTTTATTAACTTTCTTAAGTAAACTATATGACTTTATTAAATAAGCAAAATGAACCAAGTAAAGTGTCTTAAGCAAAGATAAAGTGAACAAGTAAACAACTCAGTCTCTGTCACTATTCTCAGTCACTCTGAGTCATGTCCATGGTCTTACCCTCCAGGAATCTGCACTTGGCCATGACGTACATCTCCCGGTCATTGAGCTTGACAGCGGCCTACCCAGATTTCTTGAGATGTAGCTTGTCATACCAGGTGTGCATGTGCTTCCACCATCCCAGGAGTAGTGGGATGGGCTCTGCAGTGTAGCCCGGGCTCTCTGCCTTGTCTCTCCAAGCTGCCTGCTTCTTCTTGGTGTCGCGATAGAGTCTGTGGCCCTTTCTGCAGAGGTACTCGTTCTCCCTGAGCCATTCCAGCACCTCATGCTCATGCTCCTCGGAAACGGTGTACTGTTTCCTCTCTCCCTTCTCCTTCTCTTGCCTCTTCCTCCCTCTGGCAGGGCCTTCAGCAGCAGGGCCTTCAGGGGCTTGAGCAGCAGGGCCTTCAGGGGCTTGAGCAGCAGGGCCTTCAGGGGCTTGAGCAGCAGGGCCTTCAGCAGCAGGGCTTTGAGGGCCTTGGGGCTGGTCCACCACAGCAGCAGCAGCAGCAGCAACAGTAGCAGTAGCAGCACCAGCACCAGCAGCACCAGCAGCACCAGCCGCACCAGCAGCACCAGCAGCACCAGCAGCACCAGCAGCACCAGCAGGTCCAGAGTCAGTGCCAAGGGGTGGGATGCTGGTTCTGTCCTTCTTGCCAGGGCTGGAACGAGTAGGCACGGGCTTCCTCTTCTTGCCTGACTGATGAACCATGGTGTTCCTTGAAGATGTATGTGGCAGCACATCTTTCCTCTGAATGCTGACTGCATGCTTGCTGCATCCTTTTATATCCATGGAGCTGACACAATTCATACTCCCCGCATGCGGATTGAACGCTTTGCATCCGATATACATCCGCGCAGCATCCGCTTTGCTTCCTATAGGCCTCCGTGTTGCATCCGCATCATCCGCTACACATCTGCCCCTTCTGCTATGTGTCCGCTTCGCAATTCTCCCTCAGAAGCCCTTCGGATGTGCCATCCGCTTCCATCTGCTGTCATCCACTAGGCTTCCTATGAACATCCGTTTAACATCCCCGCTACATACTACCCCCATCCATTCTTTTCTGTTCTTTTCCATTCTGTTTATGCAAATTTTTGCCACTTATTGGAGCGGATAACAACGGATGGAGCCACCCCCGAAATTTTGCTCATCCGCTTTGTCCTTTATGCATACGTTTTGTGTCCGTCGGCCAGTGGAACCTAGCCTTAATATCTTTACTGTTTGCTTATGATATTTAGCTTCTATTGCTTGAATAAATTTTTTAGCAAAGCCCATCTGTTCCAGCAGTAACAACATGAATTGCCAGTTCACATTATCAAATGCCTTCTGTGCATCTAGAAATATCAAACCCATTTGTTTTACAGGATGAGCCTCATAGTATTCCAAAGTGTCCAAAATTACTCTCATATTGTCTTTAATTTGTCTCTTTGGCAGAAATCCATTTTGATCAGGATGAATAAAACTGTTTAAATATTTTTAAGTCTTTCTGCCAATATTGAAGCAAAAATTTTATAATCTGCATTTAGTTATGAAATAGGTCTATAGTTCTTAATTTGTAATGGATCGGCCTCCTCTTTTGGAATAAGTGCAATGTCAGTTTCTAACCATGTTTTAGATATCTTCTTCTTTAACCTAGCTTTATTTATAACTTCTAACAATGGAAGGTTCAGCTATTCTTGTAATGTTTTATAAAATTTTGCCAGAAGTCCATCTGGGCCTGGCACCTTTCCATTATTTTGCTTCTTGAGTGCTTCAGTTAACTCCATCATTGTTATATTGCTTTCTACCATTGTTTCAATCTCTTTAGGTATCTGGGGTAGATTAGCATTCTGTAGATACTATTTAACTCTTTCCTCATCAATATTCTCTTGTGCATATAATTTCTCACAATAGTCTCATATGATTTCCTTCTTCTCCTTGCTACCATAGCACACTTGGCCTTGTTCATCTATTAATTGCAATATTTTCCTTGATTCTTTCTCCTTTCTCAATTTATATGATAACCATCTACCTGGTTTATTTGCATCTTCAAAATAGTTCTGTTTAGCACCTCTAATTTTTTGTGTTAGCTCTTCTTTTTCTATTAGACCCATTTTATGTTTGGTTATATCCATTTTTAACTTGATATCCTTTTTCTGTGGCATTTTCTGTAACTCTTTTTCAAATCCTTTATACTCATCCTCTAATGCCTTCGAGGCTAATCTTTTCATAGTATTTCTTTTCCTTGTATAGTCTATTATCAAGCCTCTGGCATATGCCTTCATTGTATCCCATACATTCTCAATTGATGTATCTTCTTTTTTGTTTTCTCTGAAGAAAAAAGGCAGTTCTTTCTCCATCCACTGTGTAAAATCTTTTTCCTTTAGAATAGTATTATTTAACGTCCATCTAGATTTTCTTCTTTGTCCTTTCCATTTACTTGTCATTGGATTATGATCTGCCCAAGTACTTGTTTCAATGTTTACTTCTTGAATATTGGTTAACAATTCTGTTGACATCCATATCATATCTATTCTGGACCATGATAAATGTCCATTTGAATAGAAAGTGTATTGTTTGGTTTGAGCATTTCTTTCTTTCCATGTGTCCTTTAAGTTTATTTTGTCTATCATTTTAAAAAAGGATTTAGGGAGGATCTTTCTGCTTTGCTTTGTTGTTTTCTGTGCTGTATAATCCAGTTTATTATCTACAATTCCGTTAAAATCTTCCATCAAAACTATATTAGCATGGTCCAGTTCAATTATTTTCATGTGTAATTTTTTATAAAATTCTTCTTTATTGTCATTCGGGGCATAAATTGCAATCAGGAGTGTTTTTATGTTATCATCTGTTATTTCCACCATTAGTATTCTTCTATCATCATCAATATATATTAATTTCATTGGGATAATATCTTTAATATATAGGACTACTCCCCTTTTCTTGCATTGTGTGAAAGAAGTAAATATTTTCCCTAATTTTGGCTGTCTCAGCAATTGTTCATGTTGCTTTTTAATGTGTACTTCTTGTAGACAAATTATACCAAATTTTAATTTCTCTAATTTATGAAAAAAATTCCTTCTTTTAACAGTTCAATTAAGTCCATTTATGTTGATTGTAATTATTATTTTTTCTTTCATGGTTAAATTTTGTAGTTAGGTTTAACAGCTCTCATAGATCTTGGTTCACGTTGTTCTTTAGGCTCCTCCTTTCCGCCTACTGCACCTTCTTCTTTTCCAGTCGTCATTTGGTAATCCTCTTGGAATTCAATTCGTGAAATTTCTTTTTCTGCCTCTTTCTCCTCTTTAAAAAATTCTGCATAAAATGATTCAGCTTTCTTCTTGCCATGTGAACATTAAACCTTCTGGAATCAGCCATCTATAATTCACCTCTTTTTAAAGTAACAATTTGGTCAAGAACTGGTATTCTTTTCTCATCTCTCTCAGTCTTCTGGGCACTTGTTTCAAGACCACAATCTCCTTATCTTTGTATTTCAATGTTTTCTCTCTTGCCACTTGCAAAATTTGCATTTTAATTGTTTTCTTTGTAAATCTGATGTGAACTTCTCTTGGTAAACTATTTCTCATTGCATATCTTGTAAAGACTCGATAAACCTTGTCTATTCCATCCATCATCTTCTCTCAAGTTGTTTCCAAAGCTTCAGCCAGTATTTCTATCATTATCTCAGCTGGGTTTTGTCCTTTTTCTTCCTCTATGTTTTGAAATCTGAGATAAAATTCTGATCTGTCCATCTCCTATCTCAGCATACCACTTTTATTTTGTTCAACCACAGTTAATCTGTTATCAATGTCTCCAATCTTCTTATCTCTTTGTTTACCTTCTTCAATTTCTTGGAGCCTCTCATCAAAGTTCATCATCATTTGTTGGATGCTCTCCACTTTTTCATCAGTTTTCCCTATTCTTTGTTCAGTGTCCCCTGTTCTTTGTTCAATGTTCCCTGTTTTTTGTTCAGTGTTCTTTATTCTCTTTTCAGTATTCTCTGATCTTGTTTGAATATTTTGAATTCCTTGCATAATCATCTGCAGGGTCACTTTTTCTTGTTCTTTTTCTTGCTTTAACATTGTCTGTATTGATCATTGTCCTCCAGATGGTGGAGAAGAGGAAGCAGAAGTTGAGGAGCCAGGAGTTGTTAACTTCCTACTCATTTTGAAAAATTCAAGATCTTTCAAATTCTTCTAGACCTTAATCCAGTTGTGAAATAACCAATTACAATTCCAAGTAAAAATAGTGGAAAAAAATAAAAAACCAATTGGTAATAATAATTAAAAAGAAAAAAGAAACAAACATTTCTTCAGGATCTTGTATACCTTAATCCAATCGATTAATTAAATCACAGTAAAAATTCAAAAGTAAAGAAAAAGGGCATAAGCACACCATAAACAGACATGAAAAAAAAAGAAAAATTGTAAAGTCCCAAAAAAGGCAAAGAGGTGAGAAAAAGGATTTTAAAAAAAGGAAAAGAAAAAGATTCTTTAGGTTCTTCAACACCTTAATCCAATTAAGAGATCTCAAATATAAAAAGATACATAAAAAGAAACCATAAAGAAACCAATATGAAAGATTGACAAGTTCCAGAAAGCCAAAAATCCAAATAGCTATTACAGGAAGAAAAAAAAAAGAAAGAAATAAACTGATGGGGGGGTGGGTAGCACAACTTAGAAAAAATGAAAAAAAAGCACACTGCACTTTGTTTAATTTTCCAAGGCTCTTATTATAGCTCTCTTCTCCAAAGGCTTATCACCTTTTCTTTTCCAAAGTTTCAACACTAGATTCCAGCTGCTGATAGAAACTCAGAAGAGCACCTGAAATAATTCTCTCCAATGCTTTTCCCTCTATCTTATCAACCAGGCAATGTCCTTGAAACAAAGGCTCAGTACTTTCTCAGCTTTGTCTGGTAAAAAAAAAAACAGGATACTTCCAAGCCTCTAGTTGGCAGTGTTACAAAGTTTCTTTAGCTTTCACTTTCCCCCTCTCCTTTTCCAGGCAAAATATAATAAGAATTAATTAAAAAAGAAAAAAGGTATTTAAAAAATAACTATAAGGGAATCTCTGGCTTAAAATATTATAAAATCAAAAAGGAGAAAAGAATAAATAACAAGGAGAAAAAAAAAGAAGTCAGTCCAGTTTCAAAATATAAGATCAAGTATAAAAAAACCAACAATGAAAAAAAAAATACTTTTACATTCTTGTGTATAATCGCCGCTTAGTCCCTTCTGTCAAAACTTTTACAGATTCTTTCTTCCCTTTAGGATGTCCTTTCAAATCTTAAGATACAAAAAAAGTTTCTCACCAAACTGGCACACTCTCTCTTTCTGTTCTCTTCCATTTCAGAGCTGACCCAACTTCAGCAGTTTTAATGGCTGCCTCTTTGCTGCTGGCAAAAAGAGCTTTTCCTGGATCTACCAGGGACTTTGCGATGTCCCTGGGATCGTCAGGATGCGCTCTTTAAGCCCATGTCACATTGGCCAACGGATGCAAAAAGGACACAGCGGATGAGCAAAATGTTCCATCCGTTGTTATACGCTCTCAAAAGGGGCAAAAATTTGCATAACCGGAGTGGATAACACGGACGCGGGGTGGACGCAGGGCAGATGCAAAACAGATGCGGAACGGAAGCCTAGCGGATGGAAGCAGATGGGAGTGGATGGCGCAACCGCAGGGCTTCCGGGGGGCCTCAGCAAAGCGGATGCAGAACGGATACAGCGGATGCAGAATGGACAACGAATGGATGAAGCGGATGCACAGCGGATGCACAGTGGATGCACAGCAGAAGCCTAACGGATGCCTGGCGTTAATTGCGCATGGGGGGGGGATGCATTGCATCAGCCCCACGGACATAACAGAAGCAGCTCGGAAGCAGGTCGCCATTCAGAGGAAAGACCTGCTGCCGGATGGATTGGCTGCCTTGCCAGCCCTGCCTGCAAGTCTGCCTGCAAGCCTTGCTGCCAGCCTTGCTGCCAACCTTGCTGCAAGCCTCCCAGCCAGGCTTGCTGCCAGCCTGCCTGAAAGCCTTGCTGCCTGCCTCCCTGCCTGCCAGCCTCCCTGCCAGCCTTCCTGCCAGCCTTGTTGTCTGCCTGCCTGCCAGCCTTGGTGCCTGCCTGCCTTCCAGCCTTCCTGCCAGCCTTGGTGACTGCCTCCCTGCCAGCCTTGATGCCAGCCTTGGTTCCTGCCAGCCTCCCTGACAGCCAGCAACCCCACAACCATGCGGAAGCACAGCAAGCCTCAGCCATCTGCTGCCAGCCCTGGCAAGAGGGACAGGGCTACCATCCCACCCCCTGGCCCTCACTCTGGTTCTGCTGGGGGTTCTACAGCACGGGCTCGCTCTTCTGGGGCTGGGGCTTCTGCTGCTTCTGCTTCTGGAGGAGCTGATGACAAGCACTCCAGCACCAGCCACCTGCACAGCACATGGACCCTTGACCCCTGAGACTGAGCGACCAAGAGGAGTGCCAGAGACTCATTTCTGTTTTATAGCTTCTTGTTAATAAAGTCTATTTATGATTCACACACTTGCTTCATTTCTTTTTTTGAATAAACTCTTGCTGGAAACTTTTAGAAATGGTTTAAGCCTTTGCATGCTTGTGGGATGGGTAAGGATAGCTTTGGTATGGGTTAGGATACCTGTGGGATGGGTAATAGCTGTGGGATGGGTTAGGATAGCAGTAGGATAGATAAACCTCCAGTGCAAGCATAGTGGGACTGTATGGTCCACCCTCCCAGGTGCCACACCTATGGCCCTTTATTATCAACAATAATGTAATAATTATCCACGCATGTCAACATAAACACAACTCTTTATTAAATGCCCTGTTCATTGTAGGCCAACCATACATGGCCCAATCTCATCAGTATGATGAGACAGGCTGAAGGAAGCATCCATTAAGCATCTACCATCCTGTCTTGCCACTCCACTGCTCCAGTTGGGGAGTTGCACCAATGTTTCAGGAGGTTGCGCTGCTTCTTCGCTTCATGTGAGGCTCTGTTGGGGCCTTGCACATCCTCAATGTCGATCAGGTTTCGCCCTTGCCTCCATTCCCCAGGCTCCATGTCCCCATTGCCTTGCTGGAGGTCCACGAGCCTGTTCTGGAAGACTGGGTAGCGAATGCGCATGAGATTGTGCAGGATGCAGCAAGCTTCCATGGTCCTCCTCACGGTCTCTGGGCAATGCTGCATGGTGGTGAGAAGTACCTGGAACCTGTTGGCCAGGATGCCAAAGGCGTTCTCCACCACTTGCCTTGTCCTGGACAGCCTGTAGATGAAGATCCTCTCTTCACGGGTGAGGAGTCTGGAGATGTGGGGCTTCATGAGGTAGGCTGTGAGGGAGAAGGCGTCATCCCCCACGATGAAGTAGGGCACATCTTGCGTGTCCTTGGGCAGGGGTTCTGGATCTGGGAAACCCACGATGAGGTTGCCTTCCAGCTCCTCCTTGAGGTGACTGGCGTTGTATACCTGGGCATCTGAAGATGAGCCGTTGCCTGAAGCATCGATGTACATGAACTTGTAGTCAGCATCGACCATGGCAAAGAGGATGATGCTGAAGAAGCCCTTGGAGTGAAATAAGTGGACCCCGACTTGGCTGGAGATTTGCAGGCCACGTGCTTGCCATCTATGGCTCCAACGGTATGTGGTAAGTTCCACTTCTGATACCACTGCTCTGCAACTTTCTTCCATCCTTCTTCAGTGGAGGGGTACTGGAGGAGCTCCTCCTTGTATTCTTCGATGATGGCCTGCACCACTTCTCTGACCACAATGCTGATGGTGTTGGATGGCACCCTCCAGCCGTACTGCATGCTCCTGTAGGAGGTCCCTGAGGCCAGGTGGCGCCGAGTGAGTGCCACCTTGAGCCCAGGTTCCAGGCTGGGCCAGAAGCTGGTGTTTGCCTTGGTCAACCTGGGTGTCAGGCACTGCAGAACTTTGGCAAACATGGCTGGAGGCATCCTCATGAAGTTCTGGAATGCACAAGAGTCTTCGTTCCTGAGCTCCACCATAAGCTTGTTGTACAGTCCGTCCTCTGCTCTTCTGGCGAACCATCTTCGGACCCAGACTCTTTTTGGGTGGCTCCTTTTCTTCTCGCAGTAGAGTTCACAGAGCCTGCAGATGGCTTCGCACTGTTGCAGAACGATGGTGGCTGCCGAAAGGACTTTGTTACAATCCACGGTGGAGATGACTGGATGCTGTGGAAGAGCAAGAGGCAGATGAAGGCTGCAGAGGTCTGCACCACTGGCTGCTGTTCTGAAAGGGAGATGCAGACGAGTTGCTCCCCCTTTTTATAGGCAGTATAGGTTTTCCGCTAGGCATCCTCTAGGCATCCTGTAGACATCCTGTAGACATCCTTAATATCCGAGATAGGTCCCCTCTGTGAACATTTTTCCGTTTTAAATGCTTTGTTTCCGTTCTGCATCCACTAGGCATCCGTTCTGCATCCGTTCCGCGTCCGTTCCACTTCCTCCCTGCGTCCGGGTGGATGGAGTTGCGTGGATGCGTAGCGGATGCCTAGCGGATGCGTTGCAGATGCCTAGCGGATGCAGAACGGATGAACTGGATACATTTTCTGCGCAAAACTTTTGGGCAGCCTAAAACTTTTGGAGCAGATGAAATGTCAATAAACGGATGCTGGATGGATAGAGAGGAAGCAAAACGGAGGCAGTGAGTACATCTCATTTTCGAACGGATGGCAAGGTTTTTTGTCTGTTTTACATCCTCTTTGCATCCGTTGGTTCAGTGTGACATGGGCTTTAGATTCGCCGATTGGACCATCCAGGAGCAAAGATATCGGCGGCAATCTCAGTCCTCCAAGATCGCATGCCATATCGTCATGACATCAGCTCCGCCCTCCTGCCAACAATTGTTTCTGAGAGACAAGAACAGGTAGCTTATTCTACTTGTCCCAGAACATCATGAATGCAACCGGGGCCTTTGCTTTCCTGCTTTCAGTTAATAGTAATTCAATAGCATTTGTCTAGTTTGATCTGTGACACTTTATTATCTTCTATGCAAGTCCTGCACTTTATTGACTGATGGTCAGAGAGAGGCTGTATAATGTCATCTGGAGTTCTTTCATCTTTATTGCAGCTATTTTTATCAATAGTTGTGTTAGTAGGCTAGCGAATCTAGCAATGGCCTGTTGTATACATGTTTTGGGGTGTTGTCTTTGGGTCAGTGGTAGATTCCTGGCAATTACTTGGACTAGTCCCTGCAGTTTTTATGGCAATATTTTTTGAGAGTGCTTTATCATTTCCTCCTCCCTTGGGCTGAGTGAGACTGGAGCTATTTTATACCTAAAACTCATTGTCTCCCTGTTTCTAACCTGAGACCTTCACAACTATACCAAACTGGCAGTCTTCCTACAGAATGTTACCAACTGAAGATCAAGTCCTATTTCTTTTAGGGCAAGGTAAAAATTCTTCTCCATGAAGTACCTCAGAAATGATGAAACAGTAATTTATCTATTATTATTACTTGAATGAGAAAATATATTTGGAAAATATCACAACTTATTAAGAAATATACAAGAGCAATAATCAACCAATCAAATAATCTTGTAGGGTCTGTTCATTAAAAAAAAAAAGTGGTTGGTGATTCCTAGCATGAGAAACTAGGCTATGTATAGCAGCAGAGAATTGTCCAAGGTAGAAGATCTGGGCTTGATAGACAACATTCCAGATTATATGGAATTAATTAATTCCTACAAAAGCATCTCAGTTTGGACAAAATTTTATGAATTTGGTTTGGAGCCCAACCAACATTAACATTGGATAGAAGCAGATTAAAGCTGCAGTGAGGATATGCAGAAAATGAAAAAAAACCCCTATTATTATGGAGAATAGGGGAAAATATAAGTTGTTCGAGAATAGGGTGTTATTCCTGAGTAACCTGGATCCTGCAACCTTGACTAATTGTATTTAATCCTTCAACCTCAAATATGATTAAACATAACTGTACAGTCCAATTGTGCATGTCTTCTGCCCAGTTTCTGAGTTGTAACAGATCCACTGAGACTTGAAAAACTCTCTCTGCTTGTCCTCTAAATTTTTCCTGCAGGTAACACATTTTTGTTTATCTTGAACTTGTCTCTGGTCTTTAATGTCATTTGGAAGTGCCTCCACAAATTTATGAGTGAGAACTTTTAATTATTTAGCTAAAGCCTTTCAGACCAAATATTGTCAAACGTTCAGCCAACATTAGGTACAGATACAAAACAGAATGCTACTTATTAGTAAGTACTATAACTAAGCCATAAATTCCAGGATGATTTTTTAAGGAAAGAAGTTCATTCCCATCATATCTTCACCTAAATATCTGTGTTAATTTAGAGGGGTTGCACTGATGTCTATTATTTGTGGACTAGGTGGTTTGTAGACATCAATTTCTTCTCCACACTTTTGTTCCTGGACACTCTATGGATTTTACATAGCTTACAGCATGCAAAAAAGCACTGCTAGGTATAACTTTTGCAATAAATGCAGTTGATAACAGGAACATACTCCAAATTTATTAATTGCCAGTTTTCCTTCCTTACAATATCCAAAGAACTGGGTGATTGCTATCCAAGAAACTTAACCTGATTTTTTTTCCTGTGCTATATAGATTAAATCCAATCATTTCCTCAAAAGTGCCAAAAAGGTGCTATCTTTTTGTTTGTTTATAATTCTCTCTCCAACCTTTGTCCACAAAGCTACATATACCATTAAATGGTACATCTAAAATCCATTGTATAGCAATAACAGAGTCTAAATTTCTCTCTCATGTTGATCCCATGTAAATAATTTACTACCACTATTTCATTGCTTTTTGAGGAACAGTAAACTTTAAAAGCTGCTCTCTGAGTTGACAGTTCTAAGAAAATAGCAAGCAGAGCTTTGGGTCAACCAACTGTTTCTATACTGCTCTTGAACAGTCTATAAAATAAAACTTTACCTTTTTTATTTTCTTCCTATTCATGAACAAGATCTCTTTAAAGTTAAAGACCCTGACAAAGCTGTTTCTATGCATTATGAGAAAGAAGATTATTATCTCAATGTTGTTTGGATGGTCTTGAGCAGAGCTATCAAACTCCTGGCCAGATATGTCACATGTTGGTCACACCTATGCCCATTTTACCAAAGAGGAAAAAAATCTCGATATATCACATGACACTGCCATGATGATGCAAGTTTGACACTCCTAGTCTAAAGAAATAACTTCCTATTGCTCTTTTCTAGAATTCTGTGTCCTACTAGTTCACAGTATTGGTGTCAAGCCTGAAATTGACATATATGTAGCCATTTTATTTAGCTCTATATTTTAATTATATATTCTTTTTATTTATTTTTTTTTTGAGGATTTCGGGGTCACCACATTCTGAAGATGGGAGGTGGTTAATTAGTGAGGATTATTTTGGCTAGGTGACTTTCTTTCCTGTGGGAACAGAGGCTGTCCCTGCTGAGACCTGGAGGCAGAGTTTGAAGACACTGGGCAATGTTGATTTCTTTTTATTGGGGAATATAACTTTTATGGGATGTTTCTGATTTACAATATTATGTGGTGTAATTCCAGTTTGTGTCAGATCCAGAATTACAGCAGACTTTGCCAATTTGATGATTACCTAAATAAAATAAATTTGTTTTAAAAGATGGATTTTGCATTTTTCTTTTTTTAACGGTTTTCATCACTTGGAAACCTGACACTGGTATTCTCCTGTCTTATCACTATATTCAGCAAGGAGAAGGAAGCAGAAAAGGGGGAGAAGAAAAGGGAGAAGGAGAACCATTTTTCAAAATTTATTGTAAATAAACTCCACCACATATTGATCCTCCAGGAGAGAGATCAGGGGCAAAATCTAAAATACAATTTCAATTTCATTTGACATGTGTCATTTCAGTTAATTCTACCACTTTCTGGAGAAGGAGTCTGAGATGTTAAAACAGTAATGTTGAAAGTCCTTAAAGACTGGAAAGTTTCATATCATTTTTCTTCATACAGGTCAGTTCAACATGCTTTGTAATAAGGAAGACGAAATACAGAGAAACCAGGTGGAAACATCTTTTTCAGGACAGAAAAGGAAACGCAGAAAAAAAAAATCAGTTGGAGACACACTCTACTATTATGTCCATACAAAATCAGACATACTCACACAAAAAGAGTTTGCATCACAAAAATCGCAATATTTCATCAATTTGGTGTCAGCATGTTTAGTTGGTGTCTAAAGTTCATATTCATATTCATATTGATAAAATATAGCAATAGTAGCAATAGCACTTAGACTTACATACTGCTTTACAGTGCTTTACAGCCCTTTCTAAGTGGTTTACAGAGTCAGCATCAGAGGTGGCATTCAACAGGTTCTGACCATTTCTTGAGAATTGGTAGTGGAAATTTTGAGTATTTCAGAGAACCGGCAAATATCACATCTGACTGGAAATTTTACAGTATCCTTTCCCTGCCATACCCACCAAGCCATGCCCACAGAACCAGCAGTAAAACAAATTGAACCCCACCACTGGTCAGCATATTACCCTCAACAATTTGGGTCCTCATTTTACCCATCTCAGATGGGATAGAAAGCTGAGTCAGCCTTGAGCCTGGTGAGATTTGAATTGCCAAATTGCAGGCAGCCGGCAGGCAGCAGAAGTAGCCTTCAGTACTGCATTCTAACCACGAAGCCACCATGGCTCATACACCATATATTGTAATTTTTGTGATGCAAACTCTTTGTTGTGTCTGATTTACACAATGTCACACATTCTTTGCTTCTTTATCACACACACACACACACACCATCCCAAAGATGTCCATGCACATGAAAATCATATTTCTTATGAAAAAAGCTGAAGGGCTTTTTTTTTTTCAGAAATCTTAATGCATATGGTTTGTGATTACAGTTTAAGACTTAGGTTTTCCTCATGTCAGATTTTTTTTTTCATCTGCCTAAAACAGAAAGGCATAATTTTCTATGTATAATTTTCTAAGCACAATTATCATTCTGTCTCTTAGAAATTTTTTTTAAAAATAAAGAGATGGGATTCCAGCAATTCCAGCAGCTGAACTATTTTTCCATATGCCACCCAAGTATCTTGTGGTGGAATTCTCTTCACTCTCTTCACAGTAAAATTAAATAATAACTTTATTTAATTATTTAAAAAATTATGAAGCCATATCTTATAACCTACTCTGGCTGGTTCCCAATTAAATATATTATTTATACCCAACTCCTGAGAACTTATCAATTGGAGAAGCAATCCTTTTGTTTCATCTTTACCATAAGAGTTGGAATGCATATACCATGGAATTGAAAAATATACTACCTATGATATTGCTTGTCACATAAACATTTATCCACTCAGAAATTGTAAGTCCTTGAACATGTCAAATCATCTACAAGACCAACAAACATTTTTAAAATGGTCTTTTTCTTGAAAATGATGGTTGTAGCCCCTAAAAGCTGTATTGCAAAAGCACATCAAGGCATGCCAATTCCTGATTTGCTTCGAAGAAGAACCAAGTATCCAATTCTATTATCCATTTCTTCAGTAATTTGTTATTGTGCAATGTATTTGGAAGCACAGAGGATGCTGTGTCCATACAATTAGTTGTATTATACTTCAACTATGTATCACAAATCTGTTTGTGTTCTTCTTTAAATTGCAAATCTTTAATAGATTTTTGATTGGCCTCAGTGTAGTTACATGTTTTCAATATTCAATAAATCTTTAGTGAAAACCCTTTTACCTCATGGATCCAGGGCCAGTTTGAAACATGTATGCAAATTAAATTGGTACGAAGTATCTTTACTTCTATAACAGTATTTAATCATTTAAATGTATATTGAATTTACTTCCAACAATTGTAGAACAAATAGATCCGCTAGGCATCCACTAGGCATCCTATAGGCATCCGTGATGCATCCGCATCATCTGCAACGCATCCACTACGCATCCGTTCCTTCCACTATGCGTCCGCTTCTCTGTTCTCCCCCGGAAGCCCTAAGGATGTGTCATCCACTTCCATCCGCTTTCATCTGCTAGGCTTCCTACGAACGTCCGCTTTACATCCCCGCTACATCTTCCCCACGTCTGTTCCTTTCCGTTGTTGTCCACTCTGTTTATATAAATTTGGGGCACTTTTGAGAGCGGATAACAATGGATGGAAAATTTGCTCATCCTCTGTGTCCTTTTTACATATGTTTTGCATCTGTCGGCCAGTGTGACCTCGCCTTAAGCTGGTAAAGACAGCTAAGCAAACAGACGGAATGGGGAATAGTCTTCTTTGTGAAAGAATAATGGATGGATTATTCTTTATAATAAAATGGACATAAGCCAATTAAACCAATTAAAGATGAGGAATTTCAATCATTGATTTTAACAGAGGGAAAAATATATTCATTATCTACTTCATGAGATTGTCCTTAACTGCAGTATTTTCTTGAGGCTGCTTCTCACTGTTTCTCTTTCTTTCTTTCCTCAGTGATGCTAATGCAATTTGAAAATAATGATAAAAGATAAGTAACAAATTTCTTCTTAATCAAATTATCTGTGTGTGTGTGTTTCTTAGCCTCTTTGGGACTTAAAAAAATGATAAATATTGAAGTTCAGTTGCATTTGTATGGAAGTACTCACTCTTTTTCACAAGGAGGCATACTTCCTTTTTGCAGGTCCTATGTGATTGGTAGAAATAAATAATTTATAAAGAATCACAGCTTTCATTCTAAATTGAGCTTGTCCTCATAACCATTAGTGTTTAGCAACATATTACTATCTAGATAACACTGGAATAACAACTGATTCCCCTAAATAATTAATTTATACAACCAGGATCAAATGATATTTTTTTCTATAAGGAACTATATCCAGTCAAGCATTTTATACTGTATAACTTCAAAATGGCACAATGTACAAACACGCACATATATCCAAACAAGAACCTACTTATCTTTATGAAGAAAGAATTTATATTACACTTACATATTGTGTCTTAATTTACTATCCTTGTTTTCCAATAGACTACATGTATGCATAGTAACAAACATTTTGGTATTTGGGCCACATTCCACTTTTGAATAAATTTATACATCACTGTTTCGCCAAGTTACCTGGGTTTAAACATTGGCATTATTACAAATGTATGTCTGAACCTTTTTAAATACAGATCTTGTTAAGTAGTAAAACAGTACATACTTAGAATTATAAGATCTAGCAAAGGATTAAACTTTCTCAATTTTATAGACTAAATTGAAACGGAAATGCCTTAATGGAAAGTATAAATAGATGTCTGGCATACATATGAAAAGATCACATTGGAAAATAGTTTCATTAATTATATGATCCAAGTATGTAGGACACTAATTCACTGATTACAAATATTTTGAACCATAATTACTACAGTAGTTTCCTTTCTTCCTTTCTTTTCCATTTATCATACTGGCTTTGGGTATTTATCATTTAAAAATGCAATGCATCTGGAGAATACTAAATTCCTTAGTCTGCCTTAATGCTTGAAAGAAAAGTGACTGTTTAATAAATGATAGATGTGACTCGGTGGGCTTATCCAAAGCTACATTGCAATTTACATTATATTATATTACTACAGCAATGTAGCATTGAAATAACACATATGTATTCCTAGCCAGGCACATATTCACAGTCAGTTCTGAGTTGTACTGTATTCTTTTCAGTTCTGAAGTGATATATGCCTGGTTGTAGGCTTGACAAGTCTAGGGTACTTTTTTTTCCAAAAAATATATTACTATGTAGATGTTAACAACCTTACTTTATTTTCCATAATAACAGCCATTCATTTTTGAATGTTCCTGTTTTGTATAATATCCATGGATTTTGGCATGCAAAACAATGATGTAATATGATTTTTGGCCTGAAAACTGATTTCTGAATGTTGGGATTTGGAAGAGTCCTTATATCTGGTGCATAGGATGAAAGATTCCATTCAGAAGGTTTGTGGTGCAGAAGATAGAGGAGAAGTGAAACACAATGTGACAGCAGCTAGTATGAATTAGTAGATGGGTTTTATCAACAGAAAACAGGAGGAACAGTTGGAAGCTGCAACTATAGCTCTTGAAGCTATGGATCCTCACTGAAATGACATCTTTCCTTTTCCATGTTACAGTTCTAGTGCAGCAAATTTAAAAAAAAATGCTCCTTTTTAGTTCCTTGGGATAATGTGGTCAATAGATAATGAGGTAGAAGGAATCTTATTTTGTTTTCCTATTCTGCCCCCTCCTTCCCTAAAATAAATCTGGAATTTTTAAAGGAAAGTTGAAGTCCCAAGGAGCACGTTGGGTTATTTCTGTGCCTGTAAATTTGTTACAGTACTTCTCACAAGATATGAACACAAAATGCCCTTGGTTTTATTCAGGCACCCCTTGCTTCTGGCTTGAGTTGCGGTCTCAATGAGATACTTTTAATTTTCATTATAATGGCTGCCAAGAAAGCAGTCTAATAATTTTCCCCACAATAAAACACACATAAAAATTTACTAGCATGATTAATTTAATAAGACTCACTGTCTGTGGTGTCTTTTCAAAGACTTCTGAAGAGATAATTCCTGAGATACCCTTCCTTGAATTCCCTAAGTTAAAACAAGTCACATGCACTGTGGTTGAGACCCTGGGATGGAGAAAGACAGATAAAAGGTTTTTGGTTGCCAGAATATGAAATATATTATACAGGTGTATGCTAAGAGACACTGATACAAAGAATGTGTTCTGGAATCCTTGTGTACATTGCCAATACCACTTCTGCAAGAAATCTTTCCTCTTGAGTTCATGCAATCAAAAATTCAGCTCTTTGAGTTGGGAGAGACAAGGAGGACCATACTAATGAATGCAACATCTTGGGTATATTTCGACATGAGCACATGTCCCCAAAGGAATGGATCATGCAACACAATGCCATTACTGTGACAGTGACAGGATTCTGCTGATGCCACTGTGTCTGTATCACTGATGTAATTCCCTGTGATTCTACAACTACATAGTTTGACTTCACACATTCAATGTGAGCAGAAGTTGGAACCATCTGAAATGTATATGTACTTTTCCATGAAATATGCACGAGTCAAAAAAAGGGCTGTGAAAATATAAACAGACTTCTCACACCCTGGAGATAAATTGTTTCAACTTCTACCCTCAAAACGACACTATAGGGCATGGCATACCAGAACAACAAGACACAAGGACAGTTTTTCTCAGAATGCCATCACTCTGCTAAACAACTAATTCCCATAACACTGTCAAACTAATTACTAAGATTGTATTACTATTATTCTTCTCATCCTTCCTATTACCTATCTTCTCCCACTTATGACTATAATATTGTTGTTCGTATCTCTACAATTTATATTGTTCTATTTGCTTCCTAGTATGATTTGATTGCTTATTTAGTATCCCATGACTACCACGAATTGTTGTATGTTATGATTCTTGATGAATGTAGGTATGTGTGTGTGTGTATTTGTGTACACTGAGAGCATATGCATCAAAACCAAATTACTTGTGTGTCCAATCATACTTGGCCAATAAAGAATAATATTCTATTCTATCTGCATGCAACCTCCTCCCCTTTGCAACCTTCAAAAATAAGGATAATATAATTCAATGCACCCTGTTTTGTTAATTTTTTTTTAAATATTTTTAAGATCAGTGGTCCCCAATATTTCTAGCTCTGTAGATTGGCAGAGGCAGTGGTGTTGGTGTTGGAATGGCTTCATGTATGTACCAACCACTTGTGCAAATGGAGTTTTGTGCTCTTGCCTGCTGCTTGCACAGACTGGTTCCCAATGGGCCGTGGACCAGTACTGGTCCTTTGACTGTAAGTTGGGGCCCCTGTTTAAGATAAAAGAATTCTCAATTTTTTTGGCTTGTTTGGTTTCTAAATGTGATGCCTACAGCCTCAGAAAGATTACATCTATGATTTTTATGCCTTTGCATCATTGAAGAAATAGATCTCAGCAGTTTATCTACCTATTCATTAGCAGTGGCCTTTGAAAAAAACACAAAAAGAAAAAAGCTATCTTAAGAAATAATTATGCATGCTCTAGCCATCTGCTAAATGTTGCTAACCTTAACAAGGCACACAGAAACATAAATAAACAATACAAGTGACTTAGCCATATTACATATGTCAAGATCTTGTGCTTTCTGCATGCTGACACTTACATTCCTTGTTACGACAAAAGATTTTCAGACAGTTTGGATGACTTCTGCAGTGAGGCTCCTCAGATTAAAACCAGCAAATCCTACCTAATCTTAGAAAAGGGATTATGTAGTCAATAATATCCTATTACAAATAAATGTTCCCAACAGTGCATCTCCATAGGATATTGCTGGTAAGAGCATATCTGAGTTGTAGCCTCCCCTTTCAGTTGCACTTGATCATGCCATGGCAATGTTTGTGTCACTTTAAAAATGTAGTAGATTCAATTAGCCTTGAACATATACAAGAAAAGCAGTTCCTCTTTCTAGTGAATGCCAAGAACAAGAAACAAAGGAAAGCCAAAACTTTTACAGAGTGCTAACTCATAATAGTCCAGTAAGAATGTTCTAAATAAAGTCACAAAGACAAAAGGCTATGCCCTTTAAAAAAGAGAGCAAAAAGTAGAAAATTATTTGGAAACCTTTTTTTGAAAAGGAGAGAGGGAAGAGACAGAGGCTTAGAGACAACAAATAAAATTATCAAAGCTTGAAGCTGGAAAAAGATCCAAATTCAAAGCGAAGTCGTAAGACTGTATCAGATTAGCCTACAATATAGCAGGGCAATTAGTATTTTCAGCAGGTTTAGATTCAAATGAAAAAGGCAAAAGTGAAGGCAAGAAAAAATACAGTTATTCGAAAGTGAATAATAAATCAGACTCCTAAATCAAGGCATTTTTAATATTATGAAATATTATGAGATTATCTGTTAGATTTCAGTGTGAGCAAGTATTGAGTGGCATTGATTGTGATTATGTATAATCTGTATTATTATTAGGATGAAGATATTGAATCCACCTTAACTTCACTGATCTCTTAGTGGTCTTCAGTATCTTGATCATGTGCCTTCCTGGAGTATTTCAGTGGATCAGAGTGAAGGTATGGTGGTTCTCCTTTTTCCTCCAAGGTCAGTTCCAGTTAGTATTAATGGAAGGAGTTGCCAAGTCCTCAGCCTTGGGTTTGTTTGTTTTTTTTAGTGGTGTTTCAGAGCTTAATTCTGTTTAAATGAAAGGCTTGGGTGAGGCATCTACAGCATGGAGTTAGATATCACCATCAGGTGATGGTTGCAATGTTGGAGACATTTGCACAAATTCATCTTTGTATGTCAACTGTGCTCATTGTTGGACATTCCTGGTTATTCATAATCACTCATCCAGGTTGCTTCTTATTGTTACATGTGTTATGTCAGCCTTTTATGCAGCTCTATCATTCCTCTCTGTTGCAGTTGTTTCCTGTATCACATTGCCACTCTAGGATGCATTTCTATTCTTCCTGTGATGCATTTCCTGTTTCTGTGGTTTTATTCACTCTCACTAATAAAATGGTTTCTGCACAGTGATGGCCTTTAGTGTGGTTACTAACTAACTAACTAACATGTGGTTACCCCACATGAAACACTTTCCTGGATAATTGTACTGCACTCTGCATGAGTTGCCATAAGTTGATTTAACAGGCAGATAGTTGAGGATGTACCACCACTATTTCACAGCCTGCAATTGGTTACCTCGAAGAGCAGTTCAAATTCTGGTTATTACCTTTAAATATTTTCACAGCAAAGGTTTATTTGCAAGATCCCCTGGCTGCAATTTTCACTACTTATACACAAAGTTTTAAGAGGATTGGTATACTCTAGGTTCCATGTATGTGGCTTCTCTGATGATTCTGTGGCTGGGGTTTTTATAGTGGCCAGGGTTTTAGTGCCATTGAAGTTGATGTTGTGACCTGTGGTTTTCATGTGTTGGACTAGTGAGGAAGTGTGTCCCAGGTTTTTTACTGCATTTTTGTGTTCCTCTAGGCGGGTACTTATTCTTCTATTGGTCTGTCCAATGTATGTGGCCGGGCATGATGTACAGGGAATTTCGTATATGCCTTGGTTTTCCAGGTCAATTTTGTCTTTGGGGTTCCTCAGGATGGCTGCTATTTTTTTGTCTGTTTTGAAGGCAGTCTTGATGTGATGCCTGTGTAGTATCTTACTGATTTT
>BLBF01000073.1:23043007-23082254 GCA_015471245.1 Laticauda colubrina
TATATATTTGTTTTCTGAGGTTTTCACGGGTATTTGTATGTGGATCTTTGGTTATTCAGGTTTTCTCCCGCGTAAAATTGGAGACCTTAGGAGAAGTGCAGACAAGAACAGCAAAGATGATTAGGGGAATAGAGCCTAAAACATATGAAGATCAGTTACAGGAACTTGGATTGTCTAGTCTAACAAAGAGATGGACTAGGGGTGACAGTCTTTCAATATTTAAATAGCTGTCACAAAGAAGAAGGAGTCCACTTATTCTCCACAGCACCTGAAGTCAGGACAAGAAATAATGTATGGAAACTTTTCAAAGAGAAAACCAACCTAGAACTTAATGGAAATTTCCTGACAGTGAGAACATAAATCAGTGTCATGGCTTGCCTTCAGAAGTTGTGGGTGCTCCATCATTGAAGGATCTTAAGAGGAGATTGGACAGTCTGGAATGGTATAGTGTCTCCTGCTTGAGCAGGGGATTGGACTAGAAGATATCCAAAATCCCTTCCAACTGTGTTATTCTGTTAAACGTCTATGTTTTTATATCCATAAACATTTATAATTTTTTACTAGCCAAAATTATCCACTATACTTTAAGGACTAACTTTGGGATTGAATATCGGTCTTTCCAATTCTAATCCAAAAACTTTAATCATTTTCCTCACACTTGCTCAATGATTTCAAGCTTCTGTTTAAAAAAAACAAACTCCTGATACATTTGAATTAATTTTACATTAAACATTGTGACTTGCCTAAGAAAATAAAGATGGTAATGCACACCTTTCATAAAAAGGGATATTTTAAACTTTTCCATCCTACATCTTTCCAATCTATTGTTTAAAATTAGAGCTATTTGCAACTTTTAAATTACACAGTGAGCATATTTCTGAAGTATTGCCCAGGGGAACTGTTCTCTGGAATTCCCTGCTCTCCCAACTTATATCTGGGCAAATAAAGTTCTCTCTGGACATTCCCTTCAGAAACAGATCGTGAGGATTGATGGAATGTTTATATGGCTGTCATTCTGTTTCATAACAACTGAACAAAAATGAAAAAAAAAAAGGAATCACCCATCATGAAAGGCTACCTTATGGCAGTAAATAGAACTGCATATATATTGCCCTAGAGCAATGTGAACTTTGAAACACATACACTTGCATTTAATTCTGTAAGACTTCTGTATTGTGCTAACTTTCTATACTTTAATATTCCTATTTCATAATAGAAATACTAATAATAAAGTAGCAATTCACTGCTCACTGCCAGGAGTTTGATTCTGACAAGCTGAAGGTTGACTCAGCCTTCTGTCCTTCCAAGGTCAGTAAATGAGGACCCAGATTGTTGGGGGCAATAGGTTGACTCTGTAAACTGCTTAGAAAGGACTATATAATATGAAGTGGTATATAAGTCCAAGTGCTATTGCTATATTAATGACGCTTCATAAATAGTATGTGCATTCAATACATGAAGAATAGTACAGGACAGGACAGAACAGAACATCATTTTGATGTATTGGTTAAGATACTGACCTGGAAATCAGGAAATTATGAGTTCCAGTCCTACCTTAGGCATGAAAGCTAGCTGGATGGCTTTAGGCCATCACTTTAGTAATTGGAATTATCTTTGTGTAGATCTATTAATCTAAACAATTTAAACATTATATAGCTGGCTGTCTTATTGAGATCCTAAAAAAAAAAGAGTTTAAAAACATCCTCAAATGGGTTGAATGGTTCCTAATGCCTAAACTGCAAGATGGGGAGCAAATAAATTTGATATAAATAAGTACATAAATAAATAACATGTCAGATTTAAACATTGGAATATATTACAAACAATTAAAGATCAATAAATGATATTATATTGCATATGGTATGTAATGAGGCATTGATACTCTGAATCAAGTTTCCATAGGTAACTCTATTGATAACCATATATTCCCAAGTCTGTTTGATATGATAATGATCATGATGATGATGATCATGATGATGATGATGATGACAATGATGGTGATATTAATATTGATCCTCCAGCATTATATTTATTTAAAAATGCCTGTGTTTCCTATGTTTCCTTTGAAAGTAGATATAGATAGTGGTTGTAGTGTAATTCTCCATCCAGAATAAGAGAAGAAGACAAGAATCAAAAGAAAATGAAGAGAAGGAATATGGAAAATCAGCAAACCAACACCATGTTTCTTTGAATCAATAAGCTTTTTTTCCCCCAATAAAAACAAATGCCACTGAAACTTGTAAGTTATACTAAAGCATTGTATGTTCCACTAAGGTCAATAAAATTCTGAGAAATTAACTAATTTTGAAAGTTACAATATTACCTTTCTTCTATGGCTGAAGGAAAGGAATCAAATTAATCCTGCAAAGGGAAAAAGGATATATACCCCAAAAATATTTAATCTAAAACTTTTTTCCTTTTATTGTTAGTCTTAAGGAAGCTATAGCTTATTTTTATCTTTTAGTAATAGATTAAAGATTGATGATGATGATGATGATGATGATGATGATGATGATGATGATGTTGATAATGCAGTCTTAGAAAGGTTATAACACCAGAATATTAATGTAATTGAGAGAGTCCAGAGTCCTCCACTCTTCTGCTTGCAACAGAATACTTTATACCACCATATTTGAAATTTTGGGTTTAGACAACTTAGAATTATGCTACTTTCAGTCTGACCTAAGTGTAATTGATCTGCTACAATGTCCTACCTGTCAATGATTACTTCATCTTCAACCACAACAATACACGAACACACAATAGATACAAACTTAAGGTTAACCACTCCAAACTCGACTGCAGAAAATATGACTTCAGCAACAGAGTTGTCAATGCCTGGAATGCATTACCTGATTCTGTGGTTTCTTCGCCAAACCCAAAAACGTTAACTTTAGACTGTTTACTGTAAACTTCACATCATTTCTGAAAGATCTGTAAAGCCCATGTCACACTGAACCAACGGATGCAAAGAGGATGTAAAACAGACAAAAAACCTTGCCATCCGTTCGAAAACGCGATGTACTCACTGCCTCCGTTTGGCTTCCTCTCTATCCGTCCAGCATCCGTTTATGGACGTTTCATCCACTCCAAATGTTTTGGGCTGCCCAAAACTTTTGCGCGGAAAATGTATCCAGTTCGTCCGTTCTGCATCCGCTACACATCCGCTAGGCATCCGTTCTGCATCCGTTACGTATCCGCTATATCCGCTAGGCGTCTGCTGCGCATCCGTGCAACTCCATCTGCTCCAGTGGTAAACGGACGCAGGGAGGAAGCAGAACGGATGCGGAACGGATGCAGAACAGGTGCCTAGCGGATGAAGAACAAAAACAAAGCGTTTAAAACGGAAAAAACATTCGCAGAGGGGACCTATCTTGGATATTAAGGATGTCTAGAGGATGCCTAGAGGATGCCTAGAGGATGCATAAGGGAAAACCTATACTGCCTATAAAAAGGGGGAGCAACTCGCCTGCATCTCACTTTCAGAACAGCAGCCCAGCGGTGCAGACCTCTGCAGCCTTGATCTAGCTCTTCCTCTTCCACAGCATCCAGTCATGTCCACCGTGGATTGTAACAAAGTCCTTTCGGCAGCCACCATCGTTCTACAACAGTGCAAATCCATCTGCAGGCTCTGTGAACACTACTGCGAGAAGAAAAGGAGCCACCCAAAAAGAGTCTGGATCCAAAGATGGTTCACCAGAAGAGCAGAGGATGGACTGTACATCGTGGGGGATGACGCCTTCTCCCTCACAACCTACCTCATGAAGCCCAACACTTACAGACTCCTCACCCATGAAGAGAGGATCTTCAACTACAGGCTGTCCAGGGCAAGGCGGGTGGTGGAAAACGCCTTTGGCATCCTGGCCAACAGGTTCCAGGTACTTCTCACCACCGTGCAGCACTGCCCAGAGACCGTGAGGAGGATCATGGAAGCTTGCTGCATCCTTCACAATCTCATGTGCACCCGCTACCCAGTCTTGCAGAACAGGCTCGTGGACCTCCAGCAAGGCAATGGGGACATGGAGCCTGTGGAATGGAGGCAAGGGTGAAACCTGATTGACACTGAGGATGTGCAAGGCCCCAACAGAGCCTCACATGAAGCGAAGAAGCAGCGCAACCTCCTGAGACAATGGTGCAACTCCCCAGCTGGAGCAGTGGAGTGACAAGACAGGATGGTAGATGCTTAATGGATGCTTCCTTCAGCCTGTCTCATCACACGGATGAGATTGGGCCATGTATGTTTGGTTGGCCTTCAATGAATTTAATAAAGGGCATTTAATAAAGAGTTGTGTTTGTGTTGACATGTGTGGATAATTATTACATTATTATTGATAATAAAGGGCCGTAGGTGTGGCACCTGGGAGGGTGGACCATACAGTCCCACTATGCTTGCACTGGAGGTTTATCTATCCCGCAGCTATTACCCATCCCAAAGGTATCCCTGCCCATCCCACAGGTATCTCAACCCATCCCACAGATATCTTTACCCACCCCACAAGCATGCAAAGGCTTAAACCATTTCTAAAAGTTTCCAGCAAGACTTTATTAAAAAAAAGAAATGAAGCAAGTGTGTGAATCAAAACTAGACTTTATTAACAACAAGCTATAAGACAAAAATGAGTCTCTGGCACTCCTCTTGGTCGCTCAGTCTCAGGGGTGAAGGGTGCAGGTGCTGTGCAGGTGGCTGGTGCTGGAGTGCTTGTCATCAGCTCCTCCAGAAGCAGAAGCAGCAGAAGCGCCAGCCCCAGAAGAGCGAGCCCGTGCTGCAGAAGCCCCAGCAGAACCAGAGTGAGGGCCAGGGGGCGGGATGGTAGCCCTGTCCCTCTTGCCAGGGCTGGCAGCAGATGGCTGAGGCTTGCTGTACTTCCGCATGGTTGTGGGGTTGCTGGCTGGCAGGGAGGCTGGCAGGAACCAAGGCTGGCAGGAAGGCTGGCAGGGAGGCTGGCACTAAGGCAGGCACCAAGGCTGGCAGGGAGGCAGGCACCAAGGCTTGCAGGCAGGCTGGCAGGCAGGCACCAAGGCTGGCAGGAAGGTTGGTAGGAAGGCTGGAACCAAGGCAGGCAGCAAGGCTGGCAGGCAGACTGGCTGGCAGCAAGGCTGGCAGGGAGGCTGGCAGCAAGCCTGGCAGGGAGGCTGGCAGCAAGCCTGGCAGCAAGGCTGGTAGGCAGACATGCAGGCAGGGCAGACAAGGCAGCCAATCCGTCTGGCAGCAGGTCTTTCCTCTGAATGGCGACCTGCTTCTGAGCTGCTTCCGTTATATCCGCGGGGCTGACGCAATGCATCCTCCCCGCATGCGCAATTAACGCCAGGCATCCATTAGGCTTCCGCTGTGCATCCGCTTCATCTGCTCAGCGTCCGCTCTGCATCCGCTGTATCCATTCTGCGTCCGCTTTCCTGAGGTCCCGTGGAAGCCTAGCGGATGTGCCATCCACTCCCATCTGCTTCCATCTGCTGGGCTTCCGTTCTGCATCCGCTTTGCATCCGCCCTGCGTCCTCCCTGCATCCATGTTATCCGCTCCGGTTATGCAAATTTTTGCCCCTTTTGAGAGCAGATAACAACGGATGGAACATTTTTCTCGTCCGCTGTGTCCTTTTTGCATCCGTTGGGCAGTGTGACATGTGCTTAAGTGCATGCATAAGGACACCAATGTGCCTACCGTCCCTGTCTTAATGTCCCCTTTTGTTTTACCCATTTCATGTAATCATAATCATGTTCTAATTATACCTGTTATCTAATACATGCTTGATAAATAAATTTAAAAAATCAAGAAAAAGAATATAAAGTTTATACTTAATTAAAATCAGTACTACCTTTTCTGGTTTGCTTGTTTTAAAATAACCTAATTTTCAAGAATCATAACAGCTCTGTAAGATTTTTTAAAAAATGTATCTGCTTAAATGCATCTGCTTAAGACTGCAAGATGCACTTATTCTGATTTCTTGAAGTTCTATGCAGTTTCTTGGAGCTGATAATGCTCATTCTCTCTTAGCCGATTTCTCCAAAGCTCCCCCCACCTTAAATTTAGCCTATTGCTGACTTTCAATTGTCCTTTGCTGCAGATTTTTCCTTAGGAGGTTTGCTGCAAGAAAATGCCTTGTGAGGTATTGGCATTCTCTTGCACTCTGTATTGCTGTGTTTTGATGTACAAGGCTAGGAGAAGAGAAACTAATATTAAATTCTGTGGTGGCTATCTTCCTTCTGGACCCAGATTCAGAAACTACTGAAGAGCCTTCCAGGGCTTTTTGCCGAGCCTTTGTATGAACTCTAATACGGCTACAGAGAAGCACAAAATAAGTAATTTAGCTATCAGGTCTATTGTTACTTGCTTTTTTGATTGCCTAATGACTGAATTACCTATTTTGAAAAATAGATCATAGAAAGATAACAATAGCAATAGCTCTTAGATTTATATACCACTTTACAGTGCTTTGTAGACCTCTCTAAACTGTTTACAGAGTCAGCATATTGCCCCCAACAATATGGGCCTTCTTTTTACCCACTTTGGAAGGATGGAAGGCTGAGTCAAACTTGAAACTGGTGGGATTTGAACTACCAAATTAGAGGCAGCTAGCAAGTAGCAGAAGTAGTCTGCAGTACTGCACTCTAACCACTGCAGCACTGAGGCATAGATAGATAGATAGATAGATGAGAGAGAGAGAGAGAGAGAGAGAGAGAGAGAGAGAGAGAGAGAGAGTTTGTAGCTATCATCAAGATCTGTGTTTTGACCATCAAAATGAGCTCTTTTTGTTCTTATTTTCTTCTAGTTGAACAGGTCCACAAACCTATCAACCTACTTATTTTAAATGGCACATGTGAATAGACATATAAATAGCAGTTATATTGTTGAATAGCAATTTCATCTAAATGAGCAAAAACAGTTATTATACAGTATGCCCATAAAATAAGGGAAAATCACCTTATTGAAATAAAAGATAAGCAAGCCACTTGATAAATTTAAACCAGATTATTGAAAGTTATCTTTTTTTTTTCAAGTCAAATCTTTACAGAAAACATATGATGAACTCTATAAATATAAATTTCTCCTTTCTGTGCTGCATAATCAATCAATCAATATAGCTTTAAAAAGCATATATATCTCTAACAATTATGTGGATTTTAAAAAAAATAAAGCAACAACTTCATAACTCAGGCCATATGATTGTTTAAATAATAAATAATTCCTCCAGCCAAAGTACCAATCCTGTCTTCTTGTAAGTAAAGACTGGATGATCAAAATTGTAAAGTTTTCTATTCAGTTTGCTTCAGGGCTTAACTCAAAGCATTGTTTTTAATATATGAAGCCTTGTAGGATTGGTCTGTGTCATGCCCTTGGTAGAGTTGGACTCTGAGGGAGAAGAGGAACAGCTGACAGGGAGTGGAGGTATGGCTCTGTAGGTTGTGGAGGAGGCTGGAGAAGGTCTGAGACCGGCTGGACAGTCAGAGGAAGAACCAGGCCCATTCCCTCTGCATCCTAGGACATTCAGGGAAGAAAGGAGAAGGCAAAAACTTGGCTTGTGAGAGAAGAAGTGGCAATGATCCTCCTCATTGGTTACAGCTGGGGAGACAAGTATATAAGAGAAATGGTTAGAACACAGGTTGCCAAAAGCAAGTGTGTTTTATTTTGGTCTGAAGTTATCTTGGTTGGCCTTCCAACAGACTGTGCTTTGTTATCTCTTTGAATTTGGTAAATACTTCTCCTGTTCCATCATGGAAATTTCGTTATTGTAGTTTGTTTAGTTTTTTATTTCACCTCAACCTGCTCATTAAATTCAGACTGTGTTGCTTTCTTTTGAAGACTATTTTTGAGTACCTTTTATCTCCAACTGAGTATTATTGAACAGTGGGGCCAAGTTAGAGGCATTAAAGGACATTTATTTACATTTTGGATTTTGTTACGTTTGTGTTACACTCTAAGTCATCACAGTCTGCCAATTCTAGACTGTAAAAATCAACATGTCCACTAAGTGGCTGCAATTACAGAAAACTGTAGCTCTTGCCTATCATTTAATGATAATCTAGATCTGGACCTAAACATGCCTAGATCCTAGTAAGGATTGGAAACAAATGATTCCTTCCTTTCCGTTACACATTAGAGAAATGAGCCTATGGTAGGACTTTCAACAGGTGGATGTTTTAGAGTTTCACTGTTTTTTTTGAAGAAGTGAAAAACATATTACAAATGTTGAAACCTTGCCTTAAATCATGTTCAGCTTGGAGGGCAGGAGGCAGAAACTTTATCAATAAATATATGTTCTGCCTGAGTCCCCTGCATATTTACTTTTAACATCAGTAAATATGAGCTGGGTTGTAGCTAGAATTGTGAACCAATTATACATATGTTAAAACTGAAGTATATGTGGTCAATTTTCCCGATGAACCCAATAGGATTTACAAGTTTTTATGAAAAATTGCATGTTCTGACCTGTATCATTGAAGATTGTCATACCCTTCCAAATTGGAGGAAAAATAAAGACACTGTTCTGTAAGTAAATATTGTATACAGGACACTTTTTTTTTAAGTGCTCTGCTCTGCCACAATATAACCATCACACACACATATGCCTTCTGGAAAAATGTTGAAAAAGAATTGTCAATTGCCTTGTAAGAAAGTGCCAAGGAACCTTAATTAGAAAAATTATCTTAGAGTTGGATTTTCTTTAAATGCCTCAGCAGCAAATTTACGGACTCTTTCAATCTCTATGTAAATAACATCAAATGTTGTCCAATCTCCATGGTTTTGCTCATCAGAACTGAACATTATTATTACACTCATGAGTTTATGCAATATTACAAGGAAGATTTGGATGAACACCATGCCCAACAGCAAATTATTTCAATTCTGACATGGCATTTCCAGAATGTTAAGGGTAGCAGAACAATTTCTTTCAAAATCACAGATTAGCTTTCATATAGCTACTAAGAAATCTCCCTAGGTCTACTTATCTGAATGGGAAATGGAACAAAAAGTTCTTTTTATGAAAATGCACCTTGCAAATTTGCTACTGTTGTAATAAATGTTGAAACCTCAGTAACTTTGGTGGAACTGTTTAAATACAATCACTAAGCTGAAGTAAGTAATGTAATGTAAACATATACTGTGTTTCTCATAAAATAAGGCCGGGTCTTATTTTTTTTTGGAGCCCCCCAAAAATGGCTAGGACATCTTTTTGGGGATGACTTAATTTCTTCCCCCATGCGCACCTCCACCTAGAACACCCCATGCACACTCAACTTTACATGAGGCCGCCACTGGAAGCTTCTCAAAGGTAGAGTCACCAGCTGCTTCTATTGGCCAGTAGAAGCGGCCTCAGGGCAAGCACCCATGCGCACTCACCTCACCATGAAGCTGTTTCTATCAGCCGATGGAAGCTCCCCAAAAGCAGAGTCACCAGCCTTTGGGATGAGACATGGCTGCCTGCAGGGGGCTCCTGAGAGGAGAGCCCCCCACACACTCTCGTCGAGGCCATTTCTATCGGCTGATGGAAGCTCCCAAAAGGCAGAGTCACCAGCCACTTCCATCAGCTGATAGAAAAGGCTTTGTGGCGAGGGGAGTGCACGTGGGAGAACGGCTGCAAGCTTTTCTTAGCAGACGGGAAGCAAGCTGAGTTTCTCTTTCTTTCTCTCTCTCTCACACACACAAACTCCACCCCTGCTAGCCCTTGTCCCTGCACCGGGTCAGCCAAATCCTTCTGGCGAGGGAAGAACTCAGCATCTGTGGGGTTCCCACTGCCGCCTTCCCCTCTCCAGGCCAGACCTTTTCTGGGCACCCTGCCAAAGTCCCAGGGCAGCCAATCTCCCTTTTCCTGCTGTTGCTGCTTGTTTGGGGAGCAGGGGGGCTGCCAGGGAGGGAAGAGGAGGCAGCAGAGCTCAGCTCTGAGAAGTGAGGTCGGGCAGGCTCCCAAAAGGAGATGCAGGAGCAGTTCTCATGGGAATGTGGCGAAGAAGTGGGGTGAGTGTGAAAGAGTGCCACCACGGCACAGGAGGGCGGGAAGGAGCTGGAGCGAAGAAGGGTCACGGAAAAGCTAAACTGTCCTTTCTATTGCTCTGGTGAGGACCAAATATTTGCAGGGGCTGGCTGGAAAGGCCTAATTTTAGTATGAAACTTGAGTCATGGGGGGGGAGTTGAACAGCGAAGGCACCCTGCACATGATCTGAGGCAATCCTGCCACAGCTCACGGGTGGCGCTGCGAACATTTGGGGAGGAGTCTGAGAACTTCAGCGATGCCTCCTCCTCTCTCTCTCTCTCTCTCTAAGCTCCTGAAAGAGCACCCGTCATTAACCAATTAACCAATGCCAGCCTTGGAATCTCTTATTTCGGCATAATTTGGGATAAGAGAGGAGCCGTAAAACCAGGGACTTGACAATGAGGTGCAGGTTCTTTTTTTTTTTTTAATGAGTTCAATCATGAGACATTTTTGGATTTCATCGGATGTCCAAGGCATTCAGAAGAACTTTTGAAAAACTTGCAGATCTAACTTTGAGAAGCAATAAGTTCAGTCCCTCAAATGGTGGAGGTTAGGGATGGTCTTTGGAGACCTCCCCTCTCCTTTAGCTGAGGGAGACCTGGGTGATTTTAGGCTAAAAGCTGCCCCAGAGAGATTGATCAGAGAATGGGCAAGAAAGCAAAGCAAAACACATTTGGACTAAAACCTTTTCTCCCATTCCCTCCATCGCAATCTCACAATTTTTACCCAGACACAGATACACGTGTGCTTTCTCTCCTGCCCTGCTGGTAGATTCAAAGACAACTAATGTGACCTATAGAATAACAGCCTATAGAATAATAACTAATACCAGCCTATAGAAGCGGCTGTTGACTCTGCCTTTGGGAAGCTTCCATCGGCTGATAAAAATGGCCTCATGGCAAGGGAACTTCACACAAGTTCTTGCCCCGAGGCCACTTCTACCAGCTGATAGAAGAAGCTGGTGACTCTGCCTTTGGGGAGCTTCCATTGGCCAGTAGAAATGGCCTCATGGTGAAGGGAGTGCACATGGGCACTCACCCCGAGGTCGCTTCTACTGGCCGATGTTCTATCAGTAGTAGATCAGGGTATTCTAGACTAGGCTACCTGCAGTGCACTCCTAAAGGCATTTTTTCTCCCCACCCTTCACCCTCCCCCCCCATTTCTCTTCATCTCGTGTAGTTCTAATGAATGATGTGAGAAATGGTGGGGAAACGCATGGTTTAAAAAGGCCTAATTTTGGGGGCAGGGCTTAATTTCACCTCATGCCTAGAAATCATGCTGGACCTTCCTATTGGTGGAGGCCATATTTTTGGAGAAACATGGTAACTGTCTGTAAGATTTACCATGTTTCTCCAACAATACGGCCTCCACCAATAGGAAGCCCCACCATGTTTTATAGGCATTCAATTTATAA
Organism: Laticauda colubrina; assembly: GCA_015471245.1. Lineage (NCBI taxonomy): Eukaryota > Metazoa > Chordata > Lepidosauria > Squamata > Elapidae > Laticauda > Laticauda colubrina. Next base: position 23,054,388 of record BLBF01000073.1, read on the forward strand.
AATCGAATTAAGCCCCTCCCCCCAAATTAAGGCCCACATTAAACATGCAAAATAGGGGGGAATGGCGGGGGGGGGGCTTGCATTTAGGAAGTACTTGCATGCCTGGATATGGTGCTGCCTGTGTTGGTGGGGCACTTCATACTGGGAGACCTTTTGTCACCATTGCTTTTCCTTCTTCTTTGCTGCCACAGCATTAGAGGAACACCGTGGCATTTGGCGCAGCCATGTGTGGCCAGTCAGGGCTCCTCCCTGCAACTGGAGCCCTGAAGAGAAACTTGGCTTCAGGCGCTCCCGTCGCTGCGTTCCGCCAAACGCCGTGGCGTTCTTCTAACGCCGTGGCAGCAAGGGAGAAGGAAAAGGTCTCCCAAACCCCAAGATGTCACCGCCCGTCCACCCGAGGATGCAAGGGGAGGAATTAAGTCACCCCCGAAAAGACAGCCTAGCTGTTTTTTCGGGGGTCAAAAAAATATAAGGCCCATCCTTATAATGTGAGAAGCACGGTACTTCATGACAGCATGTGAAGAGAAATCAAAAACTAAAAAACATAAAGATAATTTTGTCATGTCTGGCATAGTTGTCCAAAAGTCAAGAAAAATATTGGTTCAAATAATTTGATGATGTGATACAAAGAATTTTAAAGATTAATATTCAATTGAAACAAACTCTTTTTGTTAGACTAATGGAATGAGACAATTAGAAAAAAATCTAATTCACATTTCCACAATGCAAAAATTAATTTTATGGACTTCTTTTCTGGAAAATGTACAGTATGGAAAGAAGGAAATTAGATTAACCTTAGAAAAATGGAGTAAAATATAAATGTGTTTGTAACTGATTTTGGGAAGACCAGAAGTTACTTCTTTATAACTTTATTTTCTATTTTTTTTGACTATTTTTATACTTGTACATTTTGTACAAAGAAAGAGAGTACTCTTACATTTTCTCTTTCAAAATTTGTATTGTTATTCTTTCAAAGTATATGTGTGTGTAAACAAATACATATGCATAATCTTGATTCCTTCAGTTTTTACTATTTTCCCCCTGTTGGTGGAAAAGGTTGCACATTTATCCAGTCCAAACTCCATTGCAGTATTTTAGCTGTATATTTGAAAAGTGTTGAACAGCAATTCATGTGGTGTTTTTCTTCTAAATTTCAGATTGTCCATGTAAAGGCGATAGGATAGATTGACAGATATATTTAGTGCTTGATAACCATTCCCTGACTTACTAAGTGTTGTTGTTGGACAAATCAGTGCCATGACATATCATAGTGGTGAGGGTCAGTGTCCTTGAAAGACCCCTCTCTTGATATTGACCTTTGCCAGTCTAAATGTCTGTGAAGATTCTCAGTCATCCAAGTTTGTTCATAGAACAATAAACAAAGCAACACTGTCATATTAGAAAAGGCAAATTGGAAAAGCTCAGGAGGATTTTCAGCCAACATAATATATGTGCACACTTCAAACTCAAGAATACACTAAGGCAGAAGCTTGTCTACTCCAAAGATAAACACCCAGACATAAACTGAGCAACATGGTGTATGCAGTACAATGCAGTGAGCCATGTATAAATCTGTGCATTGGGGAAACAAAACAATTACTTCATAACCACAAGGTGAAATAAAGGAGAACAAACACATCAGGACTAGATTCAGCAGTCCATTGGCATTTAAAAGACAAAGGTAACTTTTTTGAAAACAGCAAAGTCCACATTTTGGACAGACAGGATCATTATTTTGAAAGAGGGGTAAAAGAGGTCATCTTTGTCAAAATTGAACAGTCATCTCTCAAGAGAGGGGGAAGAATTCTATCTCCAGTCTACAACACAGTCATTTGCACTATCAGGTGACCCTGAGAACACAAATAAACATCCAAAGTGGCCTCAATGATTCTCTAAAAGAATACAAATGACCAGCCATCTATTCCTCACTATCCAGTCAGAGGTGAAGTAGCTTCTTGGATGAGAAGTGAAACATCTTCAAAGGAAAACCAGAAAGTCCAGTTGCCTCTTGAAAAGCATCTTTGGGATGACTCTGCCAGTCTATCACCATTGACCAGCAACTGTGTCTTCCATGGAGTCACTGTGTAATTGATCTTTGCACAAAGCTTGTGATGTCTCTATTGACTCCTGTTATTTTTATACTCTGGAAACAGTCACTGCCTTTTTATTAGTAACATGAGAAAAACCTGGTGCTTAGCACCCAACTATATCGTTGCAATTTTCCATATTTAGTTTGGCTCACTCAATCTCAAGGTCTGGATCTTCACTCTTCACCTCTTGTCAATTTCATTCTGCATTTTTTAATTGTGAGAAATAGTTCTTTATTTTAATCAAGGAAAGGGTGGATTAGGGTGGGTGCTTCGCTGCCATCTAGGGGATTTCTGGATTCCTACAATCAAGATTATGTAATCCAGTGAGAAATCTATGTTTGAACTCATTCTCTGTACCAGTTAATTCCAGTATTTTTTTTTTTTTATAAATGTGATTGTTTTCAAATATTAAATATGTAGTAAACAGCTTAAGTGGCAGAGAGCTGGGCATCCCAGAGATCAAGAATATAGTAAAAGTAGAATTGAGCCAAGATGCTAAATTTTGTGCTTTGAATATTACATTTGCTCAAACTCCGCCCTTTATATATATATTTAAAAGGAAGATCCTGAAAGGGCTAAATCCCTGATTTGGTCAATGAGCCTTTTCTTTCTTTTTTTCTCCCCCAGATGTTCTGTAACTAATCTTTCTTTTTGATGCTCACAGAGTTCTGTTATTTAAAGATTAAAAATGTTATGCTTATTATACTGCTATGGTTGAAGCAATATATGCATTATGTATTTGCAAATTAATTAGTCAATCCCTCATTAAATTAATCAGGCCTTCCAATTTTTTGTTACCAAAGGATATTTTGTTGTACCCCTTCTAGTCTCAAACAAACAAACAAACAAACAAATAAATAAATAAATAAATAAATATGGCAATATTTCCTTTCAAGAATGTGTTCAGAAAAAAAATAATTTATCATTAGCTACCCTGGCATAAAAATGTTAACAATTTTTAAAATGTACCAGTTTAAATGAAAAAGAAGCAGAACTCTAAATCCACAGAGTGGAAGGAGAGTGTCAAAAATTATATATTTAATTACTGAACCTAATTGCTACTCCTAATTGGATTATAAGCAGGGGTGTGATTCTACCGGTTCAGACCAGTTTGGGCAACCCAGTAATTATTTCCTTGTTTTTGAGCACAGCTGATTCACAAAGCAGAGTGCTTTGCTCTGCATCAGCCGTTTTACTCACAGGGGGCTGCAGCAGAAGGTGAGTATCATAGCTAAAAATGATCTTCTCTAAATGCTGGGCATGCACACAAACTGTGTGTTTGGCGCACGTGTGCGCATGCAAAGCACGCACTTACCAAACTGGTTGTTACACCAGTTGAATTTTAAATATTCTGGATTATTATGGCCAGGAGGATAACATAATTTTTACAACATATCTGTTAACAGTTGTGAAAAAATATCAGAGAAGATTGCACCACAGTTTCCTCTGATACGATTTTGCTTTCACAAATCATAGAAAATGAATGACCTTGTTTCAGTAGAATTTCAAAACTAGATCCCTACCTCGAACTTTTATTTATCATTTCTTTTTATTTCATGCCTCACAACACTAAATTATTATTTTCATTTAATTAGACCTGCTACTTTAAAAAGCAAACAGAATAATTGACAGAATCTCTGCTTCCATATCCTGGTTAGGGACATAAGACACTATCGGAAAAGAGAAATTTGGATCAAATTATTTTCAACTTGGTAAAATTATGGTAAAAGCTTGATTAGAGATGTAGTTTCAAAGATATTTTGGCTGATGAAATATGAGTTCCATATCTAGATTTGGGGATGGAGAGTATGTGGAATAGCTGATTTGTGTATATTATAAATTGGAAGTTTTTGCCATCTGTAAGATCATTCTGAACTTTTTATAACTGTTCTATGGTGTTACCATCTATAATATTTTCCATTTATATTTTGTAGTTCTTTTAGCCAGCATTATTGTTTTAGTCCTACCACAATTAAAGTCAGAAACTTTAATTATGTTAAGAGGTTAACTTTCATAGCACCCCCTTTGCTCTTGTGAGAGTTTAGAGTAAGATAATGATATGTTTGCAAACTAAGTCAGAAATGTGGAAGTCCCAATTTTCCAATCAAGTTATTATTACATTAATGAAACATTTATCAAAAACTGAAAATAAAATATATCCTTGTTGGACTCCTTTTGTAGTGTATATCATATGTGATGGGATATATGAATGCTATATCTAGTTTTTCTGTCTCTAAACCTCGTTTATGAAGTTAAAAAAATCTATCCACCAACTCACACTGGACCAGCATGCTAAATTAGGATCCATAATTTTTAATGAAATAGCTTTTGCAGTGCCATAGATAGATGTGGGCTGATAATATTCTATATACATACCTATATATTTTCCTGCTTTTGGATAGAATTGTGTTCCTACTTGTGCTTGTGTATGTATGTATGCATGCATGGTATGTATGAATGTATGTATGTATGTATGTATGTATGTATTTTGCTTTGGGGGGGATCATTTAAAATTCAAGGTTTTACCACAGATTGTCATACCACAATCTCTTTTCACCAAACACAGGGTGACTTTTGTTGCTGGTTTGTTTGCATTTATTTTCAGAATGCTAATCTACATCTAATCTCTAGCAATAGAAGAAAAAAAAAACTTGGGGAAAGAGATTTGACAAGAAGACCTCCAAGGTCCCTTCTAACTCTATTATTCTATGTTCTAGAGCTGTAAGAGGAGCAATTAAGCCCTGTAAACTGAATTTTGACTTGCAGATCTACATCTATCGTCTAAAAATCTCTCAGGTCATGGAAACTCCTGTACTCACAATATGTCAGACTTTTAAATTTTCCATATCCCCACTTCTTATTCTTCTTTAAATAGACTACTTTATAGTTTGCATTTCTTCTTGAGTCAACTGCACCATGTGAACCTTGCTGAATCCTCAGCACTGATACACACACACACACACATATACACACACACATTCACATATAGTTATGTGAGTGTGTATTATACTATACACTATATAGTGTGCATATATGTATGTCCAACACTAGTGTGAATATACACATGTACACACTACACTAGTGTGTGTACATGTACATATGCAAACACACACATAAGTACAGTGGGTGGGTGGGTGGGTATAATGGCTGGCAATAGGGGCTATGGGTTTTCATCATTCAGTTACACAATGACCACTGAATCACAATGATTACTTTTGGTGTGTGTTATTGTTCTCTGGTGCTGTGTTTCTGGTGAATTGGAAGGTTCATAGATTTAATGGATTTCAAGCTGTTTGAGGCCAAAGCAGTAATACCCACTGAGAATGCTTGATGACTTTTCAAAGTTGGCATTGCCACAGCAAAGTGTTCTTTCATTTTTTTTCTCTTTGCTGTTATCAGCTACTCTAGAACTCTCTCTTAAACACACAAATGTAACCCCCCCCTCTCTCTCTCACACACACATATACAGAACATCTTTTAGTTAGCTGATTTATTATCTTTTGTGTTCTATAGCTGAACAGTTAAAGTAAGCCTGAAAAGGGTTGAAGTGTGAACATCGAAAATAAAATATAAAAGGAGCAGAGGACCCACACATTCAGAATACATGCTGCAGCATTGAATTTCTTCTTCTTGTTCTCTAATACATACAGTATGTAATAGGGTCCACTTGTTAAGAGAATCATTTTTATGCTCTTTTCATTGGTGATCAGAGGTAGAATTTATTCCAGATGAGGAATGAAGATGATGAAATATGCTATGCCATGCAGCATTTGTATGACAGGCAATAGTAATAGAAATAGACTTATATACCACTTCACACTGCTTTACAGCCCTCTCTAAGTAGTTTGCAGAGTCAGCACATTGCCCCCAACGGTCTGGGTCCTCACATTACTGATCTCAGAAGGGTGAAAGGCTGAGCCAACCTTGAGCCTGGTGAGATTTGAACTGCCCAACTGCTGGCAATCAGCAGTCAGTAGAATTAGTCTGCAATGCAGCATTTTAACCATTGCACCACCATGGTAATCCTGGTTAATGACCACTTGGTTCAATGCCCATTTGGAGTTATGGCAGTGAACGAGGAAATGTATGACTCTATGAATCCTTCTTAAACTTGTAGTCATCACAGCATCTTGACATGAGATGAACACAGTGCTTGAAAACTGGCTTGAAATTATGATGATCACTGTGCTCTATAGTCACATGACCACCAGTTACAACCTTCATTGCTTGCTTCTGACAAAATTGACAGCACAAGAGGTCACAGATGATGATCACATAACATTGCACGTCCCTTAACAGTTATAACTGGAGTGGCCAGACAGCTGCAGTAAGTCAGCGCAATCATGTGATGTCGTGCTTTACAAATGCATCATGTAGGAAGGGAGTTTACAGTTCTAATTGCCATAGTCCACCAAGTAATTCATTTTAAAATGTGCTACTGTATATATTACATAGGATAGTAGGCAGGGGTGGGATTCTCCCAGTTTGGACTGATCCGGGTGAACCCCTAGCTGCGAAGATCAGCTGGCTCTGAACTGGTTCGATCCAATGATCATGTGGATTGTACTCACCTATATCTGCTCAGCTGATTTGCGTGGCAGAGCTGATTGCCGTGCCTCAGCTGTGAAGTAACATTGAAGGTAAGTAATTGTGATAGCTGTGCACGTGTGCACAGTGTGCATTAGGTGCGCATGCACGATTAGTGAACTGGTTGTTACACCTCTGATAGTAGGTATAATGTTATACAGGAGGGAGAGAAACTATTGTTGACTTCTCTCAGTTTTAAAACAAGGTCTAAAACAACCTTGAGCTTTTCTCAGAGAAGTTGCTACCATGAACAGTTATAAGCAAGCATTTTGGGGCACCTTAAAGACTGAACAGGGTATCACTAGACTTTAATATATCACAGACCCTTGGTTGCTTTTCATGGTACCTTGTTTTGACATATTTGAAATGATATCTAAACTACAAGGGATGTTTTATCTCCATTACTTCTTGCTTGTATCAGCATTTGCAGGTTAATTTGGAAGTCCTTCAGAAGGGAAAAATATCTCAAAAACTTCAAATGTGTCAATTCTGGGCATAAAAAAAAAAAGACAGGTGTTTTTTCTTCTTTTTCCTACAGAGCTAACTTAATACTTTGTAAAATGAATACATAACCGTCCATTCTTGGATTTTGGATTTTATTATGCAGAATTCTTCATAACAGAAAGGATAAAGAATCTCACTATCCTCTTAATAACCGTTAGGAATTAATCTGCATTCAGGCTCTGTGACTGGATGATATTTATGGGCAAAATGAAATTGTGAAGTTTTTCTCAGCCATATTCACTCAAAGTTCACTCAAAGCATTAACCGTCGTTAAAGGGATTGTTTATTAATTTATATATTCAATTTTTTTGTAATAAGTCACTAAACATGTAACTCATTGAACACAGGAATTTTTATGGGATTGTGAAAAGGGAGGAGTGGAGCATAAAATCATTTTCTTTTTATTTATTTATATTCCATTTGTACCATCGGTAAGGAAATATTGAAGCATAGTCAGTCACACAAACAGGCTGAAGAACAATTTTTATCCGTGGGCTGTCAGACTCCTGAATGCATAAGAACATGATAACTCCGTAGTATGATAAACCTGCAGGGCCAGCACAATGTGCAACATGTTCACATTGGTGCAATAGGACTTTGTGTTTGTTAATATGATTTATTGGATTAGGGATTTTATGTCTTCACTGTGAATTGTATTGTGGGGGGGGTATAGGAGGCTCAGCCAATCTCATTGTACACATGTTGTGCACAAAAAATAAAGGTTTGAATTGAATTTTTACAAATAACTGAAGGTGGTGAACAAAGGCAACCCTTTGTGTCCTTCTTTGTCCTATTTTCTCCACAACAACAATCCTGTGATGTGGATTCAGTTGAGAGAGGGTGACTGGCACAAATTCACCCAGCTGGCATACATGGCTAAGGCAACACTAGAATTCATGGTCTCTCACTTACTAGCCTGATACCATAACCAATAGACAACAAAAATGGCTCTTTAGGAAATTTTTGTACACAAAGACAAATGGGATTGCTGTCTGTGCTGTTTGTGGACCTTCCATTTATGTCAAAGCCACAAAATTTCCTAACTTTTTAAGCCAGGTTATTTTACAGACAGAAAATGAACATTTCAACATTGAAAGCTTTCTGAGATAGTTATAGAATGCTGTTCAAAAGTGTGCTCAGCTGAAGCAGCTGAAATGTTTTTCAGCAATCTTGTAGCTATTTCTTGAAAAGAATGTTTGAATGTCCATTTAAAGTTTAGGCTGCTGAAATTCAAATACTTTTATCTGCCCCAGTTGAAATTGTTTTACTAATATAAAAAAGCCATTCAATTGTTGGTATAAAACTTAACAAATATAGGTTAAATGTTAGATTTCCATGTCAATTACAGTTATTGTTTGTTGTCTTTTATTTGGGATTTATAAGCATTATGTGGCATTGGTCTGGCAATACATTTCTTTTAGTGTATTGCCTTAATGAAATAACCCATCACCAAACCCAAGATAAATATATTTTTATCAGACATATAGATATTTAATCCACATTTGTATTACAAGTTCCCATAGACTTTATCAAGTAATAATCAAGAAATATTCCTTATTCCAAGAATTACTAAATCCAGAGTTTATTATAAATTGAACTTTAATCCAGTGCCTGCCAACACCTGATAAACTCATTTATGTTTCCATAGTGGTGGAAAAAATATAGATGCAACATGCAGTAATTTAAGGAATATTTTCTCTTTCTCATCATCAGTGATCAAAATAAAAACTTGCAAACATAAAAAGCATAGTAGTGAAGGATAAAATATTTGATCACACATTTAATTATAGCAGCTCAGAATGTAGCCGCAATACTGGTCATGCTAACACTGGAGTTTGAAAATGGGAGCTTTACGTAACATCATTCTGGATCCTAGTTGCAAATATGATAATTGGAATATTTCCATGTCTCTTATGGAAAGTGCAGAAATTATAAGAACAAATTTAGCCAAAAAAAGGGGGTGGAAGAGGGTATCAAATATCTCCCCAGCATTGAGTGCAATGCATTTGTCACACTTGTCAAAAATGCAGCCTGGGTAAAATGAGAAAGGTTAACAAATTGATTGGCACCCTAAGATAGATATTCTTGTACATCTTATTGATGCTCCATTTCATACTGTGTCTCATCTATTCTTTGAGAAAGCATATCCCTAAATGTAAACCATGGTATAAAGAAAGCCTATAAATTACTAATATAACCTCCATATCACTCATCTAGAAAGGCGATTGATCCTCTCTAAGTGGAAGAATAATACCCAAGGGGTCGAGAGGGGGTTTATATCTATTACAGATTCTCAGTATGACACATATAATAAAAATAAGAAGTCCACATCAGTGGTGGGATTCAATTTTTTTTTTTTACTACCAGTTGGGTGGGCATGGCTTGATGGGCATGGCAAGGGAAGGATACTGTAAAATCTCCAGTCAGAGGTGGTGTTTGCCAGTTCTCTGAACTACTCAAAATTTCCACTACTGGTTCTTCAGAACTAGTCAGAACCTGCTGAATACCAACTCTGTTCCACATTAACCTAACCTTTATCATACTGTAAACATCCATGCCATCCAAATCTCAGGTCAACACTTTCTAACTGTAATAATCTCTTGTTTCTCTGCACTATCCATTCTTCCTTCTGGATGAAAAAAGGAGCAGAAAAAGGCAATTTTAAGTCTGGGGTCATTCCAATCATCCTCTTTTTTTTTTGTATTTTTTAACTATTTTGCATTTAACAGATGGTTTTCTCCCCCTTGTCATATAAATTTAGATATGTGTTGTTGCCATTGATGAAGTGGTGTATCTATTCTCAAAATAGGTCTTGCCTAAAATAAAAACATTATTCTTTGGAAGGCCTCAGAAGTTTTCCAAAGGCTTTCTTAAGCACTATGAAAATTGGCCATGTAGCCTTATTCTATGTTCTAGAATATAACCTCTTGTGCTTAAGTGAAAAGCAGTAATCAGTTTTCCCTTAGGTTGATGGCATGCATGTCTGGAGTTGTACAACTAAATCATAACATGATGGTATATCCCTCTATGAAAGAAATGGCTGATTTAAAAATGAGAAAAATGAATATGTAAGCATAAATGTGTGCCACAAAGTTAACGTGTGTGCTGTTGAAAGATAAAACTCATACAAATTCATTATTTTTAAATTTTGATCTGACAAATTTTATCATGGTTCAGTGAAATGAAGTCTGAATTCAGCTTGTCCAGACAAAAGGTGATAAAAGAAACAAAAATATTCTCCATGATAGATTGAATAGACACCTACAGAATGTGTTTTTTTCCAACCAAATCTTGTTTTTTATTAATAATATGTGCTATATCAATGCTTCCACAAAAGAAACATGTAAACAAAATAGTAAATAACATCCTACATCTTGAGCATGGCTACTAATACGGAGCGATAACACTGAGACCAGATTTGAAGAATAGTGAAAATTCAACAAATTCTTTGTTTTGGTGCAGTTTATAAATTTCTATTTCCCTAGCTGAGATATTTGCAATGACATCAAAGAATACTGAAGACAGACTTAAGCCTCCAAATTCTGGCTGTTATACCCAATTGTGAGCACTTGTCAACCTTGAGCTGGTCAGAATTGAACTCCTGGCAGTGAGCAGTGAGTTAGACTGCAATACTGTATTCTAACCACCGCACCACTGCTCAGTACTAAGCAAAGGATCTTAGAAACAGAAGATCAAGCAGAAGTTGCTGTTTTCTCTCATAATATTACTGAAAATAATCAAAGTTTAATATCTAAGCCAACTTCATATTTATATCATATCACAGGTCCCAAATTTAGGAAAGCTTTATCATTAGAATGATCCAAAATTCTCCCACAACTGTCTTGTAAGGGACATAAAGAAAATTCTCATATGAAATACAATATTGTCCCAGTGATACGTTATGGTACGATAGAAACCATAACCTATGTTCTTCTGTATTGCCAGTGGTATGGAGACATCCATCAGCAATTGATTACTTTCTTTTATTTAAGTTTCTGGGTCAAATTACATTTCCCAATATCTGATTCCAAGTACATCAACATGATCTCTGTTTCATAGGACACTAATGAAGTTTCACGGGGCTAATTTATTTGTTGGGAGGTTTGAATATGTACAGTATATGAACACATGGACAAACACCAGCCCCTTCAATATTCAGCAGCTCCTTCCATTGGAACAAGAAATTAACTGAGTGTTATGCAGACTGTATTAAACTAGTATATTACTTTTACAATTAACAATATAATTATGCAGTTCTATAGAGAATCACAATAGGTGGACATGATTTTCAAAGAGTTAAAGTTAGTAACATTAGTAAATTATTAGATGGTAACATTATTAGATTAATTTTAATAGTTTAAAGTACAGTATCTTTCAATGACCCTATCTCCCCCAAAGTTTTCCTTTTCATCCAACATCAGTATCGTAGTAAACATACCCAACAGAAATATTCTGGTATTTATGCCTTCTCCATCCAAATTATATCTGTATCATGAGGGTTTCTTGGTGATCTTTGAGCTTGGTTGCTTTCTTGGACCGATGATGTTACCTAATTTGGGTAATGAAATATCTGCAAAACAAAAACCAACAACAACAAGCCAGAGAGTACCAATGACCTCTCATTTCAACCCTGAGCTACAAATATTCTCCTTTATTGATAGGAAGGGGTCAAGCTATTTTCTAAAGCTCCTGTAGGCCAGACAAGGAACAATGGATGGAAACTGAACAAGTAGAGATTTAACCTGGAAACAAGGAGAAACTTTCTGACAGTGAGAACAATCAACCAATGGAACAGAAGTTGCCCTCGGACGTTGTGGGAGCACCATCACTGGAGACTTTCAAGAAGAGATTGGACTGCCATTTGTCAGAAATGGTGTAGGGTCTCCCACTTGGGTGGGGGGTTGGACTAGATGACCTACAACGTCTCTTCCAACTCTGATTATCTATATCTATATATCTATCCTTTGAGCACCGTATAACAATTGGTGAAGTTGGGCCAACATGGTTTGTTGCTCCATGTATTTGTTTTATATCACATTCTTCAGCTGCAGAATGTGTTCTAGAATATATATCAGCTTTTCTGCCTACTTGTAACAATGTATGGGAAATTACTTCAGGAAATGAGATGCTGCCTAGGAAATTGTCAGACAAGAAGGAGCACAGCCCCCAGCTACATAGTATACAGAGCAAGAGGCTGAAAAAGTGACAAATGGAGAATTCTTTCAGACTTACAAGATTCTGTTAAGATACCTTCAAAATAAAGTGAAATTAATTCATCTGGTCATGGTTTCTGTCTGGTCCACCTATCGTAGTAGGCTGACACTTACAGTGGCGCATCTGGTGGCAAAAGCAAATGACAATTTGTAGGAGTGTCAGCATTTATAGCATCACAGGAGAAGCAGCTGTCAGGAGAAGCAGTTTTGTGAGATATGGGTGATTCACCTAGTGGGATGGTTTCTTTTGAAAATTCTAATTTCTCAGGACATCTGTCGAACTGTTTTGGTGTGAATTTAGTATGTTCTTATCTTTTCCTGGCATATGATAGAACTTTTGCAGTGGCAAAGAGAAGAAGCATGTTAGCAAAATGGCATCAATTCTCAGGGGTAGGTTTTTGTTTTTTTTTAGAAACACACCTAGAAATTATATGCAAAGAAATAATGTCCTTTATGACAGATAAAAGTTTTTCTTCATTTTTTTTCTTTGCGCCAGACTTATTTGCATATTTTATGCAGCGGTATACATTAATATTCAGAATTTATATTGTAGGAAATGTAGAGATCAAACCACTTTGTTATTATATTCAAAGTCATATGCAGAACTGGAAGACTTCTAAGAAAAGAATTATTACATTTGTCTTTAAAAGGAAAAATAAAGTGATGATTTACGAAAGGTTTAGCAGTATTTCACCACTTCAGAAAATATTAAAATTACCAAGCTATTAATTTATGTAAGAGAAAAATAAGGGTGAATTCAAGAAAGCAAATTATCTAGAATAATTTGAACAAGTTTTCAAATAATAATATTAGAGGGGTTCTTATGTGTACATGATGCCACTTCCATTTTTATTTCTGGGGGAAAAATAAGTTTAAAGAAAAACTTTTTAAAAAAGCATTGTAAAACTATTCACTGATGCTAATATACACAATATATTTCTGATCCTGGAAGTGAAAGTTGAACATTTTATTTCGACAACTAGGCATGAAAGCTGGCTGGATGACTTTGGGTAAGCCACTCTGTCTCAGTCCATGACAGGAGGCTAAAACTTAAGAAGAACAGTTTCAGGAATTGGGTATGTCTAGTCTAAAGAAAAGAAGGACTAGGGGGTGACATGATAGCAGTCTTCCAATATCTCAGGGGCTGCCACAAGAAAAAGTCAAGCTGTTTCTCCAAAGCACCTGAAGACAGAACAAGAAACAAAGATTGGAAATTAATCAAGAAAAGAACCAACTTAGAAATAAGAAGAAATATCCTGCCAGTGAGAACAATTAATCAGTGGAATGACTTGCCTACAGATCTTGTTGGTGTTCCACCACTGGAAGTTTTGAAGAAATTGGACTAGATAACCATTTGTGTGAAATGGTATTGGGTCTTCTTCTTGAGAAGGGGGTTGGATTAGAAGACATCCAAGGTCCCATCAAACTCTGTTCTTCTGTCAAGAATCAGGCAACAAGCTGATTGGTCAATTCCTTTTCCTCCAATATATCAACATTCAGTGGACCCTAATCAGGAGTGGTATTCATTTTTTTAACAACCAGTTCTGTGGGCGTGGCTTAGTTGGTGGGCATGGCTTGGTGGTCATGTTATTGGCTGGGTGTGGCCAACTCAACATCACTCACATCAAGGCATGTATCTCCTTGCCTGGCCTCTCGTGACTGTGGGGATGCTGCAACAGTCGTAAGTGTGAAAAATGGTCATCAGTCACTTTTTTCAGTGCCATTGTAACTTTGAATGGTCACTCCACACAAGCAAAGAACCAGCAAAGGAGGGGAAAAAAATCTCCAGAGAAGTTCCTGAGACAGGAAGTCTAGTCCTGCCAAGAATGTAATAAGGGTTAACAGAGAGGCAGTTTCTGTAAGCAACTCCAGAATGTTTCCTTCCTGCCTTCCTTACAGGATTAGGCTGGTAATTTCTTCTAACAACCGGTTCTCCGAACTGCTTAGGAAGTTAACAACTGGTTCTACCAAATAGGTGTGAACTAGGAGAATCCCAGCCCTGACCGTCGCCTAATACTAGACATATCAATTCCTTCTTCCAGGTTAATTTTATGACTCCCCATTTTATTCCAGAATCTTGCTGTTTCCTAATAATTTTCCATTTAATATTAAACTATTATATGTTTCTGACAACAGCCAGGTTTGATAAGATATTTTCATATAGCTGGGCAAACCTGAGTTAAATTGGAGCAACTTAAATCAAATTTTACTTGACAGATGATTCTAACTCAGTCTATTTCTATTCAAAAATAGAAATGGTGCAGTTCCAGTCTCCACTTGTCAATAAGGGATATACTTATGTATGTCTGGTGCTTGCTTTTGTAAAGGAGAGGAAAATATTTGATTTAGGAATCAATAGGCTGGGTAGATTTCATCCTTCCTGACTACCAAGACAACCAAGGAACTATGTATAAACTTTTCCTATAGGAATGGTATGATGCAGTGATGGAAGACAGAGGCAAAAGGAGATTAGATCATTTTATATAACAGATAAGCAAAACAAACACTAAAAATATTCAGACATAGGGACACTTCTTCAAATCCTATAATCTGTGACATGAAAATATTTCATTAACCATTGGTGATAACCTCATTTTTTCCTTTTTCTTCAACTACAAATCTTATTTATTTGTTTAACATATGGAAAAAAATGTCAGAGATATCTACAAATACTAGATCCAACTGTCGTGAGGTGCTGCATTCAAAATCCAAGAAAGAAAAACTTAGACTCTTTAGGTTAGAGAAAAGTTATCTTTTACTGAAAATGAAGTGGTAACAACCAAAGAATTCTGAATCTGAGAAATTAGGCGCGCAAATCACATATACAAAGTGAATCACATATACAAAGTGATGGAAGTGTTCCCACCCCCAATAGTTCAGATGAAACTTCCAATTAGAAATTGTGAATATGATCATGTGGGCATCTTCAGGTGATGATGAGGCCTCTGTCCGTTGACCTTGGCATACTTTGACAACAGGTTGCAGTTTTGCAGAGAAAAGAAAGCTAAGTGAGAAATAGAAACCTAACTCTGATATATGTTCTCCCCCCCTCATTTACACAACAGAAAAATGTAACACCTCCAGCACACTTCCCAGACTCATCACCTCCTCCCCCCCCCCCATTTCTTATGACAGCCAAAAGATGCAAAGCAATAGTAGAAGATCTTGAAGGCTGACAGTCCTGGCAGTCCTGGCAGCCTAAATGGCTGGTTCATTCTGTTCAGTGCTTCTGTGTGCCTTTCCTTGGTGCCCCACAGGGCTTACAAACTAGCTTACATCAGCCAGCTAGTGGTGCTTGCATTACTGGTTGTTCCAGGCTCCTCTACTGGTCTCATGTTGTGTTGTTTTGCATCCAGCCAGGTCAAGCACCCAGTGCCAAGCACCCAGCTTCTATTCTCAATATACACAAATGCAGCTAGGTACTGCATCCTGCCACGCAAATGATGCACAACATATCTATATCTACACAGCTATGCTATTATTGATAGATTCAGGGACCAAATTCTCCTTGGCTTCTATTAGTCACCTACATTTGCTCCAAGAAAGAGAGAGAGAGAGAAAGAGAGAGAGAGAGAGAGAGAGAGAGGGAGAGGGAGAGAGGGAGGGAGGGAGGGAGGAAGAGAGAGAGAGAGAGAGAGAGAGAAAGAGAGAGAGAGAGAGAGAGAGAGAGAGAGAGGGAGGGAGAGAGGGAGATCTAATTATTTTCAAGACTTCCTTCCCTCCTTGAGAAGAGGTTCGTGATTCTTGTTTTCACTAGTAGATAATTCACTTTTTACTTTCCTCAAGGTACTTTGTGTTGAAGGTAGCAGATTTACTGGCCTTGATGCTAAAACATAATCCCTATGAGACAAAAGTGAAGTCTAATGTGTAGCCTCCAGTGAGAGCTCGGCCTTAATAATATGGGCAAGATTCTTGATGACCATGATGGCCATGAATCCCTGAAGTGTCTCTGATTCTGTATCCATGGAAGCCCCAAACTATAAACCTGGAGAATTTCTATGTCAGGACAACTACAGGATTGAGTAGCATAGGGAAGGAAGTATTTTTTAAATATATTTTTATTATAAATTTGTTCTTCTAAAAAGGGAGGAGAGAAAAATCAGATCCCTTGCATTTCACTGGAATTTATTTTCAATATATATTATTTTCAATATAACCTTGACAAGATTACTTGGCATTTTTAATCTTAATCCCAAAATATGATTGCCTATGAACTTGGAAGCTAAGACTGGGAGTGAGGGTGGAACAATACGGCTGCTGTATATCATGATTCTAGTGTTAATCATGATGAAAGTAGGGTTATTCCCAAATTTATTCAGAGTGCATAATCTACTTTCTTTGTGCCAAACAAATCCTCCAAGACTTTGCTGCATTTGTGAGCACTTCAGTTGGTTGATGATAACATTTTATACCGAATGGCTTCTGAGATGAAATTTTGTAGAGAAGATTTCCACTTGATACTTCCTAAACTTTCTGAAATGCTGCCCTCGCTGTTGGGTTTTGTTGCATTTGGGTGATTTATTGGCACTCAGATATTGCCATCACATGTAACGCATGGATCGTACTATTTCCTAAAATAAATGCTTCAAAACAAAAAAAGAGAGAAAATTTAAGACCTGCAAATTTGCTCATACTTTGCATGTGGCCTTGATGTGATGCAATGAAGGATCTTTACCTTGAGTTATGTGTCTGTTATTAACCTGCCACACATTGTCAGCTTCCTCTGTTTCTTTGAAGTGTGGTGTTGATTTATTCCAGGGTAAAAGTAAATGTCAGCATCATCTTTCTGACAACTGTCCTTTTTACATATGCCAATTTCACCCTTTCATCAGCTTTCAATATGTCTGTAAATACTCTTCAATTTTTCTTTGTGAAAAACAATTTCCATAGAAACTAAAGCATCTAGAAGAGAAGTACATTTAAAATTGCCTTGATTTTGACTTCAAGAACTGAATCAGTCTTTCAAAAAGTAAGTTAGCAACAAACTATTAAAGATATATTCCCCCCCCCCCAATGGAAATGCTCTCATCTTGATCTTTTTTCCTCCACAGTGATGTTATTATTTTTATCTCAGCTAGTTTCCTCCATGACAATAGCACAAATCAATTAAATCCCCCCACAGGTAAATTAAGAGAGGAGAATCACACTCTGTTTGATGACTATATCCTCTTGACTGATTTAATTTCCTTGACCTTCTGTCTATCATAGGTTGGGAATGAAAGCTTAAAGCAGAATGGTTGCGGTCTGTATGTAGTTGCTTCTGTGGGGTTCTAAATCACATGAGACTTTAGAATTGTATGCAAGATTCCCTGTTTTCAGTTAACCATATGAACTCATGAATTGTTGTGAATGGGCCCAGCACAATAGCAGATATAATTCAATTTTTCTGTCACATGATTGTAATTGTATCTGACAACGATAAAGTATTTAAAGAATTGAGCTAAGACTGGCGAAGGACAAATTCTATGCATCTATCCATTTATCATAATCCATTTTACAAACCCTTGAATTTGAGGGTCATATTTGCTTCCTGTCTTTTCTCCAGCCTACTTTGTCTAAACTCTAAAGGAGCATAAATAGAAGTAGAAAAACTGGAAGTTTTCATAAGTTATGTAGCAAGTTGACATCTTATTATCAGAATGATACATTCTGAGTGGATCAGAAAGAATAGCTTCAACAACTAATATCTACAGCTTTGCTACTTTAATCGAGGTAGTTTTATACTGCCTTCTGAAAGTTAGTTTTTCTCTTTCTTCATCCCACTTGATTTTACTATTAGGCAAACTGTTTCATAGACTATTTATTCAGAATAAATTTTATATGTATAAGTTTTAGTAAGTAGAGCTGAAGCAAACAGATGTGAAAACCCAACATGCACATTTTATTGTCAATCTCCAGTGGGGCTGACATTTTAAATGGAGACCAAATTCTCATTAACTTTAGGAAGCTATTGACTTTCAGCATACATAGGCACTCACTGTTTATTGATAAATGGTATTAAAAAGGAAAGGTAATTAACAAAGAACTGATTTGCTATTACTTGATGTTGAACATTCAGTCAATGCCTTCTGAAGAGAACTTGAGCTTCTGAACTCAATCTTGGTTGCCAAACATCTTTGCTCAACAGCCAAGGGGCCAGTATTTCTATCATTGATTTCTTGGGGACAGACAAAAGTATGACTAATAAAGTTGAAGTAAATTGATTCAGCAATGTCTGTAGAGGTGAGAGAGTCAAAGTCTGTGAGCAGACACACAAAAGTCATGATATTGTGTTTACCATCTATGACTGTGATGTTACTTTGATTGTTAGAAAGAGAGAAAAATCTCAAAGCAAAAAACTTGGAGAAGCCATTTGAAATTAAGGTTCAATTGAAAAGATTCAATTTCCAGAAAATCAATTATACAAATACTAGGAAGCTATGAGGGTTCAGTGATTAGAATGCAGCATTGCAGGCTAACTCTGCCCAGAGACATGAGTTTGATTTTGACCAGCTCAAGGTTGACTCAGCCTGCCATCCTTTCAGGTATAACAATCAGATTCTGTTCAACAGATTCACAGGAATGAGAACAGGAGAGGAACTGAGCCTTACAAATTTGGTGAGCCACAACCTTTACCAAGCAAAAATAGAGTGGAAGCTTACACAGATATTCAATCAGAGGTGAACATTCCAAGAGTTGGCCATGATATATGTCTGCCCCAAAATCTGATCTTTTCAAACCCCACTGAGTTCATGAATCTAAGTTCAATTATAGACTGTGAAAAACAAAAGCAGTGTTGCATGTGAAGGGAAGATCTGCTAAAAAGCTGGAATGGAGTGAGCTTGATTTTTTTAAAAAAGCTGGACTTGATTTCTCATAGCAAAGTTTGGGTGTTAGTTAGAAATTCATAAAGTAACTTGGGTTTTCAGTAACTCATTAAACTGCATGAGTCTCTGCGGTTTCAATGGAATACAAATGTTGAATTAAATAGCCAAGCAATCCATTGAGTCCTTATGTAATGAAGGGGCTGATTATTGGTTAGGTAAAGATGGCCTTAAAAGTGTGGGAAGCAAAAGTTTAAACATTCATTCCCATCAACACTTCATTATTCCTCCAATGTTCCTCCATTATTAATCTTATTTTTAAACTGAATTTTAAATATATTCGGTTAGGCTCAGCAAATCACATATCCTTTGGTCAACTTCTGAGCTCCAATAGTTTTGCACAGACAGTTTATGAAGTGAATAACATTCTAATGTCCACTGTAGTAACCCTTGGTTTAAAAGGCTTCAGTCTTGTGGAGTTCAAATATAACAAACAGATTGTCTGCCACACTGAAAGGTTTGTCCATTAAATTGATGTTTAGTAAACATTACTCTATGTATATCAATTATTGTGGTGGAATGTAGTCTGGAGTTCCAGGATGGAGTTTGTGTGGGAGGAAAAGACTTAAACAGCTCCTACCTAGGAGTTCTCAGAGTATATATATATTTAATGGTACATATAGTTTACTTTAATTTGGCAAGATTTCTGTTTTTAGTGGAGGTACAATAAGGAAACTGCTTAGAAGGAATTCCAAGTATCTTTCATGGTTTTTAGAGGGTGATAATTATGTAATGATGCAAATGTCATATATTTAGATTGAATGGACATTCAGATTTAATAAACACTGTTTCCTACATTGAATTTTATGATTTTACTTTAATTAAACACATTTTTTAACTTTTTTGATCAGTACCTAAAGCATAATACCTTCCAGATTTGATGGGAGATATTTTCAAGTAATCCATTGCAGATGGAATTTTTATAGCATATGTACAACCCCTCATTTCATTTGTATCTACAGCACCACATTTCATTGCTACAATTGCAGCAAAAGAGACAATTTTGGTAGTGTTTTGCTTATTCAATACATAATATTGAGAATCAGAGAAGAAGGTCTATTGGAAGAAAACTAGTCCCTTTTCCAAACTTTGTCCTTGCATCAACTACAATCTATTACAACATTATAGCAATAGCACTTAGACTTATCTACCACTTCACAGTGCTTTACCATCCTCTCTAAGCAGTTTACAATGTCAGCATACTGCCCCCAACAATCTGTGTCCTCATTTTACCAACCTTGGAAGGACGGAAGGCTGAATCAACCTTGAGCCTGGTGAGATTCGAACTGCCAAATTGCAGCCAGCCATCAGGCAGCTGAAGTAGCCTGCAGTACTGCATTCTAGCCACTGTGCCACCACGTTCTTATTGTAGTGATGAAGTTTGGCCATTTCATCATAAAATTAGGTAGTATGATTTTGGACAATAAGAAGTTTTATGATTGTGGAAATAAGAGTCAAATTTGTATTCTAGAGGTCTCCTCTCATTGTCTCCTTATGTTGTGGTTCGCCGGGAGCAGGTGCGGACAATTGAGGTCTCTTACAGGGAAGACTTGAACAAGGGGCCTACATGTGATGCAGGGATGGGGCCAGGACTATCGGACAGTGGGGTGCTGCCTTTGGAGGTTGTGGAGTCTGGCAGCAGTGACAAAGAGGAGCCTGGGGAGCCTGTGCTCAGTGTGCATGCACACAGGGCTGCTCAAAGGAAAGAGCAGCTGAAGCAGCATAGGTGACTCTGGAGTAAAGCTGGAAGGTGATGGCCCTTCCCATAAAGGATAAAAGCCAGCCTTCAGGGTTGGCTTCTTTGCAGGAAGCAAATAAGTTCTTTCTACTCAGAATCCTTGTTGAAGCCCTGATTACTCCGGTTTGGTTTTTGAAACTTCTGCCTTTGGATATTTATCTACAATTAGTCTTTTGTTCTTGGAAGCCTTTTGCAAACTTGAAAGAGCTTGCTTTTATCTGGGACAATTAGTTTGAATGACTCTTGGCTGTGAATTCACAGAATTCACAGCGCCGCATTAAAAAGGGTTGCTTTTATACATACTTTGTGTTTGTGATTTGAACAAGGCTTGAATCAGAAGACCTGAATAATAAAATAATTATAAAATATCTGGAGTATCAGAACTGGTGGCACTACAAAACAGACAAAGTAATAGAAAAAGAAGAAGCTTCTAAAGTCATTTGACACTTTAGAATTCAAACATACAAACATTTGCCACATGGCACCCCAGACTTAACGTTTTTTAATAAGAATGGGGAAAAGAAACCTGTGACTAATAGATGTAGCAACACCTGGAAACAGCAGAACCAAAGAAAATGGCCTGGAGGAAATAACAAAACACAATGACTTTCAAATAGAATGAATACCAATAGTAATAGATTCTTTGGGTGCAATTCCAAAACATCTGGAGTACCATTTGAACACCTCTGCCATGGACAAAATCACCATCAGTCAATTTGCAAAAGGCAGCATTACTTGGAATAGCTTAGATCCTATGATAATATTTTTAACATCATGAAACAATAACTTCCCTGGAAAGAACTTGATAGATGGATTAAATGCCAAATTCACTTTAAATATCTGACTGTGTAACCAACTAAAATAATAATGTAATGATATCTTTAATACCATCAAACAACCATGTCTGCCAATTTCAGGACTTTGAAAATACTTGATAGGTGGATGAATTGCCACTCTATATTAAATCCACTCTAAACATCACCCAGTCCATCATTGCTTAAGAAAGCTTTCCCGAGGCTGTCAGAAGTTTGGGAAAATAAATTGCAGACCCCTTTTTTCTCAAAGGCAGTTCTCACTTGCATTAAGAAAATGAAAGAAGCAGTTGATAAAAGGTCTATGTTCCCAGTAGTAGGTACTTGCTACCATGTGTATTTAAACCGAGTTAATAATAGATAGGTGAAATTGTCTGCAATCCAATTCAAATCTTCACTTTGATACAGGTCTCGTTTGATCTAATTTGATAAACTGAATTGATTTGGAAAGTCAAATGCATTCTCTTCAATTCTCCAATCTGTCAACTTGGTTCAGAGGCACCCAATGTATTGATTAGATTTGACTTTCCAATTCTACTCTGTGATTTCATTGGCTTCGTATCAAACCTCCAGATTAAAGATGCACACAACCCTAATTGATGGTACCATTTATCCATGTGCTTTTAAATATCAGGGAGAATAGACAGATTAAAAATACAAGTAGTAAGACAGGTGGATAAAATGCTAGAAATTGTAACCAATCCATTGACAAATGAGATGTTAACGTTTATGAAATGAAAGCAAGAATATATCTCATCTGCAACTATGCAAAATGATTTAATGTTATATTTAAAAGTGATAGTAGAGTATTGCAAAAGGCTTTTAGTTAAATAATCTCAGCCAGAAAGATACACCACCACCCCATACCGTCATAATATCATATTCACCTTCCTGGAAAGAAAAGAAAAAAAAAGAATATTCAGTAACTTTCTAAGTGACATAAGAAGTTTCAGAATGTTTGTTTGGAATAGAGGCTCAGGATGGAGAAAACATTACTTTCCCTATTCAGACTAAATAAGATCCATCTTTCTTTCCAGGCAATGATCAGGGAAATGTAATGATTCTGGAATGCCAAACATTGCCTCATTTTTCCTCTTTGATATGGCCCAGTTATGACTTTTTAGAGGGTGGGGGTTTGCAGAAAAAAGGCAGACCTGATTTTTCTTGTAGAGTAAAATGTGTGAAGCAATGGAATGGATAGAAAGATTATGTGAAATAGAAGAGAATATGCTCACTTTCATGAATGTTCTATCACTTGTAGGAAGAGAAGGTTATCAAGACGCTTCACTGGGAAGTATAATATTGGTTTGTTTCTGGGAAATAAAATTCCTTAAAGTAATCATGCACCATATCAATACAACTGTATGCTAAAGAACTGTACTTTGTGAAAGAATTTTATTCCCCTACTTCAAAGGGAATTTAAGCCCATGTCACACTGCCCAATGGATGAAAAAAGGACACAGCGGACGAGCAAAATGTTCCATCCATTGTTATCTGCTCTCAAAAGGGGCAAAAATTTGCATAACCGGAGCGGATAACACGGACGCGGGGAGGACGCAGGGCGGATGCAAAGAGGATGCGGAACGGAAGCCTAGCAGATGGAAGCAGATGAGAGCGGATGGCACATCCACAGGGATTCTGGGGGGCCACAGCGAAGGAGACGCAGAACGGATACAGCGGATGCAGAATGGACGCCGAATGGATGAAGCGGATGCACAGCGGATGCACAGTGGAAGCCTAGCGGATGGCTGACATTAATTGCGCATGCGGGGAGAATGCATTGCGTCAGCCCCGCGGATATAACGGAAGCAGCTCAGAAGCAGGTCGCCATTCAGAGGAAAGACCTGCTGCCGGACGGATTGGCTGCCTTGCCTGCCCTGCCTGCATGTCTGCCTGCCAGCCTTGCTGCCAGCCTTTCTACCAGCCTTGCTGCCAGCCTCCCAGCCAGCCTCCCAGCCAGCCTTGGTGCCTGCCTCCCTGCCAGCCTTGGTTCTTGCCAGCCTCCCTGCCAGCCAGCAACCCCACAACCATGTGGAAGCACAGCAAGCCTCAGCCATCTGCTGCCAGCACTTGCAAGAGGGACAGGGCTACCATCCGGCCCCCTGGCCCTCACTCTGGTTCTGCTGGGGCTTCTGCAGCACGGGCTCACTCTTCTGGGGCTGGGGCTTCCGTTGTTTCTGCTTCTGGAGGAGCTGATGACAAACACTTCAGCACCAGCCACCTCCACAGCACCTGCACCCTTCACCCCTGAGACTGAGCAACCAAGAGGAGTGCCAGAGACTCATTTTTGTTTTATAGCTTGTTGTTAATAAAGTCTATTTATGATTCACACACTTGCTTCATTTCTTTTTTTTAATAAAGTCTTGGTGGAAACTTTTAGAAATGGTTTAAGCCTTTGCATGCTTGTGGGATGGGTAAGGATAGCTTTGGGATGGGTTAGGATACCTGTGATATGGGTAATAGCTGTGGGATGGGTCAGGATAGCAGTGGGATAGATAAACCTCCAGTGCAAGCATAGTGGGACTGTATGGTCCACCCTCCCAGGTGCCACACCTATGGCCCTTTATTATCAAAAATAATGTAATAATTATCCATACATGTCAACATAAACACAACTCTTTATTAAACGCCCTGTTCATTGTAGGCCAACCAAACATACATGGCCCAATCTCATCCGTGTGATGAGACAGGCTGAAGGAAGCATCCATTAAGCATCTACCATCCTGTCTTGCCACTCCACTGCTCCAGCTGGGGAGTTGCACCAGTGTTTCAGGAGGTTGCGCTGCTTCTTCGCTTCATGTGAGGCTCTGTTGGGGCCTTGCACATCCTCAGTGTTGATCAGGTTTCGCCCTTGCCTCCATTTTCCAGGCTCCATGTCCCCATTGCCTTGCTGGAGGTCCACAAGCCTGTTCTGCGACACTGCGTAGCGGGTGCATATGAGATTGTGCAGGATGCAGCAAGCTTCCATGATCCTCCTCACGGTCTCTGGGCAATGCTGCATGGTGGTGAGAAGTACCTGGAACCTGTTGGTCAGGATGCCAAAGGTGTTCTCCACCACCTGCCTTGCCCTGAACAGCCTGTAGTTGAAGATCCTCTCTTCGCGGGTGAGGAGTCTGGAAGTGTAGGGCTTCATGAGGTAGGTTGTGAGGGAGAAGGCGTCATCCCCCACAATGAAGTAGGGCACATCTTGTGTGTCGTTGGGCAGGGGTTCTGGATCTGGGAAGCCCACGATGAGGTTGCCTTCCAGCTCCTCCTTGAGGTGACTGGCATTGTATACCTGGGCATCTGAAGATGAGCCGTTGCCTGAAGCATCGATGTACATGAACTTGTAGTCAGCATCGACCATGGCGAAGCGGATGATGCTGAAGAAGCCCCTGGAATTGAAATAAGTGGACCCCGACTTGGCTGGAGCTTTGCAGGCCCTGTGCTTGCCATCTATGGCTCCAATGGTGTGGGGGAAGTTCCACTTCTGATACCACTGCTCTGCAACTTTCTTCCATCCTTCTTCAGTGGAGGGGTACTGAAGGAGCTCCTCCTTGTATTCTTCGATGATGGCCTGCACCACTTCTCTGACCACAATGCTGATGGTGTTGGATGGCACCCTCCAGCCGTACTGCATGCTCCTGTAGGATGTCCCTGAGGCCAGGTGGTGCAGAGTGAGTGCCACCTTGAGCCCAGGTTCCAGGCTTGGCCGGAAGCTGGTGTTTGTCTTGGTCAACCTGGGTGTCAGCCGCTGCACAACTTCGTCAAACATGGCTGGAGGCATCCTCATGAAGTTCTGGAATGCCCGAGTGTCTTTGTTTCTGAGCTCCACCATCAGCTTGTTGTACAGTCCGTCCTCTGCTCTTCTGGCGAACCATCTTTGGATCCAGACTCTTTTTGGGTGGCTCCTTTTCTTCTCGCAGTAGAGTTCACAGAGCCTGCAGATGGCTTCTACTGTTGCAGAAGGATGGTGGCTGCCGAAAGGACTTTGTTACAATCCACGTTGGACATGACTGGATGCTGTGGAAGAGGAAGAGCCAGATGAAGGCTGCAGAGTTCTGCACCGCTGGGCTGCTGTTCTGAAAGTGAGATGCAGGCGAGTTGCTCCCCCTTTTTATAGGCAGTATAGGTTTTCCACTAGGCATCCTCTAGGCATCCTCTTGGCATCTTCTAGACATCCTTAATATCCAAGATAGGTCCCCTCTGCGAATGTTTTTTCCATTTTAAACACTTTGTTTCTGTTCTGCATCCGCTAGGCATCCATTCTGCATCCATTCTGCATCCGTTCTGCTTCCTCCCTGTGTCTGGGCGGATGCGAGTTCCGCGGATGCGTAGTGGACGCCTAGCAGATATAGCAGATGCGTAACGGACATGTAACAGATGCCTAGCGGATGCGTAGCAGATGCAGAACAGACGAACTGGATACATTTTCCACGTAAAAGTTTTGGGCAGCCCAAAACTTTTGGAGCGGATGAAACGTCCATAAACGGATGCTGGATGGATAGAGAGGAAGCCAAACGGAGGCAGTAAGTACATCGCATTTTCGAACGGATGGCAAGGTTTTTTGTCCGTTTTACATCCTCTTTGCATCCGTTGGTTCAGTGTGACATGGGCTTTACATTGTATTCTGAGGTTCAGAATATTTTGAAAAAATTATATTAGAAAAACCCAGTATGGCAGAAATGTTTAGGAGGCATTGAATTTGCATGGAGTTGTTCCTTAATCTGTTGTTTCTGCCAGTTCCATCAGATTAGGCAGGATGGTGTGTTTTGGATCCCCTGAATGAAATGTAGCATGTATGGAAGATAAATCTGATGGAAATATGAAAGAATTGTTTCCTAGGAAAAATTGGACATTTCTTTTTAACTTCAGAATGAGATAACAATTGGAAGTAGCTCAGGAAAGCACCTTCCCAACTGAATGAACTAGATGGAGCATAATAAGGCTTTAAGACTGTGTAATAGCCAAAGGTCAATAACAGTAGCTTTAGCTCCCATACAATTTGCCTGTCCCTGACAGGACTGTCAAAACAATAATCTCACTGCAGCAAGGAGATATAGGTCCTTTGTTGTGAAACAGCCTTCCTTTGGAGGTATAGATGGCCCTGTCTCTGTTGGCCTTCTGAAAGGCTATAAAAAGCTGCCTTTTTCTTCAGGCATTACAAACAATTTAGCAGTGCCCTCTGTGCTCTGGATTTTGGGCTCTTTGTGCAATACCTCAGCTCTTCTAAATTGCATGCCTTTTGTCTGTTGCTTAATAGCATTTTTGTTGTTCCAAGCTGATATTACTTTGTTATTCATTTAGAATTATTTACTTTAAATAGGCAGCCATGTAAGCTTTTAAAATAAATAATCCTTCATATATTACTATTAGGTAATTACCACGCTTTCCCCAAAATACAACCTAACATAAAAATAAGCCCTGGCCTGATTTTTTGGAGTAGGACTAATATATGCCTAACCCAAAAATAAACCCTGTGGGTGGGTGAAGTGGGTGGGTGTGGCCAGCACAGGAGGCAGCCCTTCTCTTCCTCAGTCACCTCATGGCTGCCCCAGCCCTTAACTGCGCCTCACAGATCAGCTGAGCCAGCAAGGGCTGGGAATTCTATCTCTTTGGGTGCCTGGAGATGTTTCCAGCACACTCTTGCCAACCCTACCCCTACCCATGGCACCAGGAAACCTTGCAGCCAAGGACCCCTTGTGGCTATGGAACAGGCGGCAACCACGGTTTGTGTTCCAGTTGGTCTAGAGCTCGGGTGTTGCTCAGGCTGCTGCTACAGTGAGGCAAAAAGCCATGCAGCCTGTCGGAATCGGCTTCCCCCCCACTTCTACCCTGTTGCTGCTGCTTGAGAAAAGGATGGAAAGGCAGGCAAGATTGTGGGAAGCATGTGCTTATGGTACAAGCAATTCCCTTTCAAGCAATCAAATGTGCATGTGTGTATGAGTGAGAGAATGAGAAGGTGTGAGAGAAAGAAACGGTGGAAGGGAGTAACAAGAATTGCAGGCAATGCTGTTTGAAAGAGTTTGCACTCCTCTCTCTCTCTCTCTCTCTCTCTCTCTCTCTCTCTCTCTCTCTCTC
>BLBF01000073.1:23082264-23096001 GCA_015471245.1 Laticauda colubrina
CAACTTGAGAAATAGGCCGTATGGCTTTCTGTTTCATCATAGTAGCAGCTTGAGCAACACCCGAGCCCCAGGCCTGGCGGAACACAAACCATGGTCACCGCCTGCTCCATAGCCACAAGGTGAGCTGCAAAAAAAGAGAGGTCTTTGGCTACAAGCTTGCCTAGTACTGTGGGCAGGGCTAGGGCTGGCAAGAGTGTGCCGGAAACATCTTCGGGTGCCCAAAGAGACATAACTCTCAGACCTTGGTGGCTTAGTTGATTTGCAGGGTGCAGTTCAGGGATGGAGCAGCCATGAGGTGACCATGCTCTCCACCTCCTAAACCTCAAAAAAATTAAGACCTCTGAAAATAAGCTTTACCCATTTTTTCTGGGGCTCAAAAGAAAATAAGACCCGGTTTTATTTTTGTGGAAACATGGTGTTGAAGGATATAATATCTCCAAATATATCACCACAATGTACTTTCAAGCCAAAGCAAATAAACCTGACTTTCTATGCCTACCTTGGCTTGATGTCAATTTCCTTGGTTTAATGTATATTTTCTGTTTTATTAAAGTTACACTTATCCCCAAAGTGAAGTGTTGAACAAAACTTCTAAAGTTCTAGAAATAAAATCTGTACAATAGTTCTTTTCCCCCCTTTCCTAATCTGTAATTTCATTTTTTTAAACTTTTCACTCTGAAACCTTCATTTCTAAGTCCCTCAACTATAAAATTGCATTACACCAACATAAAGAAATAGACTTTCCATACAATAGAAAATGAATTAGTTTTATGCTTCCAGCAAGAAGTAACAAAAGTTACAATAACTTCATGAATATTGAACATTTATCCAGAGGGCATGACTTCAAGTCAATTTGGAGAAGTTAAGAAATTTGTCATTAAAAAGGTACATTCTCCCTCAACCAATTTTTTTTTTTTTTGAAATTCTAAGAGTGCTTTTAAAGAAATTTCAGCAAATTGGCTGCAGTTTTCTCTCTTTGAATTGTCTTCCACAATACTTTTCTTTCACATGAAATTATCAAGCCAATGTCACTGAAAGTAGGTCTTCTACTTTCAGATTTTTGCACTTCCCCTGACATTTTTTGCCTTTCAGTAGTTTCTACACTGATGTTACATAAAATAATGGAAGTAAAACCAGCCGAGTTCAGCATCTTATACCTATCAAAGCCATAGAGACTATGTGTAATTTTAGTTTGGACATACTTGCATAAAGGGTGGGTGAGGGAGCCTTATTCTACCAAAGGATCACAGTCTAGTTTAAAATAAAAATACCAAATGGAGTTTGCAAAAATCCAGACAAACAGAGGATGGCAACAGCAATGGAAAAAATCATTTGGTGGTAGTTTGTACTTTGGTGGTAGGATGGAAGGCTGAGTCAACCTTGAGCTGGTCAGGATGGAACTGCTGGCAATTGGCAGAGTTAGTTTGCAATACTGCATTATAACCATTATGCCATAATGGCTCTTAATTAAGTCTGGCATGTGGTGGATGTTTGTTTGAATTCCAATTCAAACTCCAATTGCCAAGGAATATCACACATGTGAAAGAGGTGGAAAGAGTATAATTATTAATATTGTTTATGGTATGTTTCCAGGCTAATCATGTTATTTTTGCTGATGTCTCTAATTAATTATAGCTAGCGGTGTTTGAAAAATTAAATTGAGGCTGGTGCTCTGATTGCATTCCTTCCCTCTAAATATTCAAAGAAAGAACCTACCTATGTCTTCTTTGCTGCGTAGGTCATTTGAAGAAGCTTTTGGCTGTGAACTGAGAAACTTTAGTAGGAGCTGAATTTAGCTGAATCAAGGTAAAGTTTGAAAAGCAACATCTACATTATGTCATTTGTTGGTTATCTCTAGTTGTTATAGGTAATGTTTCCATGTTGATAAAGGACTGCCAGCAGATCCAGAAGAAGGGAGAAAAAGAGAAGTTTCTCTCAGGCTTTGCACATTCATATTTTGTGTTGTGACTGACATGAACATGTTTAATGGATGTCCATATCGAGTAATATGTATTCATCAGTATGACATTTATTGCAACACCTCTGCTATTGGTTTGTTTACTATTGTGACTAACAACAGACTGAAGTGTGCTCCTAACTTGGCTATTTTATTCAGTGGACTGAGATGTTTTCATAGCTAATGCAACAATTTGTCAGGCCAAAAAGAAACTCTCACCCTCCATTGAAAGCAAAAACTAATGGAAGGGAAGGAAATGAAAGCAAAACCTTTCTTCACAGGTTACAAGAAAGCTGCCAAGCCAGAATATTTAAAAAAGAAAGAAAATCAATGACACCAAAATCAGAAATTTACAAAGTAGAAGAATGTGAAAGTAGCACAAGAATGAAGACAGAGGGGGCATGGAGAGACAGAAAGATAAATTGTCTTTGTGTCTATATGAAGATTGCAAGTTTAAATGAAAACTGTCCAATTTTGGAAGCACTGAAGGACCTTTAAAAAACAATAGCACATGAGTTAAGGGAACAAAAAAAATTAGCAATATGGGAAATAATTTACACTACCATTGGATTTAGGAATGAGAGCTATAATTTGTGCTAGTTATTCTCCAGGTATATTCACAGATTTGCTTTTGGAACTAGTACCTTCGGAGAAAACTCCTCATTTATCTAGGAAGCCCTGGTGTGACTGAGGGACTCTAAAGTTACCAAGAAGCTTTGTAGGATACCCAGTCATTTGCATACCCAAATATGCAACTGATTGGAGCAAACATTTTGCTTGCAAAGTACACATCTTTTGGAATTGTAACTGTGAAGCACATAGACATGTATGTCAGAAAAATATAATTCTAATCTAGAATACCTGAAAACTGAATGCCTGGAAAACATTTAAGCCCATGTCACACTGAACCAACGGATGGATGCAAAGAGGTTGTAAAACGGACAAAAAAGCTTGCCATCCGTTGGAAAACGCGATGTACTCACTGCCTCCGTTTTGCTTCCTCTCTATCCGTCCAGCATCCGTTTATTGACGTTTCATCCGCTCCGAAAGTTTTGAGCTGCCCAAAACTTTTGCGTGGAAAATGTATCCAGTTCGTCCATTCTGCATCTGCTAGGCATCCCTTCTGCATCCGTTCTGCATCCGCAATATCCGCTAGGCAACCATTCCACATCCACGAAACTCACATCCGCTCAGACGCAGGGAGGAAGAGGAACGGACGCAGAACGGATGCAGAACGGATGCAGAATGGATGCAGCATGGAAACAAAGCGTTTAAAACAGAAAAAAACGTATGCCTAGAGGATGCAAAGGGACACCTATACTGCCTATAAAAAGGGGGAGCAACTCACCTGCTTCTCACTTTCAGAACAGCAGCCAAGCTGTGCAGACCTCTGCAGCCTTCATCTGACTCTTCCTCTTCCACAGCATCCAGTCATGTCCACCGTGGATTGTGACAAAGTCCTTTCGGCAGCCACCATCCTTCTGCAACAGTGCGAAAACATCTACAGGCTCTGTGAATTCTACTACGGGAAGAAAAGGAGGCACCCAAAAAAAGTCTGGGTCCAAAGATGGTTCGCCAGAAGAGCAGAGGACGGACTGTACAACAAGCTGATGGTGGAGCTCATGAGCGAAGACACTCGGGCGTTCCAGAACTTAATGAAGATGCCTCCAGCCATGTTTGACGAACTTGTGCAGCGGCTGACACCCAGGTTGACCAAGACAAACACCAACTTCCAGCCCAGCCTGGAACCTGGGCTCAAGGTGGCACTCACTCTGCCCACCTGGCCTCAGGGACCACCTACAGGAGCATGCAGTACAGCTGGAGGGTGCCACCCAACACCATCAGCATTGTGGTCAGAGAAGTGGTGCAGGCCATCATCAAAGAATACAAGGAGGAGCTCCTCCAGTACCCCTCCACTGAAGAAGGATGGAAGAAAGTTGCAGAGCAGTGGAATCAGAAGTGGAACTTCCCCCACACCATTGGAGCCATAGATGGCAAGCACATGGCCTGCAAAGCTCCAGCCAAGTCGGGGTCCACTTATCACAACTACAAGGGCTTCTTCAGCATCATCCTCTTCACCATGGTCTGTGCTGATTACAAGTCCATGTACATCGATGCTTCAGGCAACGGCTCATCTTCAGATGCCCAGGCATACAATGCCAGTCACCTCAAGGAGGGGCTGGAAGGCAATCTCATGGTGGTTTTCCCAGATCCAGACCCGCTGCCCAACGACAAGCAAGATGTGCCCTACTTCATCGTGGGGGGTGACGCCTTCTCCCTCACAACCTACCTCATGAAGCCCTACACTTCCAAATACCTCACCCGTGAAGAGAGGATCTTCAACTACAGGCTGTTCAGGGCAAGACAGGTGGTGGAGAACGCCTTTGGCATCCTGGCCAACAGGTTCTAGGTACTTCTCACCACCATGCAGCACAGCCCAGAGACCATGAGGAGAATTGTGGAAGCTTGCTGCATCCTGCACAATCTCATGCGCACCCGCTATCCAGTCTTGCAAAACAGGCTTGTGGACCATCAACAAGGCAATGGGGACATGGAGCCTGGGGAATGGAGGCAAGGGCAAAAGCTGATCGACACTGAGGATGTGCAAGACCCCAACAGAGCCTCACGTGAGGCGAAGAAGCAGCACAACCTCCTGAAACACTGGTGCAACTCCCCAGCTGGAGCAGTGGAGTGGCAAGACAGGATGGTAGATGCTTAATGGATGCTTCCTTCAGCCTATCTCATCACATGGATGAGATTGGGCCATGTATGTTTGGTTGGCCTACAATGAACAGGGCGTGTAATAAAGAGTTGCATTTATGTTGACATGTGTGGATGATTGTTTATATCATTATTGATAATAAAGGGCCATAGGTGTGGCACCTGGTAGGGTGGACCATACAGTCCCACTATGCTTGCACTGGAGGTTTATCTATCCCACTGCTATCCTAACTCATCCCACAGCTATTACCCATATCACAGGTATCCTAACCCATCCCAAAGCTATCCTTACCCATCCCACAAGCAAGCAAAGGCTTAAACCATTTCTAAAAGTTTTCACCAAGACTTTATTAAAAAAAAGAAATGAAACAAGTGTGTGAATCATAAATAGACTTTATTAACAACAAGCTGTAAGATAAAAATGAGTCTCTGGCACTCCTCTTGGTCGCTCAGTCTCAGGGGTGAAGGGTGCAGGTGCTGTGCAGGTGGCTGGTGCTGGAGTGCTTGTCATCAGCTCCTCCAGAAGCAGAAGCAGCAGAAGCGCCAGCCCTAGAAGAGCGAGCCCGTGCTGCAGAAGCCCCAGGAAAACCAGAGTGAGGGCCAGGGGACGGGATGGTAGCTCTGTCCCTCTTGCCAGGGCTGGCAGCAGATGGCTGAGGCTTGCTGTGCTTCCGCATGGTTTTGGGGTTGCTGGCTGGCAGGGAGGCTGGCAGGAACCAAGCCTGGCAGGGAAGCTGGCAGGGATGGTGGCAGCAAGGCTAGCAGCAAGGCTTGCAGGCATACATGCAGGCAGGGCAGGCAAGGCAGCCAATGTCCGGCAGCAGGTCTTTCCTCTGAATGGCGACCTACTTCCGAGCTGCTTCCATTATATCCATGGGGCTGACACAATGCATCCTCCCCACATGCGCAATTAACGCCAGGCTTCCTTTAGGCTTCCGCTGTGCATCTGCTGTGCATCCGCTGTGCATCCGGTTCATCCGTTCCGCGTCCGCTGTGCATCCGCTGTATCCGTTCCGCATCCGCTTTGCTGAGGCCCCCCGGAAGCCTAGTGGATGTGTCATCCGCTCCCATCCGCTTCCATCCGCTGGGCTTCCTTTCCGCATCCACTTTGCATCCGCCCTGCATCCTCCCCGCGTCCGTGTTATCCGCTCCGGTTATGCAAATTTTTGCCCCTTTTGAGAGCGGATAACAATGGAAGGAACATTTTGCTTGTCCGTTGTGTCCTTTTTGCATCCGTTGGGCAGTGTGACATGGGCTTTAAGTAGCCATGTGAAGATTTTTTGAGTGACTGTATATGCTTTCTGGATTTGACAGTCATTTAAAAGAATTCCTGCTGAATGATTTGTATTATTGTAATAATCAATTTGCAGAAAAAGTCAGCCACAATTGACCTCGTTTTTGCCCAGCATAATTTATAAGTATTCTCCAGATTAAAGCATTGTTATCCAAGGAATAAATAAGGGATGTTACAAAACAAAACATAAATAAACATATTTCATGCTTTTCTATTTTCATTGAAAAGGATATTGATTACATTGTGTTAGACATGTCACAGCATTAGCCAAAATGATGTCTAAAATAATCACAGAAATGAGGACACCAGAACGAACACACTGTGATAAAAACAGATTTGAAATTGGGAGCAATTTGAATTTTCAAATAACTGAGGCAGTACATATATTTTAAAAAGTCAAGATTTACTTAACTGTATATTCTATTGAAGATGCAGAATAAAAATGATTTACATTATAAAGAAAAAAGTAAAGTGATAAGGGACTAAGGAAGGAATAAAATTAGGAAAGACCCAAAAAAAGAAGAAGAAAATAAATTTAGAGAAGTGGTTTCCAAACTTTTTTATAGCAGTTATAAATGCATCAGTATTTTATCATTTCTGTCTATAATTAGTTTCTGGCTTTCTTCTTTCTATATTTTACCCTTATTGTCAAACCATAAATTACAAGTTAATTTTTTTCCAGTTTTGAGAAAAAAAAACTTAACCATAAAGAGCTGCCTGTCACTGACAAATGTAATTGTCTTTTCTTTAATCACTCAAGTATTTTTTTTCCTCTAGAATTGGACTCTAAAATTATCTGATTGAAGAAGAATTGATCCTTTGAACTGTGGTGCTGGTGTAAATTATGGCATCTGCATGGGCAGCCAGAGCAATCAACAGAGAAGTGCTGAATTGTATAAAACCCGATAGCTCACTAGAAGCAAAATCACATGACTATGTAGGATTTACTTTGGCCATGTCATGCATGTAAATTTGATGGAGCAGTCAATTATGCTTTTAGTTAATGGAGTTGATGGAACAGTCAATAATGCTAGTGGTTAGTGGAACAAGGAGAAGGGACAAGCAAAGAACATGCTGGCTTGATAACATCAAAAGTCATACAAAGATGAGTTGAAACCAAATGAAGCTTGAGAGGGTAGCATAGAAAGCACTTCCCTATAAAATCACCAAGAATATGATATGACTGAATGGTTAAAACAGCAGCAAACAAATTATGTCATCCCCACCAACCATTCTTTCACTGTAGGACAAACAGACATAACTTTATTTTGGCCATTGACCAATAAAAATACAATAAAAAAGTGAACAATATGAAACTATCCCCTAACAACAAGAACAGCAGTGACATGAGCATTTCACCAGTGACATTTTGAAATGTATATTTAAAAATGCATTTTGTATGCGAAAGAAGACATTTCTTGAATGTTGAAAAATTAACAAGGCTTTACTACTTGTTGAAATGCTGTTATTGAAAAATACTTATGAAACTTGCTTCCACAGTCAGTCATTGCAGGAAGCCCTCAATTTATGCTAATTTAATGACCATTTGAAGTTATGTTTGTAAGCAGATCCGTTGCAGTGAAATGAGCAAGCTGCTTGCAGTGGGCCACATTTGCCACTATATATATGTTAGTTCTATTTGGAACAACACATTTCTTAAAATTGGCTTCTTTCTCCTTGCTATGGTTTTCTTACTGTGCCCTAATGTAATTTGGAACCCTTTAGACAGTCGTGCCAATGCTATAGAATGAAGAATTGATATCAGCAAAGTTGGGGAACTAATGGAATCTGCCAATCTTTTCAGAAGTGGTAAAACTTGCTGCCACATCTGTGCCCAGAGAAGAAAGACTGGAATGAAGAATGAATAGATAAATCAGAAGGTATCTCAGAGTGATGGAGTTCATTTAATTCTCCTTCTTGTCTATCCTTCTGTTGTCTGTGTTCATTTTTTTCCTTGACTAAATTGAAAGAACCAAGTGAATGACATTAATATAGAAGAATCTTGCTAATTAAATGAAAAAAAAAAACACATACCTGCAGTTTTGTTGACTTAAAAAGTAAAAGCTATGGAGTACACTCACTCAGAAAAAAAAAATCAGTTTTATTAAATGGTACTGATACTTAGTAACTTAAGCCCCTGTCACACTGCACCAACGGATGCAAAGGGGATGTAAAACGGACAAAAAAGCTTGCCATCTGTTGGTTAACGCGATGTACTCACTGCCTCCGTTTTGCTTCCTCTCTATCCGTCCAGCATCCGTTTATTGACGTTTCATCCACTCAGAAAGTTTTGAGCTGCTCAAAACTTTTGCGCGGAAAATGTATCCAATTCGTCCATTCTGCATCCGCTACGCATCCGCTAGGCATCCGTTCTGCATCCGTTATGCATCCGCTATATTCGCTAGGCATCCGTTCCGCATCCGTGCAACTCTCATCCGCTCGGACGCAGGGAGGAAGTAGAACGGACGCGGAACGGATGCAGAACGGATGCCTAGTGGATGCAGCACGGAAACAAAGCATTTAAAACGGAAAAAACCTTCGCAGAGGGGACCTATCTCGGATATTAAGGATGCCTCGAGGATGCCAAGAGGATGCCTAGAGGATTCAAAGGGACACCTATACTGCCTATAAAAAGGGGGAGCAGCACATCTGGATCTCACTTTCAGACCAGCAGCCCTGCTGCAGACCTCTGCAGCATTCATCTGCCTCTTCCTCTTCCACAGCATCCAGTCATGTCCACCGTGGATCATAACACAGTCCTTTTGGCAGCCACCATCCTTCTGCAACAGTGCAAAGCCATCTACAGGCTCTGTGAACTCTACTATGGAAAGAAAAAGGGGCGGCCAAGAAGCGTCTGGGTACGAAGATGGTTTGCCAGAAGAGCAGAGGACGGACTGTACAACAAGCTGATGGTGGAGCTCAGGAACGAAGACACTCGTGCATTCCAAAACTTTATGAGGATGCCTCCAGCCATGTTTGACGAAGTTTTGCAGCGGCTGCCACCCAGGTTGACCAGGGCAAACACCAAATTCCGGCCCAGCCTGGACCCTGGGCTCAAGGTGGCACTCACTCTGCGCCACCTGGCCTCAAGTACCACCAACAGCAGCATGCAGTATGGCTGGAGGGTGCCACACAACACCATCAGCATTGTGGTCAGAGAAGTGGTGCAGGCCATCATCGAAGAATACAAGGAGGAGTTCCTCCAGTGCCCCTCCACTGAAGAAGGATGGAAGAAAGTTGCAGAGCAGTGGTATCAGAAGTGGAACTTCCCCCACACCATTGGAGCCATAGATGGCAAGCACGTGGCCTGCAAAGCTCCAGCCAACTCAGGGTCCACTTATTTCAACTACAAGGGCTACTTCAGCAACATCCTCTTCACCATGGTCGATGCTGACTACAAGTTCATGTACATCGATTCTTCAGGCAACGAGTCAGCTTCAGATGCCCAGGTATACAACGTAAGTGACCTCAAGGGTAGGCTGGAACGCAACCTCATGGTGGGCTTCCCAGATCCAGAACCCCTGCCCAACGACACACAAGATGTGCCCTACTTCATCATGGGGGATGACGCCTTCTCCCTCACAACCTACCTCATGAAGCCCTACACCTCCAGACTCCTCACCCGTGAAGAGAGGATCTTCAACTACAGGCTGTCCAGGGCAAGGTGGGGGGTGGAGAATGCCTTTGGCATCCTGGCCAACAGGTTCCAGGTACTTCTCACCACCATGCAGCATTGCCCAGAGACCGTGAGGAGGACCATGGAAGCTTGCTGCATCCTGCACAATCTCATGCGCACCCGCTACCCAGTCTTGCAGAACAGGCTCGTGGACCTCCAACAAGGCAATGGGGACATGGAGCCTGGGGAATGGAGGCAAGGGCGAAACCTGATCGACACTGAGGATGTGCAAGGCCCCAACATTGCCTCACGTGAAGGGAAGAAGCAGTGCAACCTCCTGAAACACTGGTGCAACTCCCCAGCTGGAGCAGTGGAGTGGCAAGACAGGATGACAGATGCTTAAGGGATGCTTCCTTGAGCCTGTCTCATCACACGGATTAGACTGGGCCATGTGTGTTGAGTGGCCCAACAATGAACAGGGCATTTAATAAAGTGTTGTGTTTATGTTGAAATGTGTGGATCAATGATTACATTGTTATTGATAATAAAGGGCCATAGGTGTGGCACCTGGGAGGGTGGACCATACAGTCCCACTATGCTTGCACTGGATGTTTATCTATCCCACAGCTATTACCCATCCCAAAGGTATCCCTGCCCCTTCCACAGCTATCTCAACCCATCCCACAAGCATGCAAAGGCTTAAACCATTTCTAAAAGTTTCCACCAAGACTTTATTACAAAAAAAGAAATGAAGTAAGTGTGTGAATCAAAAATAGACTTTATTAACAACAAGCTATAAGACAAAAATGTGTCTCTGGCACTCCTCTGGGTCACTCAGTCTCATGGGTGAAGGGTGCAGGTGCTGTGGAGGTGGCTGGTGCTGGAGTGCTTGTTATCAGCTCCTCCAGAAGCAGAAGCAGTAGAAGCCCAAACCCCAGAAGAGCAAGCCCGTGCTGCAGAAGCCCCAGCAGAACCAGAGTGAGTGCCAGGGGGCCGGATGGTAGCCCTGTCCCTCTTGCAAGGGCTGGCAGCAGATGGCTGAGGCTTGCTGTGCTTCAACATGGTTCTGGGGTTGCTGGCTGGCAGGGAGGCTGGAAGGAACCAAGGCTGGCAGGAAGGCTGGCAGGGAGGCAGGCACCAAAGCTGGCAGGAAGGCTGGCAGGCATGCAGGCACCAAGGCTGGCAGGAAGGCATGCACCAAGGCTGGCAGGAAGGCTGGCAGGAAGGCTGACACCAAGGCTGGCAGGCAGGCAGGCACCAAGGCTGGCAGGAAGGCTGGCACCAAGGCTGGCAGAAAGGCTGGCAGGGAGGCCGGCACCAAGGCTTGCAGGAAGGCTGGCACCAAGGCTTGCAGGCAGGCATGAACCAAGGCTGGCAGGCAGGCAGGCACCAAGGCAGGGAGGCTGGCAGGGAGGCTGGCAGCAAGGCTGGCAGCAAGGCTTGCAGGTAGACATGCAGGCAGGACAGGCAAGGCAGTCGATGTGTCTGGAAGCAGGTCTTTCCTCTTAATGGCGACCTGCTTCTGAGCTGCTTCCGTTATATCCGCGGGGCTGACGAAATGCATCCTTCCCGCATGTGCAATTAACACTCGGCATCCGCTAGGCTTCCGCTGTGCATCCGCTGTGCACCCGCTTCATCCGCTGTGCATCCGCTGTGCATCCGCTTCATCCGCTGTGCATCCGCTCTGCATCCGCTGTATCCGTTCCGCATCCGCTTTGCTGAGGTCCCCCGGAAGCCTAGCCGATGTGCCATCCGCTCTCATCCGCTTCCATCCGCTGGGCTTCCGTTCCGCATCCACTTTCCATCCGCCATGCATCCTCCCCACGTCCGTGTTATCCGCTCCGGTTATGCAAATTTTTGCCCCTTTTGAGAGCAGATAACAACGGATGGAACATTTTTCTCGTCCATTGTGTTTGTTTTGCATCCATTGGACAGTGTGACAGGGCCTTTAGCTCTTTACAGTAGGCATAAATGAACAAATTTCAAATCCACCCAACTGGTACATGCTTTGAAATGAAAATAAATCACAAAATTATACTGCGAAGGAACCATTTATGTTTCTGAGTCTAAGCTACTGCTCTATAAAGAAATATAATATTATAAAGCAGATGAATCAAGTAATTATATTATTAAGTTCTGAAGCTAAAACAAAGTTCCTTTTAAGAAGCATGCTATAGAAATACTGTAGCAGGCAAGCTATATCAAACACCTCAGCGCCAAAGTGAATATAGATAAATGTTAGGCTTAATGTTCTATGTTCTTACCTATCGGAGTCTCTGAAAGAGTAATATGTTTGGCCAGCTCAATAATATTTGCTTTCTTTTTGTTAAGTGGATCTGTCAGAAAATCTTGTGGTACACTTATGCTTGGCTTTTCAAGATTGTCTAAGAATATAAAGTAGCAATAGGAAATGGGC
Source organism: Laticauda colubrina (assembly GCA_015471245.1). Taxonomy (NCBI): domain Eukaryota; kingdom Metazoa; phylum Chordata; class Lepidosauria; order Squamata; family Elapidae; genus Laticauda; species Laticauda colubrina. Next base: position 23,094,269 of record BLBF01000073.1, read on the forward strand.
ACAGTTACTGATGAGTATAATACAGACTGTGTTTATTTATATTTTTTAATTGTCTGGTTCCCAGTGACTGGGATTTATGGGGAGGGGGGAAGACATTAGTGAAAGAGATGAGGGATTATTTATTAGCATTGCCTCGTTATCCTGTTACCAAAATGGGATAATAGCTAAAATATTTTCTAAGGGTTTACTCAGTAACCACAATTAATTTTGAGATTTTTTATTTCAAGTGATTGGAAAAATCATTCTGTTGGGTTTTGAACAAAAAAAAAATTAAACAAAACTTTCAGCCACCACACCATCTTGACATCAGTGATATGGAGGTGAAGAAATTATTAGAATGCAAAATGGTTGGTCAGAAAAGGACTTTTAATTTCAGTGTAGTTTTGCTTTACATTTGTTTATATAAAGTTAACTTATTAACACAAAGAGCACAACTTCTGGAACAAAAAGATGGAAGGAAATAACAGCTGGAGAATTAGCCAATGAGAGGATAGATTTGCCTGCAGTCTGGACTCCATATATTTAACATGTTCTAAAGCATGTTCAAATTTAAGCTGCCATGAGTACTAGGCTTGAATAACAAGTGTGGATGTGCCTTTAATTATGTTAGATTATTTTTTTATACTACCTTTATTATTATTTTTTTATAAATAAGTCAATTTTTTTTACAACCAGTTCTATGGGTATGGCTTAGTTGGTGGGTATGGCTTGGTGGTCATGTGAGTGGCTGGGCATGGCCAATTCAACATAACTCACATTGAAGCACGCATCTCCTTGCCTGGCCTCTCATGACTGTGGGGATGCTGCAACAGTCGTAAGTGTAGAAAACGGCCATATGTCACTTTTTTCAGTGCCATTGTACCTTTGAATGGTCACTCCACATAAATAAAATACCAGCAAAGGAGGGGAAAAAAACTCCAGAGAAGTTCCTGAGACAGGAAATCTAGTCCTGCCAAGAATATAAAAAGGGTTAGCAGAGAGGCAGTTTCTGTAAGCAACACCAGAATGTTTCCTTCCTGCCTTCCTTACAGGATTAGGTCAGTAATTCCTTCTAACAACCGGTTATCCGAATTGTTTAGAATATTAACAACCAGTTCTCGATAATAGGTGCGAACTGGTAGAATCCCACCCCTAATCTGGACCAGGGGCATAAAGTGTGGCACCCCTGCCCTAGAACAATTGATAAGTAGTTTGAAAATAATTAAACATAAGCCTACATTGATGTATACATTTATTTTATTATGTATGTATGTATGTATGTATGTATGTATGTATGTATGTATGTATATAGGGACACGGTGGCTCAGTGGCTAAGACGCTGAGCTTGTTGATCAGAAAGGTCAGCGGTTTGGCAGTTCAAATCCCTAGCACCGTGTAACAGAGTGAGGTCCTGTTACTCGTCCCAACTTCTGCCAACCTAGCAGTTCGAAAGTATAAAAAAATGCAAGTAGAAAAATAAGGACCACTTTGGTGGGAAGGTAACAGCGTTCTGTGCACCTTCGGCATTTAGTCATGCCAGCCACATGATCACAGAGATGTCTTCAGACAGTGCTGGCTCTTCAGCTTTGTAACAGAGATAAGCACCGCCCCTAGAGCCAGGAAAAACTGACAGGTATGTCCAAGGGTAACCTTTACCTTGTAGTAGGTATGGATGGATGGATGGATGGATGGATACATAGAGATAGATAGATAGATAGATAGATAGATAGATAGATAGATAGATAGATAGATAG
>BLBF01000073.1:23096011-23117740 GCA_015471245.1 Laticauda colubrina
TAGATAGATAGATAGATAGATAGATAGATAGATAGATAGATAGATAGTTAGATAGACAGATAGATATTTCCAATCTAAAATGACTAAAATGACTACACCCTAAGCTTTAGAACAATGTATAAATTGTTTAAAAAGAAACTTAATTAAACGTAAGCCTACATATACATTTATTTTCTTTGTATGTGTGTGTATATGTGTATACATACAAGCATAGACATATACATACATACATAATTTCCAATCTAAAATGACTAAATTAACATTTTAAGAAGAATAAGAACAGAAAAATGATTCATATTAAGAAATGATTTTTTGATTGACTTTAAAAATAAAACAAAATAAAATTTCTTGGTTATTACTATATGTTATCTGTTAAGCCTGGGTTCCCCAACCAGGGTTAGGTAGACAAGCTAAACAGAATGTGCAGCGTTAGTCAGATAGGCACACAGATAAATGAGTGAGCTAAGCTTGTATGTTTATTAACATACAGTAAAAATAACAGATACGCTTGTGCTATCAAGAATATATTTTATTCCAGTATAAGTTTATAGCATAGTCAAAAACAGTCCAATATTCAGTTACCATATAGTCAGTCCATTCAGGGATATTCAGTTAGCAAAGTCCATGTAGAATATCCTATTGTCAGTTCACATAAATCAGTCCGTTGTTGTCTCTCCCGTTCGAGCAATGCAGTCTTGCTTCCAAGCAGTAATCAGGGATCATCAAAGCCAGACAGAGAGAGAGAGCAAGCTGAAGCCTTGCTACTTTTATATGGTTTTCATAACCACACCCACAGTTGCTATTTTACAGTTAAAGCTGCATACACTAACTATGATTCATAGTTAGTATTTCACCTAAAACAGTTAGGGTGAACAATGTTATCCCTAACATTATCAATTGCTTAATATCTATAGAGATTCTCAATCATCCAGGTCATGGTTCTCCCAAATGTGCTTTTCAAAAGGCAACTAGACTTTCTTGGGTTTTTTTTTCCTTGAAAACTTTTCACTTCTCATTCAAGAAGCTGAACTGAAGAGAACTGAAGAAGCTTCTTGGATGAAAAAGGTTTTTTTTTTTTTCAAGGAAAAGAATAAGAAATTCTAGTTGCCTTTTGAAAAGCAACTTTGGGTTCTCAATTGCTTAGTTTATCTTTAACTTAATTTTCTTTATCATTTTTATGCAATGCCATGGAGTGAACTTTGCCTTTATTTTCCTGCTTTATTTAGAATAGATACCTCAACTTGTGAAGAGCAGCAAGAGATTTGATTGCTATGTTCTGAACACTTATAGTAGTTTCATATCTTTGTCTTAAAAAATTGTATACACTGAATTCTCATTTCAGTACAACATTGAAGGTTTGTCAGTGCAATCATATATTGCACCCATTGTTTCTTCTTACAGTAAATGAATGATTTTCCTGCATGATTAATCCTGACTCTGAAGAGAAGGTGGAAGTTTGGAAGAAACTTGGCTCGGTTACAAGGAAGTAATTGCAGTATTACTTTTTAAGAAGAAAAGTAAAGCTATACTAAGCTACCGGAAATTGAAATGGCAGTATAGTCATTAGTGATAAGTGATAATAGTGATAAGGCTGATGTCAAAAATGTATGAATGTGTGAATACTTCATAGAAAGACTCAATGTTGTGGTAATTCAATTCAATTACCAAAATTATTTGAAATGTCAAATCAGATTAGAAGCTTCTTTGGTCTTAATTCAGAGATTCTTTGCTTTTCCAATTTTTTTTTTTTTTTTTGAAGATTTAACTTGTTTTCATTGACTAGGACATTCAAAGCAGTGGTGGGATTTAAAGTGCATATTAAGACCTCAAAAACAATTGTGAGGTCACTTTAGAACATGGGAGGAAACTGTAAGAATTATCATGGGACACTGGAAGAAGAAAGAAACACCTGATTTGCTGCTGAGACATGCAGCTTCTTAGCATCTATAGATTTTCTTTGATTCTTATTGACAAAGCAGGAATATCAGCATGGTATGTTTAAAAAATCAAGATGGTGTCTGCAACGGTGCAATTAAACCTCTACCTGCTTTTTATATGAATTACACATGTAACACATGCTAAAAAAAATAAATAGGTGAAGCTTTGATCATATTGCTGAGGCCACCATTTTGACTGTAGTTGATAGACATCTCTGCCATAAAGAAATAAAAATGTTAATCAATCAATCAATCTTAAGGATGAACAGTTCATAACTACAGGGCAGGTGGCCAGATTCTGTGCAGCAGGACTGGGGATTAATTATAAACATATGTCTTCTCCACCATAGTTATATTATATACAGTGGTGGGATTCAATTTTTTTTACTACCAGTTCTGTGGGAGTGGCTTGGTGGCATGGCATGGCTTGGTGGATGTGGCAGGGGAAGAATACTGCAAAATCTCCATTCCCTCCCCACCCCACTAACCTGCTTTCCAGCTCCATTCTCCTGTGTAGGGCAACAAAAGAAGACCCAGCCAATCAGCTGGGGCTCCGGAGGCAGAGCATAGAGGGAGGCGGGCCACTCAGAGGTAATATTTGCCAGTTCTCCAAATTACTCAAAATTTCTGAGAACCAATTTGCTCTGATAATCAGCTACTTACCCTGGCTCTATACTGACCTCTATTTCCCTCTTTTTAAGCTCAGCTGCTTCGCGCAGCACAGCTGATTGCCTCACATCAGCTGTTTTATACACAGGGCTTGCACAGAAGGTGTGTTGCAAATCTCTGCTTGCACAAAGCATGTGTTTGGCGCACACATTCACACTGATCCAGGAGGAAAAAATCTTGAAACCCACCACTGGTGTAAATTGCATAAATGTGAAACATTTTCTGAGCCTTTCATCCACCTTCTGAAAGATCCAAAAAAGACTTCAAAAGGGTGAAGAATCATCTTCAGGTAATGCAATGTGGAGCACCATGAAATACTTCCACAGACCAGACTGTGACAATAAGACAAACTATTTTCTCTGCCATTTAAGATATAGACAACTTAACATCCATGTTAAATAGAATGTTGGGTTTTAAATTTTATTCCATGCCACAATTTTCATATTCATGGATGTCTAACAATCTGGTTTATTACATTTAAAAAAAAAAGCTTTGCAATAAGATTATCAGGATGGGGCTATTGTAATTTTAACCTTTCTTGTTTGTTTGTTTTTGGACATAGCATAACTTGAATGAGTTTTGAATCAAATACAGGCTATAAAGCAGTTTGGGAAATGTTAAGGAATTTGACAGCAATCAGATTTCTGATACTTAAAATGACAACAATTTGGCAATGAACAAAGTATCAATTTCAGTTTAAATTAATGCAATATTTCATCTGTTTAATGGTTTTCTTAAACGGTGTGCACAAATTTATGCCTTTTTTAAATATATGGAATGGGTGGTATATTATCTATGTGAATGTACACATATTTTGAAAGCATCTTTCCCCAATACAATATTTTTTTGCGTGTTATTTCAACTAATGTGTAATTTGTAGTGAAATTCATATCCCAACCACCAAGTCTATTAGGGACAGCTTGCAGCACATCTGATGGTAACTCTTGGCCTTTTGCTTGTCCATCTCAATTGCAGAAATTTATTTCTCAGATGAAAAAGGGCAAACCCAAGTAGATTTAGGAAAAGAACAGGCAGAGCTAGGAGCAGAATTAAATACATCATCAACTTAGAGTCCATGTGTTGCCACAAGAGATCCAAGTCCAGCCTCCCTTGAATTATGTTGGCCCTTCTCTTGTACCAACTTAGTACTAACCATTAGTCGACCAGATTGTTGTGTATTAGGATTGAATAAATGTTCTATTCTGAAACCTTATGAATCGTCCTGATTCTTTGAATCTGATACCAATGGATTTATTCCATCTGAACTTAAATCTAATTATTATTATATTCCAATTATGGCATTGCTGATTATCTTTATTGATATTTTATTCATTTATTGGTATCTTATTGACATAATTATCATGATATAATTATTATTATCTATTGTATACTGAGAGCTTATGCACCCGAGACAAATTCCTTGTGTGTCTAATCATACTTGGCCAAATAGAGTATTCTATTCTGTGCTGCTCTGTTCAAAATCATGCTGTTTTTCAAATACACATATTTTCTAATTTCTGAACACTAAAGGCAAACCAGCAATCTCCCAATCTTTTTTAAACTAATAATTGTTCTTTATGTTATCAGAACATGACAAAATTATTATTTCAAATTCTGTTTTGAGCTAGGTGGTAAGGTTATTGATTATAATTATAAAAATAACCCTTGCAAGTACAACTTTGATGATATATAGAATTTCACAGCATATCCAGATGGATATTTTGTTTAAGGCCATCAGCAGTCTTTTCATGACCTTTTTATGGAATAAAAGAATTCTATGGCTCATTATATTGCTAACAAATTAAAAAAGATTTATAGTGAATTCTTATGTGTACTATAGGACTTCTATTAAATTCAGTTCATTTCCTGCCAAGGAAGTGTGCATAAGTCTGCTAGCTTAATAGAATTCATATTACTATGTATACTTTCCCCTCTTATTTAACTCATAGAAGCTTTGAAGGATTAGTAGCTCTTAACAAACCATTTTTTAAAATAAAATGTAAAACTTCAAAAATCCATCTTTAATTGAAACAATTATTATGCTTCCCCTCATCCTAATTTGTACACAATGTAGTTTTCTGAGAATGCTAAAGTAACTGTAAAGTGAGTAGAAGGGGAATGACAAGAATTCAGATGGCCTAATTATCTGCTAAATTAGTCAGATTGTTGTTCTATCTCAAGGTTTTAGAATATATTTTCAAAGGTATAAACTATATACCTGATGAGTATACAGCTGAGAGGGAAATTCTCAAAGCAATTTTTTAAAATAATGGCCTCCATCTCTTTCAAAAATCTTGGTTATGCTTTGGTGGCTCTGTCTGTGGTGCAGCATTTATCCTACTATATTAGGATATTGCTATACATGGATTTATTGTAAATCACTTGAATAGTATTAGAATGTGGAAAAGAACAATGAAGTTGCTAGAGATATTGCCTGCCAAAATAAATGCTGACTTGCAATACATAACCAAACAAAATATAATTCACCATTATGCCACAAGAGGAGGAACACAGTGGCTCATGAGGTTAGGATGCTGGGTTAAACATTTGTAAACCTGCATTTGAAACACAAATGCTGATATGTGATGGGGTGAGCTCCAGTCATTCACTCCAGCTGCTACTGACCTAGCAGTTTGAAACTGTGCAAATGCAAGTCGATAAATAGGTACCACTTTGAGGGGATAATTAATGGGGAGATGAAAGGAAGGAGTCCCCAACTGGATGTATCATGGACAATGATATCACCAGCTGATCTTTTCAGCATGAAAGTGCCAAAATAGAAGTGTGGTATGCCACAAGAGAAGGATTCACGTCATTCTTCATGTAAAAAGTAAGTCTACATACACTTTGAACAGTACTGACTGCCTCATTCAGAGACTGTTTGAGGTTATAATAAAAACAGATTTATGACTAGTTCTTCAACTTGCAGGCATTTCTGAAATCTGTGGTCACATAATAATGATTTGGGCATTTCAAAACTGGCATGCATTTAGTCTCTTATGGTGGTATGTTCACCATTTATAACTTTTACAATTTGTTTCTGAAAGCAAAGTTCATGGCAAAGTGAACATTGTTCATTCTGTTCCATGGTGGTTATAGTGTGGTATTGCAGGCTACTTCTGCTGACTGCTGGCTGGCTGGCTGGCTGGCTGCAATTTGGCAGTTCAAATCTCATCAGGCTCAAAATTGACTCAGCCTTCCATCCTTCCAAGGTGGGTAAAATGAGGACCCAGATTGTTGGGGCAATATGCTGACTCTGTAAACTGCTTAGAGAGGGCTGTAAAGCACTGTAAAGCAGTATTTAAGTCTAAGTACTATTGCTATTGCTCTCAATGCAATCCTATTAGCTGAGTAATGTGAAAATATGAGTTGTTCAAACATGGGCCTAATTGAAATGACATTGCTAACTACATGATTTTGCCTTATGTTGCTCCTTTCCTATTTCTTTTTAATAGCTTCCATGGTGATCAATTGCTGCTTATAGTTTGGTGATTGTGATGAATCAGCAGATTTTTCCAAGTTAAAACTGGCTTATGATCCTCTTAATGTTTTAAGATTACTAAAAGAAATTAGACTTTCAAAATAATTTCTCTGACAACATATAAAAGGAGAAGAAGATACTGTAAAATCTAATTTAATTGTTGACAGCTTCTCTTATCTGAAATGTTTTGGGAAGGTGGCAGTGTTCTAAAACTACAAAAGTAGAAGGGGTAAGATATTTTTGGGATGATGAAAGGACTAGTAGAAAAGTGGTGAATTTGTCCAGAGGATAATAGTGATACATGGGCAGTAAAATACTATCTGGAATTTTAACAGACAGGTTACACCTCATCCTTAGCATCTTCTCTAGTTATAATCAATTTGAAGTGTCACAATATTAAGAGAAAAAGTGTTCTTACAGCATGGCTGTTGTTATTTGTGGCCTACCAATACTTGCAAAAATCTCCACTCTCAAGATGAAAAACCATTTCTCACATCACTAAAAACAAATAAGTTCCCATGAGAGATTATTTGCTTTGAATGATCGACAGTTTTTACAATTGCCCACTTTCAATCTGTTGAATTATTTGAGCTTTTGAAGACTGAAGTCTGGTGGATAGCATTCTTTCATCTCTAGAGAACCATCTCTAATCTGGCCACAGTGCAACAGAGAGAACCAATTAGTCTGATATCAATTCATTGATTTTCTTATATGAAAAGTGATCTGGGACTACCACCCGCTACTTTTATAAGTCTACAATACACTTCAAAAGTCAGTTTTATATCTGTATGTAACTTCTTTGAATAATTTATTTACTCATTGGATGAATATTCTTTGCAATTACCCAGAGTAATAAATGAAATTCACAACACTCCCTTGTCTAACTTTTGCTCATCCCATTTTTATTTAAGTGTCAGGTAGGTTGGGCTGAGAATGCCTGACCAGCCAAAGTCATTCAGCTGATTTCAGGGGTTGATAACAGATAACAGACAATCAGAGTTGGAAGGGACTTTGTAGGTCATTTAGTCCAACCCCCCACCCAAGCGTGAGACCCTACACCATTTCTGACAAATGGCAGTTCAGTCTCTTCCTGAAAGTCTCAAGTATTGGCTCTCCCACAACTTCCAAGGGCAAGCTGTTCCATTGGTTGATTGTTCTCACTGTCAGAAAGGTTCTCCTTATTTCCAGGTTAAATCTCTCCTTGTTCAGTTTCTATCCATTGTTCCTTGTCTGGCCTTCAGGTGCTTTAGAAAACAGCTTGACCCCTTCCTCCCTGTGGCAGCCCCTCAAATATTGGAAGACCGCTATCATGTCTCCCCTGGTCCTTCTCTTTACTAGACTAGCCATGCCCAGTTCCTGTAACTGTTCATTGTATGTTTTAGTCTCCAGTTCCCTAATCATCCTGGTTGATCTTCTCTGTACTTTTTCTGGAGTCTCAACAACTTTTTCATAATGTGGTGACCAAAACTGGATGCAGTACTCTAGGTGTTGCCTTAATAAGGCTTTATAGAGTGGTATTAGTACTTCCCGCAATCTTGATTGTATCCCTCTGTTCATACAGAGGGCAGAACTCAACCTGGATTGCCCCAGTTCTAGCCCAAGACCTAAGAGATGTCTCTGACTTTTCTCTCAGTATGCTCATAATGATTTGGCCACACATTTCAATTGCTTCAAGAGTTTTTCCATTGAATTTTCCTCTCCTCTCCTACTGATTCACATTTTCATATTTTTCAAAGAAACTGAGTTCTGTTTCATTTTTTGTTCAAGCCATATCATTATTTTACAATCCTGGCTAACGATTAAGCTATAAATCAGAATAACTTTATGTAAAACATGCAAATGAAGTGGTATTCAAAGGATTTAATTCATACATAATTTATTGTACAATGCTTGAATTTTAAATAGTTTTTCTAACTAAAAGCAAGACACTGTGGAGGTTATCACAGACCTCCTGGGACCCATTGAAAATTATGGACAATTGAGATTGCACCTGGTGCTACCCACACACATCCAAGTATTCCCTCACCTGGTTATTAAAAATTGGCGCTGACATTTTCGAGATGTTGAAGTCTGTCAATCAGTAATAAAAACATATAGGTCAATTTTCTTTTTCTCATCTATATCAGTTTTAACTAAGTTCTGTTTATCTTCTTTCTGCATCAGTCTAAGATTTAAAACATGGAATTCTAAATTTTAATGGTTCATCTTAGGTTCATGTCAATGATTGATATGAGGTCTACAAGTATGACCTGAAGCTTTCATAAATAAATATCTTCCATGGTATTTTCTTCTTAATCATTCTAAATATCAGCACACTAGACTTGGCCATAGTCAAGAGGCCAAGAAGCTTTACCTTCAAAGATATTAAGCAAAAGATTCAGTGACATTCCTTATTTAGAATACATAGAGTTCAGACATGAAAAAGAGGCAATTGCACATATACTCCTGAAATACCTTATTGTCCAGGCAGGATACAGTTAATTGCTCCTCCAATTACAAATTATGGGATTGCTCCCAGACAGCACTTATGTATTTCTTGTTAAATGTTCAAGATCACAAAATCTCCATTGGATATATCACCATCCACCAAATTATTTATTTTGTTGTGCAGTATAAAGAAAGAATTACTTAGGATCTTTCTATCTCTATTCGGCTATTCTTATATACATTTAAAAAAAAGTCAAACTGTGGCAATCTTTTTTTTTTTTGACATTTTTCTTTCTTTTGCATCCATGAAAGAAATCAAAAACAAAATGGATAAACAACGTCAGCAAGTACTGTGGGCCCAATACTTGCTGATATCATCGATCCATTTTGTTTTAAGTCTCTTTTGTGGATACTTTTGATCAAGTGGGATCAATTCTATGACTGCCTTGGTCCATCTGACCTCAGTTCTTCTTGCTATGTGACCAGCCCATTTCCATTTCAATTCTTTTACTCTTTTGATGATATTGTATATTTTCATTTGTTCTCTAATCCATATGCAGGTCTTTCTAGTTTATCTTGTGATGCTGAGCATGTATCTTTTCATGGCACCACTACAAAAGCTACAATGTTTACTAAATAAATATCAAACTGTTTTTTTTTCTTCCTTCTGATCTGGCTATGTGAATTGAGTAGGAATAGATTGGATGCAAATCAAACTGGAAAGGTCTGCGCTACAGCAATGGCAGTCAGCAATTGTTAATCCTGACTTTAACTTCTCTAATACATAAATGAATAAACAACCATTATATAATTAATAGATGAAAGTGGCAGCTGAGATTCCTGCCACCTTTCCAATAAAACCTGTCACTATAGGTAATCAGAAAAAAGAAATGCATTGCTTCTCCACTCCCCCAGAGTTTCTACTGGGCTATGCATCATCTCAACACTGCGTCATCTGTAGGGAATGACTGTATAATTCCTGAACCTGGCAGAATAAATATTCAAATAAATCATTTCCAGTTTGAGGGGTGGAAATGAACACTTCCATTCATTTACAGAAAAAAATTAAAGGTAATTTCACTTTTAGGCATCATGTATTCTTATAATTAGAAATATACAGTAGTATCACCTTTTTGTTTCTTTATCTGCAAATTTTTACCTTTAAAAAAATGTCTTGAAATGTGTTACAGAATCTTAGATTGATTGCTTGTCAGTCAACAACTGATTTATTGCAACAGGAAGGTGTCTGCTTTATTAGGGTGCTGAAAATGCAACTCCACAAGATTTTACTTGTTGAAAAGATATAGGTAGAATTGCACTAAAATTCAACCATCAACACTACAGCCTAACTTTTCATAATATTAGAATACTGGTGCTATGTTGATGCCAGTACCAAAATCTTAAAGGAAAAAAATTTCTATGAAAGTTGCTTGTCTCTTAATAAGAAAGGTTGCTTTCAGTAGCCAGACCAAAAACATCCATTGCCAGTTTTTGCAAAGGTTTCATTTTTACAATTTATATTTTGGCAAACCATGAACAACATAAAAGTATATGTTCATGCAACCAAGTTAATTAAATAATATAATTTCAAAGTATGTTATCATCCAATTAAAAGAAGCAGAAAGAATGTACAAAAGCGTGAATAGGAAATATAAAAATAAAATGTAAGAAATTCTGTTGCTAAACAGAACCACTCCAAAAACTTTGACCACATTGTTTGACCTTCAATCAATCAATCAATCAATTTATTACAGTCTTAGACCAGAGACCAGAACAAATAAAAATGCTCAGTAAATATACAATTAAAAATTACAGTATAAAATAATAAATAACAACTAAAAGCTATAATAAAATCCAGTCTGTCAATTATACATGGTCTAACTATACTAAAATTACAATCCATAAACTGTGTGGCTCATTGTAAGCTTGTTCAATGCTTAAAGGGAAAAGACTAAGCAATGCAAAGGGTTTGCCACATTTGTTATATAACCAGAGCTGGTATTCAGCAGGTTCTGATCAGTTCTGGAGAACTGATAGCAGAAATTTTGAGTAGTTCAGAGAACCAGCAAATACCACCTCTGACTGGCCCTGCCCCCATCTATTCTCTGCCTCCCAAGTCCCAGGTGATTGGCTGGGTCTTCTTTTGTTGCCCTGCACAGGAGAACTGAGCAGGAATGCAGGTTAGTGGAGTGGGGAGGGAATGGAGATTTTACGGTATCCTTCTCCTGCCACGCCCACCAAGCCACACCCACAGAACTGGTAGTAAAAAAAATTGAATCCCACCACTGTATATAATATAACTATGGTGGAGAAGACACATGTTTAGGATTAATCCCCAATCCTGCTGTGCAGAATCTGGCCACCTGCACTGTAGTTATGGACTGTTCATCCTTAGGATTGATTGATTGATAAACATTTTTATTTCTTTATGGCAGAGATGTTTATCAACTACAGTCAAGATGGTGGCTTAAGCAATATGATCAAAGCTCTACCTATTTTCTTTTTTCATTTTTTAACATGTGTTGCACATGTAAGTCATATTAAAAACAGGTAGAGTTTCAACCACACTGTTGCAGACACCATCTTGGTTTTTTAAACATACCAAACTGATATTCATGTTTTGTCAACAATAATCAAAGAAAATCTATGGATGCGAAGAGGCTGCATGTCTCAGCAACAAATCAGTTGTTTCTTTCTTCTTCCAATGTCCCATGATAATTCTTACAGTTTCCTCCCATGCCCTAAAGTGACCTCACACTTCTTTCTGAGGTCAGTTTAACTCTGTCTCTGTGGCTCAATTAAAGAACCCCCTGTCATTGTGACTGTTTCTATCTAATTTCTCTCATCAGAAATCAAACTGAAATGACACTTACCATCTTTTCACTAATGTGGCAGATGCCTGATCTCTCTTCCTTCGTCATCTGAATCTAATTTCTTCATGCTGTCTTTTATCTTTCACTTTCTATGGATCTGAAGGAAAAGGGGGAATTGGACAGAGGTGGAATTCAGCAGATTCTGACCAGTTCTAGAGAACCGTTAGCAGAAATTTTGAGTAGTTTGGAGAACTAGCAAATACCACCTCTGATTGGCACCACCCCCACCTGCCTCCCGAATCCCAGGTGATCAGCTGGGTCTTCTTTTGTTGCCCTGCACAGGAGAACGGAGCTGAAAAGAAGATTAGTGGGGTGAGAAGGGAATGGGATTTTGCAGTAATCTTCCCCCAGGAATGGGGAAGTAATAGAGATTTTATGGTATCCTTCCCCTGCCATACCCACCAAGCTACGCCCACTAAGCCACATCACACCCACTTCACCACACCCATAGAACCGGTAGGAAATTTTTTTTGAATCCCAGCACTGGAATTGGAGAATCCTCACTCCCTCTATTCAAACCAAAGATAACCATTAAGGTTTTTGTAAGCCAGGGAGCTCACAAATTATGGAAAGAAAACAGTGATTACAGTGAAAGCCAGTGCTAGTTAGATTTACCAGAATTATTTTTTTTAACCCTGAGGGGAATTGTATTTCTGAGTGCAATGTTGTATTTGTTCTTATACATATGTATGTATGTCAGCTGTACAGGAGTTGGTAAAATACCTACAAACTCAACATTTAAATTATAGTTCTGTTCCTGGGGAACCTTATAAACTTTACCTTTCATTCCATTTGTTGCAGGAAAGCCATAGCACTGAAAGAACAATCATTGGAATAGAGAGACCTGCCCCAGGCATCTGATTCAGGGGTTGCATTCAGTGCATTCATTCAGTGGGGAAAATCTTAGTTTTCTGCTGTGCTTCCACTTTGTTTTATGACTAAACAAGGAATGTGTACATACAACAATGTGTATTGTGCTGATTGGTTTTCCCTCAGGAAATAAAATTAATTTATCTAGATGTGTTGGGCATTGGAGGCAAGAACAGAAAGTTTACTGGAATACTAGGATTCCACAGTCTTAATGATTTGCAATAAATCATAAAAGCTAAATAATAAGAGCAAAAAACCCCAAGACTCCTAATAAATAATATTTTCCCATCCTTCCTTTGGAATTTTGGAAACTTACTTAGGTCAGTGTGATTATTAGCTTTGGTAATATTAACTCATTAGCATTGACTGATCTCAAAAAGAACATGTTTCTCTTCTTATTTCACTGTTTCCTACTTTCAAATATGTCAATTACTAGAAACACCCAGAGTTGGCTGGCTTCTAAATCTAATACCATATATTAATTAATAATACTAATAATGAAGATGGAATTGGACCCTGTTCGTGCTTATATATAAGACCATCAGGAAAAAGTTAAAATATGAGATACAACATAGAAAGTCATCTAACAGTTAACAGTCTTAGTAAAATAAGGGTCTATGAAAATTTGCTGCAGCCAACATGCCATGGCCAACTCATCACAGCCAACTTGCTCTGAAACAACTCACCATGGCCAACTCACTGCAGGCCATCTCACTGAGAGACAAAAGTTCCATTAAAATCAAATAAATGGAAATCAAATAAATCATTAAAGAAAGGATTTTAAAAGGGGAGACAAAGTGAAGGGGGGCAAAAGGGGGAACAAAATGAAATGTGAATTTTATTAATTTTAAATAATTAAATTGAATTGCTAAATTGTTCTGCAGTGAGTTATCCTGTGACAATTTGACCATGTCACGTTGTCCCATGGTGAGTTTGCTGTGGTGAGTTGTCCGCAGTGAATAATCCCATTCTGGTATCATAATACTGTGACATTATAACATGAATAATGTTATGCTACATTATAACATGAATTTCTACAAGTAGAAATTCTGTTTGAAACAATACCAAACTCTGAATGCTATAAAGAAGGAGTGACAAACTCAAGACCAGCGGGCCAAATCAGCGGGTTCTTGAATCTGGCCCACAGAGCCAGCAAAGGACCAGCCTGTGGTGCCTCTGCCAGCAAAAATGAAGTGAAAATTGCCCACTCTGGCCACATCCATGCCCATTCAGATCATGCCCATCCCAGCCCCACCAAGGTCAAACACAACCCTGGTGTGGCCCTCAGTGAAATTGAGTTTGACACCCCTGGTATATAGTAAACAGACAATGTAGAACATAAAGTAGATTAATAACTAAATGACTACAACTGTGCAATTATTATTTGTGTATTAATAGGGATGTCCCTCCACTGATCTTCCAGCACATGTGCCTGATAGATTTTATACATTGCCATGTAGAATATGATAATGGACAACTACAGCAACAATAACAACAACAGAGGCTGAATAAGCTTGTGTGATGACCCAGAGTGTAACACAAACATAACAAAATACAAAATGTATAAAAATGTCCTTTAATGCCTCCAACTTGACCCCACTGTTCAATAATTCTCAGTTGGAAATAAAAATTATTCAACAATAGTCTTCAAAAGAAAGCAATACAGTCTGAACTTAATGAGCAGATAGAAATTAAAAAACCAAACAAACTACAATGAAGGAATTTCCACAATGGACTAGGATAAGTAATTACCAACTTCAAGGAGATAACAAGCCACAGTCTGTTGGAAGAACAGCAACCAATATAACTTCAGCCCAAAATAAAACATGCTTTGCATCTGGTAACACTGTGTTTTAACCATCTCTCTTATATACTATTCTCCCCAGCTGCAACCAATAAGAGGGATCATGGCCACTTCCTCTCTCTTAAGCCAAGTTGTTTCCTTCTCCATTCCTCCCCGCATATCCTAGGATGAAAGGCGATGGGCCTAATTCTTCCTCTAACTGCCCAGCTGGCCTCTGCCCTTCTCCAGCCTCCTCCACACCTCCACTCCCTGTCAGCTGTTCCTCCTCCCCCCAAAGAGTCCAACTTTACCAAGGGCATGACAACTTGACTAGGTAACCTTGTGAAATTTGGATAAGTAAGAATATTTTTAATCTTACTATGAAATGAATTTTTTTCAGCTTGAAACTGGTGAGACCGTGGGAAACAGAACCATAAGATTTAACCACAGAAATCTATGTGTCTTTTTAATTGAAGGTTTGAATGCTGTGCCTTCCCACTGGCATTGTTAAAATTACCTCCACACAGTCGCCACACATTTAACTGCTCCTGGCAACTGAGACTTGAACAATGGCTTGAAATAGCAATGGAGTTCCCATTTAAGCACAAGCGTTGGAAAGGTTGTTAATTCCCCACCACAAGACAGATGGCTACCAGCAGGATCAGCACCTGGAAGCTTCATTAAGCATGCATAGATACATGAGAAAACGATAGCTAGGCCACTGTCAAAAATCTTGTTTCTTTGCAGGAACTGTAATCAAAGAGAGCATTGGAAGAAAAGAAGAAAAGTTGTAACAACATTCTCCCCATAGGAAGGACACGTTCAAGTGGTTTGATCTTATCCTCAGAGAAATAATGAATCTAAAACTCTATCCTTTTGCTTGGCATCCACAGTACAATCTCATAACATATTTGCTCTGCAGCTGTCATACAGTGAAAAACAGGGGACACCCTCAAAGAGTAATGGACAATGGAACAGCATAATGCCGTTGCATTTGGGCTATTTGGGGGAGTATTCAAGAAGGAGCACATGGAGAGGTGCGGTGGCCTAGAGGTGGAGCTCTCACCTCACAATCAGGAGGCTGTGAATTTGATCCTAAGTAGAGGCAGATATTTCTCTCTCTGGGCACACTGACAATATATCTGCTGAACAAAACCCCACATTGGTGAGAGGAAGGGTATCCAGCCAATAATAACTTAATTCTATTCAGTTGCCCAAATTCCACCCTGCAAGGGATTATGGGGTCATTAAAAGATTATGATGATTCTGGAGCAGTCCCCAGTTATAAGAATACGGAAGTGAAAGAGATCAAACCAAAGGGTTATTTGGGCCCAGCATTTTCCATTCCCAAGCTAAACAAGTATATCTGCACAGTAAAGTCAGTTCATGAATAGGGTTTAGATGACCAGATTTGCTTGATTCTGTAATCACTTATAGGAATAGAAATTGCTGCTTTGCCTAATTTGCAATTCTAATTTTCTGATTTTAATTTTAAAAAATCAGTCTGAATACTTATCAGATGAATCCCTGGAGTAGGAGGGGTCTTGAACTCGTGTTTTAAAAGTTTAAGATATGATCAAGAGATGTCTTCTTTTTATTTAATGTACAAAAGTTCTTTGGAACACATGTAAGCGAGGCAATACCAGATCATTTAAAAGGTTCTGTTCTGGCTCCAGTATTTCCTGGAATCCTCCAATCTCTCTTTAAAAAAAAACAACCTAGCATTTCTAGAAGAGCACTAAGTTTTTAAAACATTAAACCAAGGTTAATTTAAAAGAACTAAAAATCCATTCAATTCTAGCATTCAGGGATAGTTTGATGATATCAAATGAACATTTATCTGAAATTGTTCTGACTGGTGTCTGTCCCACCCAGGAATCCTGGTATGTATGAAATACATCCACTCCCATCCAGTGGGGAGGGAGATTTCATTTTAATCCCAACAGTGTATAAACTGCCTAGATTCTCATGGACAGGTATCAATACTGGAAAGAACATCATGGTATCTGAGACTATATGTAAGATACCTAAGGTATTCTAATTCTAAGAGGCAACAGTTCATGAAAAGAAGAAAAAGGTTTCTACGTAAATTCTGAGAAGTGGTTCAAAAGTTACCAATATTTTTTTTCTTGTGTCCAGTGGTGGTATTCTACTGGTTCTCCCTGGACTAGAAGACCTCCAAGGACCCTTCCAACCCTCTTGTTCTGATTTCTGTAATTAATCATTTAAAAGCTAAAAAATATAAAATAGACAAATACTTTAAAAAGCAGTGTGTGTGTGTGTGTGTGTGTGTTTGTCTATGTGTGTGTGTTCACACACATACCCACTAAAATCATATACAGTTTAAATGGGTAAAAACATTAACTCAATGCAAAAGAACATAAAAGTTAATATACTGTACAGCTCACTAAAAAAGGGATGCGGTGGCTCAGTGGCTAAGATGCTGAGCTTGTCGATCAGAAAGGTTAGCAATTCAGTGGTTCGAATCCCTAGCGCCACGTAATGGAGTGAGCTCCTGTTACTTGTCCCAGCTTCTGCCAACCTAGCAGTTCAAATGTGAAAATATAATGAAATATAATGAAAATATACTTAGTATCTTAATCCTTTGTATGCCAACTGTCTGATAATATGTTGTGCTGAGCCTGGGGTCCAGATGGCATGAAAATTGCATTTTTTTGCTCATCCTTACATAACCTAAGGCCACAATCTCTGGTAGTGAGCCAGTAGTGCTGATGAGCAGCAGAGACCAAACCTGTTCTCTCTGGTGCTCTGCTGTTGGGCCCACCCGCCCATCTGGGCTCTCTTACTAACCTTTATGTCCTGCTTTTGAAGCGTAGCTGCTTTGTGTGGCAATCTGCTTGCCACACAGCAGCTGCTGAAGCAACAGCGGGTGTGGGATTGCAAAAGGCGAGTTGGAAAGCCTCTGCGCCTGTGCAAAATGTATATTTGGTGCGAAGTGCATGCATGCAAAGCCAAACATGGCCACTGAACCGGTGGCAAAAAATTTTGAAATGCACCACTGCTTGTGCCTATGGTACAGGGTGGGTCTCATAATGAAATTAGAAACCAGTTTCATTTCACGGTTTGTGGAATGAAGTCATCAAGGAGCTTTCATGTGCGGTGTCTATCCCTTAAGTATGGAATGTGACTGATCAAAGAATTTAGAGACATCTAAGTTACAAGTTGAACTTGGGCAGAGTCTTTCCTGAACAGAGACATGAAGAAACAAAATCCTTTCATTCAATTTCTTCAACATGATAAGGAAAAAAGGAGAAAATGGGGGAACCAGAGTTCTTTTGTCATCCCCCTCCCACATCCTCTGTACATCTAGTAAGCAGTCCAGAGTCACCTATGTGTGAATTGGGTGGTTGTATTCATTTGGTTAAACAAATAAATAAATACATTGTGGGAAAATGTGGGTAAAGATTAGTATTCCATGTAGTCTACCAGCAGAAAGGACCCATGAATAGAGAACCCATGCATAGAGGACCCATGCATAGAGAAGGTTCACAAGACATGGATTTGGCTAAACAATCTCAGAGAAAAGAACTTCAGTTATCATCTCCTTTATTTTCTCTATGTTAGGTAAACTTGTGTAAGAAATGATACTGAGATTCCTCACTCTCTTTCTTTTCAAAGCTTGTCTTTTATATATGATTTATTTGTGTAAATTCAAGATGACTCCTCCTCCTCCTCCTGTGGTGGGATTCAGAATTTTTACTACCAGTTCTGTAGGCATGGCTTGGTGGGTCTGGTGTGGCTTGGTGGGTGTGGCTTGGTGGGCATGGCAGGGGAAAGATACTGCAAAATTTCCATTCCCATCCCACTCCAGGGGAAGGTTACTGGAAAATCCCTATTCCCTCCCCACTCCTGGGAAAAGTTACTACAAAATCCCGCTCCCTCCCCACTAATCTGTTTTCCAGCTCCATTTTCCTGTGCAGGGCAACAAAAGAAGACCCAGACAATCAACTGGGACTCAGGAGGCAGAGAATAGATGAGGGTGGGACCAGTCAGAGGTGGTATTTGCCGGTTCTCCGAACTACTCAAAATTTCTGCAGAAATTTTCTCCAGAACTGGTCAGGACCTGCTGAATACGACCTCTGTTCTCCCTGCATATTGAGTAACTCAATCTCATTCTACCTAATGGTTTATCATAAATATTAAACTAACCACTATTTATTCAAAGGTTTGATCTTCTTTCAATTAAGGTAATTGTATAAGAGGTAATCCATGTGAATGGAAAGCACAGGATAAAATTAACATATTCATGCTTAATCTGATAATTATTTCTCTGCCATTACACCATGGGCAGGGGGTAATATCAAAGTAAGTGACAGTATTTAACTTAACAAAAGCCTTTAATTTCTTATATTAGCCTTTGTTACCTCTAAGGTTAGACTTTCAAATAATGAACTGCACTCTTGTCTTCCTAATATCACTTTTCAAAAGTTCCTAATGGCAGGCATATAATTCTAAATAATTATCCTGTGAAAAAGGCTTTTAGTAGAATAGTGTAATATTGTACCAAATATTTATTTTTCATTTCTCAGCAGAAAAGATATCTTTCAGAAGGGTGGAAATATTTTCATTCCCTTCCCTTTAGATGAGGGTGACCTAGCAGTTAAATTGATGGGCTTGTCAGCTAGAAAACTGGCAGCTAGGTTCAAGACCCAAACATCACTTGATGGGATGAACTCCCATCCTTGCCCCACCTCCTGCCCACCTAGCTATTCGAAAGCATACAAATGAAGTCGATGAATAGGTACCAATTTGGTGGGAAGGTAATAGCATTCCATGCATCTCAGCATATAGTCATGTCAGCCACATAACCATGGAAATATCTTTGGACAATGCTGGCTCCCTTAGCAAAGAAGTGGAGATGAGCAGCATCCCTTATAGTCGGCAATAACTGATGGAGTAAAATCCACAGGGACTCCTTTTACCCTTTACATGAAATCACTTTTATTTCATGATTATTATGCAATGACATAGGTATTTCTTCATTTGCTCCAAACTCTCACAAAGTTGCTCTAGCAATATTTTCCCCCTGTAGTGTCCATATAGTTTTCATTTCATTTCTATCCCATGAGTGAGGCAGCATTATTTTTCATTGATAAGGGGGTCTTTCCCCCTTATTCTAATGCTACTCAAGGCAGCTTTAATCTGTTAGTCCTTATCAAGTATTATCTTGGAGTACAGTCAGGTAGCTGTGGTAATTTGATATGGAGGCAATATTATCTATATAAGGATTCATAGTGTGGACACTAGTGTTTTTTGTAGCAGGATAGTTTTCTGCTGATTCAAGGATGGGAAAGCATTTCTTCTCTGCCATGGGAAAATATTTGTCTGTTTCTTCTTCTTTTAGCCCCATTATTATGTCATGGTTTATTATTCCTAAACATGATCCAAAAGGCATCATTCTGTCTCCTTTATAAGATGATAGAGAATTTTGGTAAACAAATGCTAATAAGTACAAAACAAGCTGTTGTCCATTTGGAATTTTTTTTCCATTTTCTTGATTTCAGGATTTGAACTAGCAGCAGGTATTCTCATTCCACTAAAGATTTCCACTCAAGACAGCCGAGTGCATGCTGATTTTCATTTGTAACAATGAGTATTTATAGTTGTGTAGGCAAAGAGAAAGGAAACACAACTGATGAAGATGATATTTCCCATCCACAAAACTGTCTCATCTTCAAAGGTTTACTATAGTGAGGTTTGCATAACGTGCTACTTTGGTTACTCCATTAATCAATGTCCATTGTTATCACATTACATATTCAGTCTTGCTATATTATCCAAATAGCCTTGCTATATTATCCAAATAGAATTCACATAATATGGAATAACATAAAAAGTAATCAAATTTAAATCTAATTTCCCAGATTGTAAGAATGCTGCCATTAGGGCATTTGCTGGATAAATGTGTTGCATGTCTTCAGCCTAAGTCCCATAAGAATTGTATATATCTAAGTTACACTATTTCCTTCTGTCATAAAAATCTGTAGCAGCCCCTCAAAGTAATAACAATTCTGAGAACATGTGTTCGTGGATCCTAAAAAGTGTCACTTGATAGTTTCATCTTCTCAAAACTCTGAATGTTTTACTATTATTTAGAATACCAACATGAGAATTTGAGACTGGGAGCTTAGCATCGTCTGTTCCCCAAACCATCTTCCAGAATGTACAGACTCAGAAGATAAAAAAAAGTACTACTGTTCTATATTCCTTGTGAAAAAAATAAAAAATACAACTATGAAAATTAAAAGGACTATAATTGAAAGCTACTTAAATGGAAAGGTAAATCATTGGCCTCGTATCTTCCTCAGCAAAGTAATTATGTTTGTCTCTCATGTGTACTATCTCTCTCTATCTGCCTGAAAGGGATTGTGTGTACCAATAGAAATTAGACTCATTCGTGTGTCAACTTACTTTTTTTGTTCCTTGGGACCAACTGGGCAATTATATGCTATAGCAAACATAATTCCACACAGCAGCTATTAGAGGTGAGTATGGCTTTTGGGAAGTGAGCACACCATACTCTCTGGGAAGCTGTTCTGAATAATGAGGCAGATGAATTTCAAATTAACTCACTGTGTGATTTTTCAGTTCCCAATAAATCCAGTGATGGAGCCAGACACTGAAATGGACAGCACCAAAGCCAAGTTTGCATTCAAACAACTAGACCCAACTCTGTAAAATTAACTTAACCAACTGTTCAGTTTGAAATAGAGGAAACAGTGGAGCACCTGTTTTGATCAGTCTTTTTTTTTTTTTTTTTTGGTAAGTGGATCTTATATCCTATCAGCAGGTGCAACTCAACTTAAGAGATGTAAACACAATGAACAATTTTCACTGAAAATTGCAATTTGATTCTTAAGCCCTACAATTAGAGACAAGAGAAGAAGATAACTTTACTTCAGAATGGAGAAAGATCATGCATGATATGATTTAATTGGCATTTTTAGCCTAATCAGACAATGATGACAGTGGCATACACTGACTATCATGAAGATAATACAGTTTTTCTACCTACTAAAAGCCAAGGTAGAGTTTGTAGAGTTCAAGTTGGAACAATAATAGCCAATTCAAAGTCTGCAATTTGTTTGGCAATATACCAGTCCAATCCATCTATTGGGTTAGATCCCATTGTTTTTCTACAAACTGTCAAACACATGCACAGAGTACAACTTGAGATATTTAGAACCAGCATCATAATTTTAACAATGAAATTACAGAAATAATGGGAAATCATGAAAACAGAAAAATCACATATTTTCCTTAAAATTGATCTTGATAAGTCTCTATATCCACTTGTCCATACCCATACATTGTTTTATGTTTATATTTTAATTATGAAAAATGATTATTCAATAAAATTATAGAGAGAGATAGATAGACAGATGGACGAATGGATGGACAGATAGATGGATGGATGGATGGATGAATGGACAGATGGATGGATAGATGGACAGATGGACAAGCAGACAAATAGATAGATAGACCATGGGTATCAAACTTGATCACGTCCTGTGATGTATTGTGATGTATAATGATGTTTTTTGCATTTGCAGAACTGGGGTGCATGTGACTTGTGCATGACGCATCCAGCCCATGAGCTGCCAGTTTGACAGGCCTGAGATAGATAGATAGATAGATAGATAGATAGATAGATAGATAGATAGATAG
>BLBF01000073.1:23117750-23158633 GCA_015471245.1 Laticauda colubrina
TAGATAGATAGATAGATAGATAGATAGATAGATAGATAGATAGATAGGCAGACAGGCAGGCAGGAAGGCGGAAATTATGAGTAGCTGTTGGTCACTACCAGTATAACATTTTTGGCCAGGGTGCCCAATGAAGCTCAGAAGGAATTCAAATTTTAGTTTAGTTTTATCTGGAGAAAAATTAACAATATTAAAAATAGAAAAAATCCTGTGTATGCTATATAAAATGGCTTCACAGAATTATATTTCAAGATTTAAATTTTGGAACTCAAAATGCTTGAAACTGTATATTTCAAAAAGTCAAAGTCATAGTTAATTTATATACTTGAACTTCAATAGAAAAATGTGTCATGCTTATTTTGCAGATTCAACACATGGAGAATAATTTAATCAAAAGAGTAATTTCTGGGAGTTATAATATGAATCTATGGCACAATGAACAATTTAAAATAACTGAAATTTCTTCCCCATGATAAATGAATCTGATGGCTTCTGACCTGATTTTGGTAAGTAAAAAAGTGAAAAGCTATGGCCTTGAAGAAGACATTTTTTTGCAAAAGGTGGTGAAGTAGCTAACCTTGCATGTAACAATACTATTATGAAAAAAGAAAGGGGAGGAAAAAGGAGAAGGAAGGAAAAGAAAATAATAATGATATGAGGATATTTTTAATTTGTTTCTTATTAAAGCCCATGTCACACTGAACCAACGGATGCAAAGAGAATGTAAAAAGGACAAAAAACCTTGCCATCCGTTCGAAAATGCGATGTACTCACTGCCTCCGTTTTGCTTCCTCTCTATCCATCCAGCATCCGTTTATTGACGTTTCATCCGCTCCGAAAGTTTTGGGCTGCCCAAAACTTTTGCGCGGAAAATGTATCCACTTTGTCCATTCTGCATCCGCTACGCATCCACTATGCATCCGTTACGCATCCTTTACGCATCTGCTATATCCGCTTGGCGTCTGCTGCGCATTCGCACAACTCGCATCCTCCCGGACGCAGGGAGGAAGTGGAACGGATGCAGAACGGATGCAGCACGGAAACAAAGCGTTTAAAGTGGAAAAAACATTTGCAGAGGGGACCTATCTCGGATATTAAGGATGTCTAGAGGATGCCTAGAGGATGCCTAGAGGATGCCTAGAGGATGCCTAGAGGATGCAAAGGAACACCTATACTGCCTATAAAAAGGGGGAGCAACTCGCCTGCATCTCACTTTCAGAACAGCAGCCAAGCTGTGCAGACCTCTGCAGCTTTCATCTGACTCTGACTCTTCCACAGCATCCAGTCATGTCCACCGTGGATTTTGACAAAGTCCTTTCGGCAGCCACCATCCTTCTGCAACAGTGCAAAACCATCTACAGGCTCTGTGAACTCTACTATGGGAAGAAAAGGAGGCACCCCAAAAAAGTCTGGGTCCGAAGATGGTTCACCAGAAGAGCAGAGGACGGACTGTACAACAAGCTGATGGTGGAGCTAAGGAGCGAAGACACTCAGGCGTTCCAGAACTTCATGAGGATGCCTCCAGCCATGTTTGACAAACGTGTGCAGCGGCTGACACCCAGGTTGACCAAGGCAAACACCAACTTCCCGCCCAGCCTGGAACCTGGGCTCAAGGTGGCACTCACTCTGCGCCACCTGGCCTCAGGGACCACCTACAGCAGCATGCAGTACGGCTGGAGGGTGCCACCCAACACCATCAGCATTGTGGTCAGAGAAGTGGTGCAGGCCATCATTGAAGAAAACAAAGAGGAGCTCCTTCAGTACCCCTCCACTGAAGAAGGATGGAAGAAAATTGCAGAGCAGTGGTATCAGAAATGGAAATTCCCCCACACTGTTGGAGCCATAGATGGCAAGCACGTGGCCTGCAAAGCTCCAGCCAAGTCGGGGTCCACTTATCACAACTACAAGGGCTTCTTCAGCATCATCCTCTTCACTTTGGTCGATGCTGACTACAAGTTCATGTACATCGATGCTTCAGGCAACGGCTCATCTTCAGATGGACAGGTATACAATGCCAGTCACCTCAAGGAGGGGCTGGAAGGCAACCTCATGGTGGGCTTCCCAGATCCAGACCCGCTGCCCAACGACAAGCAAGATGTGCCCTACTTCATCATGGGGGATGACGCCTTCTTCCTCACAACCTACCTCATGAAGCCCTACACCTCCAAATACCTCACCCGTGAAGAGAGGATCTTCAACTACAGGTTGTTCAGGGCAAGGCGGGTTGTGGAGAATGCCTTTGGCATCCTGGCCAACAGGTTCCAGGTACTTCTCACCAACATGCAGCATAGCCCAGAGACCATGAGGAGGATCGTGGAAGCTTGCTGCATCCTGCAAAATCTCATGCGCACCTGCTACCCAGTCTTGCAGAACACGCTTGTGGACCATCAACAAGGCAATGGTGACATGGAGCCTGGGGAATGGAGGCAAGGGCAAAACCTGATCAACACTGAGGATGTGCAAGGCCCCAACAGAGCCTCACGTGAGGCGAAGAAGCAGCGCAACCTCCTGAGACAATGGTGCAACTCCCCAGCTGGAGCAGTGGAGTGGCAAGACAGGATGGTAAATGCTTAATGGATGCTTCCTTCAGCCTGTCTCATCACACGGATAAGATTGGGCCATGTATGTTTGGTGGCCTACAATGAACAGGGCGTTTAATAAAGAGTTGTGTTTATGCTGACATGTGTGGATGATTGATTATATCGTTATTGATAATAAAGGGCCATAGGTGTGGCACCTGGGAGGGTGGACCATACAGTCCCACTATGCTTGCACTGGAGGTTTATCTATCCCACTGCTATCCTAACCTATCCCTCAGCTATTACCCATCCCACAGGTATCCTAACCCATCCCAAAGCTATCCTTACCCATCCCACAAGCAAGCAAAGGCTTAAACCATTTCTAAAAGTTTCCACCAAGACTTTATTAAAAAAAGAAATGAAACAAGTGTGTGAATCATAAAGAGACTTTATTAACAACAAGCTATAAGACAAAAATGAATCTCTGGCTCACCTCTTGGTCGCTCAGTCTCAGGGGTGAAGGGTGCAGGTGCTGTGGAGGTGGCTGATGCTGGAGTGCTTGTCATCAGCTCCTCCAGAAGCAGAAGCAGCTGAAGCGCCAGCTCCAGAAGAGCGAGCCCGTGCTGCAGAAGCCCCAGGAGAACCAGAGTGAGGGCCAGGGGACGGGATGGTAGCCCTGTCCCTCTTGCAAGGGCTGCCAGTAGATGGCTGAGGCTTGCTGTGCTTCCACATGGTTGTGGGGTTGCTGGCTGGCAGGGAGCCTGGCAGGAACCAAGGCTGGCAGGAAGGCTGGCAGGGAAGCAGGCACCAAGGCTGGCACCAAGGCTTGCAGGCAGACATGCAGGCAGGGCAGGCAAGGCAGCCAATCCGTCCGGCAGCAGGTCTTTCATCTGAATGGTGACCTGCTTCTGAGCTGCTTCCGTTATATCCGCAGGGCTGACGTAATGCATCCTCCCCGCATGTGCAATTAATGCCAGGCATCCATTAGGCTTCTGCTGTGCATCCGCTGTGCATCCGCTGTGCATCCGCTTCAACCGCTCGGCGTCCACTCTGCATCCGCTCTTTCCATTCCACGTCCACTTTGCTGAGACCCCCCCGGAAGCACTGTGGATGTGTAATCTGCTCCCATCCACTTCCATCCACTAGGCTTCCGTTCCGCATCCGCTTTCCATCCGCCCTGCGTCCTCCCCGCGTCCGTGTTATCCGCTCTGGTTATGCAAATTTTTGCTCCTTTTGAGAGCGGATAACAACGGATGGAACATTTTGCTCGTCCGCTGTGTCCTTTTTGCATCCGTTGGGCAGTGTGACATGGGCTTAACATAGAAAACCAAATGACATTAGCCATAATACAATGTGGTACTTTATTATCCAAATATTCTAAGGATGGTATAAGGAATTGTGACAGAACAGACAAAAGAAATTGCCCATAAGTATTTTGAAGAGTTATATAAAAAGGAAGAAGTTAACGAAGATAGAATAAGAAACTATTTAGTTGAAGTGAAGGATAAAGCAATTGGGGAAGAATTGGAAAAATTATTAAACAAAGACATTACTTGGCTTGAACTGAAATCAGCAATAGAGAACCAGAAAAGCAATAAATCCCTGAGACCAGATGGGATTCCAGGGGAGCTGTACAAGGCAACAGCAGAACAAATAGGACCTCTTATGGTGGAAGTTTTTAATGACGTCTTATTGGCAGCCAGGATGCTGGACTCATGGAGGGGGGCATTGACTTTGCTGATCATGAAGGAGGATTTGGATCCCCGATATATACGTAATTATAGGCCAGTTTCACTGTTAAATACTGATTACAAAATATTCACTTCTATTATAGCAAGTCGACTAAAAAGAATGTTAAATGAACATATATATGAAGATCAAAATGGATTTCTCCTGACCAGACAAATCAGGAACAGCTTAAGAATAGAACTAGATGTCTTAGAATTTTACGAAGCCCACCCTGAAAAACAAATTGCACTTATGTTTTTAGATGCAGAGAAGGCCTTTGATAATTTAAATTGTCAATTTTTAATCCAAAAAATTTATAATATGAATTTCGGCACCAAATTTGAAAATATTACAACAACCATTTATGATACATAACAGGCTAATGTTATAATAAACGGGGAATATACCCGCCCAATAAAAATAGAAAAAGGAGTCAGACAGGGCTGCCCACTCTCACCCCTGCTTTATATTATCATTAGAAGCATTACTAATGCGAATTAGACAGAACCCAGACATAAAAGGATTAAAGGTTAAGAAAGAAGAATATAAGTTGCAAGTATTTGTGGATGATATGATTTTTTTCATTGAGGAATCAATAGAAAGAGGACAAAAATTGATGAATGAATTAGAACAATTTGGAGCAGTAGCAGGACTTGGGGCAAGCTGCAACTTTCATTATTAGGCAGGATTGCTGCTATTAAAATGAATATTCTTCCAAAATTCCTGTATATATTTCAATCAAAGTACACAATTTTTTTTTAAGAACTTAATAAAATAACTGTAAAATTTATCCGGCAAGGGAAAAAACCTAGAATAAATTTAAAGGCAATGCAGGATATGAAGAGCAGGAGAGGGCTGGCACTTTCAAATTGGGAGTTGTATTATAGCGCAGCCTCTTTAGTATGGTTGAAGGAATGGGTGAATGTAACCAATAAGAGAATATTATTCTTAGAAGGCCATGACTTGCAAAGGGGGTGGCATGCTTTTTTATGGGATGTAGGGAAAACTAGCCAGAAATATTTTCACAGACATCTAATCAGAGACTCATTATTAACTAATTGGAAGAAAAAATGGAAAAACCACTATTTAAAAATACCAATTTGCATTTCAACAATGGAGGTGATGATTCACCCAAATAATCTGGATATCACTAAAATGATTAAATATAAGGATCTATTGGATACACAAGGAAATTTGAAATCGCGGCAAGAATTTCAAAAGCGGGGACTAAAAATTGATCAGTGGGCATATCTTCAAATTCAAAGTAGATATAAACAGGACAAGAAAGAATTTGGAATTAACAATAAACTCCAGCAATTAGATAAAATTTTATTAGGATCAGGCAAAAAATTATAACAAAATTTTATAATTATTTATTAGAAGTAGAATTAGAAGAAGAAATTGTCAAAGGGAATATGATAGCCTGGAGTAGGAATATAGGATGTAGTATCACCATAACAAAATGGGAAAAGGTCTAGGGTAGAAACAATAAAATTACAAAATCAGTAGCATACAAAGAAAATGCCTATAAAATGTTTTATAGATGGTACCTTCCTCCATCAAGATTAGCGAAGATGCACCCCAATATGAGTCCGAATTGCTGGAAATGCCAAAAAAAGAGAGAACTTTTTTCCATATGTGGTGGTCCTGTACAGAAGCTCAAAAATATTGGCAGAAAATTAGAAATTGGTTGGAGGAAATGACAAGAGAACAGATCGAATTCAAGCCAGAGTCCTTTCTGTTAGGAATCTTTGAAAAACAAATATCAAAAAAAGTGAAATATAGAATAATATACATTTTGACAGTGGCCAGTTTGGCTTTTGCACAATTTTGGAAGCGCCCTCATGTTCCATCAGAGGAGATGATCATTCAAAAAATTTCAAGTTGTGCAGAAATGGACAAATTAACTTTGGTGTTAAAAAATAAAGACACTTCAATATATTACAAGAGCTGCGACTGCTGGTACAAATGGATAGATCAAAGATAGACTTCACACTAAAAGGCAAAAGAGGATAGGATAAATCCATAGTAGTGATACACAGATATATATAAGGATTAGGTGTGTGTATATGGCATAAAATAAGGATAAAAAAGAGGACTTACAAACTGTTGAAGATGAAAATGTTTTTAATTGTTTTCTATTTTTTTTCTTTCTATTTTCTTCTCCCTTTCTTCTTTTTCTCTCTTTCATTTATGTAAGTGCTGTTGGTTTGTTTTAATTGTAAAATCAATAAAATGTATTTAAAAAAAAGAAATTGTGACGATATGGCTAATTATCTGTAATATGTAACCATCATTATCCCCTGTCATAAAAATCTGAGCATAAATGATCTCAAACCTGAAAACTTTCATCAACTTGGATAACACCTATTTGTGATTAAAGGGGATTTTTTTTTCTAGTGTCTGAGACTGAGATTAATTTTAATTGTGCATTATGTGACTTCATGCTTTAGGCATGATCCTAATTGAAAGAAAATGGAGAATGAGTGTGAAATGGTTTTCTTTTTTGGACTTCATGGATTTCTTAAGAAAAAAAAAGACGGAAAGTAAGAATGAGCATACAACTACGGATGGACTGAAATCGTTGTCTTTATGAATGATAAAAAAAACTTTTTGTGAATGAATTTCACATAGTAGAGCATGACTAAGAGATTGGGGTAGGCAACTTGAACAGACTAAATTTAATGAGTCTAGATTATAGAAAGCTACCCTTTCAGAAATGCTAGAACTTTCAATTAAATGGCACTTAAGAAGATTAAAAGTAAATGTTTCCAAACACTATTACTCTGGTAGAAAACCAATTCTCCACAATTTTCTGTTACAAATGAATAATTTCCATAACAAAACCCATCAGTATTCTAGAATCCATTAATCCCATTCAAGAATATTTCATACGCTTCATGTACGCTCCCTACATGAAGCATATGAAATATTCTTTTTTGAATATTTCCTCAATATTCCCTACCTCTTTTTTTCATTAATTGTGGCCATTGTGGGTGAAAAGAAAATGTCCTGCTGCAATATAAGTTGAACAATTATAGAATGAGAAGACATGGTGAACACTGAATACTCTGGTCAGAGTATAAAGATTAAATGTTACAAATTATAAGAGACATTACATAAAGTAAAAAACCAATCCTAAGCTGGTGCCCTGTGCCCAAACGTTGAATCTTCACCTGTTATATAAACTCAGTTATATTCAGCATATGGCCACTCATACACCCAGCCTGTTGAGACATACAGATACTGCAATCTCTCTTGCTCTCTATCTGCATTTTCCAGATAGGTGCAGCTAGAGCTAGAGACATAGAGTCCTGGTTGACAACTTGGAAATCACTAGAAATATTCACAAATCAGTTTCA
The DNA here is from genome assembly GCA_015471245.1 of Laticauda colubrina. Lineage (NCBI taxonomy): Eukaryota > Metazoa > Chordata > Lepidosauria > Squamata > Elapidae > Laticauda > Laticauda colubrina. Next base: position 23,125,357 of record BLBF01000073.1, read on the forward strand.
ACCAAACACTGAAGCATATCAGATTTTGATGAAATACATGGATGCCCAATTACTTCAAAGTGGCAGCAAAACATTACAAAAATATTCCATGTATATTTTTTCCCTTGCACACTTATATGTTAATCCTTCTCAGCTGCTCTGCTGGATTCTACCTAGAGGGGCAGAAGCCAACAAGTCCATATCCAGAATGATTTAAGGACTGAATGGACTTAACAGATAACAGATAATCAGAGTTGGAAGGGACCTTGTAGATCATCTAGTCCAACCCTTTGCCCAAGCAGGAGACCCTATATCATTTCTGATAAATGGCAGTCCAATCTCTTCTTGAAAGTCTCAAGTGATGACGCTCCCACAACTTCTGTGGGCAACTTCTGTTCCACTGGTTGATTGTTCTCACTGTCAGAAGGTTTCTCCTTATTTCCAGGTTAAATCTCTCCTTGTTCAGTTTCCATCCATTATTCCTAGTCTGGCTTCAAGAACTCTTTTACACCCAAAGCTCTTACTTTGTTCTTTCATAAGTTTGATAGTTGTCAGTGGGAAGTGGGTAAGGGCTTTGTGTGGTTTCTTCTGTCTATCTTGCAGACAATTTTATTTTGATCTTTAACAATTTGGTTTCTTTTTATCTATCTCCCAAAGATAACTTTTAGACAAGATTCCTGACTTCTGTCCTCATTCCTGCTCCAATTTTAGGTTTTATGACACCTCAACATCATCTCAGTTGTTTATTAAACAACCACTTCAGAAATGGATATTAAAGACAGTAATTACATTTTATTTGGATGTATTGCTGCTCTTAGAATAACCCTGCTAAATTATATTGACAATTTTAACTAATCTAAATTTGTGTTGAAAGCAAAGAAACTATCAATCTTTAAACTTTTATGCTTATGTGGCTATGTTATATAAACACTTTCTTTTCTATAAATAAAGTTGAATAAGCCAAGATTTATTAGATATCTTCAGCAAGAACATTGGAGAGGTAAAATACCTTTAAATAACATTTACCACTGTAAATGTCAAGATCAGAACAAATACTTGCAGAAACCATTATACCTAGCTAAGCTAATTTCAGAATAACTGATACACAGTTTTTTGATGTAAATGATGCCCTTGAGGCTTGTCAAATATTGATGACATTTCCCTGTAAATTTTGAAAAGCATACTTACCCTCCCTGGCAGCTTTCTAGAGCTAGTGACCAAAATATTGCACTCTACTTTCAAACTTTAAAGTTTGGGGAGAAAAAGCAACTTTGCAAAAATAGATTGATTGGTCCTAGACACTAGAGAAAGATAAAGCATAAGAGAAAAACAATGTGAGTTCCTTTCTTCTAATAAAAAGGGAAAGTAAACTTGGCTGTTGGTGACTCTATCCACACAGTTTTCCTGCCAGTGGTAATAAAGTTAATTTGACACTGTTCTTTTCTGGTAACATTTTTTTAATAAGCTATCCAATCAACCCTGTAATTTCCAAGTGACCCTCTGTTTTAAACGTAACCAAGGCCAACCTAATTATTATCAGACAACAGCCAAAGGTGGCTGCTTGCACCACTATAGCAAAATCTGTAAAGATATCTTTTGAATTAAGTAAAATATGTAAACACTAGACAAAGTGTTTTAGTTTTGTTTTAGGTTTTTCAACCACAAATATAAGATGTTACATACTGACATTTGTAGAAGTCTTAGAAGAGGTAAGCCTTTTTTAAATAAGCCACATTTTCACTGACATACCACTACAAAATTCATGTTACAACCCTATGAGTTGCATAAACATCTTATAAACATCTTATAAAATCAAGAGTATAAGACCTTATAAAATCTTACAAAATGTAAGTTCAGATACAAGCAAAACTTATACAGTTGCTCTGTTGTAATCAAAGAAGTTTATTAAAAACATGAGTAATCTATTCATCAATAATCTAATATATAGTTGCTCAAAATATGGCTTCATAGTTTATTATTGTTTTGTTATTTTGTATATTTATTTATGATATTCATTTGCCACAGCTCATATTCAATTGTTCTGAAAGATTTATAGCAAAACATATTTAATTTGGTATTTTGTAAATATAATTGTTAATATCAATATAAAATGTGCATACGTTCTGTGGGGAAAAAGTAAAATGCTAGGTTTGACTATAAGTTTTTTCATATGCATTTGTCCCACTGAACATAGAAAAGCTTATTTTTGAATATATGAAAGTGATTAAAGTTTTTTTTTCTTTGCTATTATTTTATTTTCAACTGTCACACAAGCTAATTTAAGCTATCATTGGGTACACTGAATTTTTCTCCCGAATCTGACATGAATTTGTTAACCAAGGAAAGCCACCAATAAACATAAAGAATGGCAAGAAATGCATGCATTTTTCTGAAGCCTTCATTTTGTTTGTTTCAAGAAACAGAGTTTTTAAAATGGCTTTATTTCAACTGATGGCACAGTAACAATGCATCAGTCTTGACTTGAAGAGTTCTTGACCTACCTTTTAGTCAACAATAATGTTTCCATGATGATCATATCTGATCTTAGTTTCCAACCTTTCAGCTTCAGTGATTGCCAGTCAGCTGAGTTCTGTTCAAGTTATGTATGATGAAGTAACAGATTTTATACAGCTTGAGGGTTTCCCTTGAATGTTATTGGAAGAATATGCAAATACTACTTCACAACTTAATCCTGTTGCATTCAATGGCTGAAATGAGATTTTAAAAAAATTCATGAAGACATGGAAGAGATAGATGATAGGCAGATCGACAGACAGATAGATGATGGATACAATAGATAGATAGATAGATAGATAGATAGATGGATGGATGGATGGATGGATGGATGGATGGATGGATGGATGGACGGAAAGACAGACAGACAGACAGAGAGATAGATAGGATAGACAGACAGACAGACAGATATGGCATGTTTATTCTGAAGTTTGATGTAGGTTCAGAAGAGCCTTCTTATTCATAAACTATTTACAAATATAAAAACACATTAGAATCATACAGAGAAGTAATTGGGATTCCTGTCACAGGCTTCAAAACTAGTAATTGCCATCATGTTCTCCAATGAAACAACAAAGTTCTCTGCTTCTGATCATATTACAGCAGTCTCATGCTATAATGAGAGTATGATTGGACCTGTGAGGGTAAATGTAGTTTTTAAGATACCAGTGTTACTTTAAAATTTTGTCCCTTTGAAGATGAAAGAAAGATATAATGTTGAATAATATTCTGAAATTATGATGTACTTATCAGATTGCATAACTCATAAAGAAACCATACAGACTTTTATTTCTCTTGGAAGGGGTTTTTCCCTTGTCAGTTTCATAAAAAAAGTTCATGGTAGTGTTAACTGAAGCCTTTGGAGACCTGGTCCTGTTATAATCTGCATTGACAGCACATAATAAGCCTTTGGCTATTACATTAAAATGTCAGAATGTTTCTGTAAATAAAACATGATGATGTCAAACTGGTAGAAATCTGTTAAGCCAAAGTGGGAATGCATTATTTTATTTATACAAATGTTAATACTGCCTAATTCCATATGTTTATGGTGCTTGACAATCAGAGCAAGCAAAACAAACAATACATTATCAGCATCTAACACTCTGCAAAAAATTTTTTAAAAAGTGTTCAGTGTTCTTGTTTTTTAAGGATAAGTAGTTGGGAGCATTCTGTGTCTCAGGCAGAGCATAGACGGAGTCAATCACTGAGAAAGCACACAGATATGCCTCCAAATCCCTCATTTCATGTAAACATTTAGTTTTTCAGGAAAGCATGGGACAATGGGATCTGGCTAAGAAGTGTTTTGTTGGTATCGGTAGAAATTAAAGGCAATCATGAGTTGTATGAATTGGATCTGGAAGCCACCTATTTAGCAACTGTAGCAAAGGTACACTTCCTTCACAGCCTTCTCTAAAAAAAACCTGGAGCTTGGCAAATAATTAACAAAATGTCTGAATCTAAAGGTAGTTTCCTAAAGAATGGGCAAGCCCTCCATCGATCTAGCCTAGGACATCCATGGCCTGACTTGGAAAGAGGTCACACTGTGGTATGGTCTTCTTGTCAGAGCAATGGCAATGTGAGGAACAATGAAACAGTAGGATGCAGTTCTTCTTGAACTGGAGCTAAATTTTCCTTTGCAAAAATGGCAACTGATAAAGAAAATAAAACAGTGGAGGCTTTTATCACTCTCTTTTAATGATCTCATAATCCCTTGCAGGGTGGGGTCTGGCAACTAAATGGAGCTGAATGTTTACTGGCCAGATGCCCTTCCTGTCACTAATGTGGAGTTATGTTCAGCAGATAAATTCTCAGTGTGCTCAGAGAGAGAAATATTTGCCTCTACCTAGCACAGCTTCCTGATTGTGAGGCAAGAGCTAAAGAGGAGGCTTTTGTGCTTTTTACTATATACAGGAAAGCTATTTACAACAAGTAAACAAAATACAATCTTGGGGTTTATTCAATGGTCTGGTTCCTTCCTAACTACCTCCCAGGGACCATTCCCTCCTATTTCTCCTGCTGTCTTCCCCTTTTCTCCTTCAAGACAACTGAAATCATTCCATCCCTCAAATATGCATAAGCCACATCTTCAATTCAGTCAAATGTAGCAATAGAATCAGACAGATCAACAGCCTAGCTGTCTGCTATGATTCTTCACAAGGAAAACCACTTCTAGGCAATAGGACAATTGATACATCGATAGCTATTCAAACATGGCCGTAAGGCCCAATGTAATATACAGAGAGTCATACCTAGCCATCTGTGGGCAGTATTTCTAATCACTGCCAAGGAAATTTGTGTACTCCCTCACTTGCATTTTGCAATCACTACCTTGAGGCTGCTGGAACACCCAGAAATCTGGCTGAATTCAGTCAAGTCTTCATGATGCAAATCAGATGCTTACTGAGTATTGCACTGTGGAAGACCAAAGTCTTATTGAGCATGAATCTGACATTCACCAACATCAACTGTGGTTATGATGTCCATTAAATCTGCTGGGACAAGATTGAAGGACTCGAATTAGCACTGTATCAAATTGTTAGACTATCTTACCAGGAAAACAGCTTGTCTAACAGCTTCCACGATATGTCCCATCACAATGGGAGTAGAACTTCAAACGTATTAAGCTTTCTGAGACTCTAATATTTCTTTCTCAATCATTCCAATAGGAGCAACCAAAGAGTCAATGCAGTGAGAAAGCCATTATGTATTATGTATTATTAAGTATTATGTACTGTAGGTAAGTACAAATAAATTAACAGCATCAAAATACTCCCATTCAACATATCTGCTGCATCTACCCATATGGCCATCCTATCACGCTTCCATCATATCACCAGACCATCTCTATCATTTGCAATCCATTCTGCCTTCTTCAAGGCACTTTCACATAAGTACAAACACAAAACAGTAGATTTTCTCTTTCTACTCTGAATGAAAGGCATCTTCATTGGCTGTAGATATAATGCTTTTAAATTAGAATAGAACAGAATAAGAGAGTTGGAAGGGACCTTGGACATCTTCTAGTCCAATCCCCTACTTAGGCAGGAAATTCTACACCACTTCAGACAAGTGGTTATCCAATCTCTTCTTTAAAACTTCCAGTGTTGGGCATTTACAATTTCTGGAGGCAAGTTGTCCCACTGATGAATTGTTCTGTCAGGAAATTTCTCCTTAGTTCTAAGTTGCTTCTCTCCTTGATTAGTTTCCACCCATTGCTTCTTGTCCTGCCTTCAGGTGCTTTGGAGAGTAGCTTGAGTCCCTCTTCTTTGGGGTAGCCCCTGAGATATTGGAACACTACTAGCATGTCACCCCAGTCCTTCTTTTCACAAGAAGTGATATCATGAAAAGTGATAGTACCACTTATATCACACTGAAGAGATCACACTTGGAATACAGCATCCAGTTCTGCTCACCATGATGCAAAAGAGATGTTGTCAAAAGTGTTCAGAGAAGAGCAACAAAAATGTTAAGGGGTCTGAAGGCAAATTGTATGAGGGAGCTATGTATAACTAGCCTGTCTAGGAGAAGGATTATGGAGAACATTCAGTACTTGAGGAGTTATCATAGAGAAGAGGGAATTGACTTATTCTCCAAAGCAGTAGTGCAACCCCATCCAGAACTAATGATGATAAACAACTGGATGTTTACCAGGCAGACAGCATAGGGAACAAAGTTGTTACAGAATCAAATGGTCCTGCTAGAACAGGGGTGTCAAACACAAGGCCTACAGGCTGAATCCAACCCATGATGTGGTTGGAATTGACCTCCGGGGCCATCCTGAAAAATTTAAGGAGCCAGCCCATGTATCTTCAGCCCAATCTACCCAATGCAAAAAGCAAGCATTGGGCCAGTGTGGCTTCATCCTGGTCTACCCAATACAAAGAGCAAACATCTGACTAGTGTGGTTGCAGCCCGGTCTACCCATTACAAAGAGGAAACATGGCAGCAATTTGGGGAGTGGCATCAAGCTGACCATTCAGTTGATCATGCTCAGTGAGTGATGCTAAGCTGGCCATGACCACCAAATTAGCCATACCCAGATGCCCCCCAAGGTCAACCACAGCCCTGAATGTGGCCCTCAGTGAAATTGAGTTTGACATCCTTATGCTAGAAAACTTTGAAACCTCCTTCCAATGGGAGCAACAGAAACATACTGTAAAGTGGGTGTGTGAGGTCCTTTAACAATGCTTTGAGTTCTAAGAACATAGCACTTATAAGCAGTATCCTGAATACCAGGAAGAGAGCTTCCTATGATCTTCTCAGTTGTTCTCATCACTCTCTGTATGGACTTTCCATATGAAGCACTGATGCCACCAAATCAAACAGTGAGGCAATTAATTAAAACGTTCTCAATCGTACCTCTGTAAAAAGTGGCGAGGTCAGGAGAAAAATGTGCTTTCCTCATCCCACTGAAATGACCTTCACCAACCACTTTTGCATTCTTCCCATGTAAGAATTCTCCATGCAACTATCCTCATGCCCTGGATGTACACAGTGTGAGAGAAGTAGTCCTGTGGTCATCCCAGAGGGAATCATTTATAGAAAGGTTTTTTTTTTCCTACGCTGCACCCCTTTAACTTTTCATTGAGTTTAAATTTAATGGCAACAGGGGCCTAGTTAAAACTCTTTCAGTTATGAGTTGTAGACTTCATTCTCCATTCCTTTCCTCAGGACAACTAAATAAATAACAAGTAAATAAATAATAACTTCACAAACAGAAAATAAAAAGGCTATATTTTCTTATCTTTTTGTTTTATGCTTAGGAAGCTGTTTTTTTTAAATTCTCTCTTTACTCTTTTTTAAAATACTTTTGAATAATTTCTGGAACTATTTGAGTATTCAAATACCTCCCATTTGGCTGCATTATAACCCACTAATGCTGACTGCAGTATTAAAAAGAATTGAGCACTGTGGGAATAAGATTATATCGATGTTCTAAATGATAAGGTTTCCTTAGGAAAAAAAACGATTAATCAAGTCCTCTCCAGGAGGAAACAACAGTCATTTTACCTTCAGCTACCCACATGCAAAGATAAAACTGGAAATATAATTCCCTATACAAAAATCTTTATATGCCAATAATATTGAATATTAGTCTAGAGAAAAGAAAGTTGGTGCTTTTGACTGGTTTTTCTTTCAATCACTGTGCTACCCTTTCTCTGGAATAACATTGTTCTGGAGATTTGACAAGTTGCAGCCCTGTTAGACAACTAATTAAAACCTGGTTATCGCTATAGATCTTTGTGTAGAAACAAATTGAGATAGGTTCCACCTGTTATATAGATTTTCATTGTATGTATTTAGCAATGCTCCTTTGCATCTGTGTTTTAGTATTTATATTGTTGTTGTTTTTTCATGTCCATGTGTGTTATGTGTGATAAAACTGTATTCTGATTCGCAATGTAAATGATTGACATATAAGCCTACTAAATCAATGAAATTATTTTGAGAATCACTTCTTTCATAAATAAAATAGGCCATATCGGTATCCATGAGTCAGTACAGTTGTGCTAAAGAACGGATCACATGAGTATGTCTCTCTCCTTAGCATAATTATTAGGCATATAGGTTACTAAATCTCATTCAGTCTTGTGATTTGGAATGCTGGAAGTCTTGTCAGTCAATAAAGCAATAGTCTGTCTCAATGGTTAGATCTGGAGTAAAATTCAGAAAAACAGAACACTTAATTGATCAGGCCCTAGTTTATAATAAATGAGAGGTCATCATGACTTTTGAAGGTTATAAGACTGGGAAACCAACAATGTTAATTCTACCAGACAATGTTAATTCTACCAGAAAACAAGCACAAATCAGTTGTGTTCTGTTGCTAAGATATCTTTGTAAATGCTTTGATACTGTCATCAAGAATTAAGCTACACTCGAGAAAATCTTTATTTTTATCATTATTGCCTCACAGTCTGTCTGTCTGTCTGTCTCTCGTAGATAAGGAAGTAGGGGATGGGTAAGTAGACAGAGAGAATGATAGCTAGATGATAGCTATCTATCTATCTATCTATCTATCTATCTATCTATCTATCTAGACAGAAATAGATAGATAGACAGATAGATAGATATAAATAGACAAATAATAGATAGATGAAAGAGTTCATATTTCAGATTTCACTTTTTCCCCCCACAATTTTGACGATAGCTATTTTTCCTTTATAGATTTATAGCATCTTCCAAAGCCATCCAATCATAAAATGAGGACAGTGGTTATATTTTTCAGTGAAGATTAAATGAAGCTATGGAAACATTGCATATCATTACTAGAACAAACAGGGTTGGTCTATTTGCACAGTTCATATTAATTTGAGGTTGGACTCACATTGAAATACAGACCACTGGAAAAAAAATCAGTGTGATCCCAGTCTAGAAAAAAAGTGGGGGTGAAATGAATGCAAGAAATTATAGGCCAATCAACTTGCCTGGGATGTTTTTTTAAAAGAGATCCTGCCAAACAAACAATTGCCTTCTTTGATAAAGCATCTAAATTAATCAACCAGCAAAATGGTATTGAGGGAATACACCTAGACTTCACCAAGGCATTTTAAAAAATGCACCACAGGTTACTTCTTGGTAAGATAGAATAATATGGGATAGGCAGTGACATCACTAGATGGATTCACAACTGGGTTCCAACTACATCTAGTGGGTAGGTCTTCAGTGGAACTACATCTACATGGAAGAAAGCATGCAGTGGGGCTACCACAACATTCAGTTTTGGGCCCATCACTCTTCAATGTCTTCATAAATGAATTTTCATAAGGGAATAGGAGATGAACTCATCAGATCTAAACCGGGGGTGAATGCTAACACTTTAGAAAATAGGTTCAAGATTCAGAAAGTTCTTGACAGACTCAAGTATTGGGTGCCACTGAACAAGATGCAGTTCAGTAGTGAGAAAAGTAAGATATTTCACTTAGGTGGGAAAAATCATATGCATAGGTATAGAATAGGTGGTACCTGGTTCAGCAGCCGTAACTGTGAGAGATATTTAGGAGTCCTAATTGACCATCACTTAAGTAAGAGCCAACAGTGTGGTGCACAACTAAAAAAGACAATGAATTCCTCAGATGCAACAACAGAGAGATAGTGTCAAGTCAACGAAAGTGATAATACTGCTTCACACCATGCTGACGAGATGAAAATTCAAATAGTGTATCCAGTTCTGATCACCATGACACAAACAAGATTTTGAGAACCTGGAAAGTATGCCAAGAGAAATACAGATGAAAAAGAGTCTGGACGCTAAATCATATGAATGGTTGATGGACCTAAGTATTTCTCACCTATAACGGTACATGATAATTGTCTCCCAGCACCTGAAGGGCTGTTACAAAAAAGACTTGTTCTTCCAAGAAACCAGAGGCAGGACAAAAAGTAATGGGTGGAATCAAAGAGAGATGCAATTTAGCATAAAGGAGAACTTTTCTATCAGTAACAGCAACTAATCAAAGGAACAGCTTTCTTACACTTGTGGACGCTCCATTATTGGAGTTTTTTTAAAAAATAAATTAGTTAATGATTTGACTGGGACAGTATAAGCCTCCAGCCTCAAGGAGGGAATTTGATGAGAAAATTTGACCATAGGGTCCCTTCCTGCCCTTTTTTTATGATTATCTGGTGATGATTGTTGCATATATTTCCTATTCTGTCCTGTGAAACCCTTTGCATAAACCTTAGAAATATTCTTTCAAGGATTCCTGCCATTGTGTCACCCTTCATCGCTTGCCACATTAATATCTTTCTTTTCTAAATTATCCTGTTAAGGCCTGGTCCCACTGCACTTACGGATGCAAAGAGGATGTAAAACATAAAAAAAAACTTCCCATCCATTGGAAAACTCTATAAATCCATTGTGTACTCACTGCATACGTGTTTCATAGGCTCTATCCATCGAGCATCTGTCCACTGCAATTTCATCTGTGCAAGAAGTTTTGAGCTGCACAAAACTTTGTGAACAGATGAAATTTCCGCTGTGTACGATGGAAATCCGTGACATACGAGCAACAAATTTTCTATGTCCATTATCATCCATTAAACACACATTGTATCCTCTCTGCAATCTCTGGCCATCCCCTTAATTCACATCCACTGCAGCTGAAAATGGAAAGAGGGAGGAAACAAAAGGTACATGGGACGTCTCCACAGTGTTAGTAGCACAGAAATAGAAAGGATGTAAGTGTATGCATCTCATATATAAAGTATTAAAAATGGACAAAACGTTTGTATCTGGGATGTATCTCATATATTTAGGATGTCTGCAGTATGTCTACAGTATGTAGAAGGACACCTAGCAGAAAACCAATATTTTCTATAAAAAGGGGGAGAAAATCATCTGGATCTCAGTATGAGTTCAGCAGCCATGGTGTACAGATCTCTTCACCCTTGGTCTTGGTCTTCAACATCATCAATTGTTCTCCACCATGGATCATGACACAGTCCGTATGATAGCTGCGCTCATTCATCAGCAGAACCAAAACCTGTTCAGACTGTTTCAAGTTTTACACAGAAGAAGAAGGAGATGTCCAAGAGCTGTGTGGGTCTGAGGATGGATCATGAGAAGAATGGAGATTGGACTGTATGACCAGTTGATGATGGAGCTGAGGAATGAAGACCCTCGTGCATTCCATCACTTCATCAGGATGCCACCAGCCATGTTTGATGAAGTTGTAGAGTGTCTGAGACCCAGGTTGACCAAGCCTAGTACCAACTTCCATCCCAACCTGGACCCTGGACTGAAGGTGGCACTGACTCTGTGCCACCTGGCCTCTGGAACCACATACAGAAACATGCAGTATACATGGATGGTGCCAAACAACAGCATCAGCAAAGTGGTCAGAGAAGTGCTACAGGCCATCATTGAATAATATGTGGAGGAGCTCCTCAGGTGCCAAACCACTGAACAAGGCTGGAGAAAATTTGCAGAAGACTGGTATCAGAGGTGGAACTTTCCCCACACCGTTGGAGCCATAGATGGGAAGCACGTGGCCTGCAAAGCTACAGCCAACTCAGGCTCCACTTATTTCAACTACAAGGGCTTCTTCAGTACCATCCTCTTTGCCATGGTTGATGCTGACTACAAGTTCATCTACATCAATGCTTCAGGCAACGGGTCAACTTCAGATGGCCAGGTATACAATGCTAGTGACCTCAAGGATGGGCTGGAATGTAACCTCATCATGGGTTTTCCAGGTCCAGACCCCCTTCCCAATGACACACAAGATGTGCCCTACTTCATCATTAGTGATGACGTGTTCTCCCTCAGAACCTACCTCATGAAGCCATACAGTTCAAGATACCTCACCCGTGAAGAGAGGATCTTCAACTACAGGTTTTCCAGGGCAAGACAGGTGGTGGAGAATGCCTTTGGCATCCTGGCCAACAGGTTCCAGGTACTTCTCACCACCATGGAGCATGAGCCACAGACTGTGAGGAGCATCGTGGAAGCTTTCTGCTTCCTGCACAATCTCATGCACACTCGCTACCCAGTGTTGCAGAACAGACTTGTCGACCGTCAACAAGGGAATGGGGACATGGAGCCTGGTGAATGGAGACAAGGACAAAACCTGATAGACACTGTGGATGTACAAGGCCACAACAGAGCTTCATGTGAAGGGAAGAAGCAGCGCAACCTACTGAAACAGTGGTGCAACTCCTCAGCTGGAGCAGTGGAGTAGCAAGACAGGATGATAGATGATTAATGGATGCTTCCTTGAGCCTGTCTCATAATACTGATGAGATTGTGCCATGTATGTTGAGAGGTCCTACAAGGAATAGGGCATAAATAAAGAGCTTTGTTTATTTTAAAATGTGTTGATCAATGAATAAATTGTTATTGATAATAAAGGTCCATATGTGTGGCAGCTGGGATGGTGGACCATACAGTCCCACTATGCTTGCACTGGAGGTTTATCTATCCTACAACTATCCTTATCTATCCCACAAGCATGCAGAGGCTTAAGCATTTTTTCAAAATTTTCACCAACACTTTATTAAGTAAAAAAATTAACAAAGTAAACTAAGTGTGTTAAGCAAAGATAATATTTATTAACTTTCTTAGGTAAACTTTATGAGTTTATTAAATAAGCAAAATGAACCAAGTAAACTGTATTGTGTTAAGCAAAGATAACGTTTATTAACTTTCTTAGGTAAACTTTATGAGTTTATTAAATAAGCAAAATGAACCAAGTAAAGTGTCTTGTACAAAGATAAACTTACAAGTAAACAACTCAGTCTCTGACACTATTCTCAGTCACTCTCAGTCATGTCCATGGTCTCGGCTGTTAAGCGGGCAGGGACTGTGGAGGTGGCTGTGGCTTGAGTGCTGGTCTGAGGCACCATTGGGGTGCTTGGCCCCGAGGGTACAACAGGGGATGGAGTGTTCAGGAAGCTATCTGAGAGCTGACTCAGTCCTGTGAAGTTGAGAGGCCCTTCCTCAAGGACTTGAGATGTCAGGCCCAATACTGATGACAGATTGTCCATTGACGGGCTTGGCTGTGGGGTTGAGGAAGGGTTGGGAGGAGTGTAGTAGGGCTGTCTGGTCTGCAGTTGGGTGAGGACTGGCATCTGTGGCATCCGATGAACCTGGGCCTGGACTGGGAAGTTCTGCTTCTGCTGTGGGAAGTCCTGGTAGTCGTAGCCTTGGTAAGTGAGGGGCTGTTGAAAGCCATGGAAGGGCTGTGACATCACCTGGGGTGGAGGAGCAGACCTGGACTGGGTAGGATCAGCTTCAGCTGGGCCTTGAGGGTTGTGCAGAAGTGCTGTGATCTTCTGTTTCATCACCTGGTACTGGGCCTCAGGCAGGTCCCTCAGGGTCTGGCTCATGTAGGTGATGAAGGTGTTCCGGCCCGAGGATGCTCTGTCCAAGTGGACCAGCTGAGAGAGAAGTTCTGTGCTGGTCTTCATTTTGTCCCTGATCTCCAACAGCACACTGTGGTCCTGGCCCTCCAGTCTGCCTCTCTGCCTGCATCCTCTGAAGCTGGGGGTGGGGGTGGAGGTGGGGGTGGGTTCACCTCTGGTGGCTGCTGCTTCTTCCTCTATTTGTGACAGCAGGACAGGATCCTGCAAGTCCGCCGGCATGGGGAGTGCTGCTGTCAGGGGGCTCTCTGCTGTGGGACCCTCTGAAGACACCTGCCTGGACAGGGTAGCTGGCTCCTGGCTGGAAGAGGACTGGCTGTCTGTGGGCTGTCTGAGGGAGAGGGGTGTCAGAGGGGCTGCTCCTCGGTGGCGGATCTCACCCTCCAGGAAACTGCACTTGGCCATGATGTACATCTCCCGGTCAGTGAGCTTGACAACAGCCTTCCCAGATTTCTTGAGGTGTAGTTTGCCATACCAGGTGTGCATGTGCTTCCACCATCCTAGGAGTACTTCTGCAGTGTACTCCAGGCTCTCTGCCTTGTCTCTCCAAGCTGCCTGCTTCTTCTTGGTGTCACGATAGAGTCTCTGGCCCTTTCTCCAGAGGTACTCGTTCTCCCTCAGCCATTCCAGCACCTCATCCTCATGCTCCTCGGAAACAGTGTACTGTTTCCTCTCTCCCTTCTGCTTTCCTTGCCTCTTCCTCCCTCTGGCATGGGCTTCAGCAGGGCCTTCAGGGGCTTGAGCAGCAGGGCCTTTGGGGCTTGAGCAGCAGGGCCTTCAGGGGCTTGAGCAGCAGGGCCTTGAGCAGCAGGGCTTTGAGGGCCTTGGGGCTGGTCCACCACAGGAGCAGCAGCAGCTTCAGAGCAGTGCCAGGGGTGGGATGCTGGTTCCGTCCTTCTTCAACTTGCCAGGGCTTGAACAAGTAGGCACGGGCTTCCTCTTCTTGCCTGACTGACAAACCATGGTGTTCCTGCTAGATGTATGTGGCAGCACGTCTTTCCCCTGTATGCTGACTGCGTGCGTGCTGCATCCTTTTATATCCGCAGAGCTGACACAATTCATACTCGCTGCATGCGCAGTGAATGTTTTTCATCTGATATACATCCGCGCGGCTTCCCCTTTGTTTCCTATAGGCATCCATGATGCATCTACTTCATCCACTTGCATCCGACCCTTCCGCTATGCATCTGGTTTGAATTTTTCCCCCGGAACCCCTTCGGAGGTGTCATCCACTTCCATCTGCTGTCATCTGCTAGGCTTCCTATGAACATCCGCTTAACATCCCCACTACATACTACCCACATCCGTTCTTTTCCATTCTGTTTATGCAAATTTTTGCCACTTTTTGGGGCGGATAACAATGGATGGAGCCACCCCCGAAATTTTGCTCGTCCACTGTGTCCTTTATGCGTACATTTTGCATCCGTCGACCAGTGGAACCGGGCCTTAACTAAACTTTTGTCCAGGATTCATTTGAATCCTATGCCTACACTTTTAATTTACCTTTATTTAAACTTGCTTCACTTGATCTAAATCACTTTTATAGATGAGTACATGCATGTACTTCATGCTTACAGATAAGAAAACAAGGAGAACTTGAATATAAATGATTGTGTCATGCATGGTTTATTTATTATGTTTAATCTGCTAATACCTGGGAAACATAATTATAATTGTACAGGAGATTTTCTTTTAAAAAAAGTTCAAATTATTACACTATTCATACAAAATCTCCTCTCTATTCAATCATCTGATTCTTTGCTTTTAATGCCTTCTGTATCTACCAACAAAACTAGGATAATTGTTTCTTCTTCCATATGTCACATGCCTATATTTTAGTTTAGGATACAAAAAGCTCTTCAATTTATTTTGAAAAGAGAAACTGTCAGCTTCCTGAATATTAGTCTTGTATTTGGAAGAGAGAGAAAAAAAACCCAAGAGATTTCCGTTATTTTTCACACTGACAAGATTTTTATACTTCTTCAATTGTGATGGGTGTCCATTGTGTATATTATATACAATTGTACATCGTGCCCATTCAAAACCCAGAACTGGCTATTGTGAATCATCCCATGCTATTTCTCATTGTTCCCCACTGAAAGGCTCAGATTAAACCATGGATATGT
The DNA here is from genome assembly GCA_015471245.1 of Laticauda colubrina. NCBI lineage: Eukaryota > Metazoa > Chordata > Lepidosauria > Squamata > Elapidae > Laticauda > Laticauda colubrina. The sequence continues at coordinate 23,140,842 of BLBF01000073.1, forward strand.
TCAAAAGCTCATACCTAATGGTCCTGTGAATTACTGCTCCACAGTAATCATACAATACTCTGTTCTTCAAATTACTACTTTAAAAAAAGTGGATCTATTAAATCTGTTTGTAAACCTTCTGCTTGCTGAGGCCGATTATCAACATCAAATATGCAATTGCCACACTAGAAATGGACAATTACAGCTATTCACAGCAGTCTTAATTTTAGGTCCTCGGCAAATGCAGATTCAGATTTTTTTAAACAAGGGCAGGCAATGTTCTCTCTCCCACATGCACATATTTAGAAAAAATCTTTTCAAACCATTCAGGTATTAATCCTGAACAATTGACAATTTTGCAGATCCAATCCATGATAGCTCAAAGATTGGTTACGTTATTTTATATTGTAAAGATGGATTCAAATAATTAATCTCATGGAAGTAATGAAAAACTGGTTGCCAATCACTGTTGCTACATTGTTCTGATGTTAAATAAATAATATAGAGTGCCATAACTCCTACTGAGTACAGTGGAATAATGTCTTGCTAATCCAGGGGTCTACAACCTGTGGCTCTGGAGCCACATGTGGCTCTTTTGACCCTCTGCTGTGGCCCCTGTCAGCTGATCCCTTCACTGGCTGGATTTCATGGAAGACCTGGAGATTAAAACACAGAGAAAAAGAAGGCTGACACTTCAATTTACAAAAGTCCATCTAAGTACGCTTCTGACTGGCTTCAGGACATTGACGTTCCTGAGTTTATGTTGCTTCTACCCATCAGGTGGGTGAGCAAATTCTTTAATGCTTTTAAATGAAATTTCCCAAAGTCTGTATAGCATGTAATATTTAGAAGAGAAATCACAAAAAGAAATATGATCATTAACAAAGAACTTTACTTTTCTACATACTGCAAGTCTGTCTGCCACATGTCTCTATATTAAAACTATGAAATTTAAAATCCTAACTGAAAAGAATTCCATGAAAGAAAAGAAGAGAGAATTACATGAAGCAAATTAACCTCATAGGCATACCTAGGTTTGTACTGGAGCTGGTTTGAAGAATACAGCTAATTTTGCCATTCTGCCAGCATAGCTTTATGTTATTCTAGATTCAGTTTCCAATTCCGACCATTTCTAGAAAATGTTGTAAAAAAACTGATTGATTGACTGATTATGTGACACTGAGTTGTTGATTTTTTTACTCTTGGTGTTTGCATATATAGATTTTCTCCTTGATGATCCATCTCTAATCTCGTCTTTCAGGTTTTTTCATCGTGCATACATTGCCTAAGTAACTAAGTCATTCATCCTGCTACTGTTCATTCTCTTCTTTTCTTTCTTTCACCTTTCCCAACATTAGGACTTTTTGCAGAGAGCTGGGTATTTGCATAATTTGTCCAAATTGGATAATTTGAGCCTAACCACTTATGTCTCTAGGGAGAATTTTGGGTTGATTTGTTCAATGAGCCATCAGTTTGTTTGTTTTTGATGGTCCACTATATTCTCAGGAATCTTCTCTAATCCCAAAATTCAAAGGTGTCAATATTCTTCCTATCTTGTTTTTTTGTTCAACTTTTGCTTTCATAGAGTCCTGGGACTAGCTCATGTAGTAGGCACGAGCTGAGAAAAAAAATGGGGAAGTTGCATTTTTTCAAGTTGGCAAAACCAGTAATATATTGTATCACTGAAATTATCCAATAATTGGCAGTGCAATCTTTGAATTCTTTTGGACAAAGCAAGACAAAACAACATGTCTATCCTTAACACCCCAATCACCCTTCCAAATATTCACATTTCTACATGCTTATATTACTGAACATGTTCTTGTAGACTCAATGACTATTTAAATGTGGTTTAAAAATATTGTCCCGAGTAGAGAAAAATTGCACCCTATTCTAACAATTTAATAAATAAGGGAAAATATGGATAACCATAACAACTTGAAAGCTAAAAAGATGTTTAGGTAAAGTTATGGGGTTATTTTTTCTATGCAACAAGATTTTGCTTGATGTACATAAGCTTTCTTAAATGAAACAGGCAATGCTAAAGTTGTCTTTAAATTTAATAACAATTCCAAGAACAACCATGCATATATTTAAAAGGTAATCTCTCCAGCACCAGGAATCGAAAACTGGTCCCTCACACAATTGTGTATATTGATGATTTATTGTTGAGGATCTTTCTCTCTTTCAGGACATGTAAATGTACAGTGAGAATGTGTATAAATCTGTGCAAAAACAGAACAAATTTTCATTCCTAGTGGAGGGCTCAGACACATCTAAATCTGCTCCTTTCTGTTTCTAGCTTTGATAAATGTCCTAATCTAGATCTGTGGAATGCTACAAAGATTGAAGCAGTTTGGAGGAAGGACAGCTTTAATAAATTTTATAAGGTATCATGGCTATGAAAAAAGAATCTCAGCAAGTAGCAGGTCTGTAGGTAAATCAGGCTGCTTCTTGCAGTTATACAAGATTTTTCAGGCCAGAAAGTAAGCTTGAATTCTCACTTTTAAAAAATGTGTATTTTAGGGAAATATAGGAGAGCCATCGATGCAAAAGCTCTAATTCAAAAATAAAATAACAATTCATACTATTGTCTTTAACCGGCATCGTGTCATGGAAGTTTGGTGGAGTAGATTTATTACTAAGCACTTGAAATCAGAAATGCACTAGATAAAAGATGATCCATAACCAGCATCTCTTCTGTATTTGTAGCACATAATGTGATTGAATTCAACAGTTCACAGAGGCCTGCAATGTTAGGAGGGTGACATTTTGAATTGGATGGATTTTAGATCTAACCTTTTATCTACAAGTATCCTCCTCCTCCTTTTCCCTGAGGATATTTACCCTCTACTCCAATAAAGCAGTATCCTCCTTCTTCATTCTCCTGAGGATTATATTATTACTTCCAATATTATTTTAAATAAACCATAAAAAGCTATTAATATCATCACCAATCCAATACAGAAGAACAAAGGATTTCATTTCTTTCCTAAAGGCAAAAAGAATGGATGCTAAAGACATTACCAAGTTACCAAGTTTCTGTAATTTGCAAATAATCCTGAAAAATATTCTTATGTTTTTAAAGTATATTTCAGCTATAGTTATATTAGAAGTATATAACTTCTAATATAGTTATTAGAAATTTGCTTGTTATTTAAGTATGTTTGTAGCTTCTAAGATGATATTTTTAATGTTCTACTTTACTATAATGATTCATCTTTTTTTAAAAAAAGTGAACATTTAATATATCATTTAATTTCATAAGGGAAAGGGATTTATTTGTGAAAGAACATTCTCAAATAAAGCTTCAGAAATATTTATTAAAATGTGTAATTAATCTACAGCATTAATAAAAATAATTTCAAATAAGAATTCTATTTTTTCTTGGAAAACAGGGGTACTGTTGAATGTAGACCAGAGTCGCAAATTTAACAACAGAAAACATGGAACTGGAATTCGGTAATAGATAAAAGACTTCATTTGAGATCTACAGCTTTTTCTTGATAAAATTAGCATATTTAGAGTCTTTGGAAAAAGAGAATTGCCATAATTTATAATGCAACACTAGACATAGATCATGAATGTACCAAAAAGCTTCTTCAATAGCTTGCTGTGATTGTACAGTATAGCACCGTGATGGCGAACCTATGGCACATGTGCCACAAGTGGCATGCAGAGCCCTTTGTGCCAGCACACGAACTGCAGGCAAATTTACCTCATTGCACATGTGCATGCCTCCCCGCTGATTTTCAGAGGTTTGAGGCCTTTTTTTTGGCTTCCCAAAGGCTTAAGGAAGGCATCTGCAGGCTTTGCAGTCTGAAAACTAGCCCCATTTCATTTTCTTGCTTTTCTGAAAGTACTGGAAGTATCTGAAAATACTGGAAGTATATGAAACAGGGCTAGTTTTTGGCCTGCAAAGCCTGCAGAAGCCTTCCTCAAGCCTTTGAGAGGCCAAAAAAGACCTCAAATCTGCCAAAAATCAGCTGTGAGGTGCAGTGTAGGGGGGTGGTATGGGTGGGGATTGCATCACATGCATAGGGGGTATGGGGGTGTGTGCATTGCCTTTTGGTGCTGGCACATGAGTGTAAGCATGCAAGTGCTCACTCAATTTTTGGCACAAGAGCCCAAAAAGTTTAGCCACCACTAGTATAGCATGTATTAAAAAAGAGATCTCATGTCACTCAATAAGATATGCATTCTTTAGTATTTTTACACTATATAAACCTGTTGTTTAGCTTCAGATTTAATCTTGATGCATTATGAAACAGACCTATACCAATATTGCCACTGATATTTTAAAGCTTTCAAAGCAATTTTAGAGAAAGCAGAACTGATCAGATGAGAGGTTAGTCATTTGTTTATGCAATTCAGTTAATTAAAGAAAAAACTTTTATATCCTGTGTAAATGATTGAGAAATCACATCTTATCCTCCAAAACAATAATATGTTGCAGAATAATATGTTGAGCAGCAAAATGTTTGTTCGTGTACAAAGAGGCAATCCCCATCTCCTCAGTATCAAAGACGGATGGGCTATGATGTTCTGGAGGCTTTCAAACCAATCCTGTGGTTTTTCAAAACCTCTCCTCAGAGTCAGCTTAGCACAAGGCTCGTATATCACTTTCTGTCATTGCCTATTTACCAATCAATGCATAATTCATTGATGGTGGCTGGCATGTACAAACATCTCTTATGCAATCATGCTTTTTATAGAAGAAAAGAGACTGAGAAGTATGAGGAGGGAAAAAAAACCAACAACAACAACAGTGGGAGAAGGCCAAAAAAGATCAAGAAATGAGAAGTAACAAGCGTTTGGGACAAGAGCAAGGAGAACTTTCCTCTTTTGAGATAAATGGATCCTGCCTCTTAGAGGCAAAAGAAAATTTCTTGTACTTCTCCAAATCCTATCATAACATTGTAAGGGAAGAAAGAGATCTTCAGGTAGGAGGACTGGATACAGAGAAAAGGAACATTTGTATTTCAGGGATCTAAATGATTTGAAGAAATATTGCAAGCTGGAGCATACTGTACAAATTAAAGGTAAAGGTTCCCGTCGCACATACGTGCTAGTTGTTTCTGGCTCTAGGAGGTGGTGCTCATCTCCACTACAAAGTCGAAGACCCAGCGCTATCCAAAGATGTTCTATGGTCATGTGCCAGCATGACTAAATGCTGAAGGCACACGGAACACTGTTACCCTCCCCCAAAGTGGTCTCTATTTTTCCACTTGCATTTTTATATGCTTTCAAATTGTGAGGTTGGCAGAAGCTGGGACAAGTAACAGGAGCTCACTCTGTTACATGGTGCTAGGGATTCAAAGTGCTGAACTGCCGACCTTTCTGATGGACAAGAAATTAGTTCATGGCAAAAGCCAAAAACAGCAACAATAATGCAAAGCAATTGGAGAATGTGTGTATTCTACCCACAGAAATGAGCAAAACTGAAAACCTAGCAATTAGTTCCATATACTTTATATATTGCTGTGCCTGTATTCCTGAATGTATATAAATAGAATGAGACATTCTATCATACAGACTTCATTTTTTTCTTATATAAAAAGAGTCTCTTTGCATTCTCTTTCATTGGCATCTGTGCATAATCACAATCTTTTCCAATGTATCCTAGAAATGTGTGAGGCAGGCTATACTTGACTTGACAAGGTGTCTCATTACGGAGACTTAATACTCTGTCTTCTCAGGATGCAGTAATAATGGGAGCTGCTCTTGAAGGCCCTTTGGGTCACTTCTTACCATCCTTGCTTCTAGTTATGAGAGGCTTTTGAGAATGAAAATGATGAGGTTTATTGCAGCATTGTGAAGGAAAGCAACACAGCAATCTCTCACTTGAGAAACAGGGGACCATATTCCTTCATGAAGTAGTTACCTTCAAAGATGTTTTACAGGAAGCACTATTAAAGCAAAGCATTCCTTGAAGCATAATACACAATTATTATGTGCTCCATTTTTACTACGGGAAAAAGAAACAACCAACAAAAATCCCATGTACTTTCTTATTTTATTTTAAAAGAAAACTTTATTAGAGATTAAAAAAGAAAAACACTATGTACAATACATCAAATACAACCTTATGTTGTAGACAGAATCTACATATACAAATACATAATAAATAAACATATAAAACATATGCTTCTAATCAACTAAAACAGTGTGCTTTTTTCTTGGTAATAATTTTACTGCTATTCATTTCTTATTTGGTAAACATTCTTAATTTAACTACTCCCACGTACTTTCAATGTAAACTCAGAACATTTCTTTTTTACATACTGGTATATTTATACTGATGTCCTTCATAATTTCTAATAATGGCTTCTACTTATCTAGATACTTGCTTTACATCCTATGTGAACACAATTTATTCTAGTCATTTAACCAGGCTGCAATCTTAGATTCACATAGAAGTCTTGTGCATATATAGTCTAATAATTGTCAAGGAGGAGGAGGAGGAGGAGGAGGAGGAGGAGGAGGAGGAGGAGGAGGAGGAGGAGGAGGAGGAGGAGGAGGAGGAGGAGGAGGAGGAGGAGGAGGAGGAGGAGGAGGACAATCCAGATTTTGAAAAAAGAAAAGCCGCCATTTCTTTATAAATAGAGAATAAGCTCTACCATATGGCAATTCTAAGCCTTGAAGACATTATAAAAAAATACACTTGAAGGACTACAATGATTTCTGTTTTGAATAAATGCATTTCAAAATCGGGTCATAAAGGGAACATTGAAGGAACAGCAGAGAATTTTTTTGCATAGAACAATTTGCTTTATCAGTCATATTTCTAATGTGTGCCACTAATTTAAAGAAGATTAAGGAAATTAAATTTTTTGATCCTATAAAAAAGCTTCATAATCAAATTAAACTAGTTGAAATAAGATGTGGGAAAAGAAAGCCAACAGTATCAGTCACAACACAATGTGCCACCCTCACAGGATATTTATTATATTTTGCATGTAAGGAAAAATGAAAGGCATCTTTTGGCTACTTGTATCATTTATATATTGTGCCAGCTTTCTCCAATCTGGTGCCCTCCAAACAGAGGTGGAATTCAGCAGGTTTTGACCAGTTCTGGAGAACCGGTAGTGGAAATTTTGAGTAGTTTGGAGAACCATCATATATCACCTCTGACTGGCCCTGCCCCCTTTAATTATCTGCCTTCCAAGTCCCAGCTGATCGGCTGGGTCTTCTTTTGTTGCCCTGCACAGGAAAACAGAGCTGGAAAGCAGGTTAGTGGAGTGGAAAGGGAATGGAGATTTTACAGTAACCTTGCCCTGCTATGCCCACCAAGGCACGGCATGCCCATCAAACCATGCCTACAGAACCTGTAGTAAATTTTTTTGAATCCCACCACTGCCTCCAAATAAATTGGACTCCACCCAACCCCCATGATTCTCAGATAGCACTACATAATTATTTCTAAAATCAAATACAGCAATTTCCCCAACTATTTGTCTTAATGTTTCATTGGAAACTAGTTATTAATTTTTTTTCATACTGAATAAAAGTCAGAACTGTTGGTTTCAATATTTCTTGTATTTAATACAAATATTAATCCTACATGGCATGAGGTCAGGTTACTATAGAACTGTCCTTATCTCATTACATCAGCCCATCCCACCTAGTCAGGCATGTTGCAAGCTCTATTGACTGAAGAACACTTACTGGCAGGATTTAGGAATAGAGCCTTCTGTGCATTGCCCCCATCCTGTGGAATATTCTCCCTCTGGAGGTGAGCTAGGGGGGGGCCCCCCCCCCCCCCCCCCCCCGCCCCGCAGTCTGGGAAGCTCAGAACAATATGTAAATATGGGGCTGGTTGCATTTTTCACTAATTTTTAACAGGGTTTAATCATCCTTTCCTAATTTTATATTCTATATGCTGTTTTTATATTTTAATATTTTATTCTACATTGCCCAGAGACCCTCTCTGAGGGATATGGGTGGTTCAAAATGTGAAAAATAATTAAACAAATCAGATAAAAGATGTCCCTTAGCTAAGTTATGAAAATGAGAATCATACTAACTGAATCTTGGGATAATGAAACAAATGTCATACATTACACTTACAATTAATATAATTAATCAATACTATACACTAAAACAGAGATAGTGCTAGCATGGCCAATGGCAAGAGTTTATGATTATTGTAACGGAGCTCTATGGATTACATAAAAATAGCCTGGCTTGTACTTACCTATTTCTTCACTCAAAGCTTAATCTCCTCATGCTTTGGGTGTAAAGTGTTAAAAATTAAAGTGGAGTGTTAACTAGACCTCTCTAGATCTAAATATTGGTAAGAGATGGTGAAAGACACCAGGTACCAATCTCTTCATCCTGCTCCCATCTGCTGTAGCAACTGAGAATGGATGGGAGGGAGGGAAGAGGAAGAACACATGGCTGCTTCTTCATCATCTCAGCAGTGGGATGAGGGACTCAAGAGAAGTTGGAAAGGAGGAGCACCAAGGAGGTGACAGGGCCTCTGAGGAAATGGATTGATTTCTCCTTCCTCTACTTTCAGTGCTAATTACAGTAGCAATGTTGCTGCACTGATTTATAAGGATATGAGTGGACAATTTAGACAACAAGGACACCAATGCCTTACTATAGATAAGACCAGGGTTGGCATATTTCCAAGCCATAACTTCCATCCAGTTTTCTTGTTGGAATACATCCACAGCAGAGTATTACTTTGAGGGTCCTTGGTGATCTCTCACTTTGGTTGTTTCCTTGCAGACATGTCATTACCCAAACTAGGTAACAACATCATGAGCACTTATGATGTTACCAAGTTTGGGTAATGAGACAGCTACAGGAAAACAACTGGGCACAGCAACCAACACAAACCCCTCATTTCAACTCTGAGATACAAATATTCTCCTGTTTGAGTATTAACTTGTAACAGTGATGGAATTCATTTTTTTTTTTACTACTGGTTCTGTGGGTGTGGCTTGGTGGGTGTGGCAGGGGAAGGATACTGTAAAATCTCCAGTCAGAAGTGGTACAATATTTGTCGGTTCTCTGAACTACTCAAAATTTCCACTACCGGTTCTCTAGAACCTGCTGAGTACCACCTCTGACTTGGAAGCAAACTTAGTACAACTCCAGAGTCAGTAAGCTTTTGAGAATCTGTGATCTGATCTTGAATGAATGAATGAATGAATGGATGGATAAATGGATGAATTCTTCATTGGCCAAGTGTGATTAGACACACAAGGAATTTGTCTTGCTTGGCTTGAATTAGATCACATCATGTTTCAGACCTACAAAACTTCTAGGTCATGTCAGTGCTTCTACCACATTTCCAGTTTGGCCTAGGATATAGGGCAAAATATTGAAATATAGGGCAAAGTATTGAAACTAGTTCATCCCAAATAGCAGATAACATCTCCTATCAACTTTGTGTAGAATTAAATAGGAGTTCAAAGACTAATGAATCCTGGCACCTATTACAAGGCCAGACCATGTAGAAAGTGAATACTAGCCAAAAGAAATATTTTTTATTGTTGACCTAAGTAAGTAAAAATGACTACCACAACCTTGTGATCATTCCTCTATTGTTAAGTACACCAGGCCCACACGTAAGCTGTTGAAGGTTTCAGCCTCAAAATCAGTAACTGACTCCTTGAAACAATCTATACATGGAGCCACAATATCTACAAAGCAATCTACTTTTCAGGGAATCATCAAATTTGCTCTCAAAGCCCTTAAGACCAAAACTGTAGTGACTTACAAATAACTCTCCATACCAGACATAGTGATGAAACTTTATTGTCAATGGTGGCTACGGTCAGGCAACAGGTTGGAAATGGGGCAAGTAGAAACAATGCCCTCACGTTGGAGCCATAGATGGGAAGCACGTGGCCTGCAAAGCTCCAGCCAACTCAGGGTCCACTTATTTCAACTACAAGGGCTTCTTCTTCTTGCCATGGTTGATGCTGACTACAAGTTCATCGACATCGATGGTTCAGGCAATGGGTCAGCTTCAGATGGCCAGGTATACAATGCAAATGACCTCAAGGAGGGGCTGGAACACAACCTCATCATGGGTTTTCCAGATCCAGACCCCCTACCCAATGACACCCAAGATGTGCCCTACTTCATCATAAGTGATGATGCCTTCTCCCTCAGAACCTACCTCATGAAGCCGTACAGTTCAAGATACCTCACCCATGAAGAGAGGATCTTCAACTACAGGCTGTCCAGGGCAAGACGGGTGGTGGAGAACGCCTTTGGCATCCTAGCCAACAGGTTCCAGATACTTCTCACCACCCTGCAGCATCGCCCACAGACCGTGAGAAGCATCGTGGAAGCTTGCTGCATCCTGCACAATCTCATGCACACCCGCTACCCAGTGTTGCAGAACAGACTTGTTGACCATTAACAAGGGAATGGGGACATGGAGCCTGGTGAATGGAGGCAAGGACGAAACCTGATAGACACTGTGGATGTGCAAGGCCCCAACAGAGCTTCATGTGAAGGGAAGAAGCAGTGCAACCTGCTGAGACAGTGGTGCAACTCCCCAGCTGGAGCAGTGGAATGACAAGACAGGATGATAGATGATTAATGGATTCTTCCTTGAGCCTGTCTCATAACATTGATGAGATTATGCAATGTATGTTGAGTGGTCCTACAATGAATAGGGCATTAATAAAGAGCTTTGTTTATTTTAAAATGTGTTGATCAATGAATAAATTGTTGTTGATAAAAAGGTCCACATGTGTGGCAGCTGGGATGGTGGACCATACAGTCCCACTATGCTTGCACTGGAGATTTATCTATCCCACAACTATCCTTATCTATCCCACAAGCATGCAAAGGCTTAACCATTTGTTAAAAGTTTTCACCAACACTTCACGAAGGTAAAAAAATGAACCAAGTGTCTTAAGCAAAGATAACCTTTATCAACTTTCTTAGGTAAACTTTATGACTTTATTAAAAAAGCAAAATGAACCAAGTAAAGTGTCTTTAGCAAAGAAGTACAAATAGTGTCAGTCTCTGACACTATTCTCAGTCACTTTGAGTCATGTCCATGGTCTCAGTGTTTAGCGGGCAGGGACTGTGGAGGTGGCAGTGGCTTGAGTGCTGGTCTGAGGCACCATTGGGGTGCTTTGCCTCGAGGGTACAACAGGGGATGGTGTGTTCAGGAAGCTGTCCGAGAGCTGACTCAGTCCCGTGAGGTTGAGTGGCCTCTCATCAAGGACTTGAGATGTTAGGGCCAATACTGATGACAGATTGTCCGTTGACGGGCTTGGCTGTGGGGTGGAGGAAGGAGGAGTGTAGTGGGGCTGTCTGGTCTGCAGCTGGGTGAGGACTGGCATTTGTGGCATCCGATGAACCTGGGCCTGGACTGGGAAGTTCTCCTTCTGCTGTGGGAAGTCCTTGTAGTCGTAGCCTTGATAAGTGAGGGGCTGTTGAAAGCCATGGAAGGGCTGTGACATCACCTGGGGTGGAGGAGCAGACCTGGACTGGGTAGGAGCAGCTTCAGCTGGGCCTTGAGGGTTGTGCAGAAGTGCTGTGATCTTCTGCTTCATCACCTGGTACTGGGCCTCAGGCAGGTCCCTCAGGGTCTGGCTCATGTAGGTGATGAAGGTGTTCTGGCCCAAGGATGCTCTGTCCAAGTGGACCAGCTGAGAGAGAAGTTATGTGCTGGTCTTCATTGTGTCCCTGATCTCCAACAGCACACTGTAGTCCTGGCCCTCCAGTCTGCCTCTCTGCCTGCATCCTCTGGAGCTGGCTGGGTGGGGGTGGGTTGGCCTCTGGTGGCTGCTGCTTCTTCCTCCATTTGTGACAGCAGGGCATCATCCCCCACGGGATCCTCCAACTCTACCGGCTTGGGGAGTGCAGCTGTTGGGAGAGGTCTCTGCCGTGGGGCCCTCTGATGACACCTGCCTGGACAGGCTCGCTGGCTCCTGGCTGGAAGAGGAGTGGCTGTCTGTGGGCTGTCTGAGGTAGAGGGGTGTCAAAGGGGCTGCTCCTCGGTGGCGGATCTCACCCTCCAGGAAACTGCACTTGGCCATGATGTACATCTCCTGGTCAGTGAGCTTGACAGTGGCTTGTCCAGATTTCTTGAGGTGTAGCTTGCCATACCAGGTGTGCATGTGCTTCCACCACCCCAGGAGTACTTCTGCAGTGTACCCCAGGCTCTCTGCCTTGTCTCTCCATGCTGCCTGCTTCTTCTTGGTGTCGCGATAGAGTCTGTGGCCCTTTCTCACGAGGTACTCATTCTCCCTCAGCCATTCCAGCACCTCATCCTCCTGCTCCTCGGAAATGGTGTACTGTTTCCTCTTTCCCTTCTGCTTCCCTTGCTTCTTCCTCCCTCTTGCAGGGGCTTCAGCTGGGCCTTCAGGGGATTGAGCAGCAGGTCTTTGAGGGCCTTGGGGCTGGTCCACCACAGCAGCAGCAGCAGAAGCAGCAGCGGGTTCAGAGTCAGTGTCAGGAGGTGGGATGCTGGTTCTGTCCTTCTTGCCAAGGCTGGAACGAGTAGGCACCAGCTTCCTCTTCTTGCCTGACTGTCGAACCATGGTGTTCCTGCTAGTTGTGTGTGGCAGCACATCTTTCCCCTATATGCTGACTGCATACGTGCTGCATCCTTTTATATCCGTGGAGCTGACGGATTCATATTCCCCGTATGTGCAGTGAATGCTTTGCATCCAATATACATCCGCGTGGCATCTGGTTTGTTTCCTATAGGCATCCGTGATGCATCCGCTTCATCCGCTATGCATCTGCCCATTCCGCTATGCTTCCGCTTTGAAATTCTCCCCCAGAACCCCTTCGGAGGTATCATCTGCTTCCATCCGCTGTCATCTGCTAGGCTTCCTATGAACATCCGCTTAACATCCCCGCTACATACTACCCACGTCCATTCTTTTCTGTTCTTTTCCGTTCTTCTCCATTCTTTTCCATTCTGTTTATGCAAATTTTCACCACTTTTTAGAGCGGATGACAACGGATGGAGCCACCCCAAAATTTTGCTCATCCGCTGTGTCCTTTATGCATACGTTTTGCATCCGTCGGCCAGTGGGACCTAGCCTTAAGAATACTTAGAGTTTTTTCCATTGCCTCTTTCATACCAACTTAATAAACTATCTAAAACCTAATTTGGAATTCTAGTCTTGAAACCAATGTTTTTTTAAAATACCTTTCTTTGTATTGGAAGAAATGTTCAATAAACAGTTTTGCAGTATTGGAAGCAATAGAAGACACATATAAGAAATGATTATATCCACCACAGCCACAGTAATGATTAACCTTTGGCAAGAGGTAAGTCAGTAATATGGTCTAAATGCACAGAATTCCGTAGTCCTGTGGGAGAAGTGAAGTGGTATTACAACCCAGCTGTTAACTGTTAACTGATATGTGATAAGGAGAGAGATATATACATTTCTGAATCAGCTCAAATTCTCTTCAGTTTTCTCTGATTTTTCCTCCTTTTTTGGAAATATCATTTTCCTTTCCAGCCTCAATTCAAGTCAGCAGCTTCTTCTCTTATCACTGTTTGGAATGTAACTCATCTTAATCCTATCAATTCTATTATATGTACTCAATTAACATTGACCAAACAAGAACAGATATGATAACCCATCCAACTACTCATTCAGATCCAGCAGTAACCATGCTGATAGGAATATATATGACTTCTTTTGAAGAAGGGTAGCATTTTCCATTTTCGGTGGATTGTGAAGTAGAATGTTAGTAACAAACAGAGCTTAGTATCTTATGTCTTTTTCTTAGACAAGTCCAAAAAAAAAATATGCCCTTTGGTTGTGCACAGACTTAAAAGGGTGCCTCAATTTGGTATATCTTTCAATTAACCTATCAGTACAGATTTGTGAATGTCAGGGCATTCCCCACTTTAAAAAAGTGAATGGAATCAGACAGCTTTGAAGTACTTGGTGTTTTTTTAAGCACTTCAAATCTATAGTAGATTTTCTTCAGCTTCTTGAGTTGCAAGTCTAATATTGATTTGGATGTCTTTCATTTTCTCAGTTTTGGATTATTATAAATGGGAGCAACCTCAAACTTTAACCTCACTATCCCACCCCCCCCTTTGCTATTTTATGCTGCTCTTAGCAGCCTACCTGGGATTAACATATCTGTCAAAATTCCAGATGTTGACTCAAGGCTGGCCAGTTCAACACACCCTCTTAAGTCAATCATTCTTCATGCCTGGACAAATCAACACTTTCAGCTACTGACTTAATTGAATGACTGAATGGATCAAAGGACACTACATTCACTAAACATTTATGAAATGGAGGATACATATCTATAAGTAAAATGCCAGTCTTTTTTTTCCTTATTATCTGTCCTCAGTAAAACCACTGATAAGGGCATCCTTTCCAGGAGAGCCAGTTTCTCCGTCAGATATGACAAAGCTCAGGATAAGACTATAAATAGCACAAAAAATTAAAAAAGTAAGAGGTTGGTTTGAAAGTTTTAATTAGATTTAAGCTGGAATAATGCTTTTTTTTTTTTTTAGTTTGTTCGGCACAACATAGTTTCTTTTCTTGAACAGAAGCTGCTGTGCTGTAGAATTTTTCTCATTACTGATGGTGCTATTTAAAAAAAAAAAGAATGCAGCGAAATACTTCAAGGCATTTTGCAGTGAAGTCTTGAAAGATATCCAGTTAAAACTGGGTGTATTAAATGTCCCCTTGCTATTTTCATCCTATTCTTCAAAAGTAATGAAAGTAGTGACATGTGCTTTTATCTGTTAAAATGAAGCTGGTCCAGAAAATGACTCTAATATAACAGACAACAATAATTTTTCCCCTCTATTCTTCTGATCTGTACATTTATGCATTTGGTTTTTTAATCCTCTGGGAATAAAGGAAGTATGAAGAATAGCAAGGAAACTTTTTCTTAAACTCAAGTAATAGAAGTTTAATCCTAAATTGCTACAAATAACAGGGATATCTGGAATTTGAATTATAATGAAATGGTGTATCTTACTGTTTTAGAAAGCACAGTTGATGTTTGCAGGTTTGAAATCTTTAAAGTGATTTTCATTAGTAGTTATAATTGTAGCTGTTTTTGACATCATATGTGCTATAACCACTTTATGATGATCACAACCTCCTTACAATAATGTTGGGCATCTGGGACTTGTTTTCTGTTCTTTTGATTCTGATTGCAAGGTTTTTTCTGCTAGCCCATTTATAACTAACTCAAAACCCATATTTGTAAATTACTATAAAATGTCTGTTTATAGGGTTTTATAACAAGAGGAGGGGCTATATAAACAATTTGAAGCAAAAATAAATAAATATAGGAAAACTGTAATGTGAGCTCAGTAATTTTAGAAATTGTGAAATTTTTATTAGTCCACCTCAAAATAACCTCTTTACTAAAGTTACAGGCCATAATCTACTGCATACATTTAGCGCAAGATGGTAAATTGATGTTTTTGATTTTTCTGATGAGGGCTGAGAGAGAAATGGTCCAAAATTGCTCAGATGGTTTATGTCCCTCAAGAGAACAGCCTGGATTTCCTCATTCCTAGTTCAATATCATAATCACTGCACTACATTGGACCCTGACTGTATGTGCATATGCAGGGGTGGGATTATACCAGTTCACACCTATTTGCCAGAACCTGTTGTTAACTTTCTAAGCAGTTCAGAGAACTGGTTGTTAGAAGAAATCTCCCTTTGTTTTTTCTACTTTACAAGCCTAATCCTGTAAGGAAAGCAGGAAGGAAACATTCCGGTGCTTACTCCCCCTCTGTTAACCCTCTTGGCAGTGCTAGACTTCCTGTCTCTGGAGCTTCTCTAGAGTTTGTTTTTTTCTCCTTTGCTGGTACTTTGTTTGACTTTCTTAAATGGGAAAGATTGTTTTAAGCTTTTTAGACTGCTGTTGGGAGGAAATACTTCCCTATTGGAGTTATCAGCTACTATTCCACCAACATTATTTTGTGAATAGCTCTGTTATTTTCACTTATCTCAACAGAGATTTTTGTTGCATCCATCTATCTATCTATCTATCTATCTATCTATCTATCTATCTATCTATCTATCTATAATCTGTCTATCATCTGTCTATTATTTCCTGTGTGTGTGTGTGTGTGTTTGTGTTTCTGTGCATGTGTATGTGTGTTTCTCACTCTCTGTCTCACTCTCTTTCCTGGAAGTAATTTCCATCTCAGAAATGAATTCTCAGAGGGGGAGATATGGAACTCTCAGCAGAAAAAAAATATCCTGCAGTCAAATTCCAAAGGAATTATCACATTATGCCATGCTGACAATGAACATATAAAATTCACAAGCCACAGTTTTCTAAAAATGAATCTTCTAAACCAAATGTAAGTATTGGCAATTTATATTGTTTGCAGAATCAATTCGAAATTGGCTCATCTGAAGTTCTTTGGCAATAATTTCCTGCAGAAATGTAAACCTTAAAGATCAAATAACTTGCCAATGATGAATGTATTCAAAAAGAAGCAAAGCAACTGTTCAAATGGTATACACGCAGGGGTCTCCAACTGTGGCAACTTTAAGACTTGTGGACTCAACTTCCAGAGTTCCTCAGCCGGCTTTGTTGGCTCACTATATTCTAATCTAGAAGCTCACTATGTTCTGGCCAATTTGTGCTTTGTTTTACAAAGAAAAACAACAACAACTGATCATGAAGGGACTATTAGCAGAGAACAATCTTTGTGAAATAACATGTGCAATAGAACCAATCCTTCAAAGGAGAATTTTTGTAAAGTCTTTATTGGGTGGTGGTATCATAGATTTAGCCACAAACATAAAGAATATATTTAAAATCTAATGAAAGACAAGTTAAGAAAAGGTTTGAGGATTGTGTTTTTCCACTCTGAATTTATTTTTTTTCACCATAACAACTAGTTACCTACTTAACATGCATAGAAAAATGTCCAAAAAATTTCTAAAATAATTTACAATGACCTTTGTGAACATCACTGTAAAATTACTCCAAGAATATTTTGACTGTGATATTTATAGAATGTTGGTGGGGTTTTTTTTTTGTTTTTTTTTTTTGGGGGGGGGGGGTTCTTAAGGAAAAAAAGAGATATCAGGTGGTCAGAATGAATAATATATGTAGAAGAATACTTTACACCTTGCATACTGATAAAAATGGGAAATAAACTGGGGCGGGGGAAAGGGAGAATAATCAGGATTGTGACTTACTTTTAAGAATGCCCATTAAAAAATAGAGAAACCCCAAGGACAGTTTTTTTTTTTAAATGAAATGATGCATTGTTGGTATGCGTCTCCAGTCAAGTTGTCAAAAATGGAAAAAGTAATAGCAATCCAGTGTTGGAAGTGCAAAAGGAAGAGAGAACTTTTTTATCATGCATATTAGACTTGTGAAAAAGCAAAAAAAAATGCATGGTGTACAACGATGCCAATAGTAATGGATTAACATTACAATTAAATTAGAATTATTTCTATTGGGTTTTATAAATGTTGAACAAATATCGGAAATTAATGCTGTATATGGTAATTGTAGCAAGATTATTTTATGCACAAAAATTGGAGAATAATGAAATACCCATAGCAGAAAATTTGGATTATAAAATGTACAGAGGAAATGTGGAAATGATAACACTGATCAGTTTGGCCAGGGGGGAAAATGATATAGAAGTTTTGAAAGACTGGACACCTTATATAGACTTTTCATTAAAAGAAAGAAAGGACTGAATTGATGATGTAGGCATTTGGTGATTGAAAAGGATTAAAGAAGGAGGGGAAATTGGCAACTACTCAATAAAAGAACACACGTCATTATTCTGTATTTTTCTTCTTCTTCTTCTTCTTCTTCTTCTTCTTCTTCTTCTTCTTCTT
>BLBF01000073.1:23158643-23177750 GCA_015471245.1 Laticauda colubrina
TTCTTCTTCTTCTTCTTCTTCTTCTTCTTCTTCTTCTTCTTCTTCTTCTTTTGTTATTTTTCTTTCTCAAAAATTCTTTTAAAAAATCAAGCAGAGGGTTCCATCACTGGAATTGAACTGAACAGAACATTAAATGTATTAGAATGTCTGCATTCAAGGTAAATATATATTTATGTTTCTATATAAAAAAGAGGTCAAAATGGAAGGCAAAAGTAATGAAGATATATTTCAAATTTCAAATATCTTTCTTATGCTCTCTGACTAGCTTTTGGAATAAAAAAAAGAAAAATGGTTTGATAGGAATGATTATAGTAGCTAATTAAGGGCCAGTTAATCTGTTGAAGATCATTAGCAAACTGTATTCAAGGTGCTTATTTATCAAATCCAAACCTGGATAATAGAAGATGGAATAACCTAGAAGAAGGGTTTCAACTACCATAGACTATTGCCTAGTGCTTCAACATCTGGCAGAGAATTAAACAATCCACTTTGACTTGAATTGATATTTAGCCTTCATTGATTTCAAGGTCATAACTGATAATATCTTGAAGGTAACACTTTGGGACCTTCTGACCAGATCCTTTATAAACAATAGACACTTGCTCCTAATTCATAAACTATATGAGTTCCGGATCAAAGTTGACTCAGCCTTCCATCCTTCCAAGGTTGGTAAAATGAGGACACAGATTGTTGGGGGAAATAGGCTGAATCTGTAAACCACTTAGAGAAGCTGTAAACCACTGTGAAGTGGTATATAAGCCTAAGTGCTATTGCTATTGCTATTGCAATATGATCTATATCAGGGGTCACCAACCTTTCAGACCTCAGGGACTACTAAATCCATAATTTTAAATTCCATGGACCACTAATACAATCTGCCTAATGACCGGCTGGGTGGGTGTGGCTAGATAGTAATGTGACTGGGTGGGTATGGCCAAATCAATGTCACTCATGTTGAGGGTGCCTTTCCAGCCTCTACTCACCCTTCCCCAAGTACCTGTCACTCCTCAAGTACCTGCCAGGGCTCCTTAGGGCTCCAACAGGAAGCAGCCACCATGAGAAACAGTTGGCAAAACAGCTGGTTCAATTCAAATTTTATCTGACCAAGAAGAAGACTCAGCAGAAACACCTCACTAAGGACTATGAACATAGGCTTTCCAAGCAGAGGGAAGACCTGCAGGAGTGCAAGGCCAGGTACGTGAAGGCTCAGTGGGCTGAGATGGTCAGCCAGTTCCAGGCCAGGATTCAGTCCCACAAGAATGAGGCTCTCTGGCTCTTTGCTACCAGTGGCACTTCCCTCCAGCCTTCACTCAAAGTGCTCCACATCAGGAGGCTGAAGCAGATCCTAAGTCAGAAATTCTACCCCATTCCAATCTGTACAAAAAGACCCCAAGGGAGGAGATTCTCTGCAGCAATACAAATGTTCATTGCACATATCCGGCTCAGGGATTGTTGTTTGAGGATCCCTGATTTAGTGCAATATAAAAAATACAAAAATATTTTTCTGTGGGCCACCAAAATTTTCTCGCAGACCACCAGTTGTCCATTGACCACCAGTTGGTAACCACTGACCTATATGACTCTAACTGACCTTAGGGTAAGATGCAACCAAAGAGAACATCCTGACTCTATTCAGATTGTCAAGGGTGGTGGTAGTGAAATAAGAATATATTCTAGCATTATTGCCTTTTTCCATATATATCAACATTCTGATTAAATTTCTCTAGAGAGTTAATATTCATGCAACTCTATTAGATGATAGACATCTTCTAATTTTACTTTATGTTGATGATTCTGGTCTCCTTGTCTTCTGTAGGCTTGAAGCAGACACTGAGAATCCTGGCATTCTATTGTAATGAGGAACAATAAACAATTATGATAAATCTAATGTTTTAGGGTTTTTTTTCTAATGAAAGACAGAAAGACAAGTGGATAATTGATTCCTGGGAATTAGAGAAAGTCAAATATCTTAAATACCTGGGCATAGCATTTCAGGGTTCCAGAAAATTAAGAAAGTTAGCCCAGGTAAACCATGCCATTTCTACTGCCCAAAAGAACACCCAAGCAGTAATTAAATTTTCATAGGCAAGAGGGGAAAATTACATTCCAGTAGCAGTTAATCTGTTTATGGCTAAAAACTGTATATGGGATACAATTTGCTCATATCTTGAAGGCTTATGAAATCATTCAGTCAGATTTTCTTCAGACTTTGTTCAGTACCAAAAAACTGCACACCCAAAACAGTATTAAGGTTTGACAATAATGTGCTAAACCCTGGACTAGAATTCTAATCTCAGGATCTAAAATCATGTTTGACCTTACAGCCTTGATACCTTGGCTGTTGTCAGAAGAGCTACCAATCTCATTGGCATTGTATCTGTATGAAGGTATATTTACTGACTCTATGCCAAACTGCAAAGCATATATAATTCTTGATCCTATCATGGAAACTGTTAAATTATGGAATATGCATTTTTATGTTGACAAAAGCCAGGTACGAACAGGATGTCAGAAATCAATTTAGACATGCCAATGGGAGATGAAAAATGTACATCAGCCTTTGGAAAAGAGACTGTGATTTCAAGGTGTATGATTTCAAGGTACAGGAAATGATGGACTGCTTTTTCAATCCAAGGTAAAAAGGGACAGATAAAAAGAACAAGAGGTAAGATGTTCAGTATATTCAACAAAGGAGTGTCACCCACAAGACTTCTATCTAGATAGAGAACATATCACAGCACTCCACATGGCAGAATATTGAGAGGACATGCTGAAGCACAGTAATAGCTTTAAGGCAAGAGAAATTACAATGTGTTTCATCACAAAATAGGGATTTTCACAGAGCTTCCAAAATGGAGAAAAAAACCACTGGATATAAATTTGTTTCTCCTGACTATAATCATACTTGCAATTTTTGAATAGATTGCTTATATATGTATATCTTGAATGAATTATTACAGTGAAGTTAGTTGTTTCCATAGACCTTAGGATAAAATGGTTGTGGAGTCCTTGTAAGTTTACTTTACTATTTTTAGAATTGGTCTTCTGGCCATCAGCTTTTGAAATACATCATTGTCCTCCTTATCTTTATCTATAAGACATGCAGAGCCACTTAGAAGTCAGGCAGTCTTGAAATGGAACAAATAAATTATACTTTATTAGCATTGTGAAGATTTTAAAAAATTCTTTGTTTTGGTTGATTAAACAAAAGGAAAAAAAATCAATAAAAAGATACTAAGATTTAAGGCACTCAATCAATCCTTACACTCAAAATACTCTTTCTTTTAAATGATCTCTTGATCCTTCAATCAATAATATTTCCTTGTTTCGTTGAATAAAGTATTCAAACAACCTTAAGCATTTTAAGATCTATATTACATTATTAAGTTAAAAATGCATCAGGGTTTTTTTGTTTGTTTTTGGATCTTGATTATCACTGTCAACAACAATTCTGAAGGATCCTGGATAAAAGTATACTATTTTGGATGAAAGGTTCCTTGTTATATCTCTCTCCTCTCTTCCATACATAAACATAGATTAAGTGTCAGACTACAGAAGTACTTTCAATTAAAGCTGAAACCATTTAAGTAATTTGAAAGCAACTGCTACACCCCACAGAGAGCATAATATCTTTAAACCTACCTTTCCTTTTTAAAGATTAACATTAAACGTTAGCCTATCTATTATGCATTATATTGTTTCTTCAGGAACAAAAGGGATTTCATTTTTGAAATTATTTTTGAACCACATTTTATATTTGCTTTCAGGATAAGTATAGAGTTTCCTTGTGTGATATATTTGGTGGGGGGAGTCTGTCAAAGAATTATGCAATATTTAATATCATGAAATTAATTTTTAATGATTTTTATCCAAGCCAACAGCATTTTATGGCACATGCAGAATTTTAAA
This sequence comes from Laticauda colubrina, assembly GCA_015471245.1. Lineage (NCBI taxonomy): Eukaryota > Metazoa > Chordata > Lepidosauria > Squamata > Elapidae > Laticauda > Laticauda colubrina. The sequence continues at coordinate 23,162,553 of BLBF01000073.1, forward strand.
TATTTAAAAGGTGTGTGTGTGTGTGTGTGTGTGTATTCCTCTCAATGACATAGTTATTTATGAAAATCAATATAAAAATCTAATTAATGATAGGTGAGTGCTTTGGTGGCAGGTATGAATTATGAATTGTTCTGGTGAAGTCACACAGAATATTTACATATTATTAGATCTCTGAGACTAAAAATTGGTTATGAAGTCCTCATCCTGAAAAAATATATCGATAAGCATTTCCTTTGAGCTGCCGAGAAAACTGCATGGATTCAGAACCAGGAGTCAGGTTGAACTTGTTTCCTGGATCCTGAATCCATGCAGTTTTCTTGGCAGCTCGAAGGAAATGCTTATCAATATCTTTTTTCAGGATGATTTCAAAATTCCCAGAACATTCAAAACCCCAGCAGCCAATAATCAAATGTTAACCTTGAGATTAACCAAGGCCAGTTAGGATCTGCTATCTCCCAAGGTGTGAGGGGAAAAAACAAACCTTATAATCAGTGCTGGGTTTCAGCCGGTTCATGCTGGCTTGGCCGAACTTGTTGTTAATTTTTTGTACAGTTGGTGAACCATTTGTTCCCACCATTGGCTGGTCCTGCTCTGCCCCACCCACTGGGGTTGCCATTCATGGTAGGGAGGTTTCAGGGGCATGACTGGGAGCCACATTGATATCTGGGGCATGACTGGGAGCCACATTGATATGAATGGACCGGCCAGGACAATAAGCTGGGAGGCTGATCAATCAGTTCAGTCAGACTTTCCAATTTAATGAGATCTCCCTCCCACCACATGCACACAGCCACACCCATCCATTCATGCCCACCCAACCAGTCATTAGGGCAGACAATCAGTTGTTAAATTATTTGAATCCCGCCACTGCCTAGAAATAGTCCTCTGAAACAGCAAGTCCTCGGCAAAATGATTTTTTTCTCTTGACTTAAAAGAAATAGAAAATAAAAAGAAAGCAGACTACTTCTAGATCAACAAAATAGTGAAATGATTGCAAATCTGTTAATTCCCTTAAAGGTAACTCAACATATAGCTTGATCTGCAAAAGTAATTAGTATTTCAATAGCTGGAGATTATATTTTTCTGCCAGGAAAAAATACAACAAAGCATTAAAAAAAACCCAATAATTTGTCATTTTTTGTCTTTGAGGAGACTGTTTATGTTTTCCCACTTTATCTTAGAAATAGAAGCCTGACATTATGTACTCAACAGTCAGTTGATCAGGAAGTGTTGGGAGAAACTGAAGACTGCAGAAGGATGCTTCCTTTAGAATTAAGACATTTATACTGATCAGCTTATTAGCAGGGCTCATGTTAATAGCAACTAGTGATTTGTTTTCCCAGAAATTAACTATCATTGTACTGATAAGATGTATAGAGATCTTCCTTGGACAGGTCTATTGCTTCAAAACTAATTGTAGAACATTTCTTATTCAGGAGTTAATATGAACATGGCTTATTAGATAAACTACATGCAAGGGACAAGATTCCTGACTAATATAAACTAATATTATTCATGAAACTCATTGCAAACTGGCTTCTTAGTTTATGGATCTTAATTATTCCAGTACACTGACATCTCACTAACCCTTTTTTTTTCTTTATACACACACAGGCAGCTTAAAGACTTACAAATGTCTCTTTCTCTGAAGAGAATTAGCAAAAAATAAATTAGTAGAACTGCAGTACCCTGTAATAATTAGTAACCTGGAGAAAGGCAGATTAAAAAAGCTAAAACAATATTTGTTATTACTATAAAGTAATAACAGAATACATGTTCTCAAAATATTGCAACTATTATTCAGAAAGAAAGTGCCAGCTGTTTCTGGGGAAAGACTGGCTTGGGCAGATATTTAAATTATAGGTTGGTAAACTAAAAAAATATATATCTGGAGATAGGGATCTACAAGAATTATTCCATAGCCACCTTCATGTATAGAACATGCATTTATCAGGTGAACAGACTCAAGATGTGTTAATCATATCATAAATATGTAAAATCCTGTTTTAATGAACTAAAGTACAATTAGTGGCGGTGGGAGTGAATGGAAGGGACCCCTTGAGCAATTGGTGAGAGCAAAAGAGGAATGTTGCCTGAAAATAGTGTGTGTTTGTGAGTGAAGTGGGGGGAGATGGTTATTAGGTACCCTCTTGAGTCTGAGAGCTAGAGGACTTCATGGTGCTTTGCTCCCACTCCCTGGGAGGTCACCAGGAGGTCCTTACCCTTAGGAATGGAAAGGGGGCTTGGACTGATGGATGGTACTGCCTTTGATGGAATGGAGGTAGGCCAAAGTATTATTGTGGTGATAAGCTTAACGAGATGCATTTATGTTGATGTCATGCTGTAAAAATAATGCAAATGACATTGCTTGTATTATTCTGTATTACATGTATAAAGCCACCATCATATAAATAAGGCAAATGTTACATTACATTGAGATCTGTTAAATCACATTTTAACTGCAACATTAAAAAAAATACAACTTTTACATAATATTTTTGGTTAAAATTTAAGAGAGCAAACCTGGCAGGGAAGGTTTCCATATTATCTAATTATATTATAATATATACCCTTATACCAGGAATGTCAAATTCATGGCCTGCAGACTGGATGGGTCATGTGCTGGCCATGCCCACATCCAGTTTAGCAAAGCGGAAATAAGTCATGATATGTCATGTGATAATGCTGTGATGATGAAGTTTGATACCCCAACCTTATACTGTATTGATGCTTATGTATCACTTTTCCTTTTTCATTCAATGCATGAAAAATATTCTATTCACCTACTCCAAGGGTTTCTAACTCAAAAATTTTAATGACAATTACCATGGTTTCCCTACACAATTAAGAATTATAATCAAAACAGCAAGACTGATTGACAGTAAGAATGATTGATTGGTCTTTTGAATATGTGCTTTGACACATCAGCAGTGTAAAATCACTGCTATTATAGAGAGATTATAATAAAGTAGTCCTTTATTACAAATTTCATGAACTGTTCATTTGAAGCTTAACATAAATCTTAATTATTTCTTTCAATTGAAGGAATTAGGTCCTTTCTATGAAGCAGCAAGAGCCACCCCTTTACTTCTGGACTGGAATGTGACTACTATTAGTCAATCATTTTATAATCCATTTTATAAGCAGATTAATATTTATAAACTATCTGTGCAATAAGAAAATGATTGTGTTTCTGGAGAGTAAGATTTATCCACAGTATTAATGTATTGTTTCATGTATTTTCAAATGCTTGACTCAGATAATTCCAGCCAGCATAATATCAGTAAACTCTATATATTTGAAAATACTTCTGTAGTATTGAAATACCAGGTAACAATTTTTGTGAATTATGGAATCCAAGACCACAAAGAACAGTCTTCAGTTATTCAGCTAATAGATACTTCTGAAGACTGAAGATGGTTAAGGTTAAATCTTTCTATTCTGATTCAATCGAACATTATTTTGCCAACTTTCTAAGCAAGTACAGTATAAGAGTTCAGAAATTTAATTATAAGCATACTTGAAAGCTCTTTATTAAGCAATAGTTTCCTGGACTTTTCTATGCATTCTGCTGCATATTGTTTTTATATCACCTACACCATAACATAGTGGGGAAGGAATGAGAAGATACGGATAAGTTGGATAAAGTTTCCTATTATTCCTTCTGTGGAGTTGTTGACTCAGATAGGCTACCATAGATTTAACCATTTTTTAAAAAAATTGAAAATAAGTTGTAGCCTTTCAACTTCCTTTTTGGAGCTACTCTAGAATAAGACATACTGTAAGTAGCCAGGTATTGGGACAAATCAATTGTCTAGTTTAGAAAGTTAGCACCCACCCTTCTTCCAGAAGAATGAAATATTTTGAGAAATATTAAAAAGGCAGAATATTATATTTCCCTAAAAGAGAAACATGCTCTTGGAAAGCAGCCCCCACCTTTGCTAATAACCCTAGCAGGGCTGGACCAGCCTTTCTACAAGACAGATGACCTTCAGCCTCAAGGTGAAGGCCTTACACAAGATCCAAACCTGGCCAAAGCCATAAAGACACAATAGGAATTGCCCAACATCCTTTCAGAACACACGCCTCTTCATTGTATCACCCAGCAAGCTTCAACCAAGCTTGACTCAGAAAACCTAAAAAATAAGCTATGACCCCAACAGCAACCAATAGCATGCACAAGAACAAGAAATTCAAGGGCAAGGCCCAAAAGATGGTATAAATACCTCTCTTTCTCTCTCAACTCCATGTGGTCAGCTGCACCAGAACCATGTGCTTGATGGTTTTGTTTCATTAAGCCATCTTTCCAATCAGTTGCCATGTTTCCAGTGTCTTTATCCCCACTTGAAATGGAACCAGGTGGATATTTCTTCCAACACTGTTAGATCAATAATCCATATAATTCAATAATTTGTCTAGAGCTTTGTAGTCTAGAAATGGAATTCTACTACAACTATCAGGATTGAATCTATTCTATTATATTGTATTTTCATCCATCACAGGCACCTGTTTCTTTTTAAACTGAATACACATTTCTTTAATTACAACACAGTCTTGGTAATGTCCCATGTCATACTGAAATAAACTGCTGATCCATGTAGTTTAATTCTAATTTTGATTAGCAATGCTAGTCCAAGATTTCAAGCAATCTTTGGAAATGCCAAGTGACATCTGGGAACCTCTGAATGCAAAGCATGTGCTTTAGTAAAAAAAACTCTACCCAACTTGTGAGCTGGTAGCTGCCTGCATAGTAGAGTGGCAGAGATTAAAGTGCCTGAAAGTTTCATTTTGGAGCATCTCACTAAACTAGGCAAAATATATCAAACCAACAAAGCTCTTCTGCACTTGTGTCTGTGTTTTTTTCAAAAGATCTAAAAATTAATCTTGGAATTTAATATATCTGTTGCATTTCTCTGCTTATCAGAAAAAGGGAAAAATATCCTCTTATCAGAGAACCATGTTACCATGATTCACTTTGGTAAGCTTAAGCTAAATTAGTTCTATCAGTAAGCAGGATATATACAACCTACAGACAAAATGGGAAACAGAGAGTGTATGTTTAAAGGAAGGAGAAGCTCATTCACCATTTAAAAGTGAAAAGAGAAACTAAACAAGGAGAGAACCAATCTACAATTAATGAGGAATTTCCTAATAGTGAGAACTATTAAACAGTGGAATGGCTTGCCTTCAGAAATTGTCGGTGCTCCATCACTGAAGATTTTTAAGAAGAGACTGGACAGCCAGTTGTCTAGAATGGTATAAGTCTCCTGCTTGAGCAAGGGATTGGACTAGAAGACCTCCAAGGTCCCTTCCCATTCTGTTATTCTGTTATCTGTTATGTATATCAAACTAACTGTCTCTGATTTTGCAGGCAGTGACTTTAACAGGCAGAAGCAGTTTACTCTTGGAGACAAATGGAAGGAACAAGGCTTTTCTGAACTGCTCCAATCCATAGACGATGGGCTGTGGAATCAGCCTATATCAGGCTTTGGAATAGTAGATTTGTAAGCGCTAGAAAAAAAAGATCCTTCCTGTGCATATGCAATTCAAGCAAAGGAAAGGAAATTTTAATTAAGCACTCACAAGCATTTGCCAGGCTAATTAGACTCAATAAAATATAGAGCTGCTTTGCACCCCAAGGGGTCGTCTGACAGGAATTAGAAAATCCCTCCAAAGTACTTAGAGGACACTCAGGCTGAGTTAGCAGCACTTAACCAACAGCCTAATTCTTTGAAGTGTTATCACCAACCATCCTTGACTGTGAAGAATAGTAATAAGTTGAACAGCTTGGCATTTAGGCAGACTACAATGCTTCTGTCAACTGCAAATTAGTGAGAAGAAAAAAGGTCTTGACATGTATATAGAAAGTCAACTTTTGCCAGAGGAAATAGCAATTCTATATTCATATTGCTATAAAAATAACAGCTTGCTAAGTGTTGGAGAGAATGATAAATGATTGGAAAACCTTATAGCCTCAGATTCTTGTACTGGAATCTCAGTAATTTCAGAGCCAAAGTAGATAATATGCAAAACAGGGACTGTGCTACTCATCTTGGCTGCTCAAGAGAACATGCAGGGATGCATAATCCTGGCCACTATTCACAACCTCTCTCCTGTCATGTTGTAAAACCCAGACCAGCAAATGCGATTGGCAGATTTCATGATATAACTAACTTCATTATGTGCTACTTCATTAACTACTATAAAATAATTATTAATTTGGGTCTACAAAAATAAATAGAACCAATTCTAGATAGCAAAGAGAGCTTTCTGCATCTTTTTTCTTCTTCTAGTGGTCTTCTTTTGAAAAATAACTAATAGTCCTGACCTATGTGGACAGAAAATAGTCATGGCAGGGAGAATACTGAAAGCTGTCACCACTGGTAATCAGTCAGAAGTTGACTTTCAGTTTCCAACCTTAACTGGGTTGGAAAGCAAATCCTTATATTTCATGCCCCTACAATTAAATGGTTAACTGGTGCTCTGTGATGTGAGTAAATAGTTTTTATTTAGTTTTATTATAATAGTTTTTATAATAATAAACATGTTTGCATACCATTTCATCAGTGATACCACTTTATAATGCTTGTAATCCTGCATTGAGTTTTGGTCGCCACAATATAAAAAAAAGATGTTGAGATTCTAGAAAGAATGCAGAGAAGAACAACAAAGATGATTAGGGGACTGGAGGCTAAACTATATGAAGAATGGTTACAGGAACTGGGTATGTCTAGTCTGATGAAAAGAAGGATTAGGGGAGACATGATAGCAGTGTTCCAATATCTCAGGGGCTGCCACAAAGAAGAGGGAGTCAAGCACTGATGTACCTGAAGGAAAGGACATGAAGCAATGGATGGAAACTAATCAAGGAAACAAGCAACTTACAAGTAAGAAGACATTTCCTAATCAGTTCGAACAATTAGACAGTGGAACAATTTGCCTCCAATTGAAGTTGTGAATGCTCCAACACTGGAAGTTTTTGAAAAAGATGTTGGATAACCATTTGTCTGAAGTGGTGTAGGGTTTCCTGCCTAGGCAGGGGGTTGGACTAGAAGACCTCCAAGGTCCCTTCCAACTCTGTTATTCTATTTTATTTATGATATGGATCTAAAGGCTAGGTCACACTGGCCGACGGATGCAAAACGTATGTAAAAAGGACACAGTGGATGAGCAAGTTTTCCATCCATTGTTATCTGCTCCCAAAAGTGCCCCAAATTTGCATAAACAGAGCAGACAACAACGGAAAGGAACGGACGTGGGAAGGATGTAGCGGGGATGTAAAGCGGACATTCGTAGGAAGCCTAGTGGATGAAAGCAGATGGAAGCGGGTGACACATCCGCAGGGCTTCCGGGGGAGAACAGCGAAGCGGATGCATAGCGGAAGGAACGGATGCGTAGAGGATGCGTAGCAGATGATGTGGATACATCACGGATGCCTATAGGATGCATAGCGGATGCCTAGCAGATGCAAAGCATTCACTGCTCATGCGGGGAGGATGAATTTCAGAAGCTCCGCGGATATAAAAGGAAGCAGCTCGCAAGCAGTCAGCATTCAGAGGAAAGACCTGCTGCCAGAGACATCTTGAGAGAACACCATGGGGAAGAAGAGGAAGCCTGTGCCTACTCCTGCCAGCCCTGGCAAGAAGGACAGAACCACTATCCCACCCCCTGGTGCTGACTTTGAAGCTGCTGGTCCTGCTGCTGCTGCTCCTGGTGCTCCTAGTGTTTCTGGTGCTTCTCCTGCTGGTGCTGCTGGTGCTTCTCCTGCTGCTGCTGCTGGTGGTGCTTCTCCTGCTGGTGCTGCTGGTGCTTCTCCTGCTGGTGCTGCTAGTACTGCTGCTGCTTCTCCTGATGCTGCTGCTGCTTCTCCTGCTCCTGCTGCTGTGGTGGACCAGCCCCAAGGCCCTCAAAGCCCTGCTGCTGAAGGCCCTGAAGCCCCTGCCAGAGGGAGGAAGAGGCAAGGCAAAGAGAAGGGGGAGAGGAAACACTACTCCATTTCCGAAGACCATGAGGAGGAGGTGCTGGAATGGCTGAGGGAGAATGAGTACCTGTGGAGGAAGGGCCACAGGCTCTATCGCGACACCAAGAAGAATCAGGCAGTGTGGAGAGAGAATGTGGAGAGCCTGGGCTACACTTCAGATGTACTCCTTGGGTGGTGGAAGCACATGCACACCTGGTATGGCAAGCTGCACCTGAAGAAATCCGGGCAGGCCGCTGTCAAGCTCACTGACCGGGAGACCTATGTCCTGGCCAGGTGCATCTTCCTGGATGGTGGGATCCCCCACCGAGGAGCAGCCCCTCTGTCAACCCTCTCTCTCAAACAGCCCACAGAGAGCCACTCCTCTTCCATCCAGGAGACAGCTACAGTGTCCAGGCAGGTGTCTTTGGAGGGCCCCACAGCAGAGACCCCCCAGACAGCTGCACTCCCGATGCCAGAGGACGTGGAGGATCCCCTGTCTCAGATGGAGCAAGAAGAAGCAGCCACCAGAGACCAACCCACACCCACACCCAGCTCTACCTCCACAGAAAGCAGGCAGAGAGGCAGACCGGAGGGACAGAGCCACACTGTCCTCTTGGAAATCAGGGACACAATCAAAGCCAGCACAGATCTCCTCTCCCAGCTGGTCCACTTCGACATACCATCCTCCAACCGCAAGCCCTTCATCATGTACGTGAACCAGACCCTCATGGACATGCCCGAGGCCCAGAACGAGGCGATGAAGGAGAGGATCACAGCTCTTCTGCACCATCCTCCAGGCCCAGCTGAACCTGCTCCTACCCACTCCAAGTCTACTCCTCCACCCCAGGCGATGTCACAGTCCTTCCACAGATTTCAGCAACCCCTCGCCTACCAAGCCTACCACTACCAGGACTTCCCACAGCAGAGGCAGCCCTTCCCAGTCCACACCCAGGTTCCTCGGATGCCACAGATGCCACAGACAACTCAGCTGACCCAGCTGCAGACCAGACAGCTCCACTACACTCCTCCTTCCTCCACCCCACAGCCAAGCCTTTCCTCAGAACATCTGTCATCAGTCTTGGGCCTCACATCCCAGGTACTTGAGGAAGTGCCTCTCAACCTCAAGGGACTGAGTCAGCTCTCTGAGAGCTTCCTGCACACACCATCTCCTGTTGTACTCTTGGGGCCAGGCACACCAATGGTGCCTCTGACCAGCACTCCAGCCACAGCCACCTCCACAGTCCCTGGCCCCTTTACATCTGAGACCATGGGCACACCTCAGAGTGACTGAGAAGAGTGCCAGAGACTGAGTTGTTACCTGCTCACTTTATCTTTGCTTAAGACACTTTGCTTGGGTCATTTTGCTTTTTAATAAAGTCATACAGCTTGTTATTAATAAAGGTTATCTTTGCTTCACATACTTGGTTCATTTTTTTTTACTTAATAAAGTGTTGGGGAAAACTTTGAAAAAAGGGTTAAGCCTTTGCATGCTTGTGGGATTGGTAAGGATAGCTGAGGGATGGATAGCTGTGGGATGGATAGCTGTGGGATGGGTAAGGATAGCTGTGGGATGGATAGCTGTGGGACGGGTAAGGATAGCAGTGAGATAGATAAACCTCCATTGCAAGCATAGTGGGACTGTATGGTCCACCCTCCCAGCTGCCACACATATGGCCCTTTATTATCAATAACAATTTAATCATTGATCAACACATTTCAACATAAACAAAACTCTTTATTAATGCCCTATTCATTGTAAGGCCACTCAACATACATGGCACAATCTCATCAGTGTGATGAGACAGGCTAAAGGAAGCATCTATTAAGCATTTACCATCCTGTCTTGCCACTCCACTGCTCCAGCTGGGGAGTTTCACCAGTGTTTCAGGAGGTTGCACTGCTTCTTCCCTTCACGTGAAGCTCTGTTGAGCCTTGCACATCCACAGCGTCTATCAGGTTTTGCCCTTGCCTCCATTCACCAGGCTCCATGTCCCCATTCCCTTGTTGGTGGTCCACAAGCCTGTTCTGCAACACGGGGTAGCGGGTGCGCATGAGATTGTGCAGGATGCAGCTAGCTTCCACGATGTTCCTCATGGTCTCTGGGTGATGCTGCATGGTGGTGAGAAGTACCTGGAACCTGTTGGCCAGGATGCCAAAGGTGTTCTCCACCACCCGTCTTGCCCTGGACAGCCTGTAGTTGAATATCCTCTCTTCATGGGTGAGGCATCTGGAAGTGTAGTGCTTCATGAGGTAGGTTCTGAGGGAGAAGGTGTCACCACCCATGATGAAGTAGGGCACATCTTGTGTGTTGTTGGGTAGGGGGTCTGGATCTGGGAAACCCATGATGAGGTTGCGTTCCAGCCCACCCTTGAGGTCACTGGTGTTGTATATCTGGGCATCTGAAGATGACCCGTTGCCTGAAGCATCGATGTACATGAACTTGTAGTCAGCATCAACCATGGCAAAGAGGATGATGCTGAAGAAGCCCTTGTAGTTGAAATAATTGGACCCTGAGTTGGCTGGAGCTTTGCAGGCCACGTGCTTCCCATCTATGGCTCCAACGGTGTGTGGGGAAAGTTCCACATCTGATACCACTGCTCTGCAACTTTCTTCCAGCCTTCTTCAGTGGAGGGGCACTGGAGGAGCTCTTCCAGGTATTCTTTGATGATGGCCTGCACCACTTCTCTGACCACAATGCTGATGGTGTTGTGTGGCACTCTCCAGCCGTACTGCATGCTCCTGTACGTGGTCCCTGAGGCCAGGTGGCGCAGAGTCAGTGCCACCTTCAGCCCAGGTTCCAGGCTGGGCCGGAAGTTGGTGCTCTGCTTGGTCAACCTGGGTCTCAGCCGCTCCACAACTTCGTCAAACATGGCTGGTGGCATCCTCATGAAGTTCTGGAATGCATGAGGATCTTCGTTCCTCAGCTCCACCATCAGATTGTTATACAGTCCGTACTCTGCTCCTCTGGCGACCCTTCTTCAGACTCAGACACTTCTTGGATGCCTCCTTTTCTTCACGTAGAACAGGTGAAAGAGCCTGTAGATGGCTTCACACTGTTGTAGAATGATGGTGGCTACCAAAAGGAGTGTGTGACAATCCATAATGGAGATTACTGGATGCTGTGGAAGAGCAAGATCCAGATGAAGGCTGAAGAGGTCTGCACAGCAGGGCTGTTGGACTGAAAGTGAGATCTAGGTGAGTTCCTCCCCCTTTTTATAGGAAATATAGGTTTTCTGCTAGGTGTCCTTTTGCATCCTCTAGACATCCTGCAGACATCCTAAATATCCGAGATATGTCCCATCTGTGAACGTTTTTTCCGTTTTAATGCTTTGTATGCGAGCTGCATCCACTTTCATCCTTTCTCCATCCATGCTACTAATGCTGCACGTCCATTCCGTGACCGTTTTTGCTTCCTCCCTGTGTCCGTTTTCCGCTGGAGTGGATTTGAGTTGCGCGGATGCGCAGCGGATGCTTAGCGGATATAGCAGACGTGTAACGGATGATGACAGACATCTAACGGATGTTCCCCGTATGCGTAATGGATGCAGAATGGATGCGTTGGATACATTTTCCGCTCAAAAAGTTTTGTGCAGCTCAAAACTTTTTGAGCGGATGAAATGTCAGTAGACGGATGCTGGACAGATAGAGAGTATGAAAAACGGACGCAGTGAGTACAGAACGGAAACATCGCATTAACCAATGGATCACAAGTGTTTCTCTCCGTTTTACATCCTCTTCGCATCCGTTGGTGCTGTGTGACAGGGGCTTTACGTGTGCTTCTGAAATAAAAAAAAAATAGAAGGACACAATATCAGGGAAAACTGTACAAATCCTGCTAGTCAGACTGAATTACCTGTGTTTCGATTTGAAAAGAATTTTCTTCATCCAGTTTATCAGGCAAGGGTGCATAAGCACAATGCAAGGACAACTTAAGGATTCAACATAGATATATTATCAATATTGAAATTATTTTCATTGGATGTCAGCTATTTTCTGGACTCAATATATGGCATTTAAAGTTCAGTAATTTTTAGAACCCATTTATCTAAGGGCCTGCCTGTATAATTATGGAACTGTCTTATTAATAAACACCAGAGAAATACTTTTGTCTAAAATTGATGAAAAAAAAATTTTCTGTATCAAACTGCAGAATCCATTTTCTTTTGAACTGCAACTATCAAATGAGGTTGGCATTGTACATTATTTTATGATGGATATGACTGCTCTTCCCATTTCATAATGTGACTCTTAATTTCTTATTTGAATTGTTATACTTTAGTTGTTTTCCATAAAGGTTACAGAGTTAATCTACATCAATCAACCAATGGAAAAGTGGAGTAATTAGATAAAATGAATTTCTTAAATAATATATTGATAAAAGAAAAATATGGCAAAGGTCTCTCAAACAAGATTCATACTTAAGCTTTTAAAAACCTGAATCAAATGAACAAGAAGCTTTAAAAAAACCCTAAATTAATTTCTGAGCTAATTAATGATTTGTCTTCTCTCCTTTTCAGTGATAATCAGCCTGATATTGATAAACTCAGTTTGAAAGTTTTTGAAAGGGTACTTTCAGCTCACTCTAGTGCCTGAAGTACTTGTTTTATTTTAGTAGACTTGTGTCAGCAGGATTTTCAAAATTCAAACAACTGCCTCATTAAATCAAAAGATTTGAGGAAGTAGTTGGCTTTTGGGGCAATGTAGAATGCACAACAACTCCAAATAAATACTCTCATTTTTTGTAGTAGGTAACAGAGGATAGTCTGGTGAGAAGAGAGAGACAGAGAAAGAGACAGAGACAGAGAGATAGAGACAGAGAGAGGACAGAGAGAGAAGAGAGGGAGGGTGGAGGGAGGGAGAGTGAAGGAGAGAGAGAGAGAAATGAAAAAAACCTTATAGATAAAATATTTAAGTTGAGAGAAAACAAATAACATAATTTACAGCAAAGAATCAGAAAAAAGAAAAAAACTGTAGAAAAGTTTAAGCCCTTATATACAACTTAACTGAACACATAACTTCAGTTTCCTACCTAAAAATAAGTAATGGCCTTTATATCTACCAAATCTGATTTACTCTATTTAATATTTGATTTTCATTCCCAACATTCATGGTTGGGGGAAGTCAATATGAGACAGTTGATCCTACTTCTACTGGGTATATGTTCACATTGCACAAACACAAAACGTATATTGTAAATTTATATCTGCCACCATGGTAATTTTGAGGAGAGGGAGGCTTTGTGGACATCAGTGCTTCTTTTTTAATGGTTTCATGCCCCTGGTGGAGACTGACTCTAAGCAGTCAGAGGAGGACCCAGGCCCATCCCCTATCCATCCTAGGACACACAGGGAGGAGAGGATCAGGGTAAAATGTGATCTACTTGTGATCTACTCAGGAGGAGAGGGCCATGATCCTCTTCATGGGTTGCAGGGTGAAATTTGTATAAGAGTTTGGACCTGCGTGCTAACAGACACTGGAGACAAATTAGGGTTTTATTCCTAAAGAAGGTTTATCTTGGTTGGCGTTCTTCCAACGGACTGTCCCTGGTTATCTTCCTGAAGTTGGCAATTATCTATCCTGGTCTGTCGTGGAACTTTATTTAATGTGGTTTGTTTTTGGTTTCTGCTTCATTATCGGCTCTTTGAATTTGAACTGTGTTTCTTTCCTTTGAAATGTTATTTTGAAAATAGTTTACTCCTCTACTGTGAACAATTCAACAGTGAAGCCAAATTGAAGGCATGAAAGGACTTTTAGTTCCGTTTTGGATTTTGTTATATTTCTGATATACTCTGGGCATATACTATATTTGTCTAACCTATTTGTCCTATCATTTTTCTAACCTATACATTTAAACTTGTATACCAGGATCATATGCATATATCTGATTTGTGTGTAGACACACATGCATATCAAGTCAAATTAACATATTATATATTCATTCAGTTGGTGTTTTGTTTTTCCTTACCTTAGATTGGAAAGCTACGCACTTACAGTAATTTAAACAAAACATTAAATCAGCAGGTCTTAGCAGATTGTTTTTTTACATCTTAGTAGATTGTCAAAATCTAGCCAGCATATTTTGGTTATGGTTGGATGATGTCTAAAGTTACCAGATCATCCTCCTTTAACGATCCCATAATCCCTTGCAGGGTGGAGTCTGGGCAACTGAACGGAGCTAAGTGTTTACTGGCCGGATGTCCTTCCTGTCACCAATGCGGAGTATTTTTTTCAGCAGATATAATCTCATTGTGCACAGAGAGAGAAATATCTGCCTCTACCTAGAATCAAACTCACAGCCTATCAAACTCCAGATTATGAGGTGAGAGCTCAACCTCAAGGCCACCACACCACTTGTCTAAAGTTACTAGATCCATATAATACAATTTAGATGACCTTTATAAGACGTAGATTTAAGTTTTCACATTTTGTGGCTTATAACTCAACATTTATCATCTCAGGTTAGGACTTCCAGAATTGTATTGAAAAACTCTAGGTGAGCTTTATGTTTACCATTTAATCATCATTAGAAACTGTAATTCAGATTTGGAATCGCTAGTAAAGCAATATGTGTGCCCTAATTCAGTCAACCATGTTTAAATTAATTCTCAGTTCATGTGTTTAATGTGCTTGTGAACCCAACTTTTGTATTTTGTAATTTTCATTTATGCTCTTAGACTACTGATTCAGTGCTAATGAGCAAGTGTTCTTGGTTTAGTTATAATGGTACTTTTTATTCAGTTTTATCTCATGGTGATATCCCATTGGGAAATTACTAAGTGGGAAGAAAACAACCTTTAACTAAATAAAATCATTTTCTTATTGCTGCTGTATGCTTAATAATAGTTGCAATATATATACCTACATACCTACATACCTACGTGCCTACCTACCTACCTACATACATACATATTTACAAATATACATATACATATACATATACATATACATATACATACACATATACATATATATATATATATTTGTTTTTTTTAAGCTTTCACGGGTACTTACATGTGTGCTGTTCAGCTTCCTTCGGGTATTATCCCACGTCATTGTAGTGCTGTTAAAGTTGTAGCAACGTTTCAGCAGAATCTCATCTGCCAAAACCAAAAGCTGTGAGACACACATCCATACAGAAGCCTGATGATGGCATGAGATTCTGCTGAAACGTTGCTACAACTTTAACAACACTACAATGATGTGGGATAATACCCGAGGGAAGCTAAACAGCACATATA
>BLBF01000073.1:23178150-23207017 GCA_015471245.1 Laticauda colubrina
CTGTTAGTTCCATGAGGTCTTTAGCTGGTTGGTATTTATTTTTGATGATTTCAAGAGTTTCTTTTCTTGTGATTTGAGTGAATAGTGAAACCACGTCGAAACTTACAAGCAGATCTTCTTGTTCCACGTGTAGATCTTTGATCATTTCTAAGAAGTGGTGTGAGTTTTGTACATATGAAGCTGCGGTTTCAGCATGGGGCTGGAGTTGTTTTGCTAAGTATTTAGCTAGGTTTTGTAATGGTGCTCCTATGGAGCTGACTATGGGTCTGAGAGGTATGCCTTCTTTGTGTATTTTTGGGAGGCCATATAATTTGGGCCATCTCGAAGATTTTTCTCTTGGCATGATCGTCTGTTGGATTTCTTTGCTAGGAAGCTAAACAGCATATATATATGCTGTTTAGCTTCCTTCGGGTATTATCCCACATCATTGTAGTGCTTTTAAAACACGTGGGATAATACCCGAAGATAGCTGATCTATAATCTTGTGCTTAAGATCCCCCTTTGGTTAATATGCTTAGGACCCACACATGTAATTTAAGTTCCTGATTGTGATGCACTGAAAAAAAAATCACCGAAAATTCTTTCCATCAAAATCATTTGCATTTCCTGAACATTGACTTGACCTCTTGATTAAAAGACAACACAGAGGTACAATAACTTTCAGAAAAAAAGCAAAGAAAAGTCTACAACTGTGGGTCTATTATATTCTTGCATGGTTATTTATAGACTAGAAAATACTCCATGTAGAACAATCCAGCTACACATTGGAACATTTGTCCCAGATAACACACTGACAGTTGGAGGCACAAAAAAGCAACAGCACTGGAAGATGTTCTGAGTGAAGAACTGAAGAATCTAAGATGATAACCAGAGCAACAGACTGAATCACATTTTCCTTGGAGGGGGTCAAGTATAGGTCATCTGATTGACAGCATTATAAATGAAGTTTCAGAAACTTGGCTGAACTGATCCATCCATGCAGCAGTTTTATTTAAGAAGTTTAAAAAAATAAACTTTTTGGTAAGGTGAACTTCCAAGTTTAAGTACAAAGAAACCTTCCTTATTTTGGGATTAGCTTTAGCTCAAACATGCTGAAATAAAATATTTTTCCTTCCTCAATTCGTTTAGTACTTATCAAATGATCAAATTGCTTTTAAATCAGGAAGAAGCTCTGTGAAACACATTTGGTTCCTTCTCAAAACATGAACCTTATTTTTTTTTCCTGGTTCTTATTCTTTTTTAAAACATTCCTAAGCTACCTGTCAGGGCTTCGGCATCTACCCCATTTAAATCATGAGTCTCTAGCTGTATCTCTCAGAGTAAAAAGAAGATTTATTAGGAGTGAATATGCAGTGCTAACTGGGTGTAGCTGATTCTGAGACACATCATTCATTTCACCCTTGACCCTGGTCTTCCCCCAACCCCTGGATGTGTCATGCCCCTGGTGGAGACTGACGCTGAGGGAGAGGTGGAACAGCTGACAGGGAGTGGAAGTATGGCTCCGGAGGTTGTGGAGGAGGTTGGGGAAGGGCAGAGTCTGGCTGAGCAGTCAGAGGAGGACCCAGGCCCATCCCCTCTCCATCCTAGGGCACACAGGGAGGAGAGGATAAGGGAGATACATAGTCTACTTGGGAGAAGAGGGCCTTGATCCTCTTCATGGCCTGCAGGTGTGACAACTGCATAAGAGTTTGGACTTGCATACTGGCAAATTCTGGAAACAAAGCATGTTTTATTGTGATCTGAAGTTATCTTGGTTGGCGTCTTTCCAACAGACTGTGCCTTGTTATCTCCTTGAATTTGGTAAATACTTCTCCTGTTCCATTGTGGAAATTTCATCATTGTAGTTTGTTTGGTTTTTTATTTCACCTTTATCTGCTCATTAAATTTGGATTGTATTGCTTTCTTTTGAAGATTATTTTTGAATATGTTTTATCTCCAACTGAGTATTATTGAACAGTAGGGCCAAGTTGGAGGCATTAAAGGACATTTATTTACGTTTGGATTTTGTTACACTTGTGGTACACTCTGGGTCATCACAGGATGTATATTTTCCAATGGGACACATCCATAGCCAAAAGTCATCAATCATGCTCTCCAGTAATAATCTTGCACGCCAGAACCTTCAGGCATCTAAAAATTATCTATGAAGCTTTTAAGGAATGCACTACTTCCCCCACTTCCTTTCTGCTGGCAACTCTAAAAGATCAGAGAAATATTTTTAAGTTGATACCACCTAGAATCAAAGGTAGTGAAAGATAGAATAAAAATGTCTTCCATTTCTTTCTTTAACATAATTATATTTGGTTTTTCTTTGATATCCTCATAGAGATGCACCTATGGTTTCATGACTTTTTTTCTTCATAAATAAATTGCAAGAGAAATAGTGTTAGAATTACTGTCTTGTTGGAGGTGATATATTGCAGGGTATGTCAGGCAATGTCTGAGTGGGAATCTAATTCAGACTTCCCCAATTCAAAATCCAATATATTGCTCATATGTTAAAAATTGTTTAAGAGCCTCATTACCATGTGGTTACTGGTGCTTTCTGAGCTTGGCTATTTGCTTGCAGTCATTTTATTACCTAACTAGATAACATCTTCGGTACTAGAAGGGTAAACAAAAGCCTAACTGAGAAAACACCCCTCCCACCAATATTGGGAGAGTAAGCCATTGGTACATAAACAGAGAGAAAACCTTACTGCCTTCTAGCACTGATGAAGTTACCTAGTTGTGTAATGCAATATCTGTAAGAAAACAGCCAAGATCAGAGAGCACAAACAACTCTACAATTCAACTGTGATCTACAAATATTCTTTTCTATAGGACCCACATTACTAATTTGTCCTATAGCATAGCATTTCTGAGCAAGTTGATAATAACAATAAGAATACACCAATAGTAATAGGCATCTTCAGTGCTAAACATCTGGAGCACTGCTTGAACACCATAGGCATTGACAAAATCATCATCTGTCAATTGCAAAAGGCAGTTTTACTTGGAACAGCTTACGTCCAGATTAAATATCATTAGACATGAACACCTGCTTATCTAAGGGCCTTGAGAAGAACATAATAAGTGGAAAAAATGCCAAAACCAGTCTAAACATTTGGCTGACTGTTCAACAAACCTTAATAATAATTAACATAAAATCTGCAAGAAATAATCTTTGCTCACAAGCAAGAACTGGTGGGACCACAAATTAGAAGGGGAAAAAAATTATGGTGTACAAAGATAATACCAATATTATCTTAAATATTAAATACCAAAGATAATATCAGTAATAGATGTTTTAGGTACACTCCAAAACAACTGGAGAACCACTTGAACACCATTGACATTGACAAATTCACCATCAGTCAATTATAAAAAGCAGCTGTACTTGGAACAGTTTGCATCCTGTGACAATATCTGTAACACAATCAGATTGCCACATTCTGCCTATCCCAGGTCCTTGGAAAAGCTGGACAAAATAGGACAAAAAGCTGGACAATAGCTGGACAAAAATGCCAAATCCAGTCTGAACATGGGAAGTCATGAAGAAGGTCAAAAGTATTAAGAGACTGAAGAAGATCCAAGTTGAGTGGAGGAAATACTATTAAGGCAATTAACACTTGGGCAATTCCTGTCATTAGATACACAACTGGAATAGTGGACTGGACTCCAGCAGAACTAGATCCCTGGATGGGAAGACCAGAAAAATAATGACAATGAATTATGACTTTCATCGATGTTGAGAGACATAGATAGACATAGAATGTTACAAGTGCACCACACAGTTGAAGAAGAGAAAAGGACATTGAAAAAATATCTGAAGGACCAAGAAGAAGATGCAGAAAAGCTAGTATACCATGCGGTCTAACTGAATGCTGGAATAACCAAACTGTTTACTCAAGAAAGACCATATGAGGAACAGAAAAGAGACATGGGAAGACGAAGTAGTACATTAAAAAAAAAAAAAAAGATTGACAAAGCAGATAACAAGAAGACCTAATAATGGCTAACAGCAGGAAAGTTGAAGAAAGAGACAGGAGTTAATTCTTCCTACAAAAGACCAAACCTTAAGAAAAATGCATATAAAGCCAGAATTAAGAAGATAGCAACAGACACCAAATGCTATCTTTGCAATAAAGCTGAAGAAACAATGGACCACCTAGTTACTTGTTGCAAGAATATTGCCCAGACTGACTACAAGCAATGGCATGACGTACTAAAAACAACGGGGCATTGGAAGATCTGTAACAAATACCATTTGCCAGCTAGGAAGAACTAGTGGGATTAAAAAAACAGAAAATGTAATAGACAAACCTTAATTTGAAATCCTTAAAAAACAACATGAGGGAAATTCTTAATGTCATATGTAAATTGAAAGATATCTCTGTTTAACTAAATTGAAACAAAATTATGATGGGATAGCATCCTTTAAATAACTTTAGATCTGTTGTACAGTGTTACTGGTGGACCTGTATGGAAAGAGACAAACAATATCTCAACAACTTCTTTCAGAAGAAATGGGTCCATTAGCAGTGGAATTCTTTACTGTTCACTTATACAGTATGTAAATAATAATAAACCAAGTATGAATAAAAAATTCATCACTCTAATTAATAATTATTTTAAATAAATAATACTTACAAAGTATTAATCGCTGCACAGAGTCATGCTTGCCTGGCTTTAGATTGCAAAAAAAAAAGTTTCTTTGTTTCATACAGATGTATTTACTTATGCATTTATTTATTTGCACACATGAGCAATTAAAGAGGCAGAATTCCAGAATTATGCTTTGTTTGTTCTGTAAGAGCAAACAGAAATAGAAAACAAAGATTTGAGAATGGAAAGAAGTATAAATATTCAGAGTTATTTGGTTATAGACAAAGGTGCTGTTACCAAATGTAGTTTTCTTTTTTTCCCCTTTCTTTCAAGGAAAAACCCAAATTAAATAGATAATAAAAACATTATTTTATGAACCCTAGCATGTGTCTGTGCTAAATTCTTACCATTTCACCTGAAAGAAGGAAGATGGAAAAGGATTTGGGAAAAGATATTTTGAAGCTTGCAATTTAGCTAATAAGATGTAGATCCAAGAAAATGTGTGGGTACTACAAAATATGATTGGGCCAGGTAGATTTTTTCCCCCTTTTCATTTCAATATCACCCAGTGGTTGAATTGTATTGTGGGATGTAATCAGCCCTAAGAACCATTGGATAGGATAATTTTTGCAGACAATGAAATTGCTTTCTTTGTATAAAACAGAAATCTTAACATCACCTACTGAGGATGTGATTTGGAAGAGAAGTACCTTGATAAAGCAGGTACACTTTTGGCTTGCATATTTAATGTATTTTGTTCCCAGTGCTTTTATAAGTAGTCTTCTCTACCACTCTTCAGAAACAGAGAACAAACAGAGAAGCAGGTGTGAGGGAAATATTTTATTCATTTGATGCTGCTGCTCAAATATTATTCCTTTGTTTGCTTCATTGCAGTTGTGGAATCTGTGGTAAAGTAGGAGAACAAATTGCTTTTGTTAATGAAAGGTTCATTCTGAAGATGTACTTAAAGCTATTAAATATATGCCTCTTCATGTACACATTTCCACCCCACACAACCTCACAAAAAATCCCTGGAATTTGAACATTAAGATAAAACATGTTGAAATAAAAATGCCATTCATACAGGGTTTATAGCTAGTAAATCTCAACATTTTGCAAAATTAAGCATTTCCAAATGCAACTACATTTAAAGCCCATGTCACACTGAACCAACGGATGCAAAGAGGATGTAAAACGGACAAAAAACCTTGCCATCCGTTGGTTAGCGCAATGTATCCGTTCTGTACTCACTGCCTCCGTTTTTCATCCTCTCTATCCGTCCAGCATCCATTTATGGACGTTTCATCTGCTCCAAAAGTTTTGGGCTGCCTAAAACCTTTGCGCGGAAAATGTATCCAGTTCGTCTGTTCTACATCCGCTACGCATCCGCTAGGCATCCGTTCTGCATCCGTTACGTATCCGCTATATCCGCTTGGCATCTGCTGCACATCCACGCAACTCACATCTGCCCGGATGCA
This sequence comes from Laticauda colubrina, assembly GCA_015471245.1. Lineage (NCBI taxonomy): Eukaryota > Metazoa > Chordata > Lepidosauria > Squamata > Elapidae > Laticauda > Laticauda colubrina. The sequence goes on from BLBF01000073.1 coordinate 23,184,216, forward strand.
GGGAGGAAGCAGAACGGACGTGGAACAGATGCAGAACGGATGCCTAGTGGAAACTAAGCGTTTAAAATGGAAAAAACGTTCGCAGAGGGGACCTATCTCCGATATTAAGGATGCCTAGAGGATGCCTAAAGGATGCCTAGAGGATGCAAAGGGACACCTACACTGCCTATAAAAAGGGGGAGCAACTCGTCTGCATCTCACTTTCAGACAAGCAGCCGACCTGTGCAGACCTCTGCAGCCTTCATCTGACTCTTCCTCTTCCACAGCATCCAGTCATGTCCACTGTGGATCATACCACAGTCCTTTTGGCAGCCACCATCCTTCTGCAACAGTACAAAGCCATTTACAGGCTCTGTGAACTCTACTATGGGAAGAAAAAGAGGCGGCCAAGAAGCGTCTGGGTCCGAAAATGGATCGGGAGAAGAGCAGAGTGCAGACTGTACAACAAGCTGATGGTGGAGCTCAGGAACGAAGACACTCGGGCGTTCCAGAACTTCATGAGGATGCCTCCAACCATCCTTGACGAAGTTGTGCAGCGGCTGACACCCAGGTTGACCAAGGCAAACACCAACTTCTGGCCCAGCCTGGAACCTGGGCTCAAGGTGGCACTCACTCTGCGCCACCTGGCCTCAGGGACCACCTACAAAAACATGCAGTACGGCTGGAGGGTGCCACACAACACCATCAGCATTGTGGTCAGAGAAGTGGTGCAGGCCATCATCGAAGAATACAAGGAGGAGCTCCTCCAGTGCCCCTCCACTGAAGAAGGATGGAAGAAAGTTGCAGAGCAGTGGTATCAGAGGTGGAACTTCCCACACACCGTTGGAGCCATAGATGGCAAGCAAGTGGCCTGCAAAGATCCAGCGAAGTCGGGGTCCACTTATTTCAACTCCAAGGGCTTCTTCAGCATCATCCTCTTCACCATAGTCGATGCTGACTACAAGTTCATGTACATCGATGCTTCAAGCTACGGGTCATCTTTAGATGCCCAGGTATACAACGCCAGTCATCTCAAGGAGGGGATGGAAGACAACTTCATCGTGGTCTTCCCAGATCCAGAACCCCTGCCCAACGACACGCAAGATGTGCCCTACTTCATCGTGGGGGATGATGCCTTCTCCCTCAGAACCTACCTCATGAAGCCCTACACTTCCAGACTCCTCACCCGTGAAGAGAGGATCTTCAACTACAGGCTGTCCAGGGCAAGGCAGGTGGTGGAGAATGCCTTTGGCATCCTGGCCAACAGGTTCCAGGTACTTCTCACCACCATGCAGCATCGCCCAGAGACCGTGAGGAGGATCATGGAAGCTTGATGCATCCTGCACAATCTCATGTGCACCCGCTACCCAGTCTTGCAGAACAGGCTCATGGACTGTCAACAAGGCAATGGGGACATGGAGCCTGGGGAATAGAGGCAAGGGTGAAACCTGATCAACACTCAGGATGTGCAAGGCCACAACAGAGCCTCACGTGAAGGGAAGAAGCAGCGCAACCTCCTGAAACACTGGGGCAACACCCCAGCTGGAGCGGTGGAGTGGCAAGACAGGATGATAGATGATTAATGGATGCTTCCTTCAGCCTGTCTCATCACACGGATGAGATTGGGCCATGTAAGTTGGGTGGGCCTTTATTAAACAGGGCGTTTAATAAAGAGTTGTGTTTGTGTTGACATGTGTGGATGATTGATTACATTATTATTGATAATAAAGGACCATAGGTGTGGCACCTGGGAGGGTGGACCATACAGTCCCACTATGCTTGCACTGGAGGTTTATCTATCCCACAGCTATTAACCATCCCATAGGTATCCCTGCCCACCCCACTGCTATCTTAACCCATCCCACAAGCTTGCAAAGGCTTAAGCCAATTCTAAAAGTTTCCACCAAGACTTTATTAAAAAAAAGCAATGAAGCAAGTGTGTGAATCAAACATAAACTTTATTGAACAACAAGCTGTAAAAACAAATTGACCCAAGTCAAGTGTCCAAATAAAGTTCACAGGTAGCCAGCTAGCCAGTCTCTGGCACTCTTCTTGGTCACTCGGAGGTGTGCCCAGTCTCAGGGTGAAGGGTCCAAGTGCTGTGGGGGTGGGTGGTGCTGGAGTGCCTGGCCTCGAGAGGACAACAAGGGACGGTGTGTTGAGAAAGGTCTCGGACAGCTGGCTCAGCCCCGCGATGCTGAGAGGTCCTTCCTCCATGCCATGGGGTGTCAGCCCCAGTACTGATGACAGATGTACTGAGGCCAGGCTTGGCTGTGGGGTGGAGGAAGGAGTAGTGCAGTGGGGCTGTCTGCTCTGCAGCTAGGTGAGGACTGGCGTGGGTGGCATAGCTATCGTCGGTGGCATCATTGGCGTGGGTGGCATCGCTGTCGTCGGTGGCATCATTGGCGTGGGTGGCATCGGTGGCATCAGTGAAACAGGTAGCAACGGTGTCGCCCGATGACTCTGTGCCTGGACTGGGAAGGGCTGCTGCCTGTGCAGCTGAACCTCCTGGTAGCCATAGCCCTGGTAGGTGAGGGCCTGTGGGAAGCCTTGGAATGGGAGGGACATCACCTTGGGTGGAGGAGCAGGTCTGGACTGGGTGGGAGCAGGTTCCTCTGGGTCTGGAGGGTTGTGAAGCAGCTTGGTGATCCGGCCCTTCCCCTGCTGGTACTGTGGATCCGCCATTTCCTTGAGGGTCTGGTTGACATAGGTGCGGAAGGGCTTGCGGATGGAGGAGGAGGAGTCGGTGTGGACCAGCTGAGAGAGGAGATCTATGCTGGTGCGGATGGTGTCCCTGATCTCCAGCAGGGCATTGTGGCTCTGCCCCTCCAGCTGTCTGGCTCTCTGCCTTTCTGCGGAGGCGGAGCGCGGGGTGGTGGTGGATGTGGCTATGACTGTGGTGGACTCAATGTCTCCTTTCTCCCACCGCACCAGGGAGTCCTCTACACACTCCACCACACTTACCACACCTGTCTGCGGGTTCTCCGCCATGGCACGCTCCACAGAAACCTGCCTGGAGACAGGGACTGACTCTCGGCCAGAAGAGGAATGAGTGGCAGCAGGCTGTCGGAGAGAGAGGGTAGTGAGAGGGGCTGCTGGTGCTCCTCGGTGGTGGATCTCACCATCCAGGAAGCTGCACCTGGCCATGACGTAGGTCTCTCTGTCTGTCAGCTTCACAGTGGCCTGGCCAGATATCTTCAGGTGCAGCTTCCCGTACCAGGTGTGCATGTTTCCACCAGCCGAGGAGAACCTACTCTCTGCCCTCTCTCTCCAAGCAGCCTGCTTCCACTTGGTGTCCCTGTACAGCCGGTGTCCCTTCCGCCATAGATAATCGTTCTCTCTCAGCCACTCCAGCACCTCATCCTCGTGTGTCTCCGCAATGGAGTATTGCCTCCTCTCCCGTTGTTGCATACGCCTCTTCCTCCCTTTGGCAGGACCAGATGGGCCCTCATCAGAGGGGCTCCCAGGTAGTAGGGGCTGCTCCTCCACACCACCAGCAGCAGCAGCACCAGCAGGATCATCATCATCATCATCATCATCATCATCATCATCATCATCATCCTCACCAGCAGGATCATAATCAGCATCAGCATCAGCATCAGCAGCATCAGCATCAGCAGCAGCAGCAGCAGCAGCAGAAGCAGAAACACCAGGACCAGGATCAGTAGCAGTAGAGTAAGCACCAGCAGGGCCAGCAAGTCCAGGAGCATGAGCAGCACCAGAAGCACGAGCACAAGCAGGACCAGGAGCATGAGCAGGACGAGCAAGACCAGGAGCACGAGCAGGTCGAGCAGGTCGAGCAGGACCAGGAGCAGCTTCAACAGAGTAAGCAACAGCAGAAGCACCAGCACCAGCAGAAGCACCACCGCCTGGAGTAGCTTCAGCAGAAGCCCCAGCACCAGTAGAGTCAGGGGCAGGGGGTGGGAGGTTGGCCCTATCCTTCTTGCCAGGGATGGTGGCAGGTTGCTTAGGCTTTCTCTTCCTCCCCATGGTTGTGGGGTTGCTGGCTGGCAGGGAGGCTGGCAGGCACCAAGGCTGGCAGGAAGCCTGGCAGGAAGGCTGGCAGAAAGCCTTGCAGGAAGGCAGGCAGGCAGGCAGGCACCAAGGCTGGCTGGAAGGCAGGCTGGCAGGGCAGGCAAGGAAGTCAAAGTGTCCAGCAGCAAGTCTTTCCTCGGAATGCTGGCCACGTGCGAGCTGCTTCCCTTTATATCTGGGGGGCTTATGTAATACTTCCCCCCCGCATGCGCAATTAACGCGCGACATCCGTTCCGCTTCCGCTGTGCATCCGCTTTATCCGCTGTGCATCCGCTGTGTATCCGCTTCATCCGTTCGGCGTCTGTTCTGCATCCGCTGTATCCATTCCGTGTCCGCTTCGCTGAGGCTCCCCGGAAGCCCTGCAGTTGCGCCATCCACTCCCATCCGCTTCCATCCGCTGTGCTTCCATTCCGCATCCGCTTTCCATCCTCCCTGCGTCCTCCCCGCGTCCTTGTTATCCGCTCCAGTTATGCAAATTTTTGCCCCTTTTGAGAGCGGATAACAATGGATGGAACATTTTTCTCGTCCGTTGTGTCCGTTTTGCATCCGTTGGCCAGTGTGACATGGGCTTAAAGATGGACACAGCTTTTCTAGTTGAATACTCTTTATGGTGAATGATATGGTCAGAGATTAATTTTAAAAATGGATACTACTGTAAGATTCAGCCCATGACAATGATGACATAAACTACAACAGTTCATAGAGCAGAAAAAAATGTAGTCACGCTTTCTCCCCTTCCAGATAAGTGGATGGAATAATCCCAATTTGAAGATCCTGGGGAAAATATTTGTTGAAAGCCCTGGCCCAGGCAAGGGATATATATCTTAAATCAACTATTCTATAATGGTTATTTTAAGGATTTTGAAAGTATTGCTTTGGAGGATAACTTTCTTGAATATATGAAATTGAAATGTGCACAAAAATATCATTGTGCCTTTGATGCTTCAGAAATTTAAGAATTCTATTTTTGAAATGAAACCAACAATGAAATTTCATAAATTTAAAAACAGAATGTATCTGAATAATATAAGTATTTGGAATGAGGAACTAGACTGTCCAATTTTGAAAATCAGATGGTCAACATTTTAAGAAATGTAAAGAAATATGCTACTCATTATTAAGGATGAAGTTAATTTATTAATTAAATGAAATTCAGCTACACTTTTTAAATTCATTAAATTTCTACAAAAATAAATATAAAAAGAAAAGAAAAACAAAAAATGGAAATAAAAATAAAGGGAAAATTCGGACATAGTGTTAATGTTTTATGGATGAAATTAGATCAACAGAAAAGAAATAAGTTAATGGGCAGATATACTGACCTCTTCAAAGAATGTTACACTTCCCAGTCTTTTTTGTGTGTGTGTGTGTGTCTTACTTATAAACAGTCTTTAAATGTAGGGTGTTATGTGGCAGGTGCTTGTCTGGTTGAATTCTAAAGTCCCAGAGCCATTTTACCTTCTTTATTTTTCATTTCTTTGTTTATTTTGTGATCTCATCAAGCCTAAGAAAGGTGGTAACTTAATAATTAAAGTCCTGATCAAGGACCTAAAAATTATTAAGATAGCATCAAAGAACAAGGGCAGTTCCAAGAAAGTTGATATTTTAAAAAATTAGGGTGCTTAGGTCAGATAAATTCAATACTTCCAAATATTGAGGAAGTCTTTTAGTTATCTGTCTAAGGCTCCAATCTCAATTGGTATAACAATGAGTTTCTTTTACATAAATTCAGCTTCAGTCTGCAGGTCCAGATATTTTTTTAACTTTTATTTTCAGATTGTTTTTTCCTTCATCCTAACATCACCCAGAATTGCAATATCAATGAACCAGGCCTCTTTCTTTTCAATAACTATAATATCAGGCATAGTATGTGTGTTTGGAGTTTACAATTCCTTAAAATTTTAACCAATTCATTTTCTAAAACCTCACCTTAACTCATTCATGATTCTGACATAGTCAGTTTGTGAAATTTTGTAATAGCCGTTGGTCAAATGGTCAATGATTTCATCTTTTCCTGAGAAAGGCAACATCTGATGTTGTTGGTTACATCTTGAAATTTCATCTTCATGAAATTAATTGGCAAAGCTTGTTCTTGAGATGCCAAATTAAAACCTTCAGTTTCTTTTTCTTAAACACTCCAGACCTTAACCAACTCCATGTGGGTCTTTTTTAAAAAATCAGCTTTTTCTTCTATATCAGGGTCTTCAAACTTGACAGGTTAAGACTTGTAGACTTGAACTCCCATAATTCCTCCTCCAGTCATGTTTGCTCAGGATTTTTTTTTTTTTTTTGACAATTGCTTACAAGATAATAGGTATAAGTAAAAACATAGTAATGAATACATGGATACATATAAGAAAAATAAAAACAATTATAAAAGAAACAATATGACAGGGATGGTAGACACGCTGGTGCGCTTATACACATCCCCTACAGACCTCTTAGGAAAGGGATGAGGTCAATAGTAGACAGTCTAAGGTTAAAGTTTTTGGGGTTTGGGGAAAAAAACCACAAGATAGAGTATTCCAGACATTGACCACTCTGTTGCTGAAGTTGTATTTCCTGCAATCAAGTTTGGTGTGATTAACCTTGAGTTTGTATGTATTGTTTGCTCTAGTGTAGTTATGGTTGAAGCTGAAGTATTCATTGATAGGTGGACATTGCAATGTATAATTTTATATATTATACTTAGATTGGACCGAAGGAAGCGTAGTTCTAGATTTTCTAGATTTAGAATTTTGAGTCTGGTGGCATAAGGTATTCTGCAATGAGTAGAGGAGTGCAGAACTCTTCTTGTGAAATATTTCTGGACTTTCTCAACTGTGTTAATATCAGATATGTAATGTGGGTTCTAGACTGATGAACTTTATTTGAGTATTGGTCCAGCAAATGTTTTATATGCTCTAGTTATTAGTGCAATATTACCAGTGAAAAAGCTTTGTAAAATTCGGTTAACAACTCTTAACGTCTTTTTGACTTTGTAGTTACAGTGAGCTCCAGCACTTAAGTCATTTGAGATGAGTACTCCAAGATCCTTGACAGAGTTTGAATCATCAGCAAGGTCTTGACTATTCTGCTTGTATTTTATTTTCTGATTTTTTTTACTAATATGTAGGACAGAGCATTTATTTGTTGAGATTTGAAGTTGCCCTTTGTTTGACCATTCTGATACATAGTCAAGGTCTTTTTGAAGGGTAGCAGTATTATCTCTGTGTTGAATAGCTTTACATCATCAGTGAAGAGAACGCAGTTGCTCTTGATATTATCACAGAGGACATTTATGTAGAGTATGAAAAGAGTTGCTCCTAGAACACTGCCTTGAGGGACACTACTGTTGACAAATACAGAATTTCAAAGGACGCTCCCAATTTTGACCATTTGTTGTCTGTTTGACAGGAATGCTTCTATCCAGTTATGCAGTTGTCCAGAGATACCGTAAGATTTTAGTTTTAGGAGTAGTTTGTTATGTACCACTGAATCAAAGGCTTTACAGAAGTCTATGAAGATTGCGTCTATTGCTTTGCCCTGATCGAGTTGTGTAGCCCATATGTTTTTGCAGTGTAAGAGTTGCAGATTACAGGATAGTCTTTTCCTACAACCAAATTGTTTATTAGAGAGTAGATTGTTTCTAAGTGGAGGATGATGGATTGTAATTGATTACATGACTTGACAGCTGATGCAGCATAAAGAGATTGGTCTGTAATTTTCAACTAGGCTGGGGTATCCCTTTTTGAAGATAGGAAAGACCGTAGCTTGTGACCATAGGTTAGGCAAGGAGCTGGTCAAGAAAGATTTTTCAAAGATTATGTTTAAAGGTTCAGCTATGGCAGTGGATAGCTTTTTTAAGAAGTAGGCACATATTCCGTCCGGTCCAATAGATAGAGATGGTTTTAGATTGTGCAGTGCTTTTTAACAATGTCTTCTGTAAAATCAATATGTATTAGATCATTGGAGTTGTTTGTGAGTTTGACTAGGAAATACTGGGCATGATCCATTGCTTTTTACAAATACTGAGCCAAAGAATGTGTTGAAGAGGTTGACCTTAACAGTGTTGCAGTCTTTACCATTAGGTCCTTTCAAGGGTGGGATGGACCTTGAGTCTTTTTGTTTGTTGTTCATAAAATTGTAGAAAGCATGGGTGGGATTGGTGCGTAGAAGGTTTTCTTCTTGTTTAATGTGATAATTGGTGCATTCAGTTTTTATCTGGTAGCATAAATTTTTGTGTCAACTTTTGAAGTTGGCAATGTGACCAGATTCGTTTTTCCACCAAAGTGATCTCTTTTTGGATTGAAGCTTCCTTATTGTTTTGGGTAATTTGTTTTTTCTGATTTTGGGAGTTGTTAATGGTACATATAGTTTGATGATATATTCAGGTAAATATGTTGTAATATGTTATAATGCTCTTATACAGTATTGCATCCAGAGAATAGAAATTGTCAATCAAGGGATGAGAGATCATTGTTTGTAAGATCATAGTTGCCTTTTTTGAAATTATAATTAGGGATTCTGTCATTGTGATGATTTTTGTATGTACATATGTTGAGACAAAAGTCAATCATGTTGTGGTCACTGTTGGAAAAGGGTTTGTATTTGTATTCTGTAAATTGAATTCAAACTATTGCAGAAGATGAGATCAAGGCAGTTGTTAAGTCTAGTGTTGTTGGTTACTAGTTGTTCTAGTCCCAGATTTATTATTGCATTGTAAAAGGTTGTATGTGTGGGTTCAACTGTACATTCGTTAAAGATCCAGTTAATATGAGGTAGATTGAAGTCACCAAGAAAGATAAAAATGTATGGGCAGGATGCTGCCCATGTAAGTATTGTGTTTAGCTTGTTTGCATGTTTGATGTCATAATCAGGGGCTTTGTAACATAGTAAGAACTGAAATGTGATATTTAAGGACAGTTTACAGATGATGTTCTCAGGAATAGCAAGCTCCTAGGTAACTTGGATGTTTTTTAGATGTTGGGACTTTTTATAGAAGATAGCAACACCACCTCCTCTATGGATTTCACGATCTGATTGGTAAACATGATAGCCTATTACCGTGGTAATTGAGTCAGGGAGAGATGAATTGAGCCATGTTTCACAGACAAATATAATGTCAAATTTAGCCATTTTTAGTAAGAAGATAAATTCAGGTATTTTATTTACAAGGTTCTTGCATTGAGTAGCTTGCATTTAAGGCCAGTTGTGGTTGAAATAGAGGTAATTAGGGGCATGCATGCCTAGTTTTGAATAATGTTGAATTAGATGGGGTGGGGTTGGATGCGGAGTTGTGGGTTGTGTGACTTTCTTTTGATGCAATCAGCTCTGTAGTCAATGTATAGATCCTTTTCTCCATTGTCTAGATGGTTTTTGAGTTCTACTTTGAGTTCATGTGAGCAGATTCTTTGCAGTATGGATAAGTCTGGTCTTGAGTGAAGTTTTTTGTGGTTGGGATTGATTTTTGCATTTATTGTATGAATGAATATGTGTTGCGGGACTCATTTTTGTATACAACTCTACAAAATCTTGGTGCCACAGAACCATCATTGTATTTATACCCATGGCCATCTCTGGTTATTTCAATGATATCTTAAGGAGAGTTGTTTGTTGTATTAGAGTTGCTTATGATATCACAAACTTTGGTGATGTCATCTGATTCATTGGTGTCTTCGAGACCAAATAAGATGGCATTTGGACTTTTCTGTTCTGGGAGTTGAAATCCACAAGTTTTAAACTTGCCAAGTTTAAAGAGTCTTGTTCTATATCCTTGAAGTACTGTCCATGAACTGGATTGTTTCTTCAATCAACAAATTGATTTTCAGTTGTTTCTTTTCTATATCAGCCTTCACCTTCATTGTTTTCAAGAGCTTTTCTTTATTGACTTCCTTCAGCAAGGATTCTCCATATTATATGATTTGTTGCACAGTCATCCAAATATTCAGACTGGATTTGATATTTTTGTCCACCTACTGAAACCTTCCCAAGGACCTGAGATAGATACATGTTTGATGTATTAGAGATATTACTGCAGAATGTAAACTATTCCAAGCAAAGCTGCCTTTTGCAATTGACTACAGATGAATTTGTCAGTGCTGATGGTGCACAGGTGGTGCTCCAATTGTTTTGTCGTTACACCCAATACACCTATTATTATTGGCACTACCTTTGCTTTCTTTCATCACAGTCATTCTATGTCTTATTGTAAGTCCTAACACTTTGTTATCTTCACTATTATGGTTCATCGCACAATCAGCTCAATTTTTATTATCATTTTGATCTGTATGGTTGCCAATCTTATTCAATCAACTATGGCTATTGTTTACATAGATGATTTTTGTATTCTTTACTGCAGTGATGGGATTCAATTATTTTTAACTACTGGTTCTGTGATCATGGATTGGAGGGCATGGCAGAGGAAAGATACTGTAAAATCTCTAGTCAGAGGTGGTATTTGCCGGTTCTCTGAATTACTCAAAATTTCCAATACTGGTTCTCCAGAACTGGTCAAAACCTGATGAATACCACCTCTGCTTTATTGTCTCAAACAACCTTCAAAACAGAGAAAAGCCATTGAATCAACAAATAATATTGAAGCCACTTGATTTAAGTGCTTCAAAGAAAATATCTCCTTTTCTTCCTGAGTCTGCTTTGATGGGGTGACTTGATTGAAGTACTGTATATCCCCCCCTTGACTGTGCATGTGTGTGTGTGTTTTAATAGAGTCCCTTGGAGTGTGTCTTAATAGTGTCCCTTGGAGTTTTACAAAAAGAGGTAATGAGAAGCATTTGTCATCTGGTAATGAGTTGTTTTGTGAACTGTAGCACCCACCTTCGCAGCAACAGCAAATCTTGTCACGAGCCATGAGATGATCTCAAAATTCCAAAGTTGCTACAGCTCAATGAAGTTGCTTACATTTCATTAGAGGAATACATTTTTTAAAAAAAAGCCTTTAAAGAAAGAGTTATTTCATTCATTAGTTTCCAGTACTGTTATATAGATTTCTCTCTCCCTCCCTCTCATGGGTGTGTATGTTTGTTTGTGTAAATTTTTCTCTAAGATACTTTAATTAGCTTAACATATGGTGAAAAACAAATTGCTAAGCATTAAATTGTTCCTTGCTAATAACTTTCTCCTCCCCAAAAGACCTGTTCCAAGTAAACAAATACTTAGGGAAAAAAGCTACATTTGTAGATTTCTTAGGATAATTTTGTGAGTTGAACACAAGCTGGAAAAAATTCACTGAGGCAAATAAAGTGATATTTTGTGTGGTGATATGTAGTTCTTCTAAGATATGCATATACATGCCATCCATGGAATGAATATATATATATATATATATATATGCTGTTTAGCTTCCTTTGGGTATTATCCCACGTCATTGTAGTTCTGTTAAAGTTGTAGCAAAGTTTCAGCAGAATCTCATCTGCCATCTTCAGGCTTCTGTATGGATATGGGTCTTACAGCTCCTGGTTTTAAATTTGAGGCTGGTCCATTTTGATTGGTTGGGAGCCTGGACCTGTTTCATTGGACTTGGAGTTTGATTGATTGGTGTTCCTGGTTTCTTCTGTCTGTTTTGTGGCTTTGATTGGCTGGCACCACTCTGTTCTTGTGTTGGAGGCTTTCAGTGCAGCTTGGCTCCGTGTGAAGGGACGGCTGCTCTTCATTAGCAAGCTGCTATTCATTAGCAAGCTGGGTTTCACCTGGGTGCCTGGTGGGGGGATGTTTGAGTTGGAGCTATCAGAGGGAGTCTGTTTTTGCCCAGGTGTTTGCCTGGCTTGTGGCATGGAGATCTTTCTATTTGAGAGTGCAGGCTTCCAAATGATTGACAGTCTGGTGGAATCATCTCTTCTATTCATGCTGTCAGGTCTTTTTTCAATCTCTATGGCTTCTCTGATGATTCTGTGGCTGGGGTTTTCTATAGTGGCCAGGGTATTAGTGCCATTGAAGTTGATGTTGTGACCTGTGGTTTTCATGTGTTGGACTAGTGAGGAGGTGTGTTCCAGCTTTTTTACTGCATTTTTGTGTTCATCTAGGCAGGTACTTATTCTTCTATTGGTCTGTCCAATGTATGTGGCCGAGCATGATGTACAAAATCACCAACTTGATCCACAAAAACACACCAAGACATAACAGAGACCTAGAAGATCAACAGATCCATGGAACAGCTGTCCTGCCCTACATAAGAGGTACCACAGATAAAATCAGTAAGATACTACACAGGCATCACATCAAGACTGCCTTCAAAACAGACAAAAAAATAGCAGCCATCCTGAGGAACCCCAAAGACAAAATTGACCTGGAAAACCAAGGCATATACGAAATTCCCTGTACATCATGCCCGGCCACATACATTGGACAGACCAATAGAAGAATAAGTACCCGCCTAGAGGAACACAAAAATGCAGTAAAAAAGCTGGAACACACCTCCTCACTAGTCCAACACATGAAAACCACAGGTCACAACATCAACTTCAATGGCACTAAAACCCTGGCCACTATAGAAAATCCCAGCCACAGAATCATCAGAGAAGCCATAGAGATTGAAAAAAGACCTGAAAGCATGAATAGAAGAGATGATTCCACCAGACTGTCAATCATTTGGAAGCCTGCACTCTCAAATAGAAAGATCTCCATGACAGAAGCCAGGCAAACACCTGGGCAAAAACAGACTCCCTCTGATAGCTCCAACCTAACCCCCCCACCAGGCACCCAGGTGAAACCCAGCTTGCTAATGAATAGCAGCTTGCTAATGAAGAGCAGCCGTCCCTTCACACGGAGCCAATCTGCACTAAAAGCCTCCAACACAAGAACAGACTGTTGCCAGCCAATCAAAGCCACAAAACAGACAGAAGAAACCAGGAACACCAATCAATCAAACTCCAAGTCCAATGAAACAAGTCCAGGCTCCCAACCAATCAGAATGGACCAGCCTCAAATTTAAAACCAGGAGCTGTAAGACCCATATCCATACAGAAGCCTGAAGATGGCAGATGAGATTCTGCTGAAACGTTGCTACAACTTTAACAGAACTACAATGACGTGGGATAATACCCGAAGGAAGCTAAACAGCACACACACATATATATATATACATACTTTACTTGTAAGTATATGTTATATATTTATATATAAAAGTAATATATAAATAAAAGTACCTTTATTTATTCTGTGTATATACACATACAGAGAAAGAGTATATGTAAAAGATAATGAGGATGGATATTGTTCGACAGTGGAGTCTTGTGAGGCAGGAGTGAGGAAACCAACTATGAAAAAAAATGGATGATTGAAATGATCTTGCACAGAGGATTCTCATTATAGTAATTAAGAATGTATTGTATGAGGAGAAGGAAAAGTCTCTGGAAGACTGATCATTTACCTCTTGTGGAGGAGGGAATCTATTTTTGTCAGATCTTCCATATTCATCTTGGCACCTCCCTGGCATCTTGCCATCAATCATTGGGGGGGAGAGGATATAGGCAATTGACATGTGGAGGGTACAGATAACGTGAGGGGAGGGAGTTGACCGGTTTTACAGAAACCAGAGGTGTGAGAACCAGCAACTAATCTTAATGGTCATTTATTCTTTTCTGAATCACTGGCAATCTATCTTAAATAGCAACTGCTTGGGAATAGTAACAGAAGGGGATCATATTATCCTATCCATCAGTGCTCATGAGTTTTTTGAATGCATCTCTCTGCCTGTTGTGGGACAAAGATACTAGACCAGAGAAAACATTACCCCAAAGTCTGTAGAGATTCTCATTCATCAAGGTTTGAAAATGTTTTAAAGATGTTTTGCTTCTTATCCAAAAGAAAAAAACAAGAAAGTTCAATTGCCTCCTGAAAAAGCATCTTTGGAACAACTATGACCTGGATGACTGAGAATCTCTACAGACTTTTAGCTACAGAATTTTGGATGGAAACCCTTTGAATGGTGTGGGAGTAGGAATGGTTTTCCAGAGGAAAAAATGCAGCCTACAGGAACTAGGAACACTACTCAGGTGATCCTGAGCACACAGATAAACCTCAAAGGGCCTCAGTGACCCTCTAAAAGGATGGAAATGACCAGCTGTCTGCAAGGAATATATAAATCCTTCCATTCCCCACTATCCTGTCAAAGCTGAAGAAGCTTCTTGGATGAGAAGCAAAACATCTTCAAAAGAAAAAAACAAGAAGGTCCAGTTGCCTCCTGAAAAAGCTCCTTTGGGACATGAACCAAAATTGTTGCACTATTCAGGACCAGCCTCATATCTCCTGATTTCCTTGCATCTGGGAGATTCTGGGGAGATTAACAGATTATTTTTGGCTTTCTTGAAAATGAGAGGAAATAGGTCTTTTCCCAGAGAAGACAATCAGGAACGAATGAAACCTTGAGTGACAATATTATTATGCAAATGGCTTAAGTACTTGTGTCAGACACCTGGGATCAAGGATATTTGCTGGGGGTGGTGGTCAGGGTTTTCTCATTTTGTCATGACTGCAACAAAAGAAAACACAATGAGCAAGAAACGTTGAGAAAATCAAACCAAATTTGCAATATTAATATAACTACTAAGCCACTTGGGGATGAAGAACAGTATACTAACACTGTCACTAATGATTATGGTAATAGCAACAGCAGTGATACTGTTTATAGCATGGAGTGCTTGTTTTTGTTCAAAGTAAAACACTAGTAGTTTATTGAGTGCTAAATTGGGATGCATTTATTCAGAATATGCACATTATTTGAAAACTAGTGGTAATAAACTTATATGGTGTTAACTTGAAGATTTACAAGACAAACAAAGATGTTCAAGGCTAGAAGTATCTATTGTACTTTATGCAATCAAATTGCTGCTTTCTTTTCTTGAATGTTGAGCAGAAGTTACCTATCTCCTGATTTTATAGAACAAATTACATTACCATGAAGAAACAATTATGCCATATCAACCATCAGAACAGGGGAAGGAGTATCCTAGAACTGGGCCCCACATGTGACCCCATAAGCTAGGACCCCTAATGTCACCTGGGGGCCCAGGTCAAAGCCAGGCTGACCAAGGACCATAGGGACTTGGGTGGCCCATGGGATATTGGCCTTATCCACCTCCCATGGAAGTCCCACCCTGAAAGCCACGTTCGATGGGAATCCTGAGTGCCTGGCTCTTTTTCTAAGCCAGGTGATTAGCCACCTGGACTGCTATGGCCACTTCTACCCATCACAGTGGGCGATGGTAGTGTCAGTGTTGACAGTCTTGAGGGGAGAGGTAGCCAAGTGGGTGGCGACCCTCCATAATGAGCACTCTGTCACTCTCTGTGCACATATAAATGGTTGAACACAAGAATGAGATAAAATTAAAATAGAGCAAAATAGAAAACAGAGAAAAGCAAAAATGAAACAAAACAGGAAAGGTCCAGAAAGAAAAAGAGTCACAGAAAATAGAAAAAGAAAGAAAAGATATAAAGAAATGACTGTTAATCTTCTCTACAGCTTTAAAAATACTTCTTTCTCTAAAATTATATCTATATATATAATCTATCCTAGCTAATCACTCAAACCACAAATATAACTTTGTTTTTTAGCTTCCTCTGCTCAGAAACATCCACACCAAATGCTACTTATTTAGTAACCCTCTAGTACAAAGCAGGTAAAAGAATGTATTAATGCCTAGAGACCTGGGAAAATGAAATCAAAATTCAACCACATGTAGCCAATTCATCTCATACTTCAAGCGAAGTGGGATGGAGAAGGAGTTATCATCTTAAATAACTAATCCAGCTCTGATCCCACATAATGCACATCTGCTGCCAATTTCTCCCAGCTGGCCTTCCACACAGGTGCCAGTTGCAAACACTGCTGCTCCAGTGAATTGCTCTATTTTGGAGGGTGTTTAGAAAGATGGCATCATGATGTTCAATAAAAATAACAGCTTGTGTGATGTTAGTAATTAGGGATGTGTTAGGCCAGTGAAAACTTTGAGTCAGTTTCCCATTTTTCTATTCCCCATGTGTGTGTACATAAACAAAAAAAAAGTAATTCTTACAAAAGCCACATTCATTGCAATTTACAATCTCCAAGCTTTTTAAACACAACTGAACACCCCCCCCAAAAAAATAGATCTATAGTTAGTGTATGTCTGTGTACAATTTTTGAGAAAAACCCTACATGAGCTTTAGCTATTTTCACAATAGTAATTTTAAATTATTACAATGATATAAAATCCTTTTATATCACTGATTCTCAATTTTCTTTTGGGATTGGTTGGTTGGATTATTTTGACTTAATGATGCCTGGATCACTCTAGAAATTGCTACAAATTGCTGGTGGGAAAAGTGCTTTGTGTGAATGCTTGAATGAAGAATAGCAATATGTTCTTCTGTTGTAGGTTTATATCATTATGGCATCCATTTAGCAAATTGTGTAATTTTAGTGTCACTGAAAACTGTTCTGTATAAAATAGTCTACTCCAAATCCTCGATTGTGATTGGCCAGAAAAGCCAGCATAGGGATTGGTTCACTAGGAACCAATCCAAAAAGAGCTGCCAAAAGGCAGCAAAACCAAGTAACTGTCATTGGCTACAAGCCAGCAGGCAAGCTGTATATAAAGGCTGCCACGGCGAGAGCCAAACTTCCATTTTCACTTAACTGTTGAAATAAAGACTTTTACTGTTGGAACCCGGTCTACCTCACGTTTTTCTGGACGGAACACTGGCGACGAGGATGGGATCGTCCTAAAACGTGAGACTGTGCATGCGGCGAATTGAAACCCAGGCTTGAAGCGATGGCCGGAAATAACGCACCGCCCGCACCCTTCAACCCCAATGAAGAAGATTGGGAATCCTATGTAGACCGTTTCCAAATGTACTTAGAAAGTAACGAGATGGAAGAGATCTCAGACCAGCGTAAGAGGGCTGCATTCTTAACGCATTGCGGACCAACGATATTCAAAATGGCCAAGGCATTGGCGAAGCCCAGAGACGTAAAGCAAATGACCTGGCCCGAACTGCAGCGAATGTTGAAGGCTCATTACACACCAGTGGTGTCAAATCTCATCAAATGGCACGAATTCTACCGAAGGGACCAAAAAGAAGGCGAAACCATCGCTGATTTTGTGGCAGCCCTCCGACAACTGGGGGGAGCATGTGAATTCCTGAACTTAGATGAAGCCATGTGAGATCGAGTAGTATTGGGTTTAAAAGACTCTAATTTACAAAGTAAATTGCTAAATAAACCCAACATAACCATGGCTGAAGCAATCACAGAAGCCACAGCTGCAGAAGCCACGAAAAAGTCAGCAGCTACCATGAAACAAATGAACGCCAACAACGATGAAACAAGCCTAACCAGAGGAAAGAAGCAATTTCCCGCCACCACACATCATGAAGATTTTGACGAGACATCAGAATCCGGAGAGGAAGACGATGAGGTCCACCGCCTATACGCCAACAAAAAAAGGCGCGAAAAAAGAAACTGATGGGAATGCACTGGTTGCAGAGGAAACCACCCTCAAGCCGATTGCAGATTCCTTGATGCCATCTGCAGCTTGTAAGAAAAGAGCTTGTAAGAAAAGGGGACACATCGAGAAGGTCTGTAGGAATCGAAAAAATAACAGCCCTAACAGACGCAGTAACTCTCCCCCACAAGCTGAATCAAAACAAGCCGAGAGAAAGTGGGAGCGCAACAAATGAGCCAGTAACTGAGAAAAGACCCATCAAACTGTCACTATCGGAAGCGCTCAGACGGAAAGCGGAAAAAAAGTTAAAATCATCGTAAAAATCGAAGGCAGCCCCTGTGAGATGGAGGTCGATTCAGGGTCTTTCCTGTCAATGGTGTCATGGGACACAATCAGACAACTGGTCCCAAATATTAAACTAAAAGAGCTCCAGAAACAAAAATTAACTCTGAAGGACTATCAAGGGAATCGAATCCCTGTGGTAGGTCTAGGACATTTCCGAGTTGCTTACAAGCAGCATGTCAAAATCCTGCCTCTGACAATAGCCTACTGAGACTGACCCAGCCTCCTGGGCATTGAATGGTTCGCACGATTGGGCATCGGAATGACCGGAGTAGACCGAGTGGCCGCAACCAACTGGGAAGAAAACCTGATCCATGAGTTCCAGGATGTTTTCAATGGCTCCCTAGGCAGGTATCGGGGAAGCCCAATTTCCTTTAGCTTAGACCCCCAGGTGGCCCCTAGAAGATTAAAGGCCAGACGAGTTCCCTTTGCATTAAAACCAAAAATAGAGAAACAATTGAATAAATTAATTGACCAAGGGGTTTTGGAACCTATTGACCATGCTAAATGGGAGACGCCAATAGTAACACCGGTTAAACCTGACGGGTCGGTACGCATCTACGGAAACTACAAGGCTATCCTGAACCATGTGCTACCAGTCGTACAACATTTGCTACACTACACTCACTCGGGAGAGGAAAATATTTTGCTAAACTAGATCTAGCACAAGCTTACCAACAGCTTCCAGTAGACCCCTTAACGGCCGAGGCACAGACAATAGTGACTCACAAAGGGGCATTCAAGTGTAACGGACTTCAGTTTGGAGTAAGTGTGGCCCCAGGCGTTTTCCAAAGCCTCATGGAATGCCTATTAAATGGAATAAAACGGGTCATATCATATTTTGACGACATCCTGATTTCGGCTAAAGATACAACCCAACTAGAAAAAAGACTAAGAAATGTACTAACAAAATTTAGAGAATCCGATCTGAAAGTTAAAAAAGAAAAATGCTGCTTAGTGACTGATCGCGTCGAATTTCTGGGCTACTTAATTGACGGAGAGGGTATACACCCTACTGAAAAAAAAGTCAAAGCCATTTAAGATGCACCACAGCCAAAAAACAAAATGGAATTGCAGGCATTTTTGGGTCTAATAAATTTCTATAACGTATTCCTCCCCCACAAAGCAACAGTAGCGGAACCATTACACCATTTGCTGGATAAGAAAACTAATTGGACTTGGGGTCAAAGAGAGCAAAAGGCATTCCAGAAAATAAAAAAAAATATTAACATCAAACACCGTTCTTATCCAGTTTAGTAACACACTTCCATTGACGGTAACCTGCAACGCCTCACCATTTGGAGTCGGTGCCATCCTGAGCCACCAATTGCCAGATGGGAGAGAGGCACCCGTCACTTATTACTCAAAGACTCTGTCTAAAACAGAACGTAACTATAGTCAACTAGACAGAGAAGCCCTGGCAATCATCGCCGGAGTGAAACGTTTTCACGAATACCTTTATGGAAGAACATTTTTTATTGTAACGAACCATAAACCATTGCTAGGAATTCTGGCGGGAAACAAGCCTACACCGAACATTTTATCCCCGCGGATGACTAGATGGTCAGAATTCCTTGCAGCATACTCTTACACATTGACACATCAACCCGGGAAGCAAATTTCCCATGCAGACGCATTGAGCAGAGCACCGCTGCCGACAACGGAGGAAGACCCAGCACCCCACCACAAGCACCAATAAGGGACTGGAGACCCCACGAGGCCCCTGGTCTCGGATCCACATTGATTTCGTGGGTCCTACAAGGGGGCATACCTTTTTAATTGTCGTAGATGCATACTCAAATTGGCTGGAGGTTGTAGTAATGTCATCTACGACAACCGAGGTGGTCATTAAACAACTTAACAAACTTTTTGCAACCCATGGATTGTCGGACGTCCTAGTGTCTGACAACGGGCCACAATTAACCGCCATCCAATTTGAATAATACCTAGCCTCCCTAGGTATACGCCATGCACTGACTGCGCTGGCCCACCCGGCAGCAAATGGTAGGGCGGAGAGAATGGTCAGGTTTACCAAAGAGGTTTTAGAGAAAATGGACCTTGGGGATGTCCAGGATAAAATCAACCGTCTACTCACCCTCCAACATTTCACACCCAGCACCGTAACCAACAAAAGCCCAGCGGAATTATTAATGGGAAGAAAACTTAGGTCACAATTAGACGTGTTGCACCCAAATTACACATTGGAAAGACCCCCCCGACTCCTCCAGCCATTGCCGAACATTTGAAATCGGCGACCTAGTCTACGCAAAAATTTTTACTGGGGACCCCCGATGGCTTCCAGCCACAATCACACAACTCACAGGCCCCGGTCCTACCAACTAACCGTAGATGATGGCAGGGAATGGAAGCGGCACATAGACCAGCTTCGTTCCCAAAACATTGAAAGAAATACAAACGCACAACCTCAAAAAATAATAATCGACGAAAACAAAACCAAAGAAGGGGGGGAAATAGAAGAAAATAATAAAGAACTTTTAAAAATAAACCCAGAACATCTAACCAATCAAGAAGAGCAAAAAGGAAACTTATGGTTAGATGAGACTTGCGAAAATAATCCAGATGAAGGGGCCAGCCAAGCCAGCTCGACCTGCCCGGAGAAACCAGGAGGGAGCAGCAAAACCACCGGCCTGAGAAACTCAAGCGATAGCAAAATGGTCGACTCACCCTTCCAGGCAGTTCCATGGAGAAGAGCCAGAGAAACAGCAACCCCATCTGAACCGGTTGAAGTCTCCAGCAAAAATGAACCGCGTAAGTCCAGTAGAATCCGAAGAAGCCCCACCTACCTGCGCGACTACGTCACCACATAGAACTAAACCAAGGGGGGAGGGGTGTTCTGTATAAAATAGTCTACTCCAAATCCTCGATTGTGATTGGCTAGAAAAGCCAGCATAGGGATTGGTTCACTAAGAACCAATCCAAAAAGAGCTGCCAAAAGGTGGCAAAACCAAGTAACTGTCATTGGCTACAAGCCGGCAGGCAAGCCGTATATAAAGGCTGCCACGGCAAGAGCCAAACTGTTCCGTTTTCACTTAACTGTTGAAATAAAGACTTTTACTGTTGGAACCCGGTCTACCTCGCGTTTTTCCAGATGGAACAAAAGCCATAGCAAATTTCCTTTGCATCCCTAATGCTAATACTGAAACTGCTTAGTGGTTATTTCTCTTTTGAATGCTGGTAAGTTATAATTGGCCATGAGTGAGGCAGATGATGGTAGCACAGTAATTAGCATCCTATCAGATGCCAAAAAACCTTTCCAAATCTTTCTGAGGGATAGGTCATTGTGACATGTAATTTCCAAATATCTCATCTACCCTCAGTCCTTTTGCCAGGATTTAAAGTTTTCTCATCTTTAAAAACTGGCAGGCAAAACTTCCCAATGGTCTTTATTTTTAAATAAAGTACCTATAGTGATGCTCAGTCATCCAGGTCATGGTTGTCCCAAAGTGCTTTTTCAAAAGGCAACTGGACTGTCTTTGTTTTTGCTTGAAGAAGTTTTGCTTCTCATTCAAGAAGCTTCTTCAGTTCTTCATATTCTGGTGAACTGAAGAAGCTTCTTTAATGAGAAGCAAAATGTCTTCAAGCAAAAAACAAAGACAGTCCAGTTGCCTTTTGAAAAAAATACCTTTGGGACTTTCATTTTAAGATTTTCAACCCACCATATTCCTATTACTGCAAGTTGACACCCCACATCAAGTTAAGCCCATGTCACACTGCACCAACGGATGCAAAGAGAATGTAAAATGGACAAAAAAGCTTGCCATCCGTTGGTTAACGTGATGTACTCACTGCCTCCGTTTTGCTTCCTCTCTATCCATCCAGCATCCGTTTATTGACGTTTCATCCGCTCAGAAAGTTTTGAGCTGCCCAAAACTTTTGAGCAGAAAATGTATCCAATGCATCCATTCTGCATCCTCTAGGTATACGGGGGACATCCGTTCTGCATCCATTACGCATCTGCTATATCCGCTAGGCATCCGCTGTGCATCCGCACAACTAAAATCCGTTCCAGCGGTAAATGGACGCAGGGAGGAAGCAGAACGGACGCGCAGCGTTAGTAGCATGGATGGAGAAAGGATGAAAGTGGATGCAGCTCATCCGCTCTGCATCCGGTCTGCATCCTCTACGCATCCGCTCTGCGTCCTCCCCCCGTCCGTTCCTTTCCGTGTTATCCACTCTGCTTATGCAAATTTTTGCCCCTTTTGAGAGCGGATAACAACGGATGGAACATTTTTCTCATCTGTTGTGTCCTTTTTGCATCCGTTGGACAGTGTGACATGGCCTTTAAGTACGTAAAGTAGGCAAAAAATGCCCTGTGTCACATATTTATTTGACTCTGATTTGTTTCTCGGGTAATTTTTATTTGTTATATTAATTAAATAAATTAAATAAATGTGCATAAGCACATGGGGCATGCATAGGCACACCAACGTGCCTACCAGCCCTGTCCTATTGTTTCTTTTATTTTTTTTATTTTTTTTCCATGTATCCATGTGTTCATAACTATGTTTTTACTTATACCTATTATCTTGTAAGCAATTGACAAAAACAAATAAATAAATAAAAATAAAACTTGTGTATTTCCTATCCTATTCCATAGCAATAAAGTTTATAGAGATGAGATCAAAAGTGCAGGAAGAATACTTTGACTCTGCACATAAACACTAGCACTTTTTGCACTTTGTTGGTATATTTTGTAATTTCCATGTCCCTTAAAAATAGATACCATTGATCAGTTCTGACTATCTGTTTCTCTCACTGTCTATATACACACCCATGTATTTTTTTGGTTGCATTCTTTCGCCTCTCTATATGGATTGATTGATTCAGTGTTATCATGGTGGTGCGAGATAGATAGAAACAGCCTGATCTGTCCCCATTCAGAATCTTCAGCTCTTCCAATGATAACGATAACGGCCAATATAATCCATCTTGCTGCCAGATTATCTTTTCCTGTCTCCTTCCACTTTTCCTAGCAATCTAGACCAGTCTTGACAACTTTAAGAT
>BLBF01000073.1:23222017-23239504 GCA_015471245.1 Laticauda colubrina
TCTTTATTTTTGCATTCCTTTTTTTTTTTTTTAAATAAAGTTTTATTTGGGTTTTCACACACAAAATACAAGTAAAACATCTTCTTTGAAAATATCATGGTTCCGGGTTGAATTTCTTTGTACAGACACAAAACTCAGTTTCATGCTCCTTTTTGTATTCTATTCAATATCTTATACATTTTACATTTTCTATATAGTTTTTCCCCTCTTTTAATTTTCTCAATTTTATTTTGATTATCTTATCTCAATTCAAATTATATTTATACTTTTGTCTGTTCTGTTTCAATTTCATATTATCTTTTTCATGAAACAAATTTTCTCCTGTAGTTACTAATTGGAGTATGGCACCTTTATATCTTTTAATTACATCCATTCAACTCTTATTTAAACTTCAATAAGCCCATGTCACACTGCCCAACGGATGCAAAAAGGACACAGCAGATGAGCAAAATGTTCCATCCGTTGTTATCTGCTCTGAAAAGGGGCTAAAATTTGCATAACCGGAGCGGATAACACGGACGCAGGGAGGACGCAGGGCGGATGCAAAGCGGATGGGGAACGGAAGCCTAGCGGATGGAAGCGGATGGGAGCAGATGGCACATCCGCAGGGCTTCCGGGGGGCTCAGCGAAGCGGATGCGGAACGGATACAGCAGATGCAGAGCGGATGCACAGCGGATGCACAGCGGATGCACAGCGGAAGCCTAACGGATGCCTGGCGTTAATTGCGCATGGGGGGGGATACATTGCGTCAGCCCCGTGGGCATAACGGAAGCAGCTCGGAAGCAGGTCGCCATTCAGAGAAAAGACTGGCTGCCTTGCCTGCCCTGCCTGCATGTCTGCCTGCCAGCCTTGCTGCCAGCCTTGCTACCAGCCTCCCTGCCAGCCTTGCTGCCAGCCTCCCTGCCAGCCTTTCTGGCTGCCTGCCTGCCAGCCTTGCTGCCAGCCAGTCTGCCTGCCAGCCTTGCTCCCTGCCTTCCTGCTAGCCTTGGTTCATGTCTGCCTGCCAGCCTTGCTGCCTGCCTGCCTGCCTGCCTGCCTGCCGGCCTTCCTGCCAGCCTGTCTTGCCACTCCACTGCTCCAGCTGGGGAGTTGCACCAGTGTCTCAGGAGGTTGCGCTGCTTCTTTGCTCCATGTGAGGCTCTGTTGGGGCCTTGCACATCCTCAGTGTCTATCAGGTTTCGCCCTTGCCTCCATTCCCCAGGCTCCATTGTCCCCATTGCCTTGCTGGAGGTCCACGAGCCTGTTCTGCAAGACTGGGTAGCGGGTGTGCAGGATGCAGCAAGCTTCCATTATCCTCCTCATGGTCTCTGGGCTATGCTGCATGGTGGTGAGAAGTACCTGGAACCTGTTGGCCAGGATGCCAAAGGCGTTCTCCACCACCTGCCTTGCCCTGGACAGCCTGTAGTTGAAGATCCTCTCTTCACGGGTGAGGAGTCTGGAGGTGTAGGGCTTCATGAGGTAGGTTGTGAGGGAGAAGGCATCATCCCCCACGATGAAGTAGGGTACATCTTGCGTGTCGTTGGGCAGGGGGTCTGGATCTGGGAAGCCCACAATGAGGTTGCGTTCCAGCCCCTCCTTGAGGTGACTGGCGTTGTATACCTGGACATCTGAAGATGAGCCGTTGCCTGAAGCATCTATGTACATGAACTTGTAGTCAGCATTGACCATGGCGAAGAGGATGATGCTGAAGAAGCCCTTGGAGTTGAAATAAGTGGACCCCGACTTGGCTGGAGCTTTGCAGGCCACGTGTTCGCCATCTATGGCTCCAACGGTGTGTGGTAAGTTCCACTTCTGATACCACTGCTCTGCAACTTTCTTCCATCCTTCTTCAGTGGAGGGGTACTGGAGGAGCTCCTCCTTGTATTCTTCGATGATGGCCTGCACCACTTCTCTGACCACAATGCTGATGGTGTTGGATGGCACCCTCCAGCCGTACTGCATGCTCCTGTAGGAGGTCCCTGAGGCCAGGTGGCGCAGAGTGAGTGCCACCTTGAGCCCAGGTTCCAGGCTGGGCCAGAAGCTGGTGCTCTACTTGGTCAACCTGGGTGTCAGCCACTGCACAACTTCATCAGACATGGCTGGAGGCATCCTCATGAAGTTTTGGAATGCACGAGTGTCTTCGTACCCTGAGCTCCACCATCAGTTTGTTGTACAGTCCGGCCTCTGCTCTTCTGACGAACCATCTTCGGATCCTGACTCTTTTTGGGTGGCTCCTTTTCTTCTCGCAGTAGAGTTCACAGAGCCTGCAGATGGCTTCGCACTGTTGCAGATGAAACGTCCATAAACGGATGCTGGACGGATAGAGAGGAAGCCAAATGGAGGCAGTGAGTACATCGCGTTTTCGAACGGATGGCAAGATTTTTTGTCCATTTTACATCCTCTTTGCATCTGTTGGTTCAGTGTGACATGGGCTATATATACCTTAGGTTTATGACCTTCAATATAATACATAATACATAACTTCCAATTGAATTCTGCTTAGTACATTCTTATAATACACACCATATTATTTTTTTTTAAAAAAAGAAAGATTGTAAATGTAATTGTAATTGTAAATGTAAATGTAATTATAAACCCTCATTCCATTCCAGTTCAGTTCTCTCATTAATAATCATTAAAATCTTAACCCTTCTTTTCAATTAAATATCATACTTCCTTAAAAACACATATAATCTCCATAATTAATTTTTCCCTTATTTCTCTTCACATATGTTTTATAAATCATTAAATATACCTTTTGTTACATTTATTTATTAACAAGCATTCCACTGAATTACGATAGCTATTTTATCAGACATTTTAATCATACATTGTTTCATATTTTCTCAAATTATTTCTGTTTCTAATATAACCATACTATCTTATGTACCTTTGCAGAATTCCTTTTTCCATTAAGTTTTCACCCATTATCTCTAAATTTCTCTATATTTTACTTCTGTCCTTCATAACTTCTTTTCCTTTCTTTCTTCCCTCTTATCTTCTCCCTCCCCTTTTTACCTCCTTGTCTCTCTACTTCTAATTCTCTCTTCTGCATTTCCCTCTTCTGTTGCTTTCTGATTTTATACTTATTTTTCACTCTATTTTTTTTTTGGGGGGGGGGAGTTTTTCTTCCCAATCTTAAACTTTCCATTCTCTTTCCCCCATTTCCTTTTTTTTCCCCATCTAAGATTACTTGTTCATTAAAGATGGCTTCTTCTTTGTCGCAATCTTCTTGTTCTGCAGGCATTTCTTGTTGTTTCTCATAGTTCCAAATCTCCATTTTTAAAAACTGAAATACGAAGCCAAGAGAACCTCTCCCTTCTTGTGCATCTTCTTTGTACTTATTAAGTTCCATTTTCAGTTCTTCTAAAAGTGGAGCCATTTTAAACAACCACCTGATTGATTTTAGTCATTCAAAACAATAACCAAGAAACCAGAAATCATCAAGTAATCCAGATAGTCCCGAGCTATATCTTCTTATTTGTTTTTCGACTTTCTCTTCTTTGGGTTTTTGTTGCGATATTTCAATTAGAATGTATCTTTTGGAAGTCTTGTTGAGATTTTGCTGTCAGTTCTTTTTTAATTCCAGGTAGTCTCCTCCCGTCCAGATCCTACCCTTTTATTCTTTTTCTCTCCTTTCCTGCTTTCAAAAGCTTTTAATTGCCCAATTTCTTGCTTAAGTCTCTTAGCTGTCAGTATAAGAAAAGGAGAAAATCAAATATTTTCTCTTTTCTTTCTCCTTCACAGCTTAAAAATCTTCTTTGGGAACAATGTTATTGTTTTTTAATATTTGAATTCCTTATTTGTTGCTTTTGCTTTTTGACCCAGTCAACCAAAACTTTCTCTTCTTATCTTCCTCCTGCACATTCTTTTCCAGTCAAGTTCTTTTTTGTGGTGGCCATTTCTGACCACCACTGCAACCGCCTTCGGGAAAGGGAGTAATGGCCAGCTGGGGAGGAGAGATGCAGCTCTCCTCAATCCTGCAGGCAGTCTTCCCCCTCTTCACCACTTCTACAGGTTGGCTTAGCCCCGAAACCAGCCGCTCGGAGCACTCCAGCGGTGAGCATGGATCAAAGCCTCACAGAAATGAGGTTTTGGTCTGTCACTGAAGAAGCTCAAACTGGAAGCCTCTTTTTTGCATTCCTGAAATATATTTAACACAGTTTGTATTCAAAAACATGATAGCCCATAAACTATAGCACCATTAAAATAGGAAAGTTTTAAAAAGAACACTTTTGCTTCAGCAAGCTCAAGTAAAAGGATTCTGGGATTTATTGCAGTCTTGAAAAGTTTATGACACAAAGAGCTCTAAATACTGCAATCTTGTTTTCATGAATACTAAATTACAAAAAAAATGTTGTTTGCCAACTCACATGCCCTGCTGTAATGAAAGTTATCCTCGCATAAATTGTATTTTATCAGTGTTAATCAAGGATCATCGTATTTGATTACAAGTGAGTTTTTCTTCTCTCCCTTTTTCTCTCTCTATCCCTGGGTTGTTGTTGTTGTTTCTTGTTTTATTCAGCACAGATATTTGCTTTTGCTCAACTGCAGACTTTTAGAAATTAACTTAACTTTCACAAAAATGTATGAACAGCTATATCTTTATCAACCAAGCTGAGAATGGGATTGTGACAATTTTGCACAAGCCAACAGCTTGAAAGTAAATTTTGATGCTTTGTGCAACTGCTAGGTATGTGTTCCCAATGATATTTGGGAATATGTTCAACAATACTAAGTTGTTAAAAGTGGATATGAAGTGGCTAATAGAAATATTGCACAAATTGTGAACGTAAAGATGTAGGATGGATTTTTAAAAAAGAAATGACAATGTGACAACAACTCTTCTAAAAGCAGAACCAATGGCATGGCAAGATGAAGTACTGACAAGTGGGCTGGTTCTTTGGTAAACCTCTCCTGACAAAGAAAGGATCTGAGATCATTCACAAGTGCTCCAGACAGCTGCTGTTTGCAAAGAAAATGTTAAACGGCAGTTTGAGTGAATTTAGAAATCCAGAAGATGAGGGGTTAATCATCTTGATGAAAATGCAGTTGGCCATTTTGACTCATCCAAAATCCTTTCTAATATTACAGTGTGGTCTTCCTATCCCTTAACTGTACCTCCAGCAAGTGGTTGACAAAGCTCTTTTAATATAAACATGTGTCAAAGCCACATTGAGTTAATGAATATCAGACTTTCTGGAGAAGGGGATGTACATAGAATGTTGTACATAACTACAAGAGGAGTTAGACGAATTAAGCCAAATGTACCAGAAAGTCACCATCAACACCCACTATGGATAACATTTATTCCCAGTGTTGCAATTAACTATAAATTATATTTAATTCCCCTAGTCACTAAACCAAGCTTGGTTATCCAAGTGGACTTGATATAGGTCAATATGATTGACAAGACAAATTCTAAGATAATTTTAAATCATACTAAAAGCAAAAGTTAGAAAGCATGTGAATGCAACTAGATAAATAGGTACCACTTCAGAGGGAAGAATAGCATTCCAAGTGCCTTGGTGTATAGTTATGGTGGCCACATGACCATGGAAATTGTCTTTGGACAAAACTGGCTCCCTCAGTTAAGAAATTGATATGAGCACACACACACCCCTACAGTTGGAAACAACTGAACTGGAGTAACATTTACATTTACATTTACCTATACCTTTACCTTTACTAAGAATGAATTTTAAAGATTATGAGAAATGAAGGAAGGAAGGAAGGAAGGAAGGAAGGAAGGAGGAAAGCACATGGATTAAAGTAAATTAAATGAAGAAATGCATCATTCAATAAATACAAGTGAAAGTGGCATTTATATTTTTATTTTTGTCATTATGAGTTTTAATAGGAACAATGTGGCAAAAAAGGGGTCAATTCATAGCAAACTATGAAGAAAGGGGACTAAAGCTGGAGCTATTTCAGTAAACTTTGGTGTGATTTTTCATATCACTGGATTTCTTGAAGTGGCTCCAGCTATAGCTTATAAAGTTCCATTTTATTTATTTTCTTGTACAGGCCCAAAGATTCTGTCATCAAAAGAGCTGCCAAACAGACTCTGTGCCTCTTTTGCTGGCACGCTGGTGGCAGCATGGTCAATGATAGCTCCAACCTTCCTGGAGTGCAATATGCTATCTGAGAAGAAGAAACAAGAATGCCAGACCTGCCACAGAATCGATAATGTCCTCTGGCAGAGTAAGGCATTCACTTGGGCACTTTTGAAGAAAAGGAAGCCAGAGGGAAAACAACAACAACTCGGGATGGCTTTTGAATATCCTGTCTGGAGCAAAAGACATTCATATGGCTGACACATGCCAGGTTTCTCACTGGTTGCCAATTACGACAGGAATATGAGAGCAATTAGAAAGCAGGCATCTGGTTTAATTTGCCCTATTGGCAGGCAACAACCTATGCCTCCATTCCCAGGCAAGATGTACAAACTCACACATCCTTAAGGGGACTGATGTTTCTTTAATCTCTGTACAGATTGCCTAAACATTTTATGACATTTGTATAGAAAATACAGTGCATTGGACAATGAATACTGCATGTCTGATTCCATTGTAATTTTTATTAATAAGTAATCATCCAAATGTTGTGAGTTAATATTTAAAAACATCTCCCAATGTCATCCATTATGGACATTTTTGTATACAGGTGAATGCACGCAGTGGCAGAATTCAGAAAACATTCAGCAATCCACACACAATAATCTGGTTAGTACAGTCTTCCTGAGCAGAACTGATTAGCTGCTATGAAGCAATGAAAACCTAAATGAGTGGATTTCTGGCTCCTTAGCAAAAATTCTTGGCTGCTGCTGGTTGTTGCATACAGTGTGACTAATGAGGAAAGAAGGGGAAAATGGCTAGGATAGAAATCTAGTTCCTGATGTGATGGTACTCAGAAGAAAAATCTCCCTTTCCTTCTCTGCTCATAATAATACAGCCTTCAAAAATAAATGAGAAAAATACAAATCATCCTAATAATTCAGAATCTTCATATTTGTGTAAATTCTATTTGAATTAACAAGAGTCACTTCCAGGTTTGCATTACAGATCTTGGCCATTGGCAAGATGATTTGAAAAAAAAATAAATAAATGAAAGCATTTGAAAAAAACTTTTTAGTTGCTCCATGCTTCTTGATCTACGCTTTATTGGTTATTACCTCATAATGATAATGCATCTGTTATGTTCTTTTTTCTTCACAAAGAAAAAAAATCCAATTGTAATGTAGATAGAAAACATATTCAAAAGTTTGGCACAGTTTTCAAGGTGATGGCTAGAGAAAGAGCTTGTTTATACATACACAAAATCTTCCAAACAGCTATCTGGATTAATATAATCTGTTTTAGTCCATTTTCCATTCCCCTCCATCATTACACATTGTCAATTTCATTTGTTATCAAGTACTTATGCATCTTTAAAATACAAAGTTACCATGGAGATTTTAGTCAACATTGTGCTTTTCAGAAACTATATCAATTCAGTATATTGCAACACATACCAATTTACCTAACCAAAAATCTCAATGACAACTTTGTACTTTAAAGATGAGTAAGTACTAGTTGAGATATACTGAGCTGATACAGTTAGTTCCTGAAAAAAATGTTGACTAGAATCTCTTAGAGGGATTATTGATAGTCCTTGCATTTCAAAATCTAGGAGCCATGATGGATACCTTATTCAACAAACATTAACAATTTATTTATGGAAAACAGACCTATCCCAAAGAAAGAGGAAATGGATGAAAGTTTTACTTTAAATGTAAAATTTAAAGACATTTTAAATGTCTAAGCTGACCCATGAAAGGAACGATAAGGAGGAAAGATAAGAAAAAATGTCCAAATACAGCAGAACATAAAAGAAAAATAAATTGATATATATGCAGTTGAGATGTATGGGTGAAGATGGCTAAATCAAACTAGCAATTAAAGAATGTTAAATGTTATACTAAGACAGTAGCAGAAACTACTAATAAAGAACGAACAATTATTAGAAATAAAATTAAATAATTAATAAAATTAATCTTTCAGCTATCTGAATCCATTTCCTTATTATAAAAATGCTAGTTTTGAAATGGGTAAAAAATGTTCTGATAACTTGTTTTTATAGAAACCTTAGACAAAGTACTGAATGAGATGTCAAACACCTAACAATTTTTAAAGAAAGAGGCAGCATTTCTTTTGCCCATTATTGTGAGCTAACTATTGATGCTGTGTTTTTTATCTTCTTCCAAATTTTCCCTTATATATCATCAATATCCATTAACTACAATTCACTTATTTCAGTGTTTCACAGTTACTATAACTGTGCAGGTATGTAGTAGTGAGGAAACAGCATGAATATAAATTGAAGGTTTTCGTTCTAATATCTTTAAAAAAACACAATATGAAAGAAAAATCACATCATTTAAAAATCATGCTATTTCGTTGCAGTGAAGAAATTGCTTGCCATCATGTTACCCATAAAAATTGGAATGCATGAAAAGAAAAGCCACATCATGCTGAGTTTATCGAGTGGATGGAAAATTATTAACCAAAACACATGACTAGTCATTATTTCTCGATAAAAGTACTATTCAAGCTTTTTTGACTTTCCATCTATGTATCCCTGGGAGAGAAAAAGACTATTGGAAAGTATAAAAGAAAATTAATAGCAGTTTTCTGGAAGGGAATAAGATGTCATCCATTGCAAAATCTTCTACAAATAAAGTAGAGTGAATATACAAAACAAGAGAAAGAAAGAGACAGGCAGACGAATGGATGGAGGTGGGAAAATCTGAGTCAGAAAAATAGCACATCAAATACTAAACTAGGACAGAATGCGTTCTTTTCAATAAGTTTATATATTTTTAAAAAAACTAATAATATACCTATAGAAAAATAAATGAGGCATTTATTTACATAAATAGAAAATGTACAAGGAAAGTAGTGGAAGAGGTTTGATTGACAAGAACATCTATAAAAATTAAATGTAAAGGTATCACAAAAATACCTGACCCAAATGAAATTGAGAAGACCAAGATATTTTTGGGAAATATCTGTTTCCTAATGAGCAATAACACTTATTAAGAACAAGTTGTTTACTATATCTGTTTTTCTTCTTTTCTGGTTATGATGTGTTTTAATTCTTTGTAAGCTGGTGATTAGCTAGTGACTGGATGATCTTAAAATCTACTAACCAAGCAAGATATCTCCCACAGAAAAAGAATGGAACACAGGGATCATCACAACAGTAAAGATTTTGTCAAAAAGAGGAAATGTGCATCATGACTCACAATACAAACTCTACCCTTTAAATACTGTGATGGTGCAGCACACATATTTTATTATTTTTCTCTCCATCCACTAAACTCCTACGGGTGACATATTGGATCATAAAAGGTCCAATAAAATTACAAATTTTGCAGAAGTACAATAAAAACTAAATCTTCACTGAACCTGGAAAGATGGGTCTCAGCTACTTCTCACTTTTTGCAAATATGTGCTTACAATTTTATGTATCCTTGACCCTGTGCTTGGAAAATTCATGAATTCTTCTTATTTACAGCATGTTTCAAAAATTAGATATTGGTGAACTATGGTGAAAAATGAATAATGGCAATTAATGAACAGTAGCTCAAAAATACAAACTTTTGGGAACAATATATAAGCAACTCAAATTTGGACAGTTTGCAGAGAAAAGACAGTTAAAAAAGACCAGGATAGAAAGAAAGGGAGAAGAGAAGGAAATAAGAAGATCTGGGATATGATATTCTGAAGAGGAACATCAGTAATACAGAATCAGATACCAAGATAATTAATGTGATGACAGTAAAAAAGAGCCTAGTTTAGTTTAAAAGCACTTTAAGTGGTATATAAGCCTAAATGCTAATGCTATCTGCAAGAAAACAACCAAGCTCAGACTGCACCAAGGACTACACAATTCAATGTTGAGTCTTCTTTTGAGAGTCCTTATGGAAGTATATTCACCTACTTTCCCTTGGCTTTCTTTCTTAAAACTCTGATTGTGCTTTCAACTCTACCCTGAAACCGTTTTTTTTCCTTTGATATGAACATGATAAATTGAAAGGGGAGCAGAAATTTGACTCACCATTGATTAATATTGGTTATAAAAGAACAAACCAAGAAACAAATAAAAACAATCTTAGTCTAGATTTCCCTGCTGATTTTTCAACAATATCATATAGAAGTAAACTGAAGAAATACAATTACATCCCTCCTTGACATAAGAAAACAAATTTGCAAATCAAAGCAGAACAGAAAAAAAACTTTAGGATGTCCATGCATTTTAAAAACAGTGGCACCATAACTGATAAACTCTTTTCATCTGTATGCCCAAATGCAGCCTAAAATCCTAACAAGAAGACAATTGTCATAGTCCACTAACCTGATAAGGGACATTGGATTCAGTTGTATCAGTTCTTCTGAAATCTATTTCCCAGTTTACAAAAACGAAAAATCAAAGTTACTTTTGATAACTTATTTAAAGAAAGCAATCTGTGTGCTTCACTGCCTTTCCTCCAATATAGTTTTCCATTTATTCTTTCAAGGATTGTTTTTAACACCAGTCCATTTATTATAGAGCAGAAAGTCTGAGGTCTTCCCAAAATTACCCCACTTAACCAAGTGCTACTTTTTAGATGAGGATACAATATAATATAGACTTCATCGACAGCATCATACACAACTTGCACACATCTAATGTAAATGAATAGTTACAATAAGCAAGAAAGGCTAAAGATCTCCTTTGATAAACTCTCCTTTTTCCACCTTGACTATTTTAAGAATGGGGCTAAAAAAACACCAAAATCAGCTCAGTTTATTTACAACCTGTCAAACTTGAATGGTGATCCCAGCACACCTTTTCATAATGCACTACATCAATATAATCACCTGTATAATGCAGCAATGCAGGAAGGAGGGCCTCAGGAGCAATTGCATTGTGACATCTTGTTTCCGACCTTCTCAATGTTTCTTTTGTTTTTCTCTTTCATTCCAGGGGCTAAATAATCCCTATAGGAAGCATGTGGTTTCCAAACACTCCTTTGGAGGCTTCTTCAGGTGTTCAAGCATGAAAGTCCCTATTTCAAACTTTAAACAAAGTACCAAAATATTTTGGGCAATTTCACTGAGGTGTTTTTTTTTTTTTTTTTTGTGGGAGGTGCGGGGGTGGAGAGTGACTACATTGACTAATTTCTTTCTTAGGCAAGGTCCCACTGGCCGATGGATGCAAAACGTATGCATAAAGGACACAGCGGACGAGCAAAATTTCGGGGGTGGCTCCATTTGTTGTCATCCGCTCCAAAAAGTGGTGAAAATTTGCATAAACAGAATGGAAAAGAATGGACGTGGGTAGTATGTAGCAGGGATGTTAAATGGATGTTCATCGGAAGCCTAGCGGATGGAAGTGGATGACACCTCCAAAGGGGTTCTGGGGAGAATTTCAAAGCGGACTCATAGCGGAAGGGGCAGATGCATAGTGGATGAAGCGGATGATTCACGGATGCCTATAGGAAACAAAGGGGATGCCACGCGGATGTATATCAGATGCAAAGCGTTCACTGCGCATGTGGGGGGTATGAATTGCGTCTGCTCCAGAGATATAAAAGGATGCAGCATGCACGCAATCAGCATACAGGGGAAAGATGTGCTGCCAGATACATCTTGCAGGAACACCATGGTTCATCAGTCGGGCAAGAAGAAGAAATCCGTGCCTACTCGTTCAAGCCCTGGCAAGGTGAAGAAGGGCAGAACCAGCATCCCACCCCTGGCACTGACTCTGAAGCTGTGCTGCTGCTGTTGTGGTGGACCAGCCCCAAGGCCCTCATGCCCCTCAAAGCCCTGCTGATGAAGGCCTTGCTGCTCAAGCCCCTGAAAGCCCTGCTGCTCAAGCCCCGAAAGGCCCTTCTGCTCAAGCCCTGAAGGTCCTGAACAATCTCCAGAAGGCCCTGATGCTGAAGCCCCTGAAGGCCCGGCTACCATCCCGCCCCCTGGCCCTCACTCTGGTTCTGCTGGGGCTTCTGCAGCACGGGCTCGCTCTTCTGGGGCTGGGGCTTCTGCTGCTTCTGCTTTTGGAGGAGCTGATGACAAACACTCCAGCACCAGCCACCTCCACAGCACCTGGACCGTTCACCCCTGAGACTGAGTGACCAAGAGGAGTGCCAGAGACTCATTTTTGTTTTATAGTTTCTTGTTAGTAAAGTCTATTTTCGATTCATACACTTGCTTCATTTCTTTTTTTTAATAAAGTCTTGGTGGAAACTTTTAGAAATGGTTTAAGCCTTTGCAGGCTTGAGGGATGGGATAAGATAGCAGTGGGATGGGCAGGGATACCTGTGGGATGTGTAATAGCTGTGGGATGGGTAATAGCTGTGGGATAGATAAACCTCCAGTGCAAGCATAGTGGGACTGTATGGTCCACCCTCCCAGGTGCCACACCGATGGCCCTTTATTATCAATAACAATGTAAGCATTGATCCACACATTTCAACATAAACACAACTCTTTATTAAATGCCCTGTTCATTGTCGGGCCACTCAACATACATGGCCCAATATCATCAGTGTGATGAGACAGGCTGAAGGAAGCATCCATGAAGCATCTATCATCCTGTCTTGCCACTCCACCGCTCCAGCTGGGGAGTTGCACCAGTGTTTCAGGAGGTTGCACTGCTTCTTCCCTTCACGTGAGGCTCTGTTGGGGCCTTGCACATCCTCAGTGTCTATCAGGTTTCGTCCTTCCCTCCATTCCCCAGGCTCCATGTCCCCATTGCCTTGCTGGAGGTCCACGAGTCTGTTCTGCAGGACTGGGTAGTGGATGCGCATGAGATTGTGCAGGATGCAGCAAGCTTCCATGATCCTCCTCATGGTCTCTGGGAGATGCTGCATGGTGGTGAGAAGTACCTGGAACCTGTTGGCCAGGATGCCAAAGGCGTTCTCCACCACCCACCTTGCCCTGGACAACCTGTAGTTGAAGATCATCTCTTCACGGGTGAGGAGTCTGGAAGTGTAGGGCTTCATGAGGTAGGTTGTGAGGGAGAAGGCATCATCTCCCACGATGAAGTAGGGCACATCTTGTGTGTTGTTGGGCAGGGGTTCTGGATCTGGGAAGCCCACGATGAGGTTGCGTTCCAGCTCCTCCTTGAGGTGACTGGCGTTGTATACCTGGGCATCTGAAGATGACCTGTTGCCTGAAGCATCGATGTAGATGAACTTGTAGTCAGCATCGACCATGGCGAAGAGGATGATGCTGAAGAAGCCCTTGTAATTGAAATAAGTGGACCCCGACTTGGGTGGTGCTTTTCAGGCCACGTGCTTGCCATCTATGGCTCCAACGGTGTGTGGTAAGTTCCACTTCTGATACCACTGCTCTGCAACTTTCTTCCATCCTTCTTCAGTGGAGGGGCACTGGAGGAGCTCCTCCTTGTATTCTTCGATGATGGCCTGCACCACTTCTCCGACCACAATGCTGATGGTGTTGGGTAGCACCCTCTAGCCGTACTGCATGCTCCTGTAGGTGGTCCCTGAGGCCAGGTGGCGCAGAGTGAGTGCCACTTTGACACCAGGTTCCAGGCTGGACTGGAAGTTGGTGTTTGCCTTGGTGAACCTGGGTCTCAACTGCTCCACAACTTTATCAAACATGGCTGGAGGCATCCTCATGAAGGTCTGGAATGCCCGAGTGTCTTCGTTCCTGAGCTCCACCATCAGCTTGTTGTACAGTCCGTACTCTGCTCTTCTGGCGAACCATCTTCGTACCCAGATGCTTCTTGGCCTTTTTCTTCCCGTAGTAGAGTTCACAGAGCCTGTAGATGGCTTTGCACTGTTGCAGAAGGATGGTGGCTGCCAAAAGGACTGTGTTACGATCCACGGTGGACATGACTGGATGCTGTGGAAGAGGAAGAGGAAGATGAAGGCTGCAGAGGTCTGCAGCAGGGCTGCTGGTCTGAAAGTGAGATCCAGATGTGTTGCTCCCCCTTTTTATAGGCAGTATAGGTGTCCCTTTGCATCCTCTAGGCATCCTCTAGGCATCCTCTATGCACCCTCTAGGCATCCTGTAGACATCCTTAATATCCGAGATAGGTCCCCTCTGCGAACCTTTTTTCCGTTTTAAACGCTTTGTTTCTGCTAGGCATCCATTCTGCATCCGTTCTGCATCCGTTCTGCATCTGTTCCGCTTCCTCCCTGCTTCTGAGCGGATGGAGTTGCGCGGATGTGCAGCGGATGCCTAGTGGATATAGCGGATGCGTAACGGATGCAGAATGGATGCGTAGCGGATGCAGAACGGATGCATTGGATACATTTTCCGCGCAAAAGTTTTGAGCAGCTCAAAACTTTCTGAGCGGATGAAACATCCATAAACGAATGCTGGACAGATAGAGAGGAAGCAAAATGGAGGCAGTGAGTACATCGCGTTAACCAATGGATGGCAAGGTTTTTTGTCCGTTTTACATCCTCTTCGCATCCGTTGGTGCAGTGTGACAGGGGCTTTAAGTTTGTTCCTATTGTGTGCTCATGAATTGTTATGGTTGAAGCTGAAGTAATTTTTGACAGGTAGGACATTGTAGCAGATAATTTTATGTACCATGCTTAGGTCAGACTGAAGGCAGCGTAGTTCTAAATTGTCTAAGCCCAAAATTTCAAGTCTGTCTGTTGTAAACAGAAGAGTAGAGGACTCTTCTCGTGAAATATCTCTGGACTCTCTCAATTGTATTAATGTCCAATGTGCAGTACGGGTTCCAAACAGATAAACTGTAGTCAAGAATTTGTCTAGCAAATGTTTTGTATGCTCTAGTTAGCAGTACAATATTTACAGAGAAGAAGCTATGCAAGATTAAGTTAACAACTCTTAATGCCTTTTTTGGCAATGTTGTTACAGTGGACTCTGGCAGTTAGATCATTAGAGATGGAAACTCCAAGGTCCTTGACAGAGTGAGGGTCATCTACAAGGTTATGTCCATTCAGCTTATATTTTATGTTCTGATTTTTTCCCCAATATGTAAGACAGAGCATTTGTTTGTTGAGATTTGAAGTTGCCACTTGTTTGATCATTCTGATACATAGTCAGGATCTCTCAGTTGGAGCTTGACTAAGTTTACCATAACCTATACACATTGTTTACAATTCTTCTTATTCACCTTCCTTTTGACTTTTGTTAAGTCCATGTTCCTTAACCAAGTACTGAGAGCTGTATTTATCACTCTTCTTAATCTTCTTAATCACTGTTAATAGCTTCACCTTTTGACCACTAAATCTCACAATTGTTTCTAATTTCCCCCCTCTTTTTTAAAAATTGTACTATTGATTTATTGTTTACTATGTACAAAAAATGGATAAAAATCTCTATCAATGTGCTGTAGGAAAGAGATACTATGCTTCTCTCAATTCCAGAATTTATTTATTTATTTATCCACCCATTCACCCAAATTTGAGGCTACCGTGCACCTTTAGGCCACGGTCTAAGATTAAAGTCTGAAGATTAAAGATGGTCTAAAGATTAAAATAAAAAAGAACAAACACATAAATATAAGTTAAAGAACATTCTGTTCATATTATATATAAAAATATAATTGTCTTTTACTCTGCAGATTTCCATAACATGCAAAACACTTGTAAGATATTTATTTTGATATCTTTGAAAAAAAATAGCTGGAAATAAGGATGCTGTTAAATTCCTTTTTTTCCCCCTAGAAATTCCAAAAGGTATCAACAATTGTTACTATTTACTGCTGTTCATTCTGAATTTAGCCTTTTCAGCAAAATTTGTTCAATGTACATTTTAGATGTATACCTGGGGAATCTGTGTAATAAATAGTCTACTTTCATTTAAATATATAATTGATGGGTAAATATTCAAAATGGTAACATAGATGCATGGTTTTGGAGGGAAAATGCAATTTATCATATAAACTTCATAATTAGCTTGCCAAGTAGACACTTAATTTTCAGTGTGCTCTTGTAGCAGATTAAAATGAAGGACAGAATAACCAGAGGCAGACTTTAGGGGATTCTTTGATCAAAGTAATTGCTACCAATCTAAAATGCAGAGTAGCAAGACAATTCCCGACAAATAATCTGAACCACATTTCACAAATCTTGTTATGCTTCCATTTCGCTGAGGCTGCAGTGGTAGAATATTTTAGCCATTAAGAAGTCCACAAAACACAACTTTTAGAAAGTGAGGAAACAAGGGCACAAACAGCTATGAATCAATGTGTTTTATCAGTCAAGAAGCAATCTGTAGGAGCAAGCCTGCTGACTTTACGAAAGATGCTATGAGATAACTCTTTCCAATATTATAAGAATATTGAACCCTCTGAGCAAAATATGATTATGGAGGTTACAATATATGTAGCTTTTCTTAATCCATAGTATTGTTTAGAATTTCATAGTAGTCCAAAATTTTTAGCATTAAAATAATGTTTATTGAGGGGAACATGCAAAGAAAATGGTTTGTAATGAAGCAGTTGTACAACTCAAAGAAGAGGAGGACTAATCTGTGTTCAACTATTAGAAGAGTGCCAATATCTATAAAGAGAAAGACAGGAGACAACTTAGCCTGAAGGGGACTAACAGAACTGGCATGCAGTAAGCTTAAAAATGTCAAATAATTGCATAAATCCAAGACTAAAATCTGGCCTAAAGCCAGACAATGACTAGAAAACAGCAAAAAGACACAGAAAACAGTCTTATTTATAATTGGTACTCATCCAGATTCTTATAACTCAGATCTTGTCGCAAGCAAACAGTACAGTAATATCTTGATATTTGATTGCTTTGAAAGTCATCAGAATTTGGTCCTTGGTGCAAAGTACTTAGAGCTATATTTATCACTTGTTAATCTTCTTAATCACTGTTAATAGCTTCTGGAACCAATTAACAATGAGTACCAAAGTACCTCTGTATTTAATAAGTTTACCATAACCTATATACATTGTTTACAATTCTGCTTATTCATCTTCCTTTTGACTTTTGTCAAAAGTCCCTGTTCCTTAACCAAGTATTTAATAACTTCTCCACAGCAGCAAAAAGAGAACTCCTATTGAGGGGAAATATAAATAAAACCTAAAACAAAATGGGGATTTTCATATGACAGCTTTTCCTGTAAATTAACCATGCGGAGAAAAGAAAGTGCAGATTGCTCGAGACAGTTTTTTCCCCCATGTGCCATCACCCCCTGAACACCTAATTCCCACAACACTGTCTTATGTCTAAGTAAATTTACCAATGTAGCATGACTGCATTACTATTATCCTTCTCATCTTTTCTACTACCTTTTCTTATTTGTATCATTATGATGATTATTATTACTTGGTTGATTTGCATGTTCACTGAGAACTATGACCTATTATTTGCTGTTTATATGTATACTGAGAGCTTATGCACTAGAGATAAATTCCTTATGTGTCTAATCACACTTGGCCAAATAAAGTAACCTAACCTATCCTATCCTATCCTATCCTATCCTATCCTATCCTATCCTATCCTATCCTATCCTATC
>BLBF01000073.1:23272251-23345881 GCA_015471245.1 Laticauda colubrina
TCCAAGACTCCACATACAAACCTATAAACACAGACCCAACCACATATCTGGAAAAATTAACCAAGAAGAAAATTATAACCAGCCACAAAACCAAAGAAATCCAACAGACGATCATCCCAAGAGAAAAATCTTCCAGATGCCCCAAACTATATGGCCTCCCAAAAATACACAAAGAAGGCATACCTCTCAGACCCATAGTCAGCTCCAAAGCAGCGTCACTACAAAACCTAGCTAAACACTTAGCAAAACAACTACAGCCCCATGCTGAAACCGCAGCTTCATATGTACAAAACTCATACCACTTCTTAGAAATGATCAAAGATCTACACATGGAACAAGAAGATCTGCTTGTAAGTTTCGACGTGGTTTCACTATTCACTCAAGTCCCAATAAAAGAAACTCTCGAAATCATCAAAAATAAATACCAACCAGCTAAAGACCTAATGGAACTAACAGAACACTGCTTAACCAACACATATTTCATATACAAAGGACAAAGATACAAGCAAATTGAAGGAGCCCCTATGGGATCACCACTGTCACCCATCATTGCAAACCTGTTCTTGGAAGAATTTGAATCCAGAGCCCTGGCTAATGCCACCTACAAACCCAAACTATGGCTAAGATACATCGATGACACATTTGTGATTTGGCCCCATGGAAAAGAAAATCTAAACAATTTCCTAACACACCTAAACAGCACATACCCCAAAATCAAGTTCACCATGGAAACAGAAATAAACAAACAACTACCATTCCTAGATGTACTAATCTACAAAAGAACAGATGGCACACTAGGACACACCGTATACCAGAAGAAAACACACACCAACCGCTACCTCAATGCCCACCACCACCCAGCACAGATAAACTCCGTGGCCAAAACACTAATCACCAGAACCAAATGCCTGGCAGACAAGACACATATAAAGACTGAACTATGCACCCTGACAAAAGTACTGATAGCCAACG
Organism: Laticauda colubrina; assembly: GCA_015471245.1. Classification (NCBI taxonomy): domain Eukaryota; kingdom Metazoa; phylum Chordata; class Lepidosauria; order Squamata; family Elapidae; genus Laticauda; species Laticauda colubrina. The sequence continues at coordinate 23,273,224 of BLBF01000073.1, forward strand.
GCTTCCACAAAAACAAAATCACTAGCTTGATCCACAAAAACACACTAAGACATAATAGAGACCGAGAAGATCAACAGACCTATGGAACAGCTGTCCTGCCCTACATAAGAGGTACTACAGACAAAATCAGTGACGAACCGTGAGCACTACAGCTGGGCCTTCACCTCATCCCTCACTCTGAAACGCAGAGCTGGGGAAGTTTCCTCTGTATGAGGCAAACCTCTTGGGGTCCAGAAGGGCAAGGAACATCAGTTTTTCATGATCCTTGAACCTGTTCCTCAGCTGAGTGAGAATGTTGTCCAGGATTTCACTGTGCAGCTGCTGGTAGGACTTCACGAAGGCCGATGATCTTTTGTTTTTGGCCCGCCCACTTAAAACCAAACCGTGATTGGTCAGTTTTCCCATCACTCTTCAAACCAAAACACATAGCTTGGCCTTCCCCTGGATTCATGAAGTCCTAACCAATTAATGAGCCAGCTAACCGGGCTTTGATAGAGATGGATGATTCTGATTGGATAATATGTTTCAGGACAGTAACCCTTTCATTGCTGATGTGAACTTGACAGGAAACTTAACTTTAGAACATAGATTAGAGAAAATGTATTAAATGTATTGTATTAAATTAAATTAGATAGATTATATATAATAATTTAATACTTATAATTTTTGGTCCAGATTTTTTTAAGGCCTTCTCTGAAGGTGTAGAAGGCCCTGAAGGTTCCCCTCTGGACAAAATCAGTAAGATACTACACAGGCATCACATCAAGACTGCCTTCAAAACAGACAAAAAAATAGCAGCCATCCTTAAAAACCCCAAAGACAAAATTGACCTGGAAAACTAAGGCAAATACGAAGTTCCCTGTGCATCATGCCCGGCCACATATATTGGACAGACCAATAGAAGAATATGTACCCGCCTAGATGAACACAAAAATGCAGTAAAAAAGCTGGAACACACCTCCTCACTAGTCCAACACATGAAAACCACAGGTCACAACATCAACTTCAATGGCACTAAAACCCTAGCCACTATAGAAAACCCCAGCCACATAATCATCAGAGAAGCCATAGAGATTGAAAAAAGACCTGAAAGCATGAATAGAAGAGATGATTCCATCAGAGTGTCAATCATTTGGAAGCCTGCACTCTCAAATAGAAAGATCTCCATACCACAAGCCAGGCAAACACCTGGGCACAAACAGACTCCCTCTGATACCTCCAGCTCAAACACCCCCCCACCAGGCACCCAGATGAAACCTAGCTTCCTAATAGATAATAGCCATCCTTTCAAACGAAGCCAAGCTGCACTGAAAGCCTCCAGTACAGGAACACAGTGTTGCCAGCCAATCAAAGCCACAAAACAGATAGAAGAAACCATAAACACCAATCAAACAAACTCCAAGTCCAATAAACACAGACCAAGAATCCCAACCAATCAGGATGTAGAAAAAAAACATCCTGGCACAGCAATAGGCTAGCCTCAAATTTAAAACCAATGGCTGTGAGAGCCTGACCCACATACAAACTCAATACAGATGAGATTCTGCTGAAACGTTGCTACAACTTTAAAAGCACTACAATGACATAGGATAATACCCAAAGGAAGCTGAACAGCACACACACACACACACACACACACACACACACACATATATATGTGTGTGTGTGTATGTGTATGTGTATGTGTATGTATATGTATATATATAAATTGTCAACTGTATACTGTAATCTAAAAGTAAAAGTACTTCAAAGAGGCATAAGTAAAAAAGGAAGCTTTCTTTCTTTTCCTTTTCTCATTCTTTAATACTTTGACTTTCTGTAACTTCAAGTTATTCACAAATCACATGCTGTAGTAGCAAAACATCATAATCTCGGTCATTATCCTTACTTTTGATGTGTAAAATCCTCTAATTAGATGCAATCTAACAGAGAAAAAGCTTTCCCATGATATGGTCTCTTTAACTTGCCGCTTTATGTCAAAGCACTTTTACCATTTTTTTAAAGACAGAAGGGTATCTGTCTCCATTTCTCCATTCTAAAACTTTCTTCAATATTCTCTTTATTAGGCTTTTTGCACCCCCTAAAAATTATTGAATCTTTAAACCTTTAAAGTCTGAAAAAAAGTTTAACTCACCTAAAGGATTCTTATCTTTGTTTCAAAGGAAATCTCTTTATATCTGTAGAGTATTTTCTAAAATGATGTCAAAATACAGATAATGGGGCTTGTTGTCCATGCGGTGTGAACATAGATGGAATTATAGGATTATTAGGAACACAGTTCCTGAGTCAAACTGCAAAAACGTATGTTTCTGCAGTTTGTTCATGAGGAGCTGCCATCCACAATGCAGATGTGTTATCTCATAATCTCCATTTGACCCAGGAGATTTCTCCATGTGATATCTGCCCTCCAGCCTTAATCATGGAGTCTTTCAGCTTCTTTAGAGAGATCAGTCTGCCATAATTCTGAACCAGGAACTCTGTTCTGCTGTGTTTTATGAAACAGCTCCATCATATTGAACAACCCCAAAGTTAAAGCTACTGAATCATTTTTGTAAAGTGCAACAACACTGAATTAATGCCCTCAAAGGCCTGTAACTCTCAGTTCTCTCATAAAAACACTACACAACTGGTCAAACATGTTGCTGAATAAAAGCAGCACATTCTACACTGCAGATTTAGAATCCCTTGCTTTCATCTTGTTGCTAGGCAATATATATAGAAAGTAGCTAATTATATCTGCCTCTTTAATGAGTCCTTTTAATATATACTTAAGGCAATAAGAATGAATTAACCCTTACTATGATAGCTTCTCATCACCAACCAATTTCCCAAAAGCAATGTTTTAAGGAAAGAATTGTACAGAATAGTTTTTGAATAATGTGTAGCTATATGCAATAGACATGAGAAGCAACTCAATGTTTTTAAATTTTGTTTTCACAAATGCTATTAAATTATATCCAGTTAAATAATTTTTACATCTCCCTTAGTGACTTCCCTGTCCTGGCATTCAATCACATATTATATGATAATTTCATATGTGTGTGCGTGTATACACACATAAACCCATACCTACCACTTTAGTTGTTTTATTGTTAAAGCAATCACAAAGCACTGAAAATAAGTGGGCTGTGTACCCTTAGAAGGAAACTGTTGAATAATAAATAATAATGCATGGAAAACAATGAAATAATGAAGCAGTATATGAGTATAATATTTAAATGTTTTTAACCATTTAACAGTAAAACTGGGATTTCCAATGACAACTCTCCTACACTGGATTGAATTTAAATTTTCCTGCAAATGCTACTCTAGTTTTTTCAGATTTCCAACTTCTTATATTTCTTTCTAAAATTCATTTAACACATTGATTTACCACTTTTTACAGGTATTTTAATAGGATTAGAAAGAAATAAGTGTCAGATCAAAATGTAACAATGTCATTAGAAGTGAATGGTTAAAATGATGGTGTTACAATTTGTTGATTATTTTTTTAAAAAAATATTCCTGGAAGAAAATGTTTTTTTTTTAATCAAAGCACTTTAAAATCTTGTTTTAAAAATTGGGAAATAGAATCAACAGCCATGAAATTGCCAAAAAAGTGTCTACTTCATCTTTAATGGTCTAAGGCATTTATTTATTTTGTTGTATTTGAAACATGTTTGTAAAACATTTATAAAAATTAGGGCTTTAATAGCAACAAAATATTTCAACATTAATAAAATATTATGGAAACATTTTAAAATTATTTTTTAATGTTCAAAAATAATACCTATACCTTTGTTCTATTTCTAGAGAAGATAAGTTCTTGGTATTAGAGTGTTGAAGGAACATACTATATTATCACCTGAAGTTATTGAAGTGACTTGCAGTTTGGACCTGTCCTAAAATTACTTATCTCTTTCTCCATTTAATAATTTTGCCACCAGTTCTGACAAACAGCCTGTGCAAGATTTCCTTCAATTCCAGAATCTGAATATGGTTTCTCAGTAATCAATAGATCTGCCTTCAAAGAAAAGATTAATCCTTGTTCAAAATTGCTTACTACGTTTTTCAAACATATCCAGTCTATCAGTTTGTCACAAAGCAAAATCCCTAGGTGGAGGTAATAGGTTTTACCACTCTATGTAAATAATTCAATTTAAAAAGAACCACCAGTTTTATTTAATATTACCTTGCAAAATTGCTGGAGAATGACTACCATTACAGTTTTATTTCAGCACAAATTCCCTCCATGTTTCTTTTGTGTTAAGGGATGCTGCTGGACATCATATTACCTGTCAAATTTCTCATGTTAAATATGGAAGTTGGTGTCATATTAAAGTTTATGTGATGGCCAAATAATTCTTGCCGTATATTGTCAGTGTTGCATTTACAGAAAAACTGCTTTCCCATTTGACATTTTTATTTCCAAAAGCCAGAATGGCATGAAAGTTCATATAACCACACATTTTGCTGAAGATAAAATCTTGAGTTACAAAATACATTTTGTACTTCCCACGTCTTATTTTGGATTACACATTAGATATCTTAATTTAAAAAAAATCCCAGGAATAGAGTGAATAACATAGCTATCCATAATCTAGCTATGAATTGTTAGGTATAGTTTCAAGGGGTAATAAAATATATTCAAGTGATTGGAAGAAATTGGTCTACTTGAGAAAAATCAAAAGCAACCTGCATGCTGTTACAGCTACTATGTATGAGGAGAAGATTCATTTATGTCCTTTCCTTCCTTCCTTCCTTCCTTCCTTCCTTCCTTCCTTCCTTCCTTCCTACCTTCCTTCCTTCCTTCCTTCCTTCCTTCCTTCCTTCCTTCTGTTGGAAGTTAAAATCCACCCCTCTCCTAGATAAATGAAATATTTTAGTATATATTAAAAAGGAGAATATTTACCCTAAAAGAGAAATAAAAACTCAGAGAGGCAGAAACTCAGCCTCCCTACTTTTGCTAATGAGCCATTAAAACCTGGGGCAGTCTACTCTACATAACAAAGGTCTACCTTCTCTAGGCAAACCCATAATAGGAATTCCAAAGCCCTTTCATTACATCATCACCAGCAAGAGTCAGCTAAGCCTGGGATTCAAAAGTCAAAATAACAAGATACCCCTGCATGGCCCCATGGGAGTCTGACAACCAATCAGAACAGAACCTCAAATTTAAAGTCCATGAGAGGGCATGAACTCAGGTACTCTCTGCATGTCTTCCCTTTTTTTTCACCCAGGAGCTCCCAGGCATGTGATCCTGTCCACCATTAAACCATATTTCCAAACAATCACCGAGTTTCCTTTGTCTTTTTCCCCACTTGGATATTCCTTTCCACACTTATCTTTCTTTCTTTCTCAAATATCATAGAAAAGAGGGAGTATACTTACTCTCCAAATCACATGAGGGCAGGTCAAAATGGTGAAAATATTTATTTATTTAGTTCGTTAGTTTATAAAATTTATTGGCCACCCATTTTACCTCAGGGAACTTAATTAAAGATGCAATCTAGCAATAAGGAGAAATTTTCTGAGAATAAGAACAATTAATCAGTGGAATGGCTTGCTTCGGAAATGAGGGTGCTTCATCACTGTATGTTTTCAAGAAGAGACTGGACAGTCCAGAATGCTCTCCTGCCATGGACAGGGGGTTGGACTAGAAAACCTCCAAGATCACTTCCAAACCTATTATTCTATGTTCTAAGGTTACTATCACTGTAGGACTGAGAGCTTGCATTTTAGGGATGTTCAGTTCTTGAAAACTTCCTTGTACTTTATGAAATAGGGGCTAACAATATTATATTATAATTATCTAATTATCCAGTGAAAAATGAGGATATATGAAAATTATACTAGATCAAGAAGCAAAAATTAATCCTGAAGGATACAATAAAAAATTGACATTTTTGATTATACATGTTTTGACAGCAGCTAGAATTGTATTTGATAAAAACTGGAAAAGTGGGAAAATACCAATAAAAGAGGAGATGATTATGAAAATAACGGAATGTTCAGAAATGAGTAAATTGACATTAGCAATTAGAAAGCAGGAAGATAAAGAGTATTATAAAATTTGTATTTATTTTACTTTATTTATTTATTTTTATCAATGTATTTATTTTATCAATGGTTAGAAAAGAAAGTCGGGAAATAAGATATAATACCATATAAATATGATAGAGTAAAGATAAGACAATGTAATATGTTACAATGGATTATAATGAAATGAATGATATTATGACTTGAGATATTTAGAAAAAAACTGAAATTTGCTCGAAAAGGATGATATAGTTTATAAGTAAAATCCAATAAGTAGTTAATAATAATATAATACAATATGCATATTTATGTAATATAAATTTTAATAATGTATTTAGAAGGGAAGAATTGTTAATATTGTGCACAATAAGATTTGTACCGACTGATATACTATACAATGGAAAGAAGGTTTTATGTTTTGTGTTTATGTTTATGTTTCTTTATGTTTGTTGTTAAAAAATAAAAAAAATGCTATTAAAAAAAGAAGAAGCAAAAACTAATGTGGCAGATGGCAAAAAATAAAGGGAAATCTTGCCTGGTTGAAGAGACATACAAATATCTTTCTAATTCATTTTTAATCATACACAGAGAACTTGAAAATATCAGAACCACATGAGTCATGCCTATCAATTTTAATAAGACAGCTGTGGATTTTGATGACATTATGGCTACTAACTTTGACTTTGTCCATGCTGCCAAACTGCCTTGTGGTAATCATGACTCACCAAGCTTCTAATGGCATAATATCATATCAACATCATACCCTATGAACATCATCATATTTCGTTCACTTTTCTTTCTCTCTTTGTTCATTTGAATCATGTTCACTCTAGGAGATTATCTTTACAAAAACTCCCTGAAGTTTCCTTGGCAAGATTTTTAGAAGTTTTTTTGCCATTGTCTCATTCCTAGGGCTGGGAGAAACTGATTGGCCTAAGGTCATCAGCTGGCTTCATGTCTAAAATGGGTTTAGAACTCCTTGTTACCTGCTTTCTAATCTGGTGCCAAAATCATTATATCATACCAAAGTGGCCTCATTCTCTCATTCACTTCCAAGCCAGTACAAATGGAACTTCCATGCATGATTTCCCATTCAGGCTGGAACTTAAATTGCTATTTGGTTTGCCTGGTGTGATCTGCTTTAGGTAAATTTCATTATTTTGATTGGCTGATTTGTAAAGGGAGAAATACTCTTTCAGTAGATTTTCACACCTTGTTTTTTCACTTCTGCTGTAAGATATAATATAGATTATTATATATAATATATAATATAATATATATTATAATAATATATAATAAGATAAAATAATAATACACTAGCAGTGACATATTCACAGTACATTATCTTATTTTCTTTAATGACTCTACATTCGAAACACGAGAAGATGTAACAGTGTGTGGCTGTTACTAATATGGCTTAGACTAATAAGTTTAAAGATTGATTGAATGTTATATCAGCTACTTAGTTTTCTGCTTGTCCCTTCACATAACTAAGGCAGAATATCAGCAGATGGCCTGAATCTGCAAAGAAGAGAGGAAAGCAAAGGCTCAGAATTAAAAACTGGCAACAAAAGTCAAAGATAATAATAAAAAAAATGTATTTCAACATATAAATAACAAGAAAAAAGTCAAGGAAACAGTTGGTCCACTAAAGAGAGAAATGGCAAGGAAGTAACAGGCAGTAGAGGCAAAACAGAGCTGCTTAACTCATTTTTTGCATTGGTCTTCACGCAAAAAGAAACTATAGCCCAACCTACCACAAACATAATTATAAAAGACAGACTAGAAATAAAAATTAAAATAAGCAAGAAAATTATCAAAGAACACCTATCTGATCTTGATAAATATAAATCACTGGGATCTGATGGATTGCATCCCAGAGTTCTGAAGGAGCTGACAGATGTCATCTCAGAAACAATGTACCATATATTTAAAAAATCCTGGAGCACCAGGGAAATATCAGAGGATTGGAAAAGAGGTGATATGGTTCCATCTTCAAAAGAAAGAAAGAAAAAAACAAGTCCAGGAAACTACATACCAGTCAGCCAAACATAAATATCTGGGAAGATACTGGAAAAGATAATAAAAAACAGATCTGCAGACACTTAGAAACAAATAAAGTTATACATAGAAGTCAGCATGGGTTTGTTAAAAACAGATTATGCCAAACCAATCTTATTTCATTCTTTGACAAAGTGACTAAATTACTAGAGCAGTGAAATACTGTGGACATAATATGTTCCATCTGGAAATAAGGTGCGCGAGACCGGGTTCAACAAACAACTCTTTATTCAAACAGAAAAGTGACTTGCAACGGAACGATTGCCCAAGCCGCGGCAGTCCTTCTTATAGCGGCTTGCTCACGGCCTGTGGCCAATGACAGTTGTTTAAGTGTTGTTAATGACAGTTGTTTAAGAGTCTACCAAGTTCTATACACAACACCCCTCCCCCCTTGGTTTCGTCCAACATGCGTAACATAGTCACATAGGTAGGAAGGGCTTCTGCAGGTCCTACTTGACCTGCGCAGCTCAGTCTCAGCGTGGTCCTCAAGCAGTTTGGACAGGATCGCTTTCTCTCTGCGTCTTCTCCATGGACCTCCTGGAAGGGTGAGTCAGCCTTGCCGCTCCTGCCTGAGTTTCTCGGGCTGGTTGAGGTGGCTTCCCACTCCCTCCTTGTTTGTCCGGGCTGGTCAAGCTGCCCTGGCTGTCTCCTTCCAGGAAAGCCTAGCCTCACTCTCCTGCTCCCGACTTCTTCTCTGGAGGTTGTCTATGGGTAAGTGCTCTTTTTGTTTCATTTGAGTTTCTAGTTCGGGTTTGTGTAGTGATTGTTTTCTTGTTATTGGAGGTTCATCTCTCCCTTTTTAATTATTTTGTGTTTCCCCCCCTCCTCAGTTGTTTTTGGCTCATTTATTGGAGTTTGCAGTGGTAGTGTAGTGTTGCATTCTAATGTGCGAGAGCGAAGCTGGTCGATTTGTCGATTCCATGTTCTGCCATCATCTAATGCAAGTCGGTATGATCGTGGCCCTGTGATTTGGATAACTGTGGCTGGAAGCCATAATGGGTCCCCGGTAAGGTTTTTAGCCGATTTCAAAAGAGCGATATCAACTGGAGGAGTCAGAGTGTTTGTCCCAGGTATAGGTGGGGTGCAGTCTATCGAAGTAGGAATGCAATTTCCTATCCATGAGGAGTTCAGCTTGGCTTTTGTTAGTGGTTTTGCTAGGGGTGATATGTTGAATGGTTAATAATCTGTTAAGTTTATCTTGCACGTTCCCCCATGTCCATTTTTTCTAGGGCCTCCTTTGTATAATGAACCATGCGTTCAGCCGTCCATTTGAAGCCGGATGAGCCGACACTGTCAGGGCATGTGGAATGCTCTGTGCGGCCAAGTATTGCTCAAAAGCTAAAGCGGTAAACTGGGGCCCATTCCATGACTGGTGTCAGTGGGGGGGTAGGCCTTGATTTTTGGCAGTCATGGCATGTTGCCACACATCATTCAATGTCCTTATCCAGCCTTGGCCACCAGACATAACTCCTGGCCAGGGCTTTCATTTTGACTATGCCCGGGTGTCCCTCGTGCAACATGTACAACACTTCTTCCTGCAACATTTTTGGAATTACCACCCTGTCCCCCCACAGTATACAGCCTTTTTCAATAAACAGTTCAGTCTGTCGGGTGTGAAAAGGTTTAAAAGTCTCATCTCTGTTCTCATCCGGCCAGCCCTTACCTACCCAATGCAGGATTCGAGCTGTCAGCGGGTCTTTCGCGGTAGCTTTAGCGATGTCTGCTGCGGTTAGTGGCAGATTCAGTCAGGACTCGTTTTGGAGAGTGGAGACAGTGGGAGCTGGGTCGTCTTCCATGTTGGGCAGCGGGGAACAGCTCAAGGCATCCGTATGGGTGATGGTCTTTCCTGGGAGATGGATGAGTGTGTAGTTGTATGCAGCGAAGAATTCAGACCATCTCATCATTCTTGGTGATAGAATGTTCAGGGTTTCTCAGTCAAGTTGGCTATAGTTCCTTTCCGATTTTGACAGCATTTTGGAATAGAAGGCGATTGGTCCCTCTCTGCCGTCTGGTAGTTTGTGGCTCAGGATGGTGCTGATTCCAAAAGGTGATGCATCACAGGTGACGGTCAGTGGCAGGGTGTTGCTGTATTGTATTAAAATGGTGTTAGAAGTTAATAAGTCCTTGATGTTCTGGAATGCTGCTTGTTCCCGGAGGCCCCATTTCCATATCGTTTTTTTTATCTAACAATCGATGTAAAGGTTCTGCTATGGTCGCTTTTTGGGGGCAGGAAGACATTGTAGAAATTAATGAGACCTAAGAAAGCTTATAAGTCATTTTTGTTCTTAGGTCTGGGTGCATCATTTATCACTTTTATTTTCTTTTCAGTGGGGTATCCCTTGCTCATCTATTAGGTAGCCTAAAAATTCAACCTGGTCAGTGGCTAGTTTACATTTTTCTTTCTTGACTTTAAGCCCTGCTTCTCTGAATCTTCACAAAACCTCTTTTAGTCTATGTTCTAATTGGTTTGCATTTTTTGCTAATACTAACACATCATCAAAATAGGGGATGACTCCTTTGATTCCATTTAGAAGGAGCTCCATGAAGCTTTGGAAAACGCCCGGAGCAACGTTAATGCCAAATTGAAGTTGGTTGCACTTGAATGCCCCTCTGTGCGTGACTATAGTCTGTGCCTCTGCAGTTTCGGGGTCAACTGGTAGCTGTTGATACACTTGTGCGAGATCAAATTTCGCAAAATTTTTTCCTCCCTCTAGTGAGTGCAATAAGTATTGCACTACCGGTACTGGGTATGCGCATTGTTGGAGCACATGATTTAGGGTTGCCTTATAGTCTCCACAGATGCACACTGACGCATCTGGTTTGACAGGAGTCACGATGGGTGTTTCCCACCTGGCATGGTCGATTGGCTCTAACACCCCTTGTGCGATAAGTTTGTTAAACTGTTCATCTATTTTTGGTTTTAAGGCAAAGGGAACGTATCTGGCTTTGAGCCTGATGGGAGCTATCTTCGGGTCTAAGCTGAATGATATTGGAGTCCCCTTGTACTTGCCTAGGATTCTGTCAAATACATCCCGGAACTCTTGCAGCAGGCTCTTTTCCCAGTTGGCCACAAAGATGCTGTTGATCCCAGTCACTCCGATTCCTAGGGGTGCAAACCATTCGATTCCCAGCAGGCTAGAGTGATTACGGTCAATAATTGTTAGAGCAGTATTTCAGTGTGGTTTTTAAATTCTACTAGGAAATGTCCAAGGCCCACTACTGGGATTTGGTTTCCCTGGTAGTCCTTTAGTATCAATTTTTGTTGTTCTCTTTGCTTGATGTCTGGTATCAGGCTTCTGATAGTGTTCCAAGATACCATTGACAAGTATGATCCGGAGTCTACTTCCACATCAAAGGGCTTTCCTTCGATTTTTACATTTATCCAGACCTTTTTTGCATTGGCTGCCCTGGCATTTCTGATGGTTATTGTTTGGTGGGTTTCTTCTCTGTTGCTCGTTCGCCGGTTTCTGCTCTCTCGGCTCCATCTGCTTCTGGCTTTTTTCTCTTCATTTCTGGGGGGGGGGGGAGTTGCTGCCGTGTCTTTTGGGACTATAGCTCTTTTTGTTTAGTCAGACCCTTGTGATGTGCCCCGGTTTTCACAAGCTCTGCAAATGGCATCTAGGAACCTGCATTCTGAGCACAGGTGATTTCCTCTGCATCCAGCACACGGGAATTCTCACCTGCTTCTTCTTTTTTCCCACCATTTTCTTTCCAACTGAAGCCTATGTATATCTTCATTGTCATCATCAGTGTCGCTCGGGGAGTCGAGTTCTTCATGGTAGGCAGTCGCTGTAGGCTGTTTCTTACTTCCTTCCACCCTCTTTTCTCTGGGTTGATTTGGCGGATCTGGAATTGAGTTCATCTGGCGCATAGTGGCTGTGTATTTCTTGGCTGCTTCAGTGGCGGTGGCTTCTGCGATGGCATCGGCCAATGTGATATTCGGTCTGTTTAGCAGCTTGCTTTGGAGTGTAGCATCCTTCAATCCGAAGACCACGCAGCCCCTCATGGCCTCGTCCATGTTCTGGAACTCGCAGGCTCCTCCGATGTGTGTTAGGGCTGCTATGAAGTCTCCAATACTCCCGTCTTCCTGTTGGTCTCATTTGTAAAACTTGTGCCTTTTGATCAGGTTGGAGACCACAGGCACGTAATGGGCTTGAAGCATTCTGTTCAGTTCAGGCCATGCCATCTGCTTAATGTCTCTTGGTTTAGCTAGTGCCTTGGCCATTTTAAAAACAGCTGGCCCACAGTGTGTTAGGAATACAGCCCTCTTCCTCTGGTCAGTTATCTCCTGTAGCTCGTTGCTTTCTAAGAACATCAGAAAGTGATCAATGTACGACTCCCAATCTTCCTCAGCTGGGTTGAACGGTGCGGACAGTGCATTGTTACCGGCCATCTCTGTCGCTTGGTTCTGTTTACCGCGTGCTTTGGTCTCACTCTTCTAGAACAATCCCACCTTTGTCACCAGTGTTCCATCTGTAAATAAGGTGTGCGAGACCGGGTTCCATCAAACAACTCTTTATTCAAACAGTAAAGTGACTTGTAATGGAACGATTGCCCAAGCCGTGGCAGCCCTTCTTATAGCAGATTGCTCACGACCTGTGGCCAATGACAGTTGTTTAAGTGTTCCTGCCATCAGGCGGGCCAATCGGAATGGCACTAAAGTAACCAATCCGAGAACGGCCTTTTTGGCCAATCAGTTTAAGGTATTTGGAGTCTACCAAGTTCTATACACAACATAATATACTTAGATTTTCAGCAAGACATTTGACAAAGTAGACCCCAGCCTATTTCTTGATAAGCTAGAAAAAAGAGGGATAGAAAGCATCACCACCAGATGAATTTGTAACTGGCTGACAAACCATACTAATGAGTTAATGGCACTACATCTACATGGATGGAAGTAAGCAGTGTGGTACCACAAGATTCTGTCTTAGGCCCAGTACCCTTAAATATCTTCATAAATGACTTAGATGAGAGAACAGAAGGAGAACTCATCAAATTTGCGGATAACACTAAGGTGGTAGGAATAGCCAACACTCTAGATGACAGGCTCAAGATCCACATGGAGATCAATAGACTTGAACATTGGGTCCTATCTAACAAAATGAAATTCAATGTAGAGAAAGGTAAAATCTTACTCTTAGGCAAGAAAAAACAAAACTATGCATACAGAATAGGTGAAACCTGTCTTAATTGCAGTAATTAATCAGTGGAACAACTTGCTTCCAGAAGTTGTGAATGCTCCAACACTGAAAGTTTTTTAAAAAGATGTTGGGTAACCATTCATCTGAAGTGGTGTAGGGTTTCCTGCCTAAACAAGGGTTGGACTAGAAGACCTCCAAGGTACTTTCCAACTCTGTTATTCTCTGACTCTTAACTGTGAGAAGGATCTTGAAGCCCCAGTGGACAATCAATTAAATATGAGTGAGCCGTGTGTAGCAGTAGCCAAAAAAGCAAATGCAATTCTAAACAGAGGGATTGAATCCTAAACATGTAGTCACTAGTACTGCCTAAAACTGTAGAAATGGTGGTACACTTTTAGAAGAAACCTTCCCATACTACCATTTCTTACAATACATAGTTTCAACAGTAGAGACCTTCAAATTTCTAGCTTCTATTATATCACATGACCTAAAATGGACACCTAACATCAAAAACATCATCAAAAAAATACAACAAAGAATGTTCTTTCTGCACCAATTCAGAAAGCTCAAATTGCCCAAGGAGCTGCTGATATAGTTTTACAGAGGAATTATTGAGTCTATCATCTGCACCTCTATAACTATCTGGTTTGATTCTGCAATCCAACAGGACAGACACAGACTTCAGAGGATAATTAGGACTGCAGAAAAAACAATTACTACCAACCTGTTTTCAATCGAGGTATACTGTATACTGTATACTGCACGAGTCAAAAAGAGGACTGTGAAAATATTTTCAGATCTCTCACATACAGGACATAAACTGCTTCAATTTCTTCCTTCAAAACAATGCTATAGAGCATTACACACCAGAACAACTAGACACAAGAACAGTTTTCCCCCAAATGCCATCACTCTGCTAAACAAATAATTCCTAACTCCTAAAACTCTCTTTGCTGTGGGTTAGTGAGTCTATCATCTACACCTCTAAAACTGTCTGGTTTAGTTCTGCAACCCAATAGGACAGACACAGATTTCAGAGGATAATTAGGACTCCAGAAAAAACAATTACTACTCACCTGCCTTCAGTCGAGGACCTGTATACTGCACAAGTCAAAAAGAGGGCTGTGAAAATATTTACATACCCCTCACATCCTGGACATCAACTGTTTCAATTCCTTCTCTCAAAACAATGCTATAGAGCATTGCACACCAGAACAACTAGACACAAGAACAGTTTTCCCCCGAATGCCATCACTCTGCTAAACAAATAATTCCCTCAACACTGTCCAACTATTTACAAACTCTGCACTACTATTACTATTAATCTTCTCATCACTCCTTTATTATCCATCCCCTCCCACTTGTGACTGTATGACTGGAACTTTGTTGCTTGTATCTTTATGATTTATATTGAATGTTTCCGAGTATGATTTGATTGCTTATTGTACCCTATGACTATCATTAAGTATGGTACCTGATGATTCTTGACAAATGTATCTTTTTTTAACGTATACTGAGAGCATATGCACCAAGACAAATTCCTTGTGTGTCCAATCACACAATAAAATAATTATAATTCTAATAAAGCTTTAGACCACATGTAGAATACTGCAACCAGTTTAGGTCTCCACACTATAAAAAAAGATGTTCAGACTCTGGAGCGAGTGCAGAGAAGAGCAACCAAGATTATTAGGGGCCTAAAGGCTGAAACATATTGCAAGAATTGGTTATGGCTAATCTAGTGAAGAGTAAGATCAATGTTAACAGAATTAGGAATGTGATAGCAGTTCCAATATTTGAGGGGCTGTCACAGAGAGAAGGGACAACCTCTTTTCCACAGTATCCAAAGGCCAGATGAGGAACAATATATAGGAATTGGTCACGGAAAATACAACCTAGAAATAAGGATCATTTTTCTGATAATCAACAATCAGCCAGTGGAACAGCTTGCTTTCAGAAGTTGTGGTTTCTTCATCACTGGAGGATTCAAGAAGAGACTGGAGAACCACTTTTCAGAAACAGTATAGGATTTCCTGCTTGAGCAGTGGGTTGGACTAGATGATCTACAAGATCCCTTTCAACTCTGCTATTCTGATTTCCTCTCTCCCTCCCACACTTTCTGAAATATTTTCCCTTACTTCCTGGGAAATAGCTGTTTCTCTGTAGCCCATCACCCCAGTTTCTCCTCCATGGGCACTATCTCTCAGAAAACTACATGTTACCTTTAAGTTCAAAGGTAACATACCTCTTTATACCATTGGCCAGGAAACATGAACAGAAAAAATACTGTTACATTTTATTTTTTCTGTAACATTTCGATAGTTATGGTGGAAACAGACTGGTGTTTGGTTTAACACAGTTGAGCTCCAATCTTTTTGTCCCCAGCATCTCATATTTTGCAACATTTTTATCTTATTTTACTATTTTGTGACAATATTATTGTTACCCCATGTGGCTGAGTCAAAGGGATAATGATATTGTTCTGTATAAAATGGTATATTCCAAACTATGCAATCTGATTGGCTAAAAGACTAAGCATTGGATTGGTTCATTAGGAACCAATCCAAAAGAGCCGCTGAAAGGTGGCAAAGTTAAATAGCTGCCATTGGCTACAAGCCAGCAGGCAAGCCTGTATAAAAAGGCTGCTGCAGCTTCAGCCAAGTTGATCCGTTACTGTTGCTTACTTGAATAAAGACTTTGTTTGTTGGAACCCGGTCTACCTCGCGTTTTTCCAGATGGAATACGGGAGACAGAGGTGGGATCATCCTAAATGCGAGTCCGAGAATGCGGCAGAAAGAATTCCAGACTAAATAAATGGCTGGGAATAACGCGCCGCCCGCACCCTTCAATCCCAACGAAGAGGATTGGGAATCATATGTAGACCGTTTCCTGATGTTCTTAGAGAGCAATGAGATGGAAGAGATCTCAGACCAGCGAAAGAGGGCTGTACTCCTAATGCATTGTGGACCAACCATTTTTAAAATGGCCAAAGCATTGGCGAAGCCCAGAGTCGTGAAACAAATGACCTGATCTGAACTTCACCGAATGTTAAAGGCCCACTACGCACCAGTAGTGTCAAATCTCATCAAGTGGCATGAATTCTACAAAAGGGATCAGAGGAAGGCGAAAGCATCGCTGACTTTGTGGCATCTCTCCGACAACTGGGGGGAGCTTGTGAATTCCTGAACTGAGGTGAAGCCATGTGAGATCTAGTTGTCCTAGGTCTGAGAGACTCTAACTTACAAAGTAAGCTACTAAATAAATCCAATATCACAGTGGTTGAAGCGATCACAGAAGCCACAGCAGCAGAAGCCATGAAAAAGTCAGTGGCCACTATGAAACTAATGAACTCCAATAATGACGCAATGACCCTACCCAGAGGAAAGAAGCAAGCTCCCACCACAACTCATCATGAAGAATTTGACAGTCCATCAGAAACGGAAGATGAGGATGATGAGGTCCATCGCCTGTACCCCAACAAAAAAAGGCGTGAAAGAAGAAATTGGTGGGAATGCGCTGGCTGCGGGGGAAACCATCCTCGAGCCGATTGCAGATTCCTTGATGCCATCTACCGAGCTTGCAAGAAGAGGGGACACATCGAAAAGGTCTGCAGGAATCAAAAAAATAACAGCCCAAACAGATGCAGTAATTCCCCACTACCAGCTGAAACAAAGCAAGCCGAAAAGAAATGGGAGCACAACAAACGAACCGGCAACTGAGAAAAGACCCATCAAACTGTCACTATTGGAAGCACCCAGATGGAAAGCGGGAGAAAAGTCAAGATTGTTGTAAAAATTGAAGGAAGCCCCTGCAAGATGGAAGTTGACTCAGGATCCTTCCTATCAATGGTGTCTTGGAACATGATCAGATGGCTGATCTGTCTTAATTTGAGACAGATTAATTAAAAGAACTCCAGAAACAAAAATTAACTCTAAAAGACTACCAAGGAAACCGAATCCCTGTGGTAGGTCTAGGACATTTCCGAGTCACATACAAACAGCACACTGAAGTCCTGCCCCTAACCATAGTTGACCGGGACCGCCCCAGCCTCCTGGGCATCGAATGGTTCGCACCATTGGGCATCGGAATGACCGGGGTGAGCCGAGTAGCTGAAACCAACTGGGAAGAGAGCCTGATACAAGAGTTTCAGGACGTCTTCGATGGCACCTTAGGCAGGTACCAGGGGACCCCAATTTCCTTTAGTTTAGACTCTCAGGTAGCACCCAGAAGATTAAAAGCCAGACGAGTCCCCTTTGCCTTAAAGGCCAAAATTGATGAACAGTTAAATAAATGAATTGAGCAAGGAGTCATAGAACCAGTTGACCATGCTAGATGGGAGACACCAATAGTAACACCTGTTAAACCTGATGGGTCGGTACACATCTGCGGAGACTACAAGGCTACCCTGAACCATGCGTTGCAGCAAAGCGCATACCCTGTACCAATTGTGCAACATTTACTGCACTCGCTAGGGGGAGGAAAATTTTTTGCCAAGCTTGATTTTACCCAGGCATATCAACAGCTTCCAGTAGACCCAATAACGGCCGAGGCACAGACAATAGTAATTCACAGAGGGGCATTCAAATGTAACAGACTTCAATTTGCAGTGAGCATTGCCCCATGCGTTTTCCAAAGCCTTATGGAACGCCTACTAAATGGAATTAAAGGGGTCATGCCATATTTTGATGACGTCCTAATTTCGGCTAAAAACACGACCCAATTAGAGAAAAGACTGAAAGTAGTGCTAACAAAATTTAGAGAATCTGGCCTGAAAGTCAAAAAAGAAAAATGCTGTTTAATGACTGATCACATCGAAATTTTGGGGTATTTAATTGACGGTGAGGGTATACACCCTACAGAAAAAAAGTCAAGGCTATTAGAGACGCACCACAGCCAAAAAACAAAATGGAATTACAAGCGTTTTTGGGTCTAATAAACTTCTATAACGTATTTCTCCCTCACAAGGCAACAATAGTTGAACCGTTACATCGTTTATTGGATAAGAAAACTTGTTGGACTTGGGGACATAGAGAACAAAAAGCATTCCAAGACATAAAAAATCTACTAACCTCAGACACCGTTCTTATTCAGTTTAGTAACACACTTCCATTGATGGTCACCTGTGACGCCTCACCATTTGGAGTCGGTACCATCCTGAGCCACCAATTGCCTGATGGGAGAGAAGCACCCATCGCCTTTTACTCAAAAACACTTTCTAAAGCAGAAGGCAACTATAGTCAACTAGACAGAGAAGCCCTGGCAATTGTCGCTGGAGTGAAACGTTTTCATGAGTACCTCTATGGGAGAACTTTTTCAATTGTAACTGACCAAAAAACACTACTAGGAATTTTGGCGGGAAACAAACCCACACCGAACATTTTATCTCCTCGAATGACTAGATGGTCAGAATTCCTAGCAGTGTACTCCTACACCTTGATACATCGACCTGGGAAACAGATCTCCCATGCAGATGCATTAAGTCGAACTCTGCTGCCAATGATGGAGGAAGACCCGGCGCCAACAATTGCCACCCTGCAGATAGAAACCTGCCCCGAGCTCCCAATATCTGCACATGATGTCACCAGAGCAACTGCTAAAGACCCAGTGACTGCCCACATTTTAAACTGGGTAGGTAAAGGTTGGCCGGAAAACCAAAAAACTGAAAACTTTAAACCTTTCCGGACCAGACAGACTGAACTGTCAATATAAAAATGGTGTTTATTGTGGGGTGATCGGGTGGTAATTCCTTCCAAATTGCAAACTAAAGTGTTAGGTATGCTTCATGAAGGCCACCCAGGCATCGTGAAAATGAAAAGCCTGGCTAGGAGCTATGTATGGTGGCCTGGTTTAGACAGAGATATTAAGTATTATGGGTTGCTACATATAATAAATGCCAAAAAACCAGGCCATCACTACCACAAGCTCCTATAAGGGACTAGGAGACCCCATGAGGCCCCTGTCTCAGATCCATATTGACTTTGCGGGTCCGACCAGGGGGCATACGTTCTTGACTGTTGTAGATGCATACTCGAATTGGTTAGAAGTCGCAGTAATGTCATCTACAACAACCGATGCCATTATAAAAAAGCTAAACAAGCTATTCTCAACCCATGGGTTGCCAGACATCCTGGTGTCTGACAATGGGTCACAACTGACCACTATACAATTTGAACAATATTTAGCCTCCCTAGGTATATGCCATGCACTAACCGCGCCAGCCCACCCGGCGGCAAATGGTAGGGTTGAGAGAATGGTCAGGTTTACCAAGGAGGGTTTGGAGAAAATGGACCCAGGGGATGTCCAGGACAAAGTGGACCGTTTACTCACCCTCCAACATATCACCCCCAGCACTGTAACTTACAAAAGCCCCGCAGAATTGTTAATGGGGAGGAAACTTAGATCACATTTGGATAGGTTACATCCAAATTACACTTTTGAGAAACCCCCCGACTCTTCCAGCCATTTCCGTGCATTTGAAATCGGCGACCTAGTCTATGCAAAGAACTTTACCGGGGACTCTCTATGGCTTCCAGCCACAATCACACAAGTAACAGGCCCCTGGTCCTACCGTCTGACCATAGATGATGGCAGGGAATGGAAGCGGCACATAGACCAGCTTCGTTCCCGAAATATCGAGCGAAATACGACTGCACAACCTCCAACAATAAAAATCGTCAAAAACAAAACCAAAGGGGGGGGAAATACAAGAAAATAATACTGAAGGAAAAAATGAACTGTTAAAATTAAACCCAGAACATCTAACCAATCAAAAAGAGCAAAAAGAACACTTACACTTAGATGAAACTGGCAGAAATAATCCACAGGTAGAGGAACCCATCCTGGAAGATGCCAGCAAAGCCAGCTCGACCTGCCTGGGAAAACCAGGAGGGAGTGGCAAAACCACCTGCCTGAGCAACTCAAGCGGTAGCAACCTTACTGACTCACCCTTCCAGGCGGTTCCATGGAGAAGAGCCGGAGAGACAGCGATCTCATCTGAACTGCTTGAAGTCTCCAGCAAGAATGAACCGCACAAGTCAAGTAGAGTCAGAAGAAGCCCCACCTACCTGCACGACTATGTCACCCACATAGGACTAAACTAAGGGGGGAGGGGTGTTCTGTATAAAATGGTATACTCCAAACTATGCAATCTGACTGGCTAAAAGACTAAGCATTGGATTGGTTCATTAGGAACCAATCCAAAAGAGTCGCTGAAAGGTGGCAAAGTTAAATAGCTGCCATTGGCTACAAGCCAGCAGGCAAGCCGTATATAAAGGCTGCTGCGGCTTCAGCCAAGTTGTTCCCTTAATGTTGCTTACTTGAATAAAGACTTTGTTTGTTGGAACCCGGTCTACCTCACGTTTTTCCGGACGGAACAGATATCAAATAATATAATAAGTTCTCAAGGCCAGTTTGATAAGGTCATAGCTGATTAGAGGATTCAGCTCCTATATTAAATTGACATTTGACTTTTAAATATTACTATTCTGACATAACAGCATTTCCTTTCCTACATAAATTTATCTTGTTCCTACATTAATCATATAACTAATCTTCTTAGATGAATTTGTCCTATACTGCTGCATCTTTGTGTATCTTAAGAAATATTTTGTATGATTCATGATCAGAGTTTGATGTGACTGGAAAACAGGTGCATGTATAAGAATAATTATTGTGGGAATAATAAATAATTGCTTTTGATGGTGACTGCCCATAAAATGATCTGAGAGCATTGCCACATTTTAGATGAAAAAGAAATTATATTATTTGCTTAGATCATTCTGTAGAGATATGTGGCCTTTGAAAACATACTACAGTTTCTTAAAAAACAACCTCATTTATTTAAGTCATTTAGTCTGGATTGGTTTACAGGAAATCCATCCTCTCTATGCTTTAGGAAAGTATTAGAAAAAAAAACTTCAGAAATAGTTATATACTACAGTTCTGCATCAGTTTTTTCTTCTGTTTTGCAACTCAGTGGTTTCAAATTTAAGTTGTGATGGGACTGTCTTCAATGCATCTGACGATTTAAAAAAATATGTGTGTGTATATAAAGATAGTTGACTTCAATACTCGAAAGTCCTATTATTTGTGGGAAACAAAATATAGTCTATTCATCTATCAGAATCAATAAAGCTTCTGGATGATAGCAGACCCTAGAATAAAGTGATATGAACCAAAGTTTTCAGCTAGGATAGTTTCATAATGACAATGAAATATTTGTAATCTGCTGAGCTGTTGCAATTTGTATAATATGGTTTTGCAAAGTAGGTAGTTTCAGGACCATATTTAGCATTAGAACACTGAAACTGTGAGAAATAAAGAGGTGAAAGTAACAGATGTATGAAGGTTTCAGATATACACGTGTGGTATGTAGAAATTGATGGTCAGCAAGAAAGAACAAGGAAATAGTTTATGAAATGTTGCAAGAAAGTGGCCATCTGTGTGCAGTCATTAGAAGAAGGGTATGAAAGATAGAGGTTGAAATCAGCTCAAGGCCATTAACCAACAGCCGTCCTTGTTGGACCTGCTATGTCATTGGATCTCATTGCAATGGGTTATTGATGTAATCCAAAGTAATGTGACTTTCTTACCAGGGGTGGGCTCAAAATTTTTAGTAATGGGTTCTCTGCCCAGTTGCTGGGTGGGTGTGGCCATTGTGGGTGTGGTCTAGTCAGCCTCCTGCACCATGGTGAGGGGGGGGCATTTTTTGCCCTCCCTGGGCTCTGGAGGCTTTCCTTGAGTCTCCAGGAGGGTGAAAATGGCCTCCCGGACTCTGGAGGCTCTTTGGAAGCCAGAAATGGGCCCATTTTCAGTCTTCCCAAACTTCCAGGGGACCCATTTTTCACCCTCCCCAAACCACCGTGTCTGCCTTTCACTTACTTGTATTCAAAACAGGACATGTGGGGACTCCTGGGAGGAGAGGGTTGGGAGGAGAGAGGCCAGCCAGGAGTGGAATTTAGGGGTTCTCTGAACTGCACAGAATCTTAGCTGGGGCTCTCCTGAACCCCTGTGAACTCCCAGCAGCCCACTCTGTTTGTTACTATGATAGCTATTCATGTTCCAAATTGTTCATGAAATAAACCTCTGAATCTTAAGGTAAGAATTATTGTTTTGTATTGCTTTTGTCTTTTGTCTCTTTTATTTAATTTTTTTTTCCATGACAGGTTACTGAGATGCAAGGTCCTTCAGACTCTATAATTCTGTGGGAGGCATGGTGATCAAAATATGTCTCCACAAAGAAAAGCATAGCAAAGATCAAAGAACTGGTGAGCAGACCGGGTTTTTTTTTTTTTTTTTGAAATCCCTCTGGATAAGGATGGAAAATTGTCCACATTTGCTTTGAGTTGCAGTTCTTTGTGAGGAGATCACAGGACAGCAGATTTTTATGGAATGAATGCCAGGACGTGAAGGGTTTAGCATCTGAAGTCACAAAGTTCCTGAGGTTCCCTTTCTAATTATTTTTGGAATTTGCCTATTAACCATTTTAAATCTATCAGAGAAAAGGTGGTATTCAGCAGGTTCTGACCAGTTCTGATGAACTGGTAGTGGAAATTTTGAGTGGTTCAGAGAACTGGAAAATACCACCCCTGACTGCCCCTGCCCCCATCTATTCTCTGTCTCCCAAGTCCCAGCTGATCAGCTGGGTCTTCTTTTCTTTCCATGCACAGGAGAACTGAACTAGAAACTAAGGTGGGGAGGGAATGGGGATTTTATAGTATCCTTCCATTGCCATGCCCACCAAGCCACATCTACCAAGTTACACTATGCCCACCAACTCATGCCCACAGAACCAATAGTAAAAAAGAATTGAATTCCACCTCTGCACCAGAGGCCTTTGCAATTGCAAATTTTAAAAGTTGCCAGGTGAGATTGGTTTCTGAAGAAAAAAAAAAACAATTAATTGCAAGGTTAAGAACATAAAGAATTTGAAACAAGCAGGAAAAAGCTAAAAAAAATGATTTAAGAAAACAGGATCCAGTTAAATTTGAAATATTGGCTTTTGGAAGATTTTGGAATTAAGTATAAAAAATAAATAGCTTATAAGAACTAAAATTATTTTGGTAATTTTGATTCTTAATCTTTATGATTTTAAAAACTGGATAATAGAGGGGATTAATGGAAGTGAGGAAAATTCAAGACTGCTTTTAACTGTAACTGATAAAATGACTTAAAAATCATAATATCAGAAATATTAAAAGAGATCTTTGAAGAATGTGCCAGAAATTGGTAGCTACAATATCAACAGACATCTTATTGATGATTTCTGAATCTATGGATACATTATCTTAAAAAGATTTGATTTCATTGAGGGCTGCATCAGTGTTGTGCTTGATCTCGGGGGGCTGGGTGGGCATGGCGAGAGTAGATGTGGTCAGCTCAACGTCAGTTTGTGTTGGGGCATCTGTGGTAGCCCAAAAGTTCTGCCAGTGAAAACGGAGCTCGGGAGGGGCCTCCCAAACTCCATTTTCATTGCTAGAGGCACCACAGGCTGATCCTTTGCTGTTTCCATGGTGACCACCAGGCCAAATCAAAACACCTTGTGGGCTGGATCCAGCCTGCAAGCCTTGAGCTTGGTACCCCTGCTGTAAAGCATTTTTTTTTTATAAAGCAGAAAAAGTACTGAAAATGGACAAAAGAACTAAAAATAAAAGGCCAAGATAATAATTTGAAATCTACATTTTATTAGATATAGAGAAGAAACTAGTTGAGGCTTTAAACCAGGGGTCATCAAATTTGATTACTTTAAGACTTGTGGACTTCAACTGCCAGAATTTCTCCTCCAGTCATGTTAGGTCAGGAATTCTGGGAGTTGAACTCCACAAGTCTTAAACTTGCCCAGCTTGAAGACTCTTGCTTTAAACAATAAAAGGGGAATAAAAATGACAAAGCAAAATAATGACTTGGAAATATTTATTTGTTGCACGTACAAAAAACAGACTTGTCAAAGCCTTGAAGACATAGGGGCAATGAGAAAAAAGAAGAACTGAAAAGAAATAAAATCCATCAACAATATTTGAATTATCTAAATACTAAGATTGTTAAAAGGAAGAAATATAAAGTTGGTTTACCTGATCAAGTTTAAAATAATACTTTTGTTTGCAAAGTTCTGATGATATTTTATGGACTTTTTGATCACACCAGGATTGAAAAATTAATGTTTTTATGGATTTGCTTAGAGATAAAGGCATGGAATGCAGAAATATTTATTTGTAATCTTATAGGGAGTGAGGAGTTACTAAATTTGTCTATACTTCTTGTAATAAAAACTGGAAGTCCTTTTTTAGATATATATTTTAGTTTTCTTCATTTTATTTTCTTCTTTTCTTTTTCCATGCACTTTTTTATTTTTTCTAATCAATTTTTTTTCTTTAAGTTTAATTTGTGAAGCTATAGAGTAATCTCTTCTAAGAAACTGTGTTTGCAACCCAAGCAAAATTGAGTGTGTACTTTGCAGAAACTTCCAGTACTCTGTAAACGTTTTCTAACAGACAAATCTATGCATATCTAAGCTGAAATTTCTAGATTTAACTCAGACTAAAGTCAGAAGCAAAGAGACCTTTAACATCAAATATAACATTAATATACAGCAAAGGGTTATAAAGAAGCATACTACCATGTTTCTCCAACAATACAGCTTCCCTCAATAGGAAGTCCCAGCATGCTTTATAGGCATAAAATTAAATTAAACCCCTTCCCCCAAATTAAGGCCGATATTAAACATGCAAAATGGGGGGGGGGGGAATAGCAGGGGGGGACTGGCTGTTAGGAAGTACTTTTGTTGCATACCTGGACATGGGGCTGCCTGTGTGGACCTTGGCATTGGTGGGGCACTGCGTATCAGGAGACCTTCCGCCACCATTGCTTTTCCTTCTCCCCGTGCTGCCATGGTGTTTAAAGCAATGCTGTGGCATTTGGCACAGCCTCGTGCAGCCAGCCAGGGCTCCTCCCTGCAACTGGAGTCTGGCGGAGACACTCGGCTTCAGGTGCTCTGGTTGTTGCCTCCCCTTCGCCTTCAAAGGAAAAGCCAATTCTTTTAAAAATGACACCCTACTACCTGGACGACAAAGACTCCCATGCCCGAGAGGGCAGCCCAACCCCACGTGGGGAGGCAAATGTCCCAGGGCCACAGCACAGGATCGGCCCACCCCGGGAGAAACACCCAGCTGCCATCCCTGCCTGGTGCTGGGCAGAGCATGAAGAGCTTCACCTGGGGCACCCAGCGCAGCTCACAGGTGGGCCCTCCTGCCCGGTGGCAGCTCGGGGCTTAGTTCGGAGGAGGACAAGGTGCAGGCCATCGCCTTGCCTTCCTGTCCATGGATGGGTGGGTGCTATCACTGCCTCGGGTGGCCTCTCCTGGTGGCCCCTTTGGGTTTGGGCTGGAAGGACTTGGGAAGGAAGCCAAGCTCAGGTCAGCCTGGCTCTTTCAGTTGACAGGCAGGCACGCACCTGCGGCTCACTTTTCCAGCTCTGCCCAGCCTGCACGGCTACAGCATGGCCCTGGTGGGATGAGCAGAGGGTCCAGTGGGGAGGCACTCTCTGCCTTGGTGAGAGCTCTGTGCTGGGCAGGAGGGCCTGCCTGTCAGCTGTGCTGGACACCCCAGGCAAAGCTCCTTACGGTCTGCCCAGTGCCAGACAGGGATGGCAGCTGGGTGCTTCTCCCAGGGTGGACTGATCCTGCACTGCAGACCCAGGTGATTTGCCTCCCCATGTGGGGGTAGGTTGCGCTCTCGGGCAGGGGAGTCTTTGTCGTACAGGTAGTAGGGTGTTGTTTTTAAAAGAATTGGCTTTGCCTTCAAATGATGCCCAGGAAGGTGGTGACGGGAACGCCTGAAGCTGAGTGTCTCAGCTGGGCTCTGGTTGCAGGGAGGAGCCCTGGCTGGGCACGCATGCCTGTGCCAAACACCAAGGTGTTGCTCTAAATGCCGCAGCAGCACAGGGGGAAGGGAAAGTAACCATGGCGGAAGGTTTCCCAATACAAAGTGCCCCACCAATGCTGAGGTCAACATCCAAGCCATCACCACCAGCCCACTCAAGGATGCAAGGGGGGGAATTAAGTCACCCCCCAAAAGATGGCCTAGCCATTTTTTGCAGGGTCAAAAATAAATAAGGCCTGGCCTTATTTTGTGAGAAACACGGTAATAGAGATAGAAGAAAGATAAAAGAATAGGACAATAGTCTAGCTAGCACTTACTTTAAACAAGTTCTCTATTCCATTCATTCTCTCGAATGGAATGAAATCTGTGCTTTTCTTTTATTGCTTGCTGCATTTCCATAGTCATTCCTGCTCCCCTATTCTTTTTGCTCCCAACAAATCAAGGATGTCTGTAGCACATGAGCTCAAAACTCATGATGCCAGCCACAATAGCACAATTTAAACTCTGCCTGTTTTTATGTATGACATATTATTGGAAATGAACATCTAAATCCCAATGGATGTGTTATTAGAAGGCATTTCAAGTGAGGAGTGTCAAGCACCATTTCTCTGTTTTTTATATCCTTTGCTTTTTATTAAGATTAGATAATAAACTGAATGCATGAAGTTTGTGCAATTGCACAATCTTGCTTGGGCAAACACTGGAGCTTTGCCAATTCCATAATATAGGTTCAGTGACCCATATATTGTCCTCATTTCTTTCTACCTGGTTTTTAAAACTAAATTAAAAAAAAAAACCATGCATTTTAGAAATTGAATGGTGTGGAGGGTAAGCTCTTACCCTAGAGGGTAAGCTCTCACCTCCCAATCAGGAGGTTGTGAGTTCAATCCTAGGTAGAGGTAGATATTTCTGTCTCTGGACACAGTGAGAATATATCTGCTGTAAGAAAAGCCTCTGCATTGGCAAAAGGATGGGCATCTGACCACTAAGCACTCAGCACCATTTAGTTGCCCAGACTCCACCCTGCAAGGGATTATGGGGTCATTAAAAGAAGATGATGATGCATTTGAGAAATTACTACATTATTTTAATAAATTAAGAGAAATAGGAAGGAAGATGTCAGAGAAGAGGGGGAAAAAAACATGCCAGAAGTGGGATATTGGCTAAAAGTTCTTGAAAGGGAAATTAATAATACTGAGAATACAATCATGACATGTCATTGTGGTTTATTGAGTAAACTAATCTAAAGATACTTACTGGAAATAGACGTGAGGGCCACAGCTAAGGAACCATGCAAAGTTTCAGTTCATAAGTGAAGGAATGAAGTCAAGATTGCCATAGGTGGTGCAGTGGTTAAAATGCAGTACTGCAAGCTACTTCTGTGGACTGCTGGCTAACTGAAATTTGGCAGTTCGAATCTCACTAAACTCAAGCCTAGTGAGGAGGCTTGAGGAAGTCAGCCTTCCATACTTCCAAGATGGGTAAAATGAGGACCCAGATTGTTGGGGGCAATATGCTGACTCTGTAAACTGCTTAGGGAGGGCTGTAAAACACTGTAAAACAGTATACAAATCTTATTGCTATTGCTAAGGAAGAAAATGGGTCAGAGCAAGGAATAGAGAGAAAATCCAGCAACAAAACTGTCTTCAGATATGTAATCACCAAGAAAATATAATATACAATGAACTTACTACTTACTCCAAATGAAGAAATGGAAACAGGGGACAACAAGACATTTATTTATTTTATTTTATTTTTATTTTATTTGGTTTGTCACTTGCTTACAAGATAATAGGTATAAATAAAAACATAGTTATGAATACATGGATACATATAAGAAAAATAAAAGAAACAATACGACAGGGACGGTAGGCATGTTGGTGCACTTATGCATACCCCCTACAGACCTCTTATGAAAGGGGTGAGGTCTAAGGTTAAAGTCTAAGGTTAAAGTTTTTGGGGTTTGGGGAAGAAACCACAGAGCCAGGTAGACTTCCAGACATTGACCACTCTGTTGCTGAAGTCGTATTTCCTGAAATCAAGTTTGGTGTGATTAACCATGAGTTTGTATCTATTGTTTGTTCTTGTATTGGTATAGTTGAAGCTGAAGTATTCATTGACAAGTAGGAGATTGCAATGTATGATTTTATATGCTATACTTAGATCAGACTGAAGGCGGGGTAGTTCTAGGTTTTCTAGGTCTAAAATTTCAAGTCTGGTGGCATAAGGTATTCTGCAATGAGTAGAGGAGTGGAGAACTCTTCTTGTGAAATATTTATGGACTTTCTCAACTGTGTTAATATCAGATACATAATGTGGGTTCTAGACTGATGAGCTGTATTCAAGTATTGGTCTAGCAAATGTTTTGTATGCTCTAGTTAGTAATGTAATATTACCAGATAATTTTTGCCTACATCTTTGCATCCAAAGAAAATAAGGGATAAAGGAGCTCACATCAGTAAGACTGTAGCAAAAATATTTGTGTTACACTGAATGCTTTCAAGTCCTTGACAACATCCTACAACAATGAAAAAAACTGGACAGGCATCAGGACCTCTACAAATTATGCTTGAGGAGTCTTGGAGAATTGGAAAGGTACCATAGAACTGAAAAATGTGCTTCTACTCCTTAGGAAAGCAAATGATATCAATTATCCTTGACTGAAATCTATTAAAAGCAGGCAATAAAGCTTTTTGAAAGTCTCTTGAAGATAATGTCAGATCAAGCATCAATATGGCTTTGTCAGAAGAGGAAAGTTTTATCTGTTTTCTCTATAAAATAACTACTTTAGCAGACAAGAAAAATGTTCTGGATATCGTCTACTTTATGTTCTTAATAACTTCCACATTACTTTCTCTTTGAAATATAACTAAGAAGTTGCTTCAGTTTCACCATTGGATAGCTAACTACATTTAGATGATCAATGTTAATAAAACTACATTGAGTTGATAAAAATAATCCATGGGGCCTCATAGAGACCTGTCTTTAGACCAATATTGTCCAACATTTTTATTCATGTTGTATAACAGTATAAGACTTCTGTTAATCTTGGATAATAGGATAAATATGCTTAATAGATCTGCAGATGACACAAAGTTACAGATTCTAGTTAGATTGTGGATGATAGAACATCATCCTCACATAACCTCTCTTACTGAGAGGAAGAAGAGATCCTTTAAAGTCCTCTTCACTGGGTTATGAGAAGGAAAAGACTTAGAAGAGTTGATTATTATAGTCTATTTCAATGAAGTACACTTTTAGTCTTTACATGGAATAGTTTTTCTGGTTTAGTCTCGTGGGAGACATTATGATTCATGTAAATTAGTAAGTTTGTAAGTAGAGAACCAGTTTGGTGTAAAGTATACACATACAAACAAGTGGTGGTGTTCAGCAGGTTCTGACCAGTTCTAGAGAACTGGCAGAAATTTTGAGTAGTTCCAAGAACAGGCAAATACCATCTCTGACTGGAGATTTTACAGTATCTTTCCCCTGCCATGCCCACCAAGCCACATCCACAGAACTGGTAGTATATTTTTTTTTATCCCACCACTGATACAAACATAATACAAAACAGACAGACAGACAGACAGACAAATGATTGATAGACAGACAAGGTACATAGAATGAACCCACAGGACACTCAAAGCAGACAGATATAGGTTCATAAGCAATCTTTTTTGACTATTTCACGGAGAGATCAACATATGAAAAACAAACTTTTTTAAAAAAAAGTCTCATCTTACTCTTCCTTATGAAATTACCAGTATATACTACCTCTTTATTAAAACAACACTTGAAGATTACATACTTCTTAGTGATAAATACAATTTCTTTAAAGTGGTGTAAAAATAGATGTAACCAGAATATAGTCCAACACTAATATTGCTTCATGAGTTTTGTATGTTGCATAGTGCATCTGGATCAAATTTTAATTTCAAGAGTATTTTTAAGAGGACAATTTTAAGGCAATCCAAACTCCTACTACAATAAAAAAGTGTTTTAAAATTTAGCAAGAAATTGACCTAAAACCAATATCCTATCAATTTCGGTGTTCAAAACCAACTAACCAACCAACCAACCATTCTTCATTTTTTCTAATATTATTCTTGAATGTACATTAGTTGCATGAGTAAGGAATTAACAAAGCAACTTCCTTCCCAACATTTTCCAAATTAGCCATGCAGTTCTGAATGCCAGAAATATTATATATTTATATCTAGAAGTTAACAAAAGTCCCTGCCATGATATCAATGTGAAAACATACTATATTTTTAATTGTGCCCAAAATTGGTATTTTAATTGATCCCTTGCACTCAAAAAAGGAAGTAAAATTTACAGTGCAAGATCATATGAGAATATGAAAGGATAAATCTACAAAATAATAGTAGTTTAGGTAAAGAAAATGTAGAGCAGGGATGTCAAACTCAAGGCCCATAGGCCAGATCCAGCCATGGGGTGCTTAGATCTGGCCCATGGGGCCAGTGTGGAAATAGCAAAGGACTGGCCTGCTGTGCCTCTGCCAGCGAAAATGGAGCTGACTGAGCACATGCAGCCCCCCCCCCCCGGGGCTCCATTTTCAAAGGCAGAGGGCTAACAAAAGAAACTAAAAACAAAACAAAAGGACAAATGTTTCCTGTTTTGCATTTGAGCATATAGGATGGAACAGGAAAGGAGAAAGGGAAGGAGGAAAGAAAGAGAAAAAGACAGGAAGAAGAGAAGAGAGTAAGAAAGGAAAAATAAGGAAAGAGGGGAAGGAAGAAGAAAGAAGAAGGAAGGAAAAAGAAGAGAAGGAAGGAAGGAAGATTATAATGAGAGTGAGGGAGAGTCTCAAGGAAGTCTCAAGGAAGTCCTACCTTAGCATTTGGCCATCAGAGGTACCCCTGACATGATATCGATCTGGCCATGCCCACCATGCCTATGCCCCCCCACCCATCCCCTCCAGTGCTCCAAGGTTAAACACAACCCTGATGTGGCCCTCAATGAAATCGAATTTGACACCCTGATGTAGAGGGTTTCTCCTTGTCGTAAAAATAAGATTAAATTTTTGACAAACTTCAGCTGGCAGAAAAGAGCTCCTAAAACTCTCTTTGCTATGGGTTAATGAGTCTATCATCTAAACCTCTATAACTGTCTGGTTTAGTTCTGCAACCCAATAGGACGGACATAGACTTCAGATGATAATTAGGACTGCAGAAAAAACAATTACTACCAACCTGCCTTTAAGTCGAGGACCTGTATACTGCACGAGTCAAAAAGAGGGCTGTGAAAATATTTACAGACTCCTCACATCCTGGACATAAACTGTTTCAATTCCTCCCCTTAAAATGATGCTACAGAGCATTGAACACCAGAACAACTAGACACAAGAACAGTTTTCCCCCAAATGCCATCACTCTGCTAAACAAAGAATTCATTGAACACTGTTAAACTATTACAAAGTCTGCACTACTATTACTATTAATCTTCTCATCACTCCTTATCACTCATCCCCTCCTACTTGTGACTCTATGACTGCAACTTTGTCGCTTCTATCCTTACGATTTATATTGACTGTTTCCTAGTATGATTTGATTGCTTAATGTACCCTATGATTACCATTAAGTGTTGTACCTTATTATTCTTGACTCTTAGTGAATGTATCTTTTCTTTTATGTGTACTGAGAGCATTTGCACCAAGACAAATTCCTTGTGTGTCCAATCACACTTGGCCAATAAAATAATTCTTATTCTAATCCAGATATCTTTCAGCATTCATAATAAAAGGATTTGTATCCATCTGTTTAAATGTAAGTTAAGGCCCTGTCCCACTGCACTTACGGATGCAAAGAGGATGTAAAACGTTAAAAAAAGCGTGCCATCCATTGGAAAAGGCTATGCATCCGTTGTGTACTCACTGCATATGTGTTTCATACGCTCTATCCCTTGAGCATCCGTCCACTGAAATTTCATCTGTGCAAGAAGTTTTGAGCTGCACAAAACTTTGTGAACGGATGAACTTTCCACCACGTACGATGTACATCCGCGATATATACAGGCAACAAACGTTCTATATCCGTTATCATCCGTTAAATGACCGCTGTATCCTCGCTGTATCCTCTGGCCATCCCGTCAACTCACATCTGCTGCAGCTGAAAATGGAAAGGGGGAGGAAATGAAAGGTGCACGGAACGTCTACACAGTGTTAGTAGCATGGAAATAGAAGGGATGTAAGCATATGCATCTCGTATATAAAGGATTAAAATGGACAAAACGTTTGTATCTGGGATGTATCTCAGATATTTAGGATGTCTGCAGTATGTCTAGACTATGTAGAAGGACACCAAGCGGACAACCGATATTTCCTATAAAAAGGGGGAAAAAATCATCTGGATCTCAGTATGAGTCCAGCAGCCGTGGTGTACAGACCTCTTCATCCTTGGTCTTGGTCTTCCACATCATCAATTGTTCTCCACCATGGATCATGATACAGTCCATACGATAGCTGCACTCATTCATCACCAGAACCAAAACCTGTTCAGACTGTTTCACCTTTTATACAGAAGGAGAAGAAGGAGATGCCCAAGAGCTGTGTGGGTCCGAAGATGGATCGAGAGAAGAGTGCAGTTTGGACTGTATAACCAGTTGATGGTGGAGATGAGGAATGAAGACCCTCGTGCATTCCATCACTTCATGAGGATGCCACCAGCCATGTTTGACGAACTTGTACAGCATTTGAGACCCAGGTTGACCAAGCCTAGCACCAACTTCTGTCCCAACCTGGACCCTGGAATGAAGGTGGCACTGACTCTGCAGCACCTGGCCTCTGGAACCACATACAGAAACATGCAGTATGCGTGGAGGGTGCCACACAACACCATCAGCAAAGTGGTCAGCGAAGTAGTGCAGGCCATCATCGAAGAATACGTGGAGGAGCTCAAGTGTCCCACCACTGAACAAGGCTGGAGGAAACTTGCAGAAGAGTGGTATCAGAGGTGGAAGTTTCCCCACACCGTTGGAGCCATAGATGTGAAGCATGTGGCCTGCAAAGCTCCAGCCAACTCAGGGTCCAATTATTTCAATTACAAGGGCTTCTTCAGTATTTTGCCATGGTTGATGCTGACTACAAGTTCATGTACATCGATGCTTCAGGCAACAGGTCAGCTTCAGATGCCCAGGTATACAATGCCAGTGACCTCAAGGAGGGGCTGGAACGCAACTTCATCATGGGTTTTCCAGATCCAGACCCCCTACCCAATGACATACAAGATGTGCCCTACTTCATCATTTGTGATTACACCTTCTGCCTCAGAACCTACCTCATGAAGCCGTACAGTTTAAGATACCTCACCAGTGAAGGGATGATCTTCAACTACAGGCTGTCCAGGGCAAGATGGGTGGTGGAGAACGCCTTTGGCATCCT
The DNA here is from genome assembly GCA_015471245.1 of Laticauda colubrina. NCBI lineage: Eukaryota > Metazoa > Chordata > Lepidosauria > Squamata > Elapidae > Laticauda > Laticauda colubrina. The sequence goes on from BLBF01000073.1 coordinate 23,306,721, forward strand.
GGACAACAGGTTCCAGGTACTTCTCACCACCATGCAGCATGAGCCACAGACTGTGAGGAGCATCGTGGAAGCTTGCTGCATCCTGCACAATCTCATGCACACCCGCTACCCAGTGTTGCAGAACAGACTTGTGGACTGTCAACAAGGGAATGGGGACATGAAGCCTGGTGAATGGAGGCAAGGACGAAACCTGATAGACACTGTGGATGTACAAGGCCCCAACAGAGCTTCACGTGAAGGGAAGAAGCAGAGCAACCTACTGAGACAGTGGTGCAACTCCCCAGCTGGAGCAGTGGAGTGGCAAGACTGTGAGCCTGTCGCATAAAACTGATGAGATTATGCTATGTATGTTGAGTGGTCCTACAATGAATAGGGCATTAATAAAGAGCTTTGTTTATTTTGAAATGTGTTGATCAATGAATAAATTGTTATTGATAATAAATGTCCACATGTGTGGCAGCTGGGATGGTGGACCATACAGTCCCCCTGTGCTTGCATTGGAGGTTTATCTATCCCAAAACTATCCTTATCTATCCCACAAGCATGCAAAGGCTTAACCATTTTTTAAAAGTTTTCACCAACACTTTATTAAGTAAAAAAAATGAACCAAGTGTCTTAAGCAAAGATAACCTTTATTAACTTTCTTAGGTAAACTTTATGACTTTATGAAAAAAGCAAAATGAACCAATGTCCTAAGCAAAGATAAAGTTAGCAAGTAAACAACTCAATCTCTGACACTGTTCTCAGTCACTCTGAGTTATGTTCATGGGCTCAGCTGTTAAGTGGGCAGGGACTGTGGAGGTGGCTGTGGCTTGAGTGCTGGTCTGAGGTGGCACTGGGGTGCTTGGCCCCGAGGGTACAGCAGGGGATGGTGTGTTCAGGAAGTTGTCCGAGAGCTGACTCAGTCCCGTGAGGTTGAGAGGCCCTTCATCAAGGACCTGAGATGTCAGGCCCAATACTGATGACAGATTGTCCATTTACAGGCTTGGCTGTGGGGTGGAGGAAGGAGGAGTGTAGTGGGGCTGTCTGGTCTTCAGCTGGGTGAGGACTGGCGTCTGTGCCGTGTGATGAACCTGGGCTTGGACTGGGAAGGTCTGCTTCTGCTGTGGGAAGTCCTGGTACTCGTAGGTAGGTGAGGGGCTTGGTAGGTGAGGGGCTGTTGAAAGCTGTGGAAGGGCTGTGACATCGCCTGGGGTGGAGGAGCAGACCTGGACTGGGTAGGAGCAGCTTCAGCTGGGCCTTGAGGGTTGTGCAGAAGTGCTGTGATCTTTTGCTTCATCACCTGGCACTGCACCTAGGGCAGGTCCCTCAGGGTGTGGCTCACATAGGTGATGAAGTTGTTGTGGCCTGAGGATGCTCTGTCCAAGTGGACCAGCTGAGAGAGAAGTTCTGTGCTGGTCTTCATTGTGTCCCTGATCTCCAACAGCACACTGTGGTTCTGGCCCTCCAGTCTGCCTCTCTGCCTGCATCCTCTGGAGCTGGGGGTGGAGGTGGGTGTGGGTTGGCCTCTGGTGGCTGCTGCTTCTTCCTCCATTTGTGACAGGGGATCCTCCAAGTCTGACGGCATGGGGAGTGCAGCTGTTGGGGAGGTCTCTGCCGTGGGGCCCTCTGAAGACACCTGCCTGGACAGGCTCGCTGTCTCTTGGCTGGAAGAGGACTGGCTGTCTGTGGGTTGTCTGAGGGAGAGGGGTGTCAGAGAGGCTGCTCCTCGGTGGCGGATCAAACCCTCCAGGAAAATGCACTTGGCCATGACGTACATCTCCCGGTCAGTGAGCTTGACAGCGGCCTGCCCAAATTTTTTGAGGTGTAGCTTGCCATACCAGGTGTGCATGTGCTTCCAACATCGCAGAAGTACATCTGCAGTGTAGCCCAGGCTCTCTGTCTTGTCTCTCCAAGCTGCCTGCTTCTTCTTGGTGTCATGATAAGAGTCTGTGGCCCTTTCTCCAGAGGTATCCGTTCTCCCTCAGCCATTCCAGCACCTCATCCTCATGGTCCTCAGAAACGGTGTACTGTTTCCTCTCTCCCTTCTCCTTCCTTTGCCTCTTCCTCCCTCTGGCAAGGGCTTCAGCGGGGCCTTCAGGGGCTTGAGCAGCAGGATCTTCAGGGGCTTCAGCATCAGGGCCTTCAGGGGATTGAACAGCATAGCCTTCAGGGGTTTGAGCAGCAAGGCCTTCAGCATCAGGGCTTTGAGGGCCTTGGGACTGGTCCACTACAACAGCAGCAGCAGCAGCAGCAGCAGCAGCAGCAGCAGCTTCAGAGTCAGTGCCAGGGGGTGGGATGCTGGTTCTGTCCTTCTTGCCAGGGCTGGAACGAGTAGGCACGGGCTTCCTCTTCTTGCCTGACTGACTAACCATGGTGTTCCTGCTAGATGTATGTGGCAGCATGTCTTTCCCCTGAATGCTGACTGCATGCGTGCTGCATCCTTTTATATTTTTTGATGAAAACCAGACTTTCTATTTTAATTTAATAACTAGGTGTTTACACTATGATAGGATCTAAAATTATTTCTACTATGAATTCCATGACAACATTTAACCAGTCAAATGGGGAAAAGTTATGTTTATTTTGCTGGATTTAGACTTTTTTTAAATTACTCCAGGCACTTTTCTTACTCATTTGATCCTGTTCATCTTTTAATGATTCTAAAGACTTAATGAAAAGTATTTCCAGAGTTATTTTGAAATAACATTAGCCACTTTTATTGGAATGTAAATATAAATAAAATCTTGAGTGCAGGTTAACAACACTAAAATGAAAGCCAAGGCAAGGAAATTATGTGGTTTATGGCTTCTGAGTTTCCATAACAGGTGAAACATAACTACCTAAATGCCCATCTATTCAGATTCCTAGAAACTAATTGATCTTATAAACATGTAAACTATGCTGGAAGTAAAGTTACATCTGAGACCTAACTTCTAGAATTAGGTTATGGCAGGGAGAAAATATTATTTAGCCTCTGCAGTACTTTTTTGTGGCTGAGCTTACCAAATGTGCTCTTGTAGGGTGAAATGTACTAATGAAATGCAATTATTCTTCTTTATTAACTTGTCATAATGTCATAATGCAATTCTACAAACACAAAAATAGGGGGGAAAGTGTGGTTCATGGGTCTTTCAAAAATGTACAGACTAATGCACAAATAATCTAAATATTAGTGAAATTTGTAAAGGGTGGAAATATAAAATAAAAATTGAGAAGTCATTAATCTATTACTTGGAGTAGAGATTAATGATGAGAATGTTTAAAAGCCTGGAAAATGTGTATAAGCATTAGGAAGCTTTTATGCCTGTAAGTAAAGTGGCTAAAATATTGACTCAAATCCCTATTCATTGCAAATGTAGCTTGCTACTTGGTTTACAATGTGTTTGTAAATCACCCAAAAGATTTGTAATTGTATTAAAATCTGTTTGTCCATCTATTTATTGTCTGTCTTCTTTCTGTCTGTCTGTCTGTCTGTCTGTCTATCTATCGATCTATCACAAGGGTACCAAACTCGCAATTGTGGGCCAAATGCGTCACACAGTAGCCATGTCCTCCCCATTTTAGCGATGTGGAAAAAAGTCACAATATGTCACATGATGACAACGTGACACTGCAATCTATCATCTACCATCTATTCATTTATATTTTCATGCAATATTCTCTGCATTCCCAAAAACAAAACAAAACAGGATGAATACAGTGTTAGGTGAAAGAAAGGGTACCTACACTAAAAAGAAAGGAAAAAGAAACAAAGAAACAAATTAGTGGAGATGAATCAAAATCAGAATAGATAATGGAAGGGATCTTGGAGGTCTTCTAATCCAGCCTCCTGCTCAAGCAGGAGATATTATACCATTTCAGACAGGGAGCTGTCCATTTCCTTCTCAAAAAGAGATGAGGCAAAAGAAAAGATAACTGAAACCAAGGGAGAACACGGTCATGTTTGCACTTTAAAATTTGCTATTTAACAGGTATGCATCAATTTATTAATAGAGTTCTAAGAAATATAACAGTAAACAGCTTATAGATAACTAGTTATTAGTACATAGGCTAGTTCTTGTGAATGAGGCAATATTGAAAATTATGTGAAATATTATACGCTGTTATTATATGGTATAGAATAGTATGTACTATACTAGTGTACTATTATATAAGTATTAAAAGTCTCATAATAGAACTTCAGTTAAGTATTCCTATCAGCCAGCAAAGAGGGGAGGGGGAATCTATATTCTAATCTTCTTTTCTTAGGACAACTCAAAGTCACAATAACGTATTCTAGTTTTCAAAGTCCAAACTCCTATTCTTTTCTTCCCATTTATAAGGTAAAGGTAAAGATTCCCCTCACACACATGTGCTAGTTGTTTCTGGCTCTAGGGGGCAGTACTCATCTCAGTTTCAAAGCCGAAGAGCCAGCACTGCCTGAAGACGTCTCCATGGTCATGTGGCCAGCATGACTAAACATCAAAGGTGCACAGAACGCTGTTACCTTCCCACCAAAGTGATCCCTATTTTTCTACTTGCATTTTTACATGCTATCAAATTGCTAGGTTGGCAGAAGCTGGGACCATTAATGGTAGGTCACTCCATTATGTGGCATAGGGATTCAAACCACTGAACTACTGACCTTTCTGATTGACAAGCTCAGCATCTTAGCCACTGAACCACTGTATCCTATTTATAGTGCTCTAGTATTCTTATTACATTTTTGTGGACCATTCAATCTCTGTTTAGCATTCTATTTTTGTTGCAGTTCTAAGCTCTATCTGTTCTGGTACCAGTCCCAAAAGCTAAAAAACAATTGACTGTCCTTATTGCTAATCTGGCTTTCATGGACTTGGAACTGCTGCTGATGTTGCTTGACATTGGTATGATGGCTACCTCTTCTAGTGCTGGCTTTTGCTATTTCTGGCTCTATATCTTTTGGGGCTGGCTCTGTCCTGGTAGTCATTGGTGTTAGCTTTTCTAGCTTTGCTTCTCTAATTCAGTTGATGCATTTGTGGTTAGACTTGACCCTTTGTTTAGTTTACTCTAGTTTAGACTTATCTGTTGGTTTTTTATCAGCCCATGCAAGTTGCTATTTCTATTATGTTTCTGAGTTCCTTTCCTAGCTCTTTTTCTCCTGCAGTGATCTCTGCTGCCTCCCTCTCCCTCTCCTGGATACTGGTATAGCTGACTTCTGCTGACTTCTGCTGGTATGAATTGGCACTGATGCTTGGCTTATGACAATTGCAGTACAATTAGCTTAACCTCCCAGATACCACCTGAGACTCCTCTATAGTGACTACTTAGGCAGAGGAGACTAATGTATTTTCCCACTCTTGTCTCTCCTATTGGCATGTTCCTTCCCACCCTCACTATTGTCAGTAGAAGAGTTTCTATTTCCCTGGAATTTCTAGGAAACCCACCAAAATTAGGATCAGTCTTACTCTACTGCTGAGACTATTGATGGGAAAGAGAACATGAGAGAAACAGTTTGAGTATTCTTGAGCTCAGCAACTGCCCTTTCACAACAGCCAGTCTAAAAACTCGGTTACATCCAACAGCTGAAATGGTATCTTAATATTTCTCAAAAACTGATTGTAAAGTAATATATGATTGAATTAATTTTCATGACATTTTAGTAGGAGCTGAAGATCAGAAGTGGGCTGCTGCTGTTTTGCATTGGTTCAGGCATACCAGTAGTTAAGATTCTGCACAGTTCAGTGAACCAGAAAATCCCTGCTCAATTTTTTGCCCATTTTGGGGGTGTTTTTTGGCATGTTTTGGTACATGTTGGGGCCAAAAAAATGGCCTGAAAACAGCCAAACATGGCCAAAAATTGGCCAAAAAACAGACTGAAAACTGGAGTGGGGCCAGCCAGTGGTGGAATTAGTTCCAACCGGCTGAATCCTATCTCTGCCTTTGAGGTGAGTGGCCAGGAGGGGCTGGGTGTGATGAGTGACATCACCCACCCAGTCATATGACCAACTGGCAATGCCTACCTAGCCAGAGAACCAGCTGTTAAGTTATTCAAATCCCACCACTGCTGAAGATCATATATTGACACCTTTAACAGAGCCAAAAAAAATATTCATGATAAGATTTCACCAGTCATTCAATATCTTCCCCCAAAAGTAATAGTCCATGATTAATAATGATCCTACAGATTTGGTCAAGAATTGGTATTCTCGTCTCATCTGTCTCAGTCTTCTGGGCACTTGTTTCAAGACCACAATCTCCTTATCTTTGTATTTCAATGTTTTCTTTCTTGCCACTTGCAAAATTTGCATTTTAATGGTTTTCTTTGTAAATCTGATGTGAACTTCTCTTGGTAAACTATTTCTCATTGCATATCTTGTAAAGACTCGATAAACCTTGTCTATTCCATCCATCATCTTTTCTCGAGTTGTTTCCAAAGCTTCAGCCAGTATTTCTATCATTATCTCAGCTGGGTTTTGTCCTTTTTCTTCCTCTATGTTTTGAAATCTGAGATAAAATTCTGATCTGTCCATTTCCTATCTCAGCATACCACTTTTATTTTGTTCAACCACAGTTATCTGTTATCAACGTCTCCAATCTTCTTATCCTTTGTTTACCTTCTTCAATTTCTTGGAGCCTCCCATCATACTTCATCATCATTTGTTGGATGCTCTCCACTTTTTCATCGGTTTTCCCTGTTCTTTCTTCAATGTCCCCTGTTCTTTGTTCAATGTTCTCTGTTCTTTGTTCAGTGTTCTCTATCCTTATTAACTATCTCTATAGTTCTTTGTTCTTTATCCTCTTTTCAATATTCTCTGATGTTGTTTGAATATTTTGAATTCCTTGCATAATCATCTGCAGGGTCATTTTTTTCTTGTTCCTTTTCTTGCTTTAACATTGTCTATATTGAGCATTGTCCTCCAGATGGTGGAGAGGAGGAAGTTGAGGAGCCAGGAGTTGTTAACTTCCTACTCATTTTGAAAAATTCAAGATCTTTCAAATTCTTTTAGACCTTAATCCAGTTGTGAAATAACCAATTACAATTCCAAGTAAAAATAGTGGAAAAAAAGAAAAAACCAATTGGTAATAATAATTAAAAAGAAAAAAGGAAAAAAATTATTCAGGCTCTTGTATACCATAATCCAATTGATTAATTAGATAACAATAAAAATTCAAAAGTAAAGAAAAAGGGCATAAGCACACCATAAACAGACACACACAAAAAAGAAAAATTGTAAAGTCCCAAAAAAGGCAAAGAGGTGAGGAAAAAGACTAAAAAAAAAAAAAAAAGGAAAAGATTCTTCAGGTTCTTCAACACCTTAATCCTATTAAGAGATCTCAAATATAAAATGATACAGAAAAAGAAATCATAAAGAAACCAATATGAAAGGTTGATAAGTTCCAGAAAGCCAAAAATCCAAATAGCTATTACAGGCGGAAAAAAAAGAAATAAACAAATAAACTGATGGGGGGGGGGGGTAGCACAGCTTAGAAAAAATGGGGGGAAAACCACATTGTACTTTGTTTATTTATCCAAGGTTCTTATTATAGCTCTCTTTTCCAAAAGTTTATCACCTTTTCTTTTCCTAAGTTTCAACACTAGACTCCAATTGCTGATAGAAACTCAGAAGAGCACCTGCAATAATATTCTCCAATGCTCTTCCCTCTATCACATTGGCCGATGGATGCAAAACATATGTAAAAAGGACACAGCGGACGAGAAAATGTTCCATCCGTTGTTATCTGCTCTCAAAAGTGCCCCGAATTTGCATAAGCAGAGCGGACAACAACGGAAAGGAACGGATGGGGGCAGGACGTAGCCAGGATGTTAAGTGGATTCTCCACGGAAGCCTAGCAGATGGAAGTGGATGGAAGTGGATGGCACATCTGCAAGGCTTCCGGGGGAGCACAGCGAAGCCGAAGCGCAGAGGAAAGAGCGGATGCAAAGCGGATGCCGAGCAGATGCCGAGCGCATGAAGCGGATGCATCATGGATGCCAAGCGGATGCCTAGCAGATGCCTAGCAGATGCCTAGTGGATGCCTAGCGGATGCAAAGCATTCACTGCACATGCGGGGAGGATGCATTGCGTCAGCCCAGCGGATATAAAGGGAAGCAGCTCGCGAGCAGGTCACCATTCAGAGGAAAGTCCTGCTGCCAGACACAGCTCCAGACAGCCAGACAGACAGACAGCCAACAACCATGGGGAAGAAGAGAAAGCCTGTGGCATCTGCTGCCAGCCCTGGCAAGAGGGACAGGGCCACCATCCGACCCCCTGGCCCTGACTCTGCTTCTGCTGGGGCTTCTGCTACTCGGGCTGACTCTTCTGATGCTGGAGCTTCTGCTGGTGCTGCTCCTGGTGCTGGTGCTTCTGCTGGTGCTTACTCTGCTGGCGCTGCTCCTGGTGCTGGTGCTTCTGCTGGTGCTTACTCTGCTGGTGCTGCTTCTGGTCCTGCTGGTCCTCCTGGTGCTCCTGGTCCTACTGGTCCTGCTGGTGCTCCTGGTCCTGCTGGTGCTACTGGTGCTTCTGGTGCTGCTGGTCCTGCTTTTGCTGCTACTGTTGTTGCTGCTGCTTTTGGTGGTGGTGTGGTGGAGCAGCCCCTAGAACCTCGAAGCCCCTCTGATGAGGGCCCAGATGGCCCTGCCAGAGGGAGGAAGAGGCATACATGTGAATGAGAACGGGAGATGAGGCAATACTCCATCGAAGAGGAACATGAGGATGAGGTGCTGGAATGGCTGAGGGAGAATGAGTATCTATGGCGGAAGGGACACAGGCTCTATTGAGACACCAAAAGGAAGGAGGGTGCTTGGAGAGAGAAGGCGGAGAGCCTGGGCTACACTTCGGAGGTGGTCCTCGGCTGGTGGAAGCACATGCACACCTGGTACGAGAAGCTGCACCTCAAGAAATCTGGCCAGGCCACGGTCAAGCTGACGGACTGAGAGAGCTATGTGATGGCCAAGTGCAGCTTCTTGGAGGGTGAGATCCGCCACTGAGGAGCAGCCCCTCTGACAACCCTCTCTCTCAGTCAGCCCGCAGAGAGCCAGTCCTCTTTTGGCCAAGCGTCAATTCCTGTGTCCAGGCAGATATCTGTGGAGCGTGCCACGACAGAGACCTCCCCGACAGCTGCACTCCCCATGGCGGAGTGCATGGAGGACCCCCTGATGCAGTGGAAGCAAGGAGATGGCACTTCCACCAGAGAGCAACCCACATCCACCCCCAGCTCCACCTCCACAGAAAGCAGGCAGAGAGCCAGACCAGAGGGGTAGAGTCACACTGTCCTGCTGGAGATCAGGGACACCATCAGAAGCAGCGTAGATCTCCTCTCTCAGCTGGTACACACCGACGTCCCATCCTCCAACCGCAAGCCCTTCCTCACCTCCGTCAACCAGACCCTCATGAACATGTCCGAATCACAGTACCAGGTGATCAAGGACAGGATCACCGGTCTTCTTCACAACCCTCCAGACCCAGCTGAACCTGCTCCCACCCAGTCCAGGTCTGCTTCTCAACCCCAGGTGATGTCACTGCCCTTCCAAGGCTTTCCACAGTCCCTCACCTACCAAGGCTACGGCTACCAGGAGCTTCAGCTGCACAGGCAGTCCTTCCCAGTCAAGGCACAGGTACATCGAACACCACCGGTGCCACTGATGCCACTGATGCCACTGACGCCACCAATGCCACCCACGCCACAGATGCCACCCATGCCACAGATGCCACCCACACCATAGATGCCACCCACACCACAGATGCCACCCATGCCTCACCTCGCTCAGCTGAAGACCAGACATCCCCACTACACTCCTCCTTACTCCTCCCCACAGCCAAGCCCAGCCTCAGAACATCTGTCATCGGTATTGGGGCTGACACCCCATGTCCTGGAGGAAGGGGCTCTCAACATCACAGGACTGAGCCAGCTCTCTGAGAGCTTCCTCCACACACTGTCCCCTGTTGTCATCTCGGGGCCAGGCACTCCAATGGTGCTTCAGACCAGCACTCCAGCAGCAGCCACCTCCACAGAACATGGAACCTTCACCCCTGAGACTATGGGCACGCCTCAGAGTGACTGATAAGAGTGCCAGAGACTGGGTGGCTACCTGTTGACTTTATCTTTGCTTGGGACACTTGGGTCATTTTTCTTTTACAGATTGTAATTAATAAAGATTATCTTTGCTTCACACACTTGCTTCATTTATTTTATTAAATAAAGCCTTGGTGGAAACTTTTAGAAATGGTTTAAACCTTTGCTTACTTGTGGGATGGGTAAGGATAGCAGTGGGATGGGCAGGGATAAGTGGACCCTGACTTGGCTGGAGCTTTGCAGGCAATGTGTTTCCCATCTATGGCTCCAACGGTGTGGGGGAAGTTCCACTTCTGATACCATTGCTCTGCAACTTTCTTCCAGCCTTCTTCAGTGGAGGGGCACTGGAGGAGTTCCTCCAGGTATTCTTCGATGATGGCCTGCACCACTTCTCTGACCACAATGCTGATGGTGTTGTGTGGCACCCTCCAGGCATACTGCATGTTCCTGTACATGGCCCCAGAGGCCAGGTGGCGCAGAGTCAGTGCCACCTTCAGCCCAGGGTCCAGGCTGGGCCGGAAGTTGGTGTTTGCCTTGGTCAACCTGGGTCTCAGTCGCTCCACAACTTTGTCAAACATGGCTGGCGGCATCCTCATTAAGTTCTGGAATGCACGAGGGTCTTCATTCCTCAGCTCCACCATCAGCTTGTTATACAGTCCGTACTCTGCTCTTCTGGCGATCCATCTTCAGACCCAGACACTTCTTGGCCACCTCCTTTTCTTCACATAGAACAGGTGAAAGAGCCTGTAGAGGGCTTCCCACTGTTGTAGAACGATGCTGGCTACCAAAAGGAGTGTGTGATGATCCATGGTGGAGATGACTGGATGCTGTGGAAGAGCAACAGCCAGATGAAGGCTGAAGAGGTCTGCACTGCATGGCTGCTGGACTGAATGTGAGATTCAGGTGACTTTCTCCCCTTTTTATAGGAAATATAGGTTTTCCACTCAGTGTCCTTTTGCATCCTCTAGACATCCTGCAGACATCCTAAATATCCGAGATACATCCCCTCTGCGAACGTTTTTTCCATTTTAATGCCTTGTATGCGAGCTAAATCCGCTTTCATCCTTTCTCTGTCCGTGCTACTAACGCTGCATGTCCGTTACACGTCTGTTTCGCTTCCTCCCTGTGTCCGTTTTCTGCTGGAGCAGATTTGAGTTACACGGTTGTGCAGCGGATGCCTAGCGGATATAGCAGACACATAACGGATGATGACGGATGTAGAACGGATGTTCCCCGTATGCGTTGCAGTTGTAGAATGGACGCGTTGGATACATTTTTCACTCAGAAAGTTTTGTGCAGCTCAAAACATTTTGAGTGGATGAAATGTCAGTCGACGGATGCTGGACGGATAGAGAGGTTAAAAAACGGACGCAGTGAGTACAGAACGGAAGCATTGCATTAATCAACAGATGGCAAGTGTTTCTCTCCATTTTACATCCTCTTTCCATCTGTTGGTGCTGTGTGACAGGGGCTTTATCAACCAGGCAATGTCCTTGAAACAAAGTCTCAGTTCTTTCTCAGCTTTGTCTGGTAAAAAAAAACCAAAATACTTCCAAGCCTCTAGTTGGCAGTGTTACAGAGTTTCTTTAGCTTTCACTTTCCCCCTCTCCTTTTCCAGGTAAAATATAATAAGAATTTATTAAAAAAGAAAAAAGGTATTTAAAAAATAACTATAAGGGAATCTCTGGCTTGAAATATTATAAAAACAAAAAGGAGAAAAGAATAAATAACAAGAAAAAAAATGAAATCAATCCAGTTTCTAAATATAAAATCATGTATAAAAAATCCAGCAATTAAAAAAAAATATTACTTTGACATTCTTGTTTAAAATTGCGACTTAATCACTTCTGTCAAAACTTTTACAGATTCTTTCTTCCCTTTAGGGTGTCCTTTCAAATCTTAAGATATAAAAAAAATTCTCACCAAACCGGCACACTCTCTCTTTCTGTTCTCTTCCATTTCAGAGCTGTCCCAACTTCAGAAGCTTTAATAGCTCCCTCTTTGCCACTGGCAAAAAGAGCTTCTCCTGGATCAACCACGGACTTTGCAATATCCCTGGGATCATCAGGATGCGCTCTTTACTTTCATCGTCTCTTCGGAACAGTTTAGATCCAAATGGACCATCCAGGAGCAAAGATATCAGCACCAATCTCAGACCTCCACATTCACATGCTGTATCATCGCAACACCAGCTCCACCCTCCAGTAAAGCCCATGTTACAGTGAACCAACGGATGCAAAGAGGACGTAAAATGCACAAAAAACCTTGCCATCCGTTCAAAAACGCGATGTACTCACTGCCTCCGTTTTGCTTCCTCGCTATCCGTCCAGCATCCATTTATTGACGTTTCATCCGCTCCTAAAATTTTTGGCTGCCTAAAACGTTTGCAGGGAAAATGTATCCAGTTCATCCGTTCTGCATCCGCTACACATCCGCTACGCATCCGTTATGCATCCGTTACGCATCCGCTATATCCTCTTGGTGTCCGCTACGCATCCGTGGAACTCCATCCGCCCGGACGCAGGGAGGAAGCAGAACGGATGCAGAACGGATGAAGAACAGATGCCTAGCGGATGCAGAATGGAAACAAAGCATTTAAAATGGAAAAACCATTCGCAGAGGGGACCTATCTCAGATATTAAGGATGTCTAGAGGATGCCTAGAGGATGCCTAGCGGAAAACCTATACTGCCTATAAAAAGGGGGAGCAACTCGCCTGCATCTCACTTTCAGAACAGCAGCCCAGCGGTGCAGACCTCTGCAGCTTTCATCTGGCTCTTCCTCTTCTACAGCATGCAGTCATGTCCACCATGGATTGTAACAAAGTCCTTTCGGCAGCCACCATCGTTCTGCAACAGTGCGAAGCCATCTGCAGGCTCTGAGAACTCTACTGCGAGAAGAAAAGGAGCCACCCAAAAAGAGTCTGGATCTGAAGATGGTTTGCCAGAAGAGCAGAGGACGGACTGTACAACAAGCTGATGGTGGAGCTCAGGAACGAAGACACTCGGGCGTTCCAGAACTTCATGAGGATGCCTCCAGCCATGTTTGACGAAGTTGTGCAGTGGCTGACACCCAGGTTGACCAAGGCAAACACCAGCTTCTGGCCCAGCCTGGAACCTGGCTCAAGGTGGCACTCACTCTGCGCCACCTGGCCTCAGGGACCTCCTACAGGAGCATGCAGTACGGCTGGAGGGTGCCATCCAACACCATCAGCATTGTGGTCAGAGAAGTGGTGCAGGCCATCATCGAAGAATACAAGGAGGAGCTCCTCCAGTACCCCTCCACCGAAGAAGGCTGGAAGAAAGTTGCAGAGCAGTGGTATCAGAAGTGGAACTTACCACATACCGTTGGAGCCATAGATCACAAGCACATGGCCTGCAAAGGGCCAGCCAAGTCGGGGTCCACTTATTTCAACTCCAAGGGCTTCTTCAGCATCATCCTCTTCGCCATGGTCGATGCTGACTACAAGTTCATGTACATCGATTCTTCAGGCAACGGCTCATCTTCAGATGCCCAGGTATACAACGCCAGTCACCTCAAGGAGGAGCTGGAACGCAACCTCATGGTGGGCTTCCCAGATCCAGAACCCCTGCCCAATGACACACAAGATGTGCCCTACTTCATCATGGGGGATGACGCCTTCTCCCTCACAACCTACCTCATGAAGCCCTACACTTCCAGACTCCTCACCCGTGAAGAGAGGATCTTCAAGTACAGGCTGTCCAGGGCAAGGCGGGTGGTGGAGAACGCCTTTGGCATCCTGGCCAACAGTTTCCAGGTACTTCTCACCACCATGCAGCATTTCCCAGAGACCATGAGGAGGATCATGGAAGCTTGCTGCATCCTGCACAATCTCATGCGCACCCGCTACCCAGTCTTGCACAACATGCTCCTGGACCTCCAGCAAAGCAATGGGGACATGGAGCCTAGGGAATGGAGGCAAGGGCGAAACCTGATCGACACTGAGGATGTGCAAGGCCCCAACAGAGCCTCACATGAAGCGAAGATTCAGCGCAACCTCCTGGGACAATGGTGCAACTCCCCAGCTGGAGCAGTGGAGTGGCAAGACAGGATGGCAGATGCTTAATGGATGCTTCCTTCAGCCTGTCTCATCACACGGATGAGATTGGGCCATGTATGTTTGGTTGGCCTACAATGAACAGGGTGTTTAATAAAGAGTTGTGTTTATGTTGACATGTATGGATGATTATTACATTATTATTGATAATAAAGGGTCGTAGGTGTGGCACCTGGGAGGGTGGACCATAAAGTCCCACTATGCTTGCACTGGAGGTTTATCTATCCCACTGTTATCCTAACCCATCCCATAGCTATTACCCATCCCACAGGTATCCTAACCCATTCCAAAGCTATCCTCACCCATCCCACAAGCATGCAAAGGCTTAAACCGTTTCTAAAAGTTTCCACCAAGACTTTATTAAAAAAAAGAAATGAAGCAAGTGTGTGAATCATAAATAGACTTTTTTAACAAGAAGCTATAAAACAAAAAAGAGTCTCTGGCACTCCTCTTGGTCGCTCAGTCTCAGGGGTGAAGGGTGCAGGTGCTGTGGAGGTGCCTGGTGCTGGAGTGCTTGTCATCATCTCCTCCAGAAGCAGAAGCAGAAGCAGCAGAAGCCCCAGCCCCAGAAGAGTGAGCCCATGCTTCAGAAGCCCCAGCAGAACCAGAGTGAGGGCAAGGGGGCAGGATGGCAGCCCCGTCCATCTTGCCAGGGCTGGCAGCAGATGGCTGAGGCTTGCTGTGCTTCCGCATGGTTGTGGGGTTGCTGGCTGGCAGGGAGGCTGGCAGGAACCATGGCTGGCAGGAACCATGGCTGGCAGGGAGGCTGGCACCAAGGCAGGCACCAAGGCTGGCAGGGAGGCTGGCAGGCAGGCAGGCAGGCACCAAGGCTGGCAGGAAGGCTTGCAGGCAGGCAGGCACCAAGGCTGGCAGGCAGACTGGCTGGCAGCAAGGCTGGCAGGGAGGCTGGCAGCAAGGCTGGCAGGCAGACATGCAGGCAGGGCAGGCAAAGCAGTCTATATGTCTGGCAGCAGGTCTTTCCTCTGAATGGCGACCTGTTTCCGAGCTGCTTCTGTTATATCCGCGGGGCTGATGCAATGCATCCTCCCCGCATGCGCAATTAATGCCAGGTATCCATTAGGCTTCCGCTGTGCATCCGCTAGGCTTCCGCTGTGCATCCGCTTCATCCATTTGGCATCCTCTCTGCATCCGCTGTATCTGTTCCGCGTCCACTTCGCTGAGGCCCCCCGGAAGCCCTGCGGTTGCGCCATCCGCTCCCGTCCGCTTCCATCCACTGGGCTTCCATTCCACATCCACTTTGCATCCACCCTGTGTCCTCCCCGCATCCCTGTTATCCGCTCCGGTTATGCATATTTTTGCCCCTTTGGGGAGCAGATAACAATGGATGGAACATTTTGCTCATCCGCTGTGTCCTTTTTGCATCCGTTGGCCAGTGTGACATGGGCTTAAACATAAAATGGGTTTAATAGAAAAAGAAGAGCTAGCATAAAAAAATCAGAGGTGCTAAACAGAACTATTTTGAAGATGCAAATAAACCAGGTAGATGGTTAGCATATAAATTGTGAAAGCAGAAAGAATCAAGGAAAATATTGCAATTAATAGATGAACAAGGCCAAGTTCGCTATGGTAGCAAAGAGAAGAAGGAAATCATACAAGACTATCATGAGAAATTATGCACACAAGAGAATATTGATGAGAAAAGAGTTAAACAATATCTACAGAATGCTAATCTACCCCAGATACCTGAAGAGATTGAAACAATGGTAGAAAGCAATATAATGATGATGGAGTTAACTGAAGTACTCAAGAAGATAAATAATGGAAAGGCGCCAGGCCCAGATGGACTTCCGGCAGAATTTTTAAAAAATTACAAGAATTGTTGAACCTTCCATTGTTAGAAGTTATGAATGAAGTTATGTTAAAGAAGAGGATACCTAAAACATGGTTAGAAGCTGATATTACACTTATCCCCAAAGAGGAAGCCGATCCATTACAAATTAAGAACTATAGACCTATTTCATTACTAAATGCAGATTATAAAATATTTGCTTCAATATTGGCAGGAAGACTTAAAAAATATTTAAACAGTTTTATTCACCCTGATCAAAATGGATTTCTGCCAAAGAGACAAATTAAAGACAATATGAGAGTAATTTTGGACACTTTGGAATACTGTGAGGCTCATCCTGAAAAACAAATGGCTTTGATATTTCTAGATGCACAGAAGGCATTTGATAATGTGAATTGGCAATTCATGTTATTACTGCTGGAACAGAAGGGCTTTGCTAAACAATTTGTTCAAGCAATGGAAGCTATATATCATAAACAAACAGCAAAGGTATTAAAGGGCGAATTGACCGACTCTATTGATATAAGAAAAGGAACAAGACAAGGAACAAGATGCCCACTGTCACCCTTGTTGTTTGTGTTAACCATGGAAGTGTTAAACAAAAATATTAGAGAAGAAAATGATATAAAAGGAATGAAAATAAAAAGGGACAGATTTAAATTGCAAGCATTTGCAGATGACTTGGTTTTCATCTTAGAAGATCCACTAGAAACAGCATCAAAATTGATAGAAAAGAGAGAGACATATGGAAAGGTACCTGGCTTGAAAATAAATAAAGATAAGACAAAGATTCTGACAAAGAACATGTTATCAAGACAAAAGGAAGAATTAGCAGACCTATTGAAAATCCAGGTCACAAATAAGATCAAATACTTGGGGATATATTTGACAGCAAGATGCAGTACACCAAAAGAGAATAATTATATGAAACTTAAACAGCGGATAGCTGTAGATCTGGCAAAATGGGAAAATTTACAACTGTCACTAATAGGGAGAATATCAACAATCAAGATGAATATATTACCCGGAATTTTATATTTGTTTCAAACAATTCCAATCAGGCTTGGAAAAGATTATTTTGAAGATTTAAATAAAATCATGTTGAAATATATATGGCAAGGTAAGAAGGTGAGAATAAAGTTAAAACTTTTGCCAGATGCTAGAATAAGAGGAGAATTTGGCTTGCCTAACTGAGAGTTGTACTATCAAGCTACGAAATTGATGTGGACAAAGGAATGGATAACATTAAGAAATACTAGATTGTTGTCATTTGAAGGACATGATCTGTTGTTAGGGTGGCGTGCTTTTTTACGGTACAAAGGAACAAAAACTCAGGGGGGCTTTAGAATACATTATATATGGGAGTTTCTGTGGTTAAATTGGGAGAAGACTAAAAGACAATGTTATTTGAAAATTTCAGTCTGGTTATCGACTATTGAAGCATTTTCTTATCCTATAATGTACAAAAAGGAACAACCAGTTAGATATGGTGAAATACTGAATAAAAAGGGTGAACTTAAATCTATGCAAAAATTAGAGGAACAAGGTATAAAGATGAATTGGTTTTCATGTGCACAAATATAATCAAGGTATGATAAAGATTTTAAAACAGGAGATTTTTATGATAAATTGACTGATTTAGGTAAGATTTTGACAGGTGCTGATGAAAAGGTGATTAAAAAATTATATGGATATTTATTAGAAATTAAATTAGAAGAACAAGTTATAGAAACTATGATTGCTTGAGGGAAGAATTTTGGATATGGGATTGATTTAGAGAAATGGCAAAAATTGTGGTCTCAAAATTATAAAATAACAATGTCAACAGCATATAAAGAAAATTTGTATAAGATGTTTTTCAGGTGGCACTTTCCCTTGACAAGAATAGCAACAATGTTCAAGATTTAAGTCCGAAAAGTGTTGGAAATGTCATCAGACATCTGGTTCATATTACCATATGTGGTGGACATGTTTGGACGCTAAAAAATATTGGACTAAAATCCACATGTGGCTGGAAAAAATGACAAAGAAGCATATAAAATTGAAACCAGAGATTTTTTTATTGGGAATTTTGCCTGAAATATACAGTAAAGATTTGAAATATCTGATTGTAAATGTATTAACAGCGGCTAGGATTGTATTTGCTAAAAACTGGAAAAATGAGAAGACACCATCACAGGAGGAGATCATTAAGAAAATATTGGAATGTGCTGAAATGAGTAGATTGACATTTGAAATTAGAGAACAAGATGATAAACAATTTTATAAAATTTGGGATCTATTCTATCAATGGTTAGATAACAAAACATAGCAATGAAATATGTAGATTTTTAGAAAATTATAAATATATAAAGATGTATTTTCTTTTTTTTTCTTTTTTTAATTATATCTACAAAATGATTCTAGGCTAGATCTGGGAGGATAATATGAATTATTATAAAATAAATTAAGTAAAATATGATTATTTTATAAAACATGAATGAATAAAAGTATAGTCAATGATTGATTAATAAAGATATTAATGTACTTGATATTTAATTGAAAGTATGAGAGGATATATAATGTAATTGTAATTAAAGACTATGAAATGGTAGCACAAAACAATTTGTAAACCAACCGGTACACTGTATGTATATATATGGAAGATGGCTTAATGTTTTTATGTTTTGTTTGTTTATGTTTGTTTTAAAACCAATAAGTATTTTTTTTAAAAAAATAATGATGCTACAGAGTAATCTGGTTTTGAGGGGAATTTATCTGAAATTTCAGAATGCTTCATGAAAATATGAAAAGATAAGAAATGATATTATGGAACAAATAAAAATAATTTCTAGTCCATGGATCTGAACTATACAGTAATATATTGTCTTTCTTCCCTGCCAGAAGGATTCTTAGAGACTTGTGAAGGTTATGATCTGGACAGTATTCTTTTCTTATGAACCAAATGTGAATTCAACAATTACCTTATAAAATGCCTAGGGATTATCTCTACAGTATCTGCTTATGAAGTTAAATCCATATGGAAAACTAAATACAAGTATTCTGGACAATGTGTTCTGACTTGTTTTATAGCAAAGTTGAATAACAGAGGCCCATTGCAACCTTCAAAATACTTTTTATGGAATCTGATCCTTCTATCTGCACCTTGTCTCTTTGGAATTGTTATTTTGCTCCTTCTATTTCCATGAAATACATGATGCCATGACATTATGTCTCTACTGGAAACTTAAAATAGGCAATTCTAGAATGAAATGTGTATGGGGGCAGGGGAAAGGGTGAAGGATAATAGAAACAACCTCCTTCTCCTGACATATCCATTAAAGTGTTTTCTTCCATTAAAAAAATTAAGCATCCTCTGTGATGACCAGAAGGTTTCCCAAAAGTCTGATCTGTTTGAGTTACAGGGACATTACACTGAGGAGATACACAGATGTATTTCAGATGCGATGCTTTCCTTCCCTCCCTTCTTTTGGATATCTTGCAGATGGCTCATTTGATAGAATCTGAATATTAATTATAATCCTATCCAGCAAGCATGTTGTTGAAGAAATGCGATGCTGCTAACCGAAAGTTTCCTTCTCCTTCTCTGTTTACTGTTCCTAGTGTTCATTTGAAGGCTTTTGATGTTCTAATGGTTAGTTGCACCTTTCTTGGGGGTGTCCTTCCATGGTTTCTTTCCTTTATGTATGAAGAAAGAATTATTTTGTGATCCAGTAACTATCTTCTCTCCAGGTCTCTCTCAGTAGCTACTTTGCTACTCAGTAGCTACTTTGCTACTTTTTTATTGATGGAGCTTGCACATAAATGTTCACTCCTGGGGTCTCTCACAATTGATTAATTCAGAGCTGAGATTGATCTTTCCCCCAGTTGGGATAGTGATGTACATGTATAGCTGGAATTCCCTGAACTACACATTTTGCCCCAAAAAGTTGGCAAAATGCAGTCATAAACTCCAATAACAATTCTGTCTAAACCCCCTATGAAAATTGCACTCTGAAGATTCTGTAACTAGAATTATTTGGGACAGCAATAAAAGCTTGTCAAGTAAAAGTAAAATACAAAATGTAGTATAAATCCATAGAAGTGGAAGCTTTTGTGTTGTACAGTTCTCTACCTCACCAATCAAAAAAATATTTATTTTGTATTAAATGACCAGCAAAAAATAATTTCCTGACTGGAGAAGACAAATACAAAGCCCATGTTCTTCCCCCGCTCATAATGCAAGTGATAGATCTTCATGGACTGAGCCTGATTCAAATTGATTTGGAAAATCAATCCAGATAATTTCATGTGTCCAAATAGACTTGAATTCGATCTCTGAATAGGATGTAATAAGATTTGAATTGATTCAGATTGTTACAATACATGATTTAACAGCCCAAATTGGTTCAATTTTCTGAATAGTCCAAATAAATTTGGACTATCAGATCTTTGCATAGCTATAGTAAATGTGGGAAGGAAATACCATATTAGTTTGTTGTGTGATTCCTTGTTCCATCAATTGCTGATGAGAAAAAGAAAGCAAATGAAAGGAGAAGGACAAAAAGGAAAATGAAGAAGATAGAAGATATAATTCGTTATTGGCCAAGTGTGATTGGGCATACAAAGAGCAAAGAAGGAGGTGCAAAGAAGGAGAAAAGCAGCAGACATCTATTAAAGAAAACACTGAAAGTAACTCCCATTTTGTATGTCTTCTTCTTTGTCTCCCTGGTGCCCTGGTTCACTACACATCTATCAACAGAAAAGAGTAAAACCACACAAGACCTCTGAAACTGTAGTGTTCATAGTCTGGGTTGATGACTGCTGACATGGAAAAGCTTTGAGATGTGTATTTAAGAACTTAAATCCAAGCCCTCATTAAGTTCTATGGCATTGAGACTGCTCTGGAATTTGTTTTTGAAGTAGAACTAGAGACAGGAGGTGTGCCTAACCCATAATAGCAATGTTGTCTAGAGTGGATGGATAAACAGTCCTGGAAACAGTGGAAGAGTTTTGAGATATTTCCTCCTACACCTTTAGAAAATCAACATGTTAGAACAAGGGTCTTCAAACTTGGCAAGTTTAAGACTTCTGGACTTCAACTCCCAGAATTCCTGAGCTGGAGGAGGAATGCAAACTGAGAGTCATTGATCAATAAAAGTACAATCAATAAAATGAGCGACACAAAACTATCCTCCAACAGCAAAAATGGAATGCAATTTCAGCAACCCCAGCCTGGAAACCTGCATCAGTGCATCGTGTGTTAAAATATTGAAAGCATTTTAGAAAACATCAGGTCTGTGATAATGAAATTGAATCTAATAATACTTTAGTGATGGATGAGTAGATGGATTGGTATGTATTATCATGACCAGGTGTGGCCAGAGTGGTGATGTTACTATCTGTGAAATCTACGAGAAAATATCAGTGTGGTCTACAAGTACTTTTTTTATAATTTGGAAGTTGTTAACTTTTTTTTAGACTTACACTTCAACATGAGAATGGAATTAGAAAATGATAAATGATTTAATTAATAGATTATCTTAAATGATTTTATGTTTTCATTAAATAGGAGTTGCAACTTTCAACATGCAAAAAACCATTTCAAGAATTTGTCTATGCAATAATTAAGTCTTTAAACTTGAGAAGGTCCTTCTCTCTGGAGTAGGTATGGAGAATAATTTCATAATTGACAGAAATATGCAAGAATTCCAAACTAAGAAAAGGGTGCTGACACATTTTTAAGCATTAGGAATAAAATATAATATTTGGAAATAGCTCAAGCATATGCCTCCCTCATTTACTGGGGTTTTGGGGTGGAGGAGTAAAGCAGATTCTGTTCAGATTTCAAGATTTTATTTTTAGAGACAATTTCAATAAAAATAGATTTATGGAGTGGATTTACTGCATGATCTATCTAATGAGGTTCTTCCTGAGATCTCTTTCACCTCTAGGCCAAACTGTGGGCCTCCTGGCTCCTCCATGCAACTGGGGGGGGGGGGAGAGGTAGTTTTCTGCATTGTATAGACTATTATAGCCTCATTGAACAAAGAAATTCTACCATTGGTCCCACTGCACGGTCCCACTGCACTTACGGATGCAAAGAGGATGTAAAATGTTTAAAAAAGCTTGCCATCCATTGGAAAACACTATGAATCCATTGTGTACTCATTGTATCCGTGTTTCATATGCTCTGTCCATCAAGCATCCATCCATTGAGAGTTCATCTGCGCAAGAAGTTTTGAGCTGCACAAAACTTTGTGAATGGATAAACTTTCTGCCATGTACGAAGTACATCCGCAACATATACGGGCAACAAACGTTCTATGTCCATTATCATCCATTAAACGTCCACTGTATCCTCTCTGCATCCTCTGGTCATCCCCTCAACGCACATCCACTGCAGCTGAAAAGGGAAAGAGGGAGGAAACAAAAGGTACACGGAACGTCTACACAGAGTTAGTAGCATGGAAATAGAAAGGATGTAAGCGTATGCATCTCGTATATAAAGGATTAAAAATGGACCAAACATTTGCATCTGGGATGTATCTCATATATTTAGGATGTCTGGAGTATGTCTAGAGTATATAGAAGGTCACCTAGTGGACAACTGATATTTTCTATAAAAAGGAGGAGAAAATCATCTGGATCGCTGGGATGGTGGACCATACAGTCCCACAATGGTTGCACTGGAGGTTTATCTATCCCACAACTATCCTTATCTATCCCACAAGCATGCAAAGGCTTAACCATTTTTTAATAGTTTTCACTAACACTTTATTAAGTAAAAAAAAATGAACCAAGTGTCTTAAGCAAAGATAACCTTTATTAACTTTCTTAGGCAAACTTTATGACTTTATTAAATGAGCAAAATGAACCAAGTAAAGTGTCTTAAGGAAAGATAAACTTAACAAGTACAAGTCAGTCTCTGACACTATTCTCAGTCACTCTGAGTCATGTCCCTGGTCTCAGCTGTGAAGCGTGCAGGGACGGTGGAGGTGGCTGTGGCTTGAGCGCTGGTCTGAGGCACCATTGGGGTGCTTGGCCCCGAGGGTACAACAGGGGATGGTGTGTTCACGAAGCTATCTGAGAACTGACTCAGTCCCGTGAGGTTGAGAGGCCCTTCCTCAAAGACTTTAGATGTCAGGCCCAATACTGATGACATATTGTCCATTGACAGGCTTGGCTGTTGGATGGAGGATGGGTTGGGAGGAGTGTAGTGGGGCTGTCTGGTCTGCAGCTGGGTGAGGACTGGCATCTGTGGTATCCAATGAACCTGGGCCTGGACTGGGAAGTTCTGCCTCTGCTGTGGGTAGACCTGGTAGTCGTAGCCATGGTAGTGAGGGGCTGTTGAAAACCGTGGAAGGGCTGTGACATTGCCTGGGGTGGAGGAGCAGACCAGAACTGGGTAGGAGCAGCTTCATCTGGGCCTTGAGGGTTGTGCAGAAGTGCTGCAATCTTCTGCTTCATCACCTGGTACTCGGCCTCGAGCAGGTCCCTCAGGGTCTGGCTCATGTAGGTGATGAAGGGCTTCCGGCCCGAGGATGCTCTGTCCAAGTGGACCAGCTGAGAGAGAAGTTCTGTGCTGGTCTTCATTGTATCCCTGATCTCCAACAGCACACTGTGGTCCTGGCCTTCCAGTCTGCCTCTCCGCCTGTGTCCTGTGGAGCTGGGGTGGGGGTGGGGGGGTTGGCCTCTGGTGGCTGCTGCTTCTTCCTCCATTTGTGACAGCAGGGTGTCATCCTCCACGGGATCCTCCAAGTCTGCCGGCATGGAGAGTGCAGCTGTCAGGGGGGTCTCTGCTGTGGGGCCCTCTGAAGACACCTGCCTGGACAGGGTAGCTGGCTCCTGGCTGGAAGAGGACTGGCTGTCTGTGGGCTGTATGAGGGAGAGGGGTCTCAGAGGGGCTGCTCCTCGGTGGCAGATCAAAACCTCCAGGAAACTGTACTTGGCCATGACGTACATCTCTTGGTCAGTGAGCTTGACAGCGGCCTGCCCGGATTTCTTGAGGCGTAGCTTGCCATACCAGGTGTGCATGTGCTTCCACCATCCTAGGAGTACTTCTGCAGTGTACCCCAGGCTCTCTGCCTTGTCTCTCCAAGCTGCCTGCTTCTTCTTGGTGTCCCGATACAGTCTGTAGCCCTTTCTCCAGAGGTACTCGTTCTCCCTCAGCCATTCCAACACCTGACTCTTATGCTCCTCGGAAATAGTGTACTGTTTCCTCTCTCCCTTCTCCTTCCCTTGCCTCTTCCTCCCTCTGGCAGGGGCTCCAGCAGGGCCTTCAAGGGCTTGAGCAGCAGGGCCTTCAGGGGCTTGAGCAGCAGGGCCTTCAGGGGCTTGAGCAGCAGGGCCTTCAGCAGCAGGGCTTTGAGGGCCTTGGGGCTGGTCCACCACAGCAGCAGCAACAGCAGCTTCAGAGTCAGTGTCAGGGGGTGGGATGCTGATTCTGTCCTTCTTGCCAGGGTTTGAACGAGTAGGCACGGGCTTCCTCTTCTTGCCTGACTGACAAACCATGGTATTCTAGATGTATGTGGCAGCACGTGTTTCCCCTGTATGCTGACTGCGTGCATGCTGCATCCTTTTATATCCATGGAGTTGTTGCAATACATACTCCCCGAATGCGCAGCTGATATACATCTGCGCGACATCTCCTTTGTTTCCTATAGGCGTCCGTGATGCATCCGCTTCATCCGTTATACATGCACCCCTTCTGCTATGCATCCACTTCGAAATTTTCCCCCAGAACCCCTTCGGAGGTGTCATCCGCTTCCATCTCCTTTCATCCGCTAGGCTTCCTATGAACATCCGTTTAACATCCCCGCTACATACTACCCATGTCTGTTCTTTTCTGTTCTTTTCCGTTCTGTTTATGCAAATTTTCGCCACTGTTTGGAGCGGATGACAACGGATGGAGCCACCCCCAAAATTTTGCTCATCCTCTGTGTCTTTTATGCATACGTTTTGCGTCCGTCGGCCAGTGGGATCGGGCCGTTAGATAGCTATCATTAAACTACAAGTACCTGTGTCTCAAGTTAACAAGATCTATAAGACCAGGATTATATTTCTGTGTTTAATCCGGAAAGAGCGGATACAGAGCGGAAGCCTAGCGGATGAAGCGGATGCACAGCAGATCCACAGCGGATCCACAGCGGAAGCCTAATGGATGCCTGGCGTTAATTACGCATGCGGGGAGGATGCATTGAATCAGCCTGGCGGATATAATGGAAGCAGCTCGGAAGCAGGTCGCCATTCAGAGGAAAGACCTGCTGCCGGACAGATTGGCTGCCTTGCCTGCCCTGCCTGCATGTCTGCCTGCAAGCCTTGCTGCCAGCCTCTCTGCCAACCTTGCTGCAAGCCTCCCTGCCATCCTTGGTTCATGTCTGCCTGCCAGCCTTGTTGCCTGCCTCCCTGACAACCTTGGTGCCTGCCTGCCTGCCAGCCTTCCTGCCAGCCTTGGTTCCTGCCAGCCTCCCTGCCAGCCAGCAACCCCACAACCATGCAGAAGAACAGCAAGCCTCAGCCATCTGCTGCCAGCCCTGGCAAGAGGGACAGGGCTACCATCCTGCCCCCGGGCCCTCACTCTGGTTCTTCTGGGGCTTCTGCAGCACGGGCTCACTCTTCTGGGGCTGGGGCTTCTGCTGATTCTGCTTCTGGAGGAGCTGATGACAAGCACTCCAGCACAGGCCACCTCCACAGCACATGGACCCTTCACCCCTGAGACTGAGCGACCAAGAGGAGTGCCAGAGACTCATTTTTGTTTTATAGCTTGTTGTTAATAAAGCCTATTTATGATTCACACACTTGCTTCATTTCTTTTTTTTAATAAAGTCTTGGTGGAAACTTTTAGAAATGGTTTAAGCCTTTGCATGCTTGTGGGATGGGTTAAGATAGCAGTGGGGTAGGCAGGGATACCTGAGGAATGAGCAGGGATAGCTTTGGGATGGGTAATAGCTGTGGGATAGATATTCCTCCAGTGCAAGCATAGTGGGACTGTATGGTCCACCCTCCCAGGCGCAACACCTATGGCCCTTTATTATCAATAATAATGTAATAATCATCCATACATGTCAACATAAACACAACTCTTTATTAAACACCCTGTTCATTGTAGGCCCACCCAACATACATGGCCCAATCTCATCCGTGTGATGAGACAGGCTGAAGGAAGCATCCATTAAGCATCTACCATCCTGTCTTGCCACTCCTCTGCTCCAGCTGGGGAGTTGCACCAGCGTCTCAGGAGGTTGCGCTGCTTCTTCCCTTCACGTGAGGCTCTGTTGGGGCCTTGCACATCCTGAGTGTCTATCAGGTTTCGCCCTTGCCTCCATTCCCCAGGCTCCATGTCCCCATTGCCTTGCTGATGGTCCACAAGCCTGTCCTGTAACACTGGGTAGCGGGTGCGCATGAGATTGTGCCGGATGCAGCAAGCTTCCATGATCCTCCTCATGGTCTCTGGGCTGTGCTGCATGATGGTGAGAAGTACCTGGAACCTGTTGGCCAGGATGCCAAAGGCGTTCTCCACCACCCGCCTTGCCCTAGACAGCCTGTAGTTGAAGATCCTCTGTTTACGGGTGAGGCGTCTGGAGGTGTAGGGCTTCATGAGGTAGGTTGTGAGGGAGAAGGCGTCATCCCCCACGATGAAGTAGGGCACATCTTGCATGTCGTTGGGCAGCAGGTCTGGATCTGGGAAGCCCACGATGAGGTTGCGTTCCAGCCGCTCCTTGAGGACACTGGCGTTGTAAACCTGAGCATCTGAAGATGAGCCGTTGCCTGAAGCATTGATGTACATGAACTTGTAGTCAGCATCGACCATAGCGAAGAGGATGATGCTGAAGAAGCTCTTGGAGTTGCAATACGTGGACCCTGAGTTGGGTGGAGATTTGCAGGCCACGTGCTTGCCATCTATGGCTCCAATGATGTGGGGGAAGTTCCACTTCTGATACCACTGCTCTGCAATTTTTTTCCATCCTTCTTCAGTGGAGGGATACTGGAGGAGCTCCTCCTTGTATTCTTCGATGATGGCCTGCACCATTTCTCTGACCACAATGCTGATGGTGTTGGATGGCACCCTCCAGCAGTACTGCATGCTCCTTTAGGTGGTCCCGGAAGCCAGGTGGCGCAGAGTGAGTGCCACCTTGAGCCCAGTGTCCAGGCTGAGGTGAAAGCTGGTGCTCTACTTGGTCAAACTGGGTGTCAGCCGCTGCACAACTTCGTCAAACATGGCTGGAGGTATCCTCATGAAGTTCTGCAACGCCCGAGTGTCTTCATTCCTGAGCTCCACCATCAGCTTGCTGTACAGTCCGTCCTCTGCTCTTCTGGCGAACCATCTTCGGACCCAGACTCTTTTTGGCTGCCTCTTTTTCTTCTTGCAGTTGTGTTCACAGAGCCTGCAGATGGCTTCGCACTGTTGCAGAACGATGGTGGCTGCCGAAAGGACTTTGTTGCAATCCACGGTGGACATGACTGGATGCTGTGGAAGAGGAAGAATCAGATGACGGCTGCAGAGGTCTGCACCGCTGGGCTGCTGTTCTGAAAGTGAGATGCAGATGAGTTGCTCCCCCTTTTTATAGGAAATATAGGTTTTCCTCTAGGCATCCTTAATATCCAAGATAGGTCCCCTCTGCGAATGTTTTTTCCATTTTAAATGCTTTGTTTCCATGCTGCATCCGTTCTGCATCCGTTCTGCATCTGTTCTGCATCCGTTCTGCTTCCTCCCTGCGTCCAAGCAGATGCGAGTTGCGCGGCTGCAGAACGGATGCCTAGCGGATATTGTGGATGCGTAACGGATGCAGAACAGATGCGTAGCGGATGCGTAGCGGATACAGAACGGACGCATTGGATACATTTTCGGTGCAAAAGTTTTGGGCAGCCCAAAACTTTCTGAGCGGATGAAACGTCAATAGAAGGATGCTGGACAGATCGAGAGGAAGCAAAACGGAGGCAGTGAGTACATTGCGTTTTCCAATGGATGGCAAGCTTTTTTGTCCATTTTACATCCTCTTTGCATCCCTTGGTTCAGTGTGACATGGGCTTTACATGCTGAAATACTTCTTCTTAGCACATGTGCACATTTACTTGAATACTTCATTTCTAAGTCTCTTGAAGGCTTTGTTGTGACAAACATCTCCTTACAATTACCATCTGTAATTGTGATATTTAAGTAAAGATATTTAAGGTAAACATCTCCTTACAATTACCATCTGTAATTGTGATATTTAAGGTAAAGTATACTGGGTAGGCCATCCATAGATTTCAGGAAAAATGGACAGATCCATCTGTTGTGTTTGGAAATTAGAAGACTCCAAATAATTAAAACTGATTGACCGAACAGGCCGCTCTTGGATTTGTCATACTGCACCAATGGATGGAAAGAGGATGTAAAACGGAGAAAAATACTTAACATCCATTGGTTAACGCGATGCTTTCGTTCTGTACTCACTGCCTCCGTTTTGCTTCCTCTCTATCCGTCCAGCATCCGTCTATTGACGTTTCATCCACTGAGAGGGTTTTGAGCTGCTCAAAACTTTTGAGCGGAAAATGTATCCAATGCATCCGTTCTGCATCCGCTAGTCATACGGGGGACATCCGCTCTGCATCCGTTACTCATCCGCTATATCCGCTAGGCATCCACTGCGCATCCGCTCAACTCAATCCGTTCCAGTAGTAAATGGACAAAGGGAGGAAGCGGAATGGATGCGGAATGGATGCGCAGTGTTCGTAGCACGGACGGAGAAAGGATGAAAGTGGATGCAGCACGCAAAGAAAGCATTTAAAACTGAAAAAACGTTCGCAGAGGGGACCTATCTCGGCTATTAAGGATGTCTAGAGGATGCCTAGAGGATGCAAAAGGAGACATAGTGGAAAACCTATATTGCCTATAAAAAGGGGGAGCAACTCACCGGGATCTCATTTTCAGTCCAGCAACCCTGCTATGCCTTCATCTGCAGCCTTCATCTGACTCTGCCTCTTCCACAGCATCCAGTCATCTCCACCATGGATCGTAACAAACTTCTTTTGGTAGCCACCATCCTTCTGCAACAGTGCAAAGCCATCTACAGGCTCTGTGAACTCTACTACAGGAAGAAAAATAGGTGGCCAAGAAGCGTCTCGGTCCGAAGATGGTTCGTGAGAACAGCAGAGTATGGACTGTACAACAAGCTGATGGTGGAGCTCAGGAACGAAGACACTTGTGCATTCCAGAACTTCATGAGGATGCCTCCAGCCATGTTTGACAAAATTGTGCAGCGGCTGACACCCAGGTTGACCAAGCAGAGCACCAACTTCAGCCCCAGCCTGGACACTGGGCTCAAGGTGGCACTGACTCTGCACCACTTGGCCTCAGGGACCACCCACAGGGGCATGCAGTACGGCTGAAGGGTGCCACACAACACCATCAGCATTGTGGTCAGAGAAGTGGTGCAGGCCATCATCGAAGAATACCTGGAGGAGCTCCTCCAGTGCCCCTCCACTGAAGAAGGCTGGAAGAAAGTTGCAGAGCAGTGGTATCAGAAATGGAACTTCCCCCACACCGTTGGAGCCATAGATGGCAAGCACGTGGCCTGCAAATGGCCAGCCAAGTCGGGGTCTACTTATTTCAACTACAAGGGCTTCTTCAGCATCGTCCTCTTCGCCATGGTCGATGCTAACTAAAAGTTCATGTACATCGATGCTTCAGGCAACGGGTCAGCTTCAGATGCCCAGGTATACAATGCCAGTCACCTCAAGGAGCGGCTGGAATGCAACCTCATCATGGGCTTCCCAGATCCAGACCCTCTGCCCAACGACACGCAAGATGTGCCCTACTTCATCGTGGGGGATGACGCCTTCTCCCTCTGAACTTACCTCATGAAGCCCTACCCTTCCAGACTCCTCACCCTTGAAGAGAGGATCTTCAACTACAGGTTGTCCAGGGCAAGGCGGGTGGTGGAGAACGCCTTTGGTATCCTGGCCAACAGGTTCCAGGTACTTCTCACCACCATGCAGCATCGCCCAGAGACTGTGAGGAGGATCATGGAAGCTTGCTGCATCCTGCACAATCTCATGCGCACCCACTACCCAGTGTTGCAGAACAGGCTCATGGACCTCCAGCAAGGCAATGG
The DNA here is from genome assembly GCA_015471245.1 of Laticauda colubrina. Lineage (NCBI taxonomy): Eukaryota > Metazoa > Chordata > Lepidosauria > Squamata > Elapidae > Laticauda > Laticauda colubrina. The sequence continues at coordinate 23,336,703 of BLBF01000073.1, forward strand.
AGACATGGAACCTGGGGAATGGAGGCAAGGGCGAAACCTGATAGACACTGTGGATGTGCAAGGCCCCAACAGAGCCTCACGTGAAGGGAAGAAGCAGCGCAACCTCCTGAAACACTGGTGCAACTCCCCAGCTGGAGCAGTGGAGTGGCAAGACAGGATGATAGATGATTAATGGATGCTTTCTTTAGCCTGTCTCATCACACTGATGAGATTGGGCCATGTATGTTGAGTGGGCCTACAATGAACAGAGCATTTAATAAAGAGTTGTGTTTATGTTCAAATGTGTGTATCAATGCTTACATTAGTGTTGATAATGAAGGGCCATAAGTGTGGCACCTGGGAGGGTGGACCATACAGTCCCCACTATGCTTGCATTGGAGGTTTATCTATCCCACAGGTATCATAACCCATCCCACAGGTATCTGAACCCATCCCAAAGGTATCCCTGCCCATCCCACATCTATTACCCATCCCACAGGTATCCCTGCCCATCCAACAGGTATCCCTTCCCATCCCACAGCTATTACCCATTCCACAGGTATCCTTCCCATCCTACTGCTATCTTAACCCATCCCACAAGCATGCAAAGACTTAAACCATTTCTAAAAGTTTCCACCAAGAGTTTATTGACATAAATAAATGAAACAAGTGTGTGAAGCAAAGATAAACTTTATTAATCACAAGCTGTAAAAGAAAAATGACCCAAGTCAAGTGTCCAAATAAAGACTACAGGTAGCAACCCAGTCTCTGGCACTCCTCTTGGTCACTTTGAGGTGTGCCCAGTCTCAGGGGAGAAGGGTCCAGGTGCTGTGGAGGTGGCTGCTGCTGGAGTGCTGGTCTGAAGCGCCACTGGGGTGCCTGGCCCTGAGAGGACAACAGGTGACGGTGTGTTGAGGAAGCTCTCAGCCAGCTGGCTCAGACCCATGATGTTGAGAGCTTCTTCCTCCATGCCATGTGGTGTTAGCCCCAGTACCGAGGACAAATGTACTGAGGCCGGGCTTGGCTGTGGGGTGGAGGAAGGAGCAGTGTAGTGGGGCTGTCTGGTCTGCAGCTGGGTGAGGACTGGCTTTGGTGGCATCTGTGACATGGGTGGCATCGGTGTCGTCGGTGGCATCATTGGCGTGGGTGGCATCGGTGCTATTGATGGAACCAGTGGCAACAGTGTCATCCGATGATTCTGTGCCTGGACTGGGAAGGGCTGCTGCTTGTGCTGCTGGACCTCCTGGTAGCCGTAGCCCTGGTAGGTGAGGGCCTGTAGAAAGCCTTGGAATGGGAGGGACATCACCTGGGGTGGAGGAGCTGACCTGGATTGGGTGGGAGCAGGTTCCTCTGGATTTGGAGGGTTGTGAAGCAGCTCGGTGATCCGGTCCTTCACCACCTGGTACTGGGGTTCTGTCATGTCCATGAGGGTCTGGTTGACATAGATGAGGAAGGGCTTGCGGTTGGAGGATGAGGAGTCGGTGTGAACCAGCTGAGAGAGGAGATCTATGCTGCTACACTACAGATGGTGTCCCTGATCTCCAGCAGGACAGTGTCCCTCTGCCCCTCCTGTCTGACTCTCTACCTTTCTGTGGAGGTGGAGCTGTGGGTGGATGCGGGTAGGGCTGTGGTGGAAGTGCTGTCTCCTTTCTCCCACTGCACCAGGGAGTTCTCCACGCGCTCCACCACAGTTAAAACAGCTGTCCGCAGGTTCTCCGCTGTGGGACGCTCCACAGAAACCTGCCTGGAGACAGGAGCTGACTCTTGGCCAGAAGAGGACTGGTTCTCAGCAGGCTGCCAGAGAGAGAGGGTTGTGAGAGGGGCTGCTGCTGCTCCTAGGTGGCGGATCTCACCCTCCAGGAACCTGTATCTGGCCATGACATAGGTCTCTCTGTTTGTCAGCTTCACAGTGTCCTGGCCAGATTTCTTCAGGTGCAGCTTCCCGTATCAGGTGTGCATGTGCTTCCACCAGCCAAGGAGCACCTCCGATGTGTAGCCCAGACTCTCCGCCTTCTCTCTCCAAGCAGCCTGCTTCCTTTTGGTGTCCCTGTACAGCCGGTATCCCTTCCGCCACAGATAGTCATTCTCTCTCAGCCACCCCAGCACCTCATCCTCATGTTCCTCCTCAATGGAGTATTGCCTCCTCTCCCATTCCCACATATGCCTCTTCCTCCCTTTGGCAGAACCAGATGGGCCCTCATTGGAGGGGCTTCCAGTTTGTAGGGGCTGCTCCTCCACACCACCACCAGCAACAACAGCAGCAGGATCATCATCATCAGCAGCAGCAGCTGCAGCAAAGCAGCAGCATCACCAGCAGGATCATCATCATCATCATCATCAGCAGCAGCAGCAGCAGCAGGATCATCATCATCAGCAGCAGCAGCAGCAGCACGAGCAGGACCAGGAGTACGAGCAGGACCAGGAGCACGAGCAGGACCAGCAGGACCAGCAGGACCAGCAGGACGAGTAAGGCGAGGAGCTTGAGCAGGACGAGCAGGACGAGCAAGTCCAGGAGCATGAGCAGGACCAGCAGGACCAGCAGGATGAGGAGCAGCTTCAGCAGAGTAAGCACCAGCAGAAGCACCACCGCCAGGTGCAGCCTCAACAGAGTAAGCACCAGCAGAAACACCACCGCCAGGAGCAGCCTCAGCAGAATAAGCACGAACAGAAGCACCACCGGCAGGAGCAGCATCAGCAGAGTAAGCACAAGCAGAAGCACCACCGCCAGAAGCAGCAGCATCAGCTCCTCCAGAAGGAGAAGCTGCAGAAGCCCCAGCCACAGAAGAGCGAGCCCATGCTACAGAAGCCCCAGCAGAAACAGAGTGAGGGCCAGGGGGCGGGAGGGTGTCCCTGTCTCTCTTGCCAGGGCTGGCAGCAGATGGCTGAGGCTTCCTTTTCTTCCCCATGGTTGTGGGGTTGCTGGCTGGCAGGGAAGCTGGCAGGGAGGCTGGTAGGAAGGCTGGCAGGCAGGCAGGCACCAAGGCTGGCAGGGAGGCTGGTAGGAAGGCTGGCAGGCAGGCAGCAAGGCTGGCAGGCAGGCAGGCTGGCAGGGAGGCAGGCAGCAAGGATGGCAGGATGCCAGGCAGCAAGGTAGGCAGGCAAGGCACTCAATGTGTCTGGCAGCAGGTCTTTCCTCCGAATGGTGACGTGCATCCGAGCTGCTTTCCTTTATATCCGTGGGGCAGATGCAATAAATCCCCCCTGAATTCGCAATTAACGCAAGTCATCCACTAGGCTTCCACTGTGCATCTGCTAGGCTTCCGCTGTGCATCTGCTTCATCCGCTTCATCCGCTGTGCATCCATTGTGCATCCGCTGTGCATCCGCTTCATCCGCTTGGTGTCCGCTCTGCATCCGCTCTTTCCGTTCCGCCTCCACTTTGCTGAGGCCCCCCGGAAGCCTAGCAGATGTGCCATCCACTCTCATCCGCTTCCATCCACTAGGCTTACGTTCTGCATCCGTTTTGCATCTGCTCTGCATCCTCCCCCCGTCCATTCCTTTCCGTGTTATCCGCTCTGTTTATGCAAATTTTTGCCCCTTTTGAGAGCGGATAACAATGGATGGAACATTTTTCTCGTCCGCTGTGTCCTTTTTACAAACATTTTGCATCCATTGGGCAGTGTGACAGGGCCTTAAGCATTATTTTGATTGGCCCACCTGATGGTGAGAATTCTTAAAGAGCTGTCATTGGCCGCAAGCCACGAGCAGCTGCTATAAGAAGGGCTGCCGTGGCTTTGGCAAATGTTCAGCTACAAGTCACTATACTGTTAAATAAACAGCGGTCTCGCACACCTTATTATCCAAATGGAACACTGGCGATGAGGATGAGATCGTCCAAAAGAGCGAGACCGAAGCATGTGGCAACCAGAACCGAGCAACCAAGATGGCCAGTAACAATGCACTGCCTACACCGTTCAACCCAGCCGAAGAGGATTGGGAGTCATACATTGACTGCTTTCTGATGTTCTTAGAAAGCAACGTGCTACAAGAAATAACCAACCAGAGGAAGAGAGATGTATTCCTCATGCACTGTGGCCCTGCCATTTTCAAAATGGCCAAAGCGTTAGCCAAACCTCGGTATGTAAAACAAATGGCATGGCCAGAATTAAACTGAATGCTACGGCCCATTAAGTGCCTATGGTCTCCAACCTGATCAAAAGGCACAAATTTTATAAACGAGACCAACGAGAAGACGAGAGCATCAGAGATTTCATAGGAGCCCTAAGAAATATCGGAGGAGACTGCGAATTTCAGAACATGGATGAAGCCATGAGAGACCGCGTGGTCCTGGGATTGAAGGATGCTATGCTCCAAAGCAAGCTGCTAAACAGATCGAATATCACAGTGGCTGAGACCATCGCAGAAGCCACCACCACTGAAGAAGCTGAGACATCCGCAGCCACCATGCACCAGATGAATTCAACAAAATCCAGAACCACCGAACCAACCCAGAGAAAAGAAAGTGGAAGGAAACAAAAAACAGCCCACAGCGACTGCCCACCATAAAGACCTCGACTCCCCGAGCAACACCAATAATGACAACGAAGACATACATAGGCTTCAGTTGGAAAGAAAATGGCAGGAAAAAAGAGGAAGGAGGTGAGAATTCCAGTGTTCTGGCTGCCGAGAGGATCACCCATGCTCCGAATGCAGATTCCTGGATGCCATTTGCAGATTTTGTGAGAAATGGGGGCACATTGCAAGGGTCTGCTGAAACAAAAAGATCTATAGTCCAAAGAGACGTGGCAGCCCCCTCCCCAAAACAGAGAGAGACAAGCCAGAAGCTGATGGAGCTGAGAGAACAGAAACTGGTGAATGAACGACAGAGAAGAAACACATCAAATAATCATCGGAAATGCCAGGGCAGCAAACGCAAAAAAGGTCCGTATAAATGTGAAAATCAAAGGAAAGCCCTGTGAGATGGAAGTAGACTCTGGATCATACCTGTCAATGGTAACATGGAACACTATCAGAAACCTGATACCGAACATCAAGCAAAGAGAACTGGAACAGCAAAAGCAAATACTTAAAGATTACCAGGGAAACCGAATTCTGCTACTGGGTCTTGGACATTTCCTAATAGAATTCAAAAACCACACTGAAGTACTTCCTCTGAAAATCATCAACTGTGATCGCCCTGGCTTGCTGGGAATCGAATGGTACGCGCCCCTGGGAATCGGAGTGATCGGGATCAACAGCATTGCTGAGACCAATTGGGAGGAGAGCCTGCTGGAAGAGTTCCGGGATGTATTCGATGGGACCCTAGGCAAGTACAAGGGGACCCCAAAACATTCAGCCTAGACCCTAAGATAGCTCCCATCAGGCTCCAAGCCAGATGCGTTCCCTTTGCCTTAAAACCAAAAATAAATGAGCAGCTTAACAAACTCATCGCACAAGGGGTGTAAGAGCCAATCAACCATGCCAGGTGGGAAACTCCAATCGTGACTCCTGTCAAACCAGATGGGTCAGTACACATCTGTGGTGACTATAAGGCCACCCTAAGTCATGCACTCCAGCAAAGCGCAAACCCTGTTCCGGTAATTCAACACCTGTTGCATTCATCTGGGGGAGGAAAAATTTTCACGAAGGTTGATCTCGCGCAAGCATATCAACAGCTGCCAGTTGACCCCAAAACTGCAGAGGCTCAGACTATAGTCATGCACAGAGGGGCATTCAAATGTAATAGACTTCAATTTGCTGTTAGCGTTGCCCCTGGCATTTTCCAAGGCCTCATGGAGCACCTTCTAAATGGAATAAAAGGAGTCATTCCCTATTTTGATGACGTATTAGTATAAGCAAAAAATAAACACCAATTAGAAAATAGACTGAGAGAAGTCTTGTGAAGATTCAGGGAAGCAGGACTTAAGGTTAAAAGAGAAAAATGTAAACTAGCCACCAATCAAGTTGAATTTTTAGGCTATCTTACAGATGAGCAAGGGATACACCCCACTGAAAAGAAAATAAAGGCGATTAAAGACATACCCAGGCCTAAGAACAAAGCAGACTTACAAGCGTTCTTAGGTCTCATTAACTTCTACAATGTCTTCCTGACCCAAAAGGCAACCGTAGTGGAGCCATTACATCCACTCTTAGATAAAAAAATTGTCTGGAATTGGGGCCACCAAGAACAAGCAGCATTCCAAAACATTAAGGACTTATTAACGTCCAACACTGTTTTAGCACAATACAGCAACACCCTGCCACTGACGATCACCTGTGATGCATCACCTTTTGGAATTGGCACCATACTGAGCCACAAGCTACCAGATGGCAGAGAAGCACCAATCGCCTTCTATTCCAAAACGCTGTCAAAATTTGAAAGGAACTACAGACAACTTGACCGAGAAGCCCTTGCAATCATAGCAGGTGTCAAGAGATTCCACAAATACCTATATGGTAGGACATTTGCTATTATCACAGACCACAAACCCCTGCTAGGGATCCTGGCAGGGAACAAACCAACCCCGAACATCCTATCACCAAGAATGACGAGATGGTCAGAATTCCTCGCTGCATAAAATTACACACTCATCCATCGGCCAGGAAAGACCATCACCCATGCAGATGCCTTGAGCCATTGCCTGCTACCCGACAAGGAAGGCGACCCAACTCCGACCATCTCCACTCTTCAGATCAAGACATGGCCGAATCTGCCACTAACCACAGCAGACATCGCAAAAGCTACGAGGGACACCCAGGCATAGTAAAAATGAAAGCCCTGGCTAGGAGTTATGTCTGGTGGCCAGGGCTGAACAAAGACATTGAAAAATGGGTGGCAACATGCCATGACTGCCAAAAATCAAGGCCTACCTCCCCTCTTGCACCAGTCCTGGAATGGGAAACTCCCAAAGGCCCATGGTCGAGACTGCATATTGACTTTGCTGGGCCAATGAAAGGAAAACATATTTTATAATTATTGACGCTTATTCAAACTGGTTGGAGGTTATCCTTATGGTGTCCACTACTACTGAAGCAGTCATAAAACAATTGAACAGACTTTTTGCTTAATATGGACTGCCAGATGTAGTAGTCTCTGACAATGACCCCCAGTTTACTGCTTTAGCCTTCTAGCAATACCTGGCTGCACAGGGCATCCGACATGCCCTGACAGCGCCAGCTCATCCGGCTTTGAATGGACGAGCTGAACGCATGGTTTATTATATTAAAGAGGCCCTAGACAAACTGGACATGGGGAATGTCCAAGATAGACTTAACAAACTGTTAACAATTCAGCATATCACCCCTAGCACAACCACTAACAAAAGCCCAGCTGAACTCCTCATGGGTAGAAAATTGTGTTCCAATCTAGATAGACTACACCCCACCTACACTTGTGAAAACCCCCCTGACTCCTCAATTAAATATTGCTCCTTTACTATTGGCAACTTAGTCTATGCAAAAAATCTTACTGGGGACCCATTATGGCTTCCAGCCACAGTTACTCAAATCACAGGGCTCCGGTCAGACTGACTCGCACTAAATGATGGCAGAACATGGAAGCGGCACGTCAACCAGCTTCGCTCTAGGACATTGGAACGCAATACTATAGCACCACCGCAAACACCAATAAATAATCCAAACACAACCGAGGGGGGGGGAAACACAAAATCATAAAAAAGGGAGAGATGAACCACGAATAACACGACAAAAGACATAACACAAACGCAAATTAGAAACTCAGATAAAACAAAAAGAGTGCTTACCCATAGACAACCTCCGGAGAAGAGAATCGGTAGCAGGCGAGGCCTTCCAGGAGGGAGACAGCCAGGCCAGCTCGACCAGCCTGGACAAACCAGGAGGGAGCGGCAGAGCCACCTCAACCAGCCCAAGAGACCCAGGCAGGAGCGGCAAGGCTGACTCATCCTTCCAAGAGGTTCCATGGAGAACACCTGGAGAAAAGGTGATCCTGTCTGAACCGATGGAAGACCACGCTGAGACTGAGCTGCGCAGGTCAAGTAAGACCCGCAAAAGCCCCACCTACCTGCGTGACTATGTTACGCACATTGGACGAAACCAAGGGGGGAGGGGTGTTGTGTATGGAAATTAAAAGACTCCAAATAACTAAAACTGATTGGCCGAACAGGCTGCTTTTGGATTGGTCAATTAAGCATAATTTTGATTGGCCTGCCTGATGGCAGGAATTCTTAAAGAGCTATCATTGGTCACAAGCCGCAAGCAGCCGCTATAAGAAGGGCTACCGCGGCTTCAGCAAATGTTCAGCTACAAGTCACTATACTGTTAAATAAAGAGGTGTTTGTTGCAATACCGGTCTCATGTACCTGATTATCCAAACGGAACACCATCCATAAAATCAACTCCACAGAAAGACTAAAACTACTTTTAAAAAAATGGCTATAATGACAGAATCTGATTGTTCTCTATCTCTGCCTGTTTGTTAAAGCTCAGTAAATGTGAGGAATGACTGCTTGAGAAATTTTGGAGTGTTATCTGGCCAACATGGATTTAAAACTGCTTTAATTTAATTGCTTTTGCCTAGGCAACAGTTTTTCCATATCTTTATCAAGAGCATCATCTTATTTTTTACAGTTTGGCATACAGTCACTTCAATCACACTCAGCAGTTGATCTTCAGCAGTTATCTATTTATTGTCCAATGCAAAGTTCTTATGATAACACATATTAATGGATTTAAACAGTACAATGACCGATGAATTAAGTAGTTTGCAGGGAGCATAGAAGAGATAGGTGAAGAGAAGGATCACTGAAACAGGGACTAGGGTGAGCAATAGAAATAGCACTTAGACTTATATACTGCTTCACAGTGCTTTACAGTCCTCTCTAAGTGGTTTACAGAGTCTGCATATTACCCCCAACAATCTGGGTCCTCATTTTACCGACCTCAGAAGGATGGAAGACTGAGTCAAACTTGAGCCGGTGAGACTCAAACTACTGAACTGCAGTACTGCATTCTAACCACTGCACCACAATGGTTCCTTTGAGAATAGACAAATGCTTATACTCAGTAGGGAATTAATTACATTCAATTCAATGAAGGAAAGATAGAGAATGAGTTGAATGCAAGATAACAAAAGCAGGGGACTTTGACAGGCAGTTTTCTTTAACAGAATAAACAGAGTTCACCTAGAGACAGAGAAGCAGATAAACTAAAACACAACACACACACACACACACACAGAGAGAGAGAGAGAGAGAGAGAGAGAGAGAGAGAGAGAGAGAGAGA